>OU896716.1:27739882-28487772 GCA_918026855.4 Phaedon cochleariae
TCCTGGTCCCGACGGGATCAATAACTTTTGGTGGAAAAAGTTACCCTCCACCCACCACCATTTAGCCAGTATATTTAATAGCTGGCTAAATGGGGAGCAGCAAATCCCTGAGTGGTTTATCGAGGGGCGAACCGTGCTTCTCCCTAAGACTGGAGATTTGTCCAATCCAAAGAATTACCGACCAATTACCTGTCTGAATGCATGTTACAAGTTGTTCACGCGCATCTTGTACATGCGAGTACTTCTAGTAGTTGACCCGGTTTACCAACGGATTTTTGAGCAGCGTGGGTCAAAGAGAGGTGTCGCTGGCTGCAAGGAGAACCTGTTGATATATAGATCTATCACACAGGACTCCGTGCAGTACAAGCGGAATCTTTCTGTGGCCTGGATCGATTACCGAAAGGCATTTGACACAACGTCACATGAGTTACTCGTGTACTTGCTCAAGTGTCTCTCGGTACCCGATTCTATAGTGAGATGCATAGAACAACTGATGCTGGTCTGGAAGACCCGCTTTACTATAACATCAGGTAATGCGAGAGTTCAGACAGAGCCAGTCATCATAAGGAGAGGAGTATTTCAAGGGGACTCCCTTAGCCCACTCCTATTCTGCATCTCACTTCTGCCACTATCCGTTGAGCTCCGCAAAACCAGAGGATACAACTGCGGCCCACCCAGTTACCGGAGGCATAAAGTCACTCACTTATTCTATGTGGATGACTTCAAACTTTATGCCTCTGGTGAGAGGGATATGGACCAATCCCTCAGGGTGGTACAGGAGTACACGCAGGCAATTGGAATGAAATTCGGAATGGACAAATGTGCACTGGTTCATCTCAAGAGAGGACGATGCGAGAACTACGACAAGGACGCGCAACTCGTGGACGGAAGCATCCTACACCACCTGGATGCCGGAGAGACGTACACCTACCTGGGTGTAGAGGAAACTCACATCCAGGAGGCACAACGGGTAAAAGACGCTCTCCGCAGCAAGTATCGGCAGCGGCTCCGACAGATCTGGTCGTCAGAACTGTCGGGGAAGAACAAAGTCGCTGCGACTAACATGCTTGCTGTTCCGATCCTACTTCACTCATTTGGAGTGATAAAGTGGACTCAAGTCGAGCTGCGACAACTTGACGTAAGTACTCGCAAGATGATGCATCTCCATAGGAGTCTGCATCCAAATTCGTCCGTTCCACGGTTATACATACCTAGAGACCAGGGTGGCCGTGGACTCTTGAGCTTGGAGTATCTCCATAACAGAATGGTTCTGGATGGCGCCTGCAAAGTCATCAGGAGTTCGGACCCCCTTCTGCAAATGGTTAAAACCCATGAAGAGGCAGGAGTAGGAGCTTTTCTTTTCAGGGCAGCACGTCGAGCAGCCGATGAATTGTCTCTGATTTTCGACTCCGAGAGCGAGGCTCAGGACTCAGTTACTGAGCTAGAGCCTGCTCGGAGGAAGGCCCGCATCAAAGCTGCAGAAGTGAGAAAGCTCCTGCAGCTTCACATGGATAAGCCTATGCATTCGGTCTACTTCAAGACCATTGAAGACCGGGGCTTATCCAAAGAACTGACTTTTGCTTTTCTGAAGTCAGGCGGGCTCAAATCGGATACAGAGGGGTTCATCATGGCATGCCAGGATGGGGTTTTTAACACTCTCGTCTACCGTAGCCGTGTCATGGGTATGGAGGTCCCTGACACAAGTTGCAGGGCCTGCCGCAGGGCGCCCGAGACAATTATGCACCTGCTGTCTTCTTGCACGGTGTATGCAGTCTCGGCATATATCCATAGACACAATGCGGCATTGCGAGTGCTCTACTACTATTTGAGGCACTCGTACGGAATAGACGAGACCCCAGTGCTGCCCTATGCTCCGGGGGATATTGAGTCCGTTGTGGAGAATGAGAGGTGCCGAATTTATTGGAACTTCTCATTCCCCACCCTCAGGCAAATTCAAGCTAACAAGCCTGATGTAGTCCTCCTCGACCATCAAACCAAAGCGATGTTCGTGATCGAGTTTTCGGCGCTAGCCGAACCGAACATCGTTTTGAAGGAGGAGGAAAAACGGACTAAATATCGAGATCTTCTCTTCGAACTCCGCCGGCTCTATCCAGACCATTCTGTGGAATTGGTCATCCTGATAATCGGCTCCCTAGGAGGCACACGACACACGCTGCTCTCGGAGATCCAGAAAATCCCAGCGTGCCGTGATATGGCACACATCTTGGCTGGTGGAATGCAGAAGGCCGTCATACTAGGATCATTGCGTCTACTCAGGGCACACGGTACTTGGTCCCAGTGATTACTCACCTCACAGGCTATGAGGAGTAGTCACTGAATTTTATCCAGCACGACTCTGCGTGACGTCGGAGGCCGCAGGGTCGTGACTGGAATTATATGAATTTGAAATAATAATAATAATATAATCTGAAGTCAGGCGGGCTCAAATCGGAAACAGAGGGGTTCATCATGGCATGCCAGGATGGGGTTTTTAACACTCTCGTCTACCGTAGCCGTGTCATGGGTATGGAGGTCCCTGACAGAAGTTGCAGGGCCTGCCGCAGGGCGCCCAAGACAATTATGCACCTGCTGTCTTCTTGCACGGTGTATGCAGTCTCGGCCTATATCCATAGACACAATGCGGCATTGCGAGTGCTCTACTACTATTTGAGGCACTCGTACGGAATAGACGAGACCCCTTATCACAAAAAAAAAAAATAATAATAATAATAATAATAATAATAATAATAATAATAATAATAATAATAATAATAATAATAATAATAATAATAATAATAATAATAATAATAATAATAATAATAATAATAATAATAATAATAATAATAATAATAATAATAATAATAATAATAATAATAATAATAATAATAATAATAACAGAATGGTTCTGGATGGCGCCTGCAAAGTCATCAGGAGTTCGGATCCCCTTCTGCAAATGGTTAAAACCCATGAAGAGGCAGGAGTAGGAGCTTTTCTTTTCAGGGCAGCACGTCGAGCAGCCGATGAATTGTCTCTGATTTTCGACTCCGAGCGCGAGGCTCAGGACTCAATTACTGAGCTAGAACCCGCTCGGAGAAAAGCCCGCATCAAAGCTGCAGAAGTGAAAAAGCTTCTGCAGCTTCACATGGATAAGCCCATGCATTCGGTCTACTTCAAGACCATTGAAGACCGGGGCTTATCCAAAGAACTGACTTTCGCTTTTCTTAAGTCAGGCGGGCTTGAATCGGAAACAGAGGGGTTCATCATGGCATGCCAGGATGGGGTTTTCAACACTCTCGTCTACCGTAGCCGTGTCATGGGTATGGAGGTCCCTGACACAAATTGCAGGGCCTGCCGCAGGGCGCCCGAGACAATTATGCACCTGCTGTCTTCTTGCACGGTGTATGCAGTCTCGGCCTATATCCATAGACACAATGCGGCATTGCGAGTGCTTTATTATCACTTGAGGCACTCGTACGGAATAGACGAGACCCCAGTGCTGCCCTATGCTCCGAGAGATATTGAGTCCGTTGTGGAGAATGAGAGGTGCCGAATTTATTGGAACTTTTCATTCCCCACCCTCAGGCAGATACAAGCTAACAAGCCTGATGTAGTCCTCCTCGACCATCAAACCAAAGCGATGTTCGTGATCGAGTTTTCGGCGCCAGCCGAACCGAACATCGTTTTGAAGGAGGAGGAAAAACGGACTAAATATCGAGATCTTCTCTTCGAACTCCGCCGGCTCTATCCAGACCATTCTGTGGAATTGGTCATCCTGATAATCGGCTCCCTAGGAGGCACACGACACACGCTGCTCTCGGAGATCCAGAAAATCCCAGCGTGCCGTGATAAGGCACACATCCTGGCTGGTGGAATGCAGAAGGCCGTCATACTGGGATCATTGCGTCTACTTAGGGCACACGGTACTTGGTCCCAGTGATTACTCACCTCACAGGCTGTGAGGAGTAGTCACTGGATTTTATCCAGCACGACTCTGTGTGACGTCGGAGGCCGCAGGGTCGTGACTGGAATTATATGAACTAAATAATAATAATAATAATAATAATAATAATAATAATAATAATAATAATAATAATAATAATAATAATAATAATAATAATAATAATAATAATAATAATAATAATAATAATAATAATAATAATAATAATAATAATAATAATAATAATAATAATAATAATAATAATAATAATAATAATAATAATAATAATAATAATTATAATAATAATAATAATAATAATAATAATTATAATAATAATAATAATAATAATAATTATAATAATAATAATAATAATAATAATAATAATAATAATAATGTAATGAAGTGTTTTTTAGGACTTCATTACTAAGCAACGGTTTCTATCTAAATTCCTGTCTTATCGTATAGATTTCCATTCCGAGCTAATATTCCAGTAAAATCAGTTATCACCCAAGATACAGGGGCCCCATAATTGCTTATAAGTCAGATACTAACCTTCTATTCGACATCTAGCTGATATTGAAAATATGCAGTTCGTTACACACCTCCTCATGGAATACCTGTTCTGAGAGATATCAAGCTCGTATACCAACTACTAGGGATGTCTTTCGTGTCATTATAGCCCTGTCCTAGCTCCGGAAATAGACTCTTTGATATACAAGTACGGGAAGTTCTTTGGTAGCCTCTAGTATGTTTGGAAAGCAATCCTGATAAATAGAGTAAAATGTAAGCCTGTCTTGGAGATGCGAGAGGACTTCCTGCAACTTTTGAAAGCCCCTGATTGTAAGATTTCCTGAAAATTCATAATTTCCACATGTTCGGCCTGGACCTTGAAGATGCAAATATTTACCTAGCAATAACTTGAATATTTCTGCTTGTAGGATATGAAAATTGATTCAGTAGCTTCCGCAGAGAAAGTTGATCAGGTGCCTAGGCCCTTTTGGCCAAGGAATTATTATTTCCGCATTTTTCTTTTTCCAAGGACAACTTCGGATTTCACGGTTGTTACCGGCATTTTCATGAGGTCAGTCGAAGCTAGCCAATCAGGAGCAAGGATAGCTGTTGGCCTTGCTCAAGTTGCGTCAAGGTCTAGGCAGGACATGAATACTCGGTCCATCAGAGCGAGGAGTTAGTTCGCAGTCAGTCCAGCGTGAGTTAGTCCGACAGTCAGTTAGTTCTTTGAGTTCGATTCTCCGGTATTACTTTCCAGTCGGTTTACCAGTGTTCCTGTGCTTGCGCTATTTTTCCAGTTCGCAATTCCTGATAGTTTTCCAGTTATTTTTCCGGGTAGTTACTCCAGTTTGCTTCACCTTCCAGTTCATATTCCAGTCACTTTTCATATTTCCAGTCAGTTCAATTCCAGCATATTTTTCAGTTTTCCGGTTCATGCCTTTTGCTACAATTTAAGAAAACATAACCTTACACCTGTCACCTGTATCATTTTCCGAAAAATCCATCGAGTGTGTAGATTTGCGTCTCCCGGGCCGATATCCGAACCTTCGCGGTCGCGCCAGTAGCAGTATCGAGTGTTTCGCAGCCAGCAGTACTCCTGTTTCATCCAAGTAAGCTATTTCAAATTGGTCTGCGTATTGCTTATAGTTTATCACCCTGTACCAAGTGAGTTTTGTATCTAGTAAAATATCGCCTGAGTAGATTAAAACCTTGTCTGGTGAAGAATACTCCACATTCAGACGTTCAGAGTTAATAAGTAACGTAGCTGTTGTATCGAAAATAGTAGTGTCTCCTAAGCTTTGCTCTGCGGCTCAACCTTTGGGTGGATCTCGCCACAAGCTTAGGGACACCCTACTCCGATTGTTTCGAGATTGGAAGCCCGCCGGTGTGGATCCAGGGCCCGTCTCCTTCTGTTTGAGAAAAGTAGGGTTCGCAAGTCAACCTGCAGACGGCTTCCGAATACTGCTATGAGCCAGAGTTAGAGCTACACCCTGAAGGAGTACTTTTCACCAGTCTATTCCGCGTTAATGATTTAACTTAACTATTTCATCCCTGTATTCCTGTTGATACTAAACTCACTTTCCTGAATAAACCCTCGCTTGCAACTTTTCCGGTCGTATTCGGTGGTTCATTGTCCCTGCTTTGCTTGCACCTGCACTTGCACCTTTGCTTGCCCCGAACGTACTAGACACGCATGGCTATTGTACTCGAATGTCATAATTTTCAGTGTGAAGGTCAATTTAATCTGTAATAACATCATAACCTCAACTTGTTTGTATAATAGATTTTGCTTTCTTTAATTAATGCCTGTAACCTGATGAACGAAAGAAGTTGAATAAACCTATACTTGACCTGTTTATGTGATTCTGATTTCCCTATCCTGACAACAAAGGTATAGAACAAAGTCAAATTCCAGAAAACTACCGGTGATAAGAGTTATAGTACACTCAAGTCACAAGAAGTGACGACTCAAACATCTATTCAGAGCAACCAGTATTCCAGGAATCCCCAAGAGTGTATAATTAAAGCCTATGCTCTCTTGGCCTCCTGCACCCAGGTCAATTCAATAGCTTTGACCCCTGGTTTACTGAAGACATCCAGTGGATGTCTTTCTTCACTGTTGCTACCTTGGGTCTCCTTTCCGACTCAGTTGGGAGGAGCAGGTGAAGTAAATCACCTCTATCAAAAATCTGGCGCTCGAGAAACCCCGACAGGTCCCAGGAGCCTGTTCGACAAGTGTCAAAGTAAGGGCCCCAGAATGAAGACCCTTACAAATGGCGCCCGAGCAGGGACCCGGCATATTGAATTGAACACAATAAACAGACCTGAGTACCTGTAAACCGTAAGCACAATTCAGTCCAGAAACCTTTTGTTGTCAGTGAAATCAGAAAAGCTTTCATACACCAGTAAATCAGTAGTAGTCCAGTAAAATTCATAACTTGCCTGATGAAATTGGTCCTGAATGTTCCTGTGTAGATACTGAACAGACATTGAAAACCCAGACTCGAATATCCTGAAAGTTACATTGATATTTGAACAACCTATAATTGCTGAAACGGAAAGGCTGATACACTACTAGTCCTGATAGCTAATGCAGTAAATAGTTATCAATTACTAGGTATAGATTATGCTAGTATGCTCCTGGAATTGTATATAAACTGAACATCAAGACTCACCTGCACCCAAAGTAATACTTTAGCTCTCCTGACATTAAACAATATTAGTTTTGTTGTTTAATCCTGTAGATATATACTTATAGTTATCATTACCTGCCTGAGTACCAGATAATATTTAGTTTGTTCTCATCCTGGTTTGATTTTTTTTTTCAAAATTTGATTTGACCTCCAGAAAACCTGTTGGAATGAATTCCTGAACTTTGAATAACAGCACAGGGGAAACATAAGTTACTAGCATTGGAGTATAGTCTTTCCGATTAACAGTTATTCCTGAGTAGATAGTAAAGTGATAACCACTCCAGAAACCAGTTAGTTCATAAATTTGATTTATTTTGACACATGTACACACCTGAGAGATAGGGATCAGTTTCCAGATTTTCTGTTTTTTTTCTGGTTTTACATAAGCCAGGTCCTGACAGCTAATCAAGTGAGTTCCAGCCTCATTCAGAAGCAATATTCCAGTAAAAGATTATTAATTACCTAGTGGCTACATTGAACTTGACCAACCAGAGACAGGAAGGGTATTTTCCTGAAAAACTTGACTCATTCCACCCTGACAGAGACTTAGAATTTCCTGAAATCAATATCATACCCTGCAGGGGACTTGTAAAATATATCCAGTCCAGAATAATATTTTTTTTTTGCATTTTTGATTTTTTTTTAATATCTACCAGGTAGATACCAAATAGTTGGATAAGTGGTCCAGTGGGAAGATTCAGTGTTATACTTCCAGAGTTTTGTTTTGTTTTTGATTTTTTTTTTCCCTGGTATTTACTTTTGATGTTCCTGGTAATAAAACCTATCCTGCGAATAAACTAGGGACTTCATAGAAATAAAACCAGACCAGTTCCAGGGTTTGTGGTTCCTGAAACTTGGAAAATAGTTTAAGTTTAATTTTTTTTCAATTTGATTTTTGAGTTTACATTTTTTTTTCTGAATTTAATTGTTTAACTACTATTATTGAGTTTGATTTTTTTTCTCTCTCCTTAATAAAACTATATCATGCCTGATTCTCCGAGCCTGGCCCCTTCACCTTCCCCCAGTGCATTGAATGACATGGATCGTCTGGATGCCCCACCTGAACCTACCAGGAATAGTAGGCCCCAATCTCCAGACCCTGATCGGGAAGAACTAGTTGATGAATATTTTACCAACCTGGAGCCCCGAGTCAGCTGGATCTACAGGCTGAAAAAGCCAGAGCTTGTAGATGAGATGGAACAATATGGCCTTGACGTGGAGGGGACATTTCTTGAACTACGTCGTCGATTGATATGGTTCCTGAGGGAAGAACTTCCCAAAATGATCGGTATGAAGTCCCCAACTGTTCAGGGAGACACCGATAACCTGGTACCCCCCGATCCAGTGCCAAGCCCCTCAATGGGGCCCAAAACATTGCCTAACCTGACAATACCGACAGCTGTCCCACCTATGTCAATGCCAATGCCACACCTGTCAGTCCCGTCCTTCCACCCAGGACCACAGAACACCCGAACACAGAATCCGGTTGCACAGAACACCGTTCCGCAGAATGTCGGAACGCAGCAGCCGGCAATGCAGCCAGCACCGCAGCCGCGATCCTGTCACACCCAAATCCCTGCGCCATCGAACTTGGGACCCGGTACCAGGGCTCAGAGATTTACTTACCCTCCAGCACCTGTTTCTCCAGGTCCAAATATTATTGCCCCCTATCGTCCTGCCTTGAAAGCCCATCGGTGGAACTTGCATTTTGACGGTACTACCGATCCGGTAGCATTCCTGGAAAGACTGGAAGAAATCGGAGATGCCGAGAAGGCCGACCCTGAACAACTCCTGGACACCCTTCCCACATTATTCCAGGGCAGAGTACTACTGTGGTACCGCTGCAATAAAGTGTACTGGAATTCCTGGCAGTCCTTTAAGAAAGTTTTCAGAACTTCTTATTTCCCGATTCGATATCAAGAAGCTATTGAAATGGAAATCAGCCGCCGGCTACAAAAGGACAACGAACCGGCCATGGATTACGTCGTAGACATGCAGACCCTCATCAGACGTCATGGAAATTTGACATCTACCCAGGAAGTAGCCTGGCTATATAGGAACTTGTTGCCAGACTATCGTCAGTATATCAAGAGATCCGATTTCCATGATGTTCCGTCTCTGATTACCATGATCCTGGAATTCCAGAGCTTACGTGGCGAGATACGCCGAATGTATTCCCGCGGTCCTAGTTACCAAAACAGGCCGACGTACTCGGAATCAGTTCGGGCTATGAGAGCAACCCAGCCCAATCCAGTCCAGATAACCCCCGTCCAGACCAATCAACCTTTAAATAGGCCTGCACCTGGAATACCCTCCCCTGCTCCCAGAAGTACTCCGGCAAGGGTGATAATGCCCAGTCCAGGTGCTCATGATAGAGGAGCAATCTGCTGGAGATGTGGCCAGCCTGGACATCGAAGAGACGAGTGTCGAAATGCCCCGAAGACATTTTGTTCGCGCTGTGGACGCGACGGAGTCCTGTCCAGAGACTGCACCTGCACCCGGTCGGAAAACTAGCGAGGAGCCCGATTGAATCGGGGACAGTCCGGCTCCAGCCAGTAAGCACCGAATACACCCAGCAGCCCCCTTTCCAGAAGGACAACCGTCCTCATATTCCAGTAATTATAGGAGATACCCAGTTCACAGCCTTGATAGATACTGGCGCTACCCGGTCGTTTGCCAGCAAGGCAGTGGCCGAATGCTGCGAACGTTTTGGCGCACTGAAACGCCCACTCACAGTGGCCCAGTCCTGTCAAGCCGATGGATCCCTTGCCCAGATTACAGGAAGTTATAAACCCTGGATGACGATAGGCACAGAGTGCCTATCCATAGAACTTTTGGTTCTTCCGAGTTTGTCTGCCGATATGGTGTTGGGCATGGACGTTCTTCGCACCCAGGGCTTCAGTATAGACCTGTCAAATGCCACTGTGTACCGGAATCAGAAGAACGTGTCAGTTCTTGGTTCCCAGGGAAGTCCGATACCAGTACCAGCATCCAAAAATCCTGCAGTAACGCAAACTCCAGCACCATCCAGAAATCCAGCCAGGCCCCACCCCTCCTGTAATCCTGATTCCCGACGAATTCCAGAAACATCCAGTATTCCCAAAACATCTAGAAGTCCAGCCACCATTCCCCGAGCAACATCCAGTAAGTCCAGAATCTATAGAAATCCAGACAAATCACAAACATCCAGAAGCCCAGACAAAAGATCAACTCCACATACCTCCAGCAATCTAGTACACATAAACCGAAATCCAGTACATCCTGTCCTGTCTACGAATACACTCCCTCCAGAAACTCTCGCCAGTCCAGAACCATCCAGCTCAGAGCAGACAAACCTGACACCTGAACAACGACACACCCTGGAAATGTTTCTAGATCACCAACTACCCGCATTCCAACAGATAAAAGGACCGACACCTTTGGTAAAGCATCGCATTCGCCTGAAAACGACAGAGCCGATCAAACAAAGGTACCGCCCTCAAAATCCGAAAATGCAGGAAGTGATCAACGCAGAGGTCGATAGAATGCTGGACGAATGCATCATCGAACCTTCTGACAGTCCATGGAGTTCGCCGGTAGTCATTGTTAAAAAGAAGGATGGAAAGCATCGGTTCTGCATTGATTTCCAGAAAGTGAACGATGTTACCGAAAAGGATGCTTACCCGTTACCGTTTATCAATTCCATATTAGATAAACTCCGGGAAGCCAAATACATCTCCAGTCTGGACTTAAGACAAGGATATTGGCAGATACCGCTGACCAATGATAGCAAACCTGTCACTGCTTTCACCGTTCCTGGACGAGGATTATTCCAGTTCCGAGTCATGCCGTTTGGACTCCATTCCGCTCCAGCAACATTCCAGAGGTTGATGGATCAAATCATTGGACCAGAGATGGAACCGTTTGCTTTTGCATACTTAGATGATATCATAGTACTGAGCAAAACATTCGATGAACACCTGAGAAATCTCCAGCAAGTTTTCAACCGTTTATGGCAAGCAAACCTCCAGTTAAATCCAGAAAAATGCCGGTTTTGCTTGAGTTCACTCAAGTACTTAGGACATGTAGTAACTCCGGAAGGAATCCAGACGGATCCAGACAAGATAGAGTCTATTGTCCAGTGGCCCGCCCCAAACACCCTAAGAAAAGTCAGACAGTTTCTAGGGATGGCTTCCTGGTATAGGAGATTTATTCCTAACTTTTCCGGGATAGTGGCACCACTGACCAAGTTGCTGAAGAAAGGTAACCGTTGGAAATGGACAGAAGCTCAGGATACCGCCTTTGAGTTTCTGAAAGCCCGACTTACCGAGGCACCAGCATTGACTTGTCCGGATCTTACTCAGCCTTTCGTTCTACAGACTGATGCCTCCGATTGTGGTTTGGGAGCAGCGCTTACCCAGACCATAGAGGGTCCGGAAAAAGTAGTGGCGTATGCGAGTCGCATGTTGACCGCACCTGAACGTAACTACTCCGTCACCGAGAAAGAATGTTTGGCCATCGTCTGGAGTATAGAGAAATTGAGACCATACCTGGAAGGTTATCATTTCACTGTCCTGACTGATCATTTGTCCTTGAAATGGCTGCAGTCCATCAAGAGTCCGTCCGGTCGCATAGCTCGATGGGCTATGTTCCTGCAACAATTTGACTTCGAAGTCAAATACCGCCGTGGAGTCCTGAATAAAGTTGCGGACGCTTTATCCCGTCAACCATTACCTGGATCCAGTCCCGATGAATCTGAGATAGAGGTTATGTGTTGTGTGACAGAGGCTGAAATGGAAGCCGGAGAACAATGTTCCTGGTATCGAAGTAAGAAAGCCGAGGTAGAGAAAAACCCGGAGGCGTTTCCAGACTACTGTGTCAAGGAAAATCGCCTGTTCCGACATTTTTGGGATGCCCACAACCTAGGTGAGATAGAGATGAGCGATCCCTGGAAGCTCTGTGTTCCTAAACCCCTCCGCCAACAAGTATTAGACGAAAATCATAATGCTGTCACCGCGGGTCACATGGGGATAGCGAAGACAATCGCCAGGATCAGTCATCGCTATTACTGGCCGGGAATGTTCCGTGAAATCTCCCGATACGTCCGGAGTTGTAAAGTGTGTCAGGAATATAAAGTATCTCAGCAACAGCCTCCAGGAAAAATGAATCCTTCCCAGAACAACAAGCCATGGGATACTATTTCTACCGATCTAGTCGGTCCGCTACCCCGCTCCAGTAAAGGAAATTGCTACCTGGCTGTCTATCAGGACCGATTCACAAAATGGGTTCAAGTCCGTCCTCTCCGGAAGGCTACCTCCCGAGCTGTTGCTCAGGCCTTCTATGAGGATATCGTCCTGAGATTTGGACGTCCAGGCACTGTCATCAGCGACAATGGTGCTCAGTACACCGGAAAAGTTTTCGAAGATCTCCTGATGGAACTCGGCATAAAGCACAGACTGACACCTCCGTATACACCGCAAGCTAACCCAGTCGAGAGAACAAACAAAACCGTTAAGACCATGATCTCCCAGTATTGCGAGAATGACCACCGGAAATGGGATCAACATCTTCCTGAACTCCAGTTTGCAATAAACACTGCCCGACATGACTCCACTGGGTTCACTCCTGCTTTCCTCATGTTTGGACGAGAGTTAGAGCCTCCGAAGGCCTTGCTCCGAGCCCCGGTTCCAGGGGAAGATCCCGATGCCCCTGTTCCAGAAGAAAATCGCGAGAATACTCTGACCTTCTGGGTAGCGCATATGGCCAAATTGAAAGAAGTTCATGAGTTGGTCCGCGTGAACTTGGCCAGAGCTTTCAATAACCAGAGTCATTACTACAATCTCCGCCGCCGAGATTGGAGATGTCACCTCGGAGACAAAGTAATGAAGCGAGAGCACAATCTCTCTTCCGGGATCCGCGGTCACGCCGCCAAACTGGCCCCGAAATATTCCGGACCATTCACTGTGACTCAAGTCCTGTCCCCAGTTGTCTACAACCTGAGAAGTGCAACCGGGAAACGTTGCAACCGAGTTCACATAAAGGATTTAAAGCCCTTTCACCCCGAGACGTAGCTATGGGATTTCTGTCCGTAGGTATGACGTTACCGGCACTCCAGGATGTCGAAGAGCCCAGAATCCGGGTCCTTCAGAATGTGGTAGTGATCCCTGCCCCCGCTCCGGACCACATCCAAATGGAGGACCTGGAGTTCTTAGACGCCCTCCCGACGCCCCCCAGACCGATTCCAGGAGGAGATGGTTCCCCCAGATCCCCGCGAGTGGATGCGATATTCGCGTTATCAACTCCCCGGCTGGAAGAGCTAGAGGCCGAATTTCACGTACAATCTCCGCTGTACTTCAATCCCCCTGACCTCGCCCGCATCCTCGCCGGTAACATCACACCTGTACCCAGTCCCACCTTCTCCCCCACCCCACCGGCGTACGCGCCCGTTCAACCCCCGCCTGCACCCCGAGTCGCCGTATGTGCTCGGGAAATATCCCCGCCCAGTCCTCGATCCTGGAGGGCGACTGAGTACCCGATACTACATCATCGGCTTACCCACCAGTCGCCTCCATTTTCCCTGCTGCATCAAGCACTGACCTGCACTCCCCCTGCCTCCCACTCCCCAACACCGGAGCCCAGAGAGGAACGCCTGCCGTTGCCGCGCTCGCCTGCGGGAACGTTACCCCTCTCCGCTCGACGGTGGGCAGCAGCGGAGATTGCGCGACACCAGTCTCGAGCCGATTGGTCACCACTGCTGGAGTCGATCGTCCAGGAGTTGCGACCGGCCGGCCGACGGACTGACCGGCGATGTAGGGTGCGAGTACGCACGGGGCCTGGGAAAGCGGTGTGGATAACCATTCCACCCAAAGTAAAGCCGAAAAACCAGAGTCCTGAGGGTAAGGAAAAATAAATGTTATGTTCTGTTCACAGCCATGAACGAGTTCCTGGAGATTCGAACCTCACCCCTGCCCTCGCCCCTGCCGATCTACGACACCGCCGGATGGAAAAGCGACCCCGAGACGCCAAATGTTGTCGGGCTTGGCGCACCCAGCCTGAACCCTCTCGACACCGGCATCATCGTCGCGGATGCCACCAGTCCCGGCGAACCCAGCCTGACTACCCCCCGTCCAGGCAAATCCAGCATGACTACCAGCCGTCCAGGCGAACCCAGCCTGACTACCCCCCGTCCAGGCGAATCCAGCACGACTACCAGCCGTCCAGGCGAACCCAGCCTGACTACCCCCCGTCCAGGCGAATCCAGCGTGACTACCAGCAGTCCAGGCGAACCCAGCCTGACTATCCCCCGGCCAGGCGAATCCAGCATGACTACCAGCAGTCCATGCGAACCCAGCCTGACTACCATCAGCTCCGGCATTATCATCGCGGATGCCACCAGTCCAGGCGAACCCAGCCTGACTACCCCCCATCCAGGCGAACCCAGCCTGACTACCCCCCGTCCAGGCGAACCCAGCCTGACTACTACCAGCCCAGACACCACAGCGGCTTCGACGCGGTCCGCGGAGCCATTCGTCCCGAACTCCTACTTCAAGGCCACCATAGGCGTAGGAGAGTTCCAGCTGACCTATCTTCCGGTGGCGCAGCAACTGTGTTGGCGTTGCGGAAGACCAGGACACCGGCGAGAAGGGTGTACGCGACCATTAAGGTGGTTCTGCTCGCGCTGTGGACTGGATGGCGTGCGGTCATGCGACTGCCAGTGTCCCCGACCCCCGAGAAGATACCCGGAGCACCTTCCAGTGCTCATCCCGGCTCAACCCACCACCACCAGCCGGACCACCAGGCCACCAGCCCCGACGCAGGTCAACCGACGGACCCAGACGTCCACCCCAACCGTCGCCGATCGAGGCGTCCAGTGCTCGCGCTGCTCGTGTGAGAGAGTGCGCCCCGGATACCGGTATTAGTCACCAGAATAACTTCACAGCAGGCATCTCGCCCTGCTCTCCAGATCCAGTCACCAGAATAACTTCACAGCAGGCATCTCGCCCTGCTCTCCAGATCCAGTCACCAGAATAACTTCACAGCAGGCATCTCGCCCTGCTCTCCAGATCCAGTCATCAGAATAACTTCCCGGCAGGCATCTCGCCTTGCTCACCAGAACCAGCTACCAGAAATACGTCACAGCAGGCATGTCGCCTTGCTCACCAGAACCAGTTACCAGACGAGGATACCTAAGTTAATTGAGTCAATAGGTATATGTATAAAAAAAAAAATTGCAGCTGAAGCTTCAATTTTTTTTCCGTAAGAAGGAGGGGTGTGTAATGAAGTGTTTTTTAGGACTTCATTACTAAGCAACGGTTTCTATCTAAATTCCTGTCTTATCGTATAGATTTCCATTCCGAGCTAATATTCCAGTAAAATCAGTTATCACCCAAGATACAGGGGCCCCATAATTGCTTATAAGTCAGATACTAACCTTCTATTCGACATCTAGCTGATATTGAAAATATGCAGTTCGTTACACACCTCCTCATGGAATACCTGTTCTGAGAGATATCAAGCTCGTATACCAACTACTAGGGATGTCTTTCGTGTCATTATAGCCCTGTCCTAGCTCCGGAAATAGACTCTTTGATATACAAGTACGGGAAGTTCTTTGGTAGCCTCTAGTATGTTTGGAAAGCAATCCTGATAAATAGAGTAAAATGTAAGCCTGTCTTGGAGATGCGAGAGGACTTCCTGCAACTTTTGAAAGCCCCTGATTGTAAGATTTCCTGAAAATTCATAATTTCCACATGTTCGGCCTGGACCTTGAAGATGCAAATATTTACCTAGCAATAACTTGAATATTTCTGCTTGTAGGATATAAAAATTGATTCAGTAGCTTCCGCAGAGAAAGTTGATCAGGTTCCTAGGCCCTTTTGGCCAAGGAAATATTATTTCCGCATTTTTCTTTTTCCAAGGACAACTTCGGATTTCACGGTTGTTACCGGCATTTTCATGAGGTCAGTCGAAGCTAGCCAATCAGGAGCAAGGATAGCTGTTGGCCTTGCTCAAGTTGCGTCAAGGTCTAGGCAGGACATAAATACTCGGTCCATCAGAGCGAGGAGTTAGTTCGCAGTCAGTCCAGCGTGAGTTAGTCCGACAGTCAGTTAGTTCTTTGAGTTCGATTCTCCGGTATTACTTTCCAGTCGGTTTACTAGTGTTCCTGTGCTTGCGCTATTTTTCCAGTTCGCAATTCCTGATAGTTTTCCAGTTATTTTTCCGGGTAGTTACTCCAGTTTGCTTCACCTTCCAGTTCATATTCCAGTCACTTTTCATATTTCCAGTCAGTTCAATTCCAGCATATTTTTCAGTTTTCCGGTTCATGCCTTTTGCTACAATTTAAGAAAACATAACCTTACACCTGTCACCTGTATCATTTTCCGAAAAATCCATCGAGTGTGTAGATTTGCGTCTCCCGGGCCGATATCCGAACCTTCGCGGTCGCGCCAGTAGCAGTGTCGAGTGTTTCGCAGCCAGCAGTACTCCTGTTTCATCCAAGTAAGCTATTTCAAATTGGTCTGCGTATTGCTTATAGTTTATCACCCTGTACCAAGTGAGTTTTGTATCTAGTAAAATATCGCCTGAGTAGATTAAAACCTTGTCTGGTGAAGAATACTCCACATTCAGACGTTCAGAGTTAATAAGTAACGTAGCTGTTGTATCGAAAATAGTAGTGTCTCCTAAGCTTTGCTCTGCGGCTCAACCTTTGGGTGGATCTCGCCACAAGCTTAGGGACACCCTACTCCGATTGTTTCGAGATTGGAAGCCCGCCGGTGTGGATCCAGGGCCCGTCTCCTTTTGTTTGAGAAAAGTAGGGTTCGCAAGTCAACCTGCAGACGGCTTCCGAATACTGCTATGAGCCAGAGTTAGAGCTACACCCTGAAGGAGTACTTTTCACCAGTCTATTCCGCGTTAATGATTTAACTTAACTATTTCATCCCTGTATTCCTGTTGATACCAAACTCACTTTCCTGAATAAACCCTCGCTTGCAACTTTTCCGGTCGTATTCGGTGGTTCATTGTCCCTGCTTTGCTTGCACCTGCACTTGCACCTTTGCTTGCCCCGAACGTACTAGACACGCATGGCTATTGTACTCGAATGTCATAATTTTCAGTGTGAAGGTCAATTTAAACTGTAATAACATCATAACCTCAACTTGTTTGTATAATAGATTTTGCTTTCTTTAATTAATGCCTGTAACCTGATGAACGAAAGAAGTTGAATAAACCTATACTTGACCTGTTTATGTGATTCTGATTTCCCTATCCTGACAACAAAGGTATAGAACAAAGTCAAATTCCAGAAAACTACCGGTAATAAGATTTATAGTACACTCAAGTCACAAGAAGTGACGACTCAAACATCTATTCAGAGCAACCAGTATTCCAGGAATCCCCAAGAGTGTATAATTAAAGCCTATGCTCTCTTGGCCTCCTGCACCCAGGTCAATTCAATAGCTTTGACCCCTGGTTTACTGAAGACATCCAGTGGATGTCTTTCTTCACTGTTGCTACCTTGGGTCTCCTTTCCGACTCAGTTGGGAGGAGCAGGTGAAGTAAATCACCTCTATCAAAAATCTGGCGCTCGAGAAACCCCGACAGGTCCCAGGAGCCTGTTCGACAAGTGTCAAAGTAAGGGCCCCAGAATAAAGACCCTTACAATAATAATAATAATAATGATAATAATAATAATGATAATAATAATAATAATAATAATAATAATAATAATAATAATAATAATAATAATAATAATAATAATAATAATAATAATAATAATAATAATAATAATAATAATGATAATAATAATAATAATAATAATAATAATAATAATAGGCAGGAGGGGCAGATCTCTCAGAGGTTTGCCCATGGGGAGTAGCGACACCACCTCTCCGAGCTGGGGGTGCAAAACCGGACTGGCAGCGAGAGCGCACCCTGAAGGAGAAAATCATTTCTCCTTGCATGTCAGCCGTGGGCCTGCTAGGTTAACCACCTGGCAGGTCCGATTACTCTGGTTCCAATCAACCGAGGACAGGGCCCCCACAACCGACCCCAGCCGGATAGGGGTCAAAGGCAAGGTGGTGGGGCCCAACAGGACGGACAGCCTGATAACGACCGCGATGAGAATGGACGCTTTGAGTGGACAGATGATCTGAGGGACGACCTTCTGCAGTGCTTCGAGAGCAGCGATCCAGGGCGTAGGAGATACATGAGGCGGATGCATGCTCTGTGGATTGAGCAACACCCAGAGCATGGAGCATTCACCGCTCAAATTCTGCGGGATTATGCCGCGCTAGACAATACGTAAGAGACCCTTCTCGGCAGGAAGATGGTGTGGAGGATCACGCTCCACCCATCCTGCTCGACAACGAGAGAGGGGACCGTGTGCTTCCTGAGGTGAGCGAAATCAGGAATCGCAGTAGCCTACTCAACATTGAAGCCCTGCGGACCCGAGACCTTGCAAGAATGGATGAATCGCTTCGAGGGACACTTCCGGAAGGGGCTGACATCTGGCACATCAATTGTGCCGTGTATGACGTGGTTCGGTCCTCTCAGCCAGAGAGACCTATACAAACGGTCTCACCGATTGAGAGGGCCGATCGGCGGGTACAAAAGATGGAAGCCAAGATCCAGTCGGCGAGACAACACACTTCCCGTATCCAGTGTGTGATGGATTATGTGAGTGCCAACAGGCCATTCACATCGAAGGTGCGACGGATGGCCACTAAATCACGTCGCACCCATCACACACTAAATGAGGCAGTGCTATCCACCATCAAACAGCATTGCCTCGAAAGGATACGGATGTTAGTGGCTGCAAAACAGTCACTGAAGAGGCGAGCGAGAGGACTGGCGGAAAATAAACAATTCCGCGAGAAGCCCTCTCGCTTATTTCAACCGCCTCCAAGTGTGGTTGACAATCCGCCGACTGCTGATCAGGTGGAAACCTTCTGGAAGAGTATTTACGAGGTGAGGCATCCAGATCTGGTCGTCAGAACTGTCGGGCAAGAACGAAGTCGCTGCTACTAATATGCTTGCTGTTTCGATCCTACTTTACTCATTTGGAGTGATAAAGTGGACTCAAGTCGAGCTGCGACAACTTGACGTAAGTACTCGCAAGATGATGCATCTCCATAGGAGTCTGCATCCGAATTCGTCCGTTCCACGGTTATACATACCTAGAGACCAGGGTGGCCGTGGACTCTTGAGCTTGGAGTATCTCCATAACAGAATGGTTCTGGATGGCGCCTGCAAAGTCATCAGGAGTTCAGATCCCCTCCTGCAGATGGTTAAAACCCATGAAGAGGCAGGCGTAGGAGCTTTTCTTTTTAGGGCAGCACGTCGAGCAGCCGATGAATTGTCTCTGATTTTCGACTCCGAGCGCGGTGCTCAGGACTCAGTTACTGAGCTAAAGCCTGCTCGGAGAAAGGCCCGCATCAAAGCTGCAGAAGTGAGAAAGCTCCTGCAGCTTCACATGGATAAGCCCATGCATTCGGTCTACTTCAAGACCATTGAAGACCGGGGCTTATCCAAAGAACTGACTTTCGCTTTTCTCAAGTCAGGCGGGCTTAAATCGGAAACAGAGGGGTTTATCATGGCATGCCAGGATGGGGTTTTTAACACTCTCGTCTACCGTAGCCGTGTCATGGGTATGGAGGTCCCTGACACAAATTGCAGGGCCTGCCGCAGGGCGCCCGAGACAATTATGCACCTGCTGTCTTCTTGCACGGTGTATGCAGTCTCGGCCTATATCCATAGACACAATGCGGCATTGCGAGTGCTCTATTATCACCTGAGGCACTCGTACGGAATAGACGAGAACCCAGTGCTGCCCTATGCTCCAGGGGATAATGAGTCCGTTGTGGAGAATGAGAGGTGCCGAATTTATTGGAACTTCTCATTCCCCTCCCTCAGGCAAATTCAAGCTAACAAGCCTGATGTAGTCCTCCTCGACCATCAAACCAAAGCGATGTTCGTGATCGAGTTTTCGGCGCCAGCCGAACCGAACATCGTTTTGAAGGAGGAGGAGAAACGGACTAAATATCGAGATCTTCTCTTCGAACTCCGCCGGCTCTATCCAGACCATTCTGTGGAATTGGTCATCCTGATAATCGGCTCCCTAGGGGGCACACGACACACGCTGCTCTCGGAGATCCAGAAAATCCCAGCGTGCCGTGATAAGGCACACATTCTGGCTGGTGGAATGCAGAAGGCCGTCATACTAGGATCATTGCGTCTACTCAGGGCACACGGTACTTGGTCCCAGTGATTACTCACCTCACAGGCTGTGAGGAGTAGTCACTGGATTTTATCCAGCACGACTCTGCGTGACGTCGGAGGCCGCAGGGTCGTGACTGGAATTATATGAATTTAAAATAATAATAATAATAATAATAATAATAATACCCCTCCGTGGAGCTGTGGGACCTTGTAGTGGTGGAGGGGCTCAGTAGCTACGATGATTCTGAGAGCGATGCCGGCGGGAGTATTATACTCCTGGTAGGGTCACCCATGCCGGTAAGGTCGAAGATGAGTAGTGAAGCTAAGGACAGCTCAACAGGAGTAAACCTGCAAAAATCCGGAATCTAAGGTGGAAGAAACCGTGCCGAGAGATGAATGGCTACACGTAGTTAGCCGCTAACGATTCCCCGTGAGCACCTGGCGAACCTCACCTGTATATCAACCTTGCTGTGGTAAGGAAGCACTGCCATAGTGGACCTTTATTTCTACCCTGCTCGTGGGAACTGAATGGATCAATTAAACCCATCAACCACCCAAGAGAAGCCCCCCTCTCAAAACAGAGGCAATAATAGTACGAACCAAGAGACGTCGGTACACCCTCGGTTCTTGGTCGTCAAGAGGAAAGAAGGAGACTTTGCCACAACAAATCCCTTCCTGATACAGAGATATATTTACGGACAAGGTGGACAAGTTAAAAATGTGAGAAAAATCAAAGAGGGACTACTGATTGAAACGACATCTGCGGCACAATCAAGACAAATCTGTAAATGGAATAAATTTTTGGATTACGAAGTGGAAATCATTCCTCACTCGAGATTGAATTATTCCAAAGATGTGGTTAATTGCAAAGATTTGCTCAATTGTTCGGAACAAGAAATTTTAGATGAAATGAAAGATCAAGGCGTAACTGAGGTCAGACGAATAAAAAGTAAGAGGGAAGGCAATCTTGTTGATACTCCCAATCATATATTGACATTTAATACCCCTAAATTACCGAGAGAAGTGAAATGCGCTTTCTACCGGCTGAAAGTTCGCCCATACATTCCAGCCCCGCTACGATGTTTTAGATGTCAACTTTTTGGCCACACTGCTGTACGATGTACTAAAGATCAAGTCTGCGTATGTGGAAAGCCTCTACATACTGGAACCCCATGCCCGCAGCCAATCAAATGTGTTAACTGTGAAGGCCCCCATTCAACCAGATCGAGAGATTGCCCAGTTTTCAAACAGGAGACCCGCGTCACAATCATCCAAACGTGACAGAACTGATAGTTCGGACAGAGAATCTGTAACGAGTGGAAATGTACCTGAGGCCCAAGATAGACCGAAGAAAAAGGAGGGTTGGCCTAAAGGCAAACCCAGAAAAGGGAGCCCTTGCTCCCAACCTCTCAATTCCCAGACGGACACCGATCAACTAGACCTAACTCAGTCTAATTGTGATCATCCTAAGGGATAAACTAATTAAACTGTGATAATATAATCAAAAACTGTGATAAAAATCTATGATACGAATTTTATTTTTGTGATGTCATATATATTCATATTTGTTTATATATAAATATATATACCTATATATTTTTATTATATTTTATGTTATTTATCTTGTTTTGTCTATTTATAATATCTATTCCATCATATCTTCTTCAACAATAGATAACACAATCATTCAGTGGAATTGCAACGGCCTCATTCACAAGATAAGTGAAATTGAAATGATAAAACAGGAATTTTCTCCCCTAATATTGGCTACCCAGGAATCTCACTTGGAGCCCAATAAACCGTTCCATCTAAGAGGATTCCAATGCTTTCGCAAAGACACCCAACCTGTCCATAGAACAAGAGGAGGTGTAGCAACCCTTGTCCGTGACAATATTCCTGCAAAGGAAATAAGATTAGTAACTGAACTACAGGCGATTGCTATTCAGATTCAATCCCCATTGAAGGTTACTATATGTAACTTGTACTTACCTGATGGAAACTGGTACCACCATCACATCCAGAGCATCCTCGATCAACTTCCTAGCCCATTTCTGTTGCTGGGGGATTTCAATGCTCACTCTCCTACCTGGGGAGGCAGAATCTTGGACACCAGAGGTCGACGCTTGGAATCTGTAATAGATGGAAGAGGCTCGCAAAAGAGGTTTTATTCCTAAACAGGCGAAACCTTAAAATGGTAGTGGGGCTCCTAACGGGGCACAACCACCTCAATAGGCACCTAGAGCTTATTGGGATCAAGGATGACCCCCTTTGCAGATGGTGCCTGGAAGATGACGAAACGTCATCACATGTCCTCACTGAGTGTCCAGCACTGACGCATCAGAGGAAGGCTGTCCTTGGCAACATAATCTTGAGGCCAGAGGACGTAAAAGAGATTCAGCTGAGGAAGCTGCTGAACTTCTCCAAGGCAGTCGGCATACCCAGCTGAATGTTGTAACATGTGGGCGCACAATGGGCCCGAATAAGGAGGCCCACGTGCAGGGGGTTCACCCGCTCACCAGTGCTTCGAAGAAGAAGAAGAAGATAGATGGAAATAATTTATTACTATTGAACAACGGTAAAGCAACACATTTCGAAATTCGATCCGGTCACACCTCTGCAATCGACATCAGTCTATGTTCTCCCCATCTCGCCACGAGACTAACATGGGATACTTTAGACGACCTTTACTCGAGCGACCACTTTCCAATCATTATCCGTGCTAACAGCCCCAGGAGAACATTCTCAATGAAGAAAAGATGGTTGCCAAGCAAAGCCAACTGGGATGAATATACCAAAAGGACCAACATCCCTTTTCTCCCTGATGACATTGAAAGTGCTGTTGAGATCTTCTCCAGTGCCGTGATAGATGCCGCGAGAGCTAGTATTCCCATGTCAAAGCAATCGAAATCCCATCGCCCAGTTCCCTGGTGGAACGAAGACATCAGAAAGGCAATAGCAGGAAGGAAAAAAGCTTACAATAAATTCAATAGACACCCAACTCTTGACAACCTGATTGAATTCAAAAAAACTAGAGCTCTCGCAAGGAAGCTTATCACTCAATCGAAAAAAGCATCATGGGAAGAATACATATCCTCAATAACTCCCGATGTTGGACTCGGAGAAATTTGGAGAAAAATCAAAATTATCTCTGGAAAAAATACTTCCGATACCCCAGAGGCTCTTATGTGTGACGATAGAATGATAACCGACCCAATAGAAGTATGCGAAACATTCGCTGACCACTTCGCGGAAACAAGCAGTTCAATTAATTACGATCCTCAGTTCTTGGATATAAAAGCGAATGATGAAAGGTATGTACTCAATTTTCACACTGATTCCAATATGAACTATAACACTGCCATCACAATTGAGGAACTGGAATTCGCTCTCGAAACAAACTCGGAAGCCGCAGCTGGCCATGATGATTTGTTGTATTGTATGCTCAAAAACTTACCTGTGCATGAGAAAATCAAACTCCTCAATTTGTTCAATTCTATTTGGGAATCAGGTGTATACCCGAAACAATGGAAAACTGCCATAATAATCCCAGTACTGAAACCTGAAAAATCACCTTTGGACTCTAACAACTTCCGTCCGATCTCTCTCACAAGTTGCCTGGGCAAATTGATGGAGAAAATTGTCAATTCAGGACTCTCCTGGTGGATGGAATCAAACTCCCTTTTGTCTCAATATCAGGTTGGCTGCCGCAGCAAGCATTCTACAACAGACGCTCTGGTATTTATTGAGAATGAAATCCAGAACTCATTCTTCAATAGAGAGCATCTAGTAGCTGTAAGTTTCGACCTAGAAAAGGCTTATGACAGAACACAGCGCTATTCTATCATGAAACAGCTGCACTCCTGGGGCCTAAGAGGTAAAATGTCATATTTTCTTCAGAGTTTTCTTGACGACCGATCCTTTCTAGTTCGCTTATGGTCTATCGAGTCCTCTATGAGACATCTAGAAAATGGAATCCCCCAAAGATCCGTTCTGAGTGTATCTCTATTCGCAATTGCCATCAATTTCCTCCTTGAGCAAAGAGAAGGTAATATCAAGAAAGTGCTCTATGTTGATGACTTGATCATTCTCTATAGACACGAATCGATGGATATGATGAACGAAGTCATAAACAATGAGATAGACTACCTGGACCAGTCAGCGAAAGCACGAGGTTTTCTCTTCTCAAGAGAGAAAACCAACTGCATTCATTTCTGCAGATTGGGGTCAGCCCATCCAGATCCAGAACTCTTCATCCGAGGACATCAATTGACGATCAGGGACTCGATCAAATTCTTAGGTATCATCTTCGATAAAAAACTGTACTGGGCAGAACATATCACTCATCTGATGACGAAATGCAAGAAAGCTTTGAACATAATCAGGTGTATGTCAAATATCAGATGGGGTGCAGATAGGGAAATCCTTTTATTCCTCTACAAGTCACTCATTCAAAGTCGACTAGATTACGGTGCTATCGTTTACAATTCCTGTAGACCTTCGAGACTTAAACAGTTGGATATACTCCAACTGACAGCCCTCAGATTTGCTACAGGTGCCTTTCGAACGAGTCCGGCGGCCTCAGTACTATGCGACTCATCTACTCTACCACTCAACTCGAGGAGAGATCTTCAAACCATTTCATATTCTTCCCTAATCGCTTCTCGACAATCGCACATCAACTATACTATCTTCTTAGGTGATGACGACTACTCCAATAGACCGACGATATCCAGACCAACGCGAATTCGAAACTTGGAAGCCTGCAGGAAATATTCAATCAATGAGTACTCAACATTAAGCGAAAATGTGTCCATATACCCACCTTGGCAACTCACTAAGCTGAACATAAACATCAACGTCGCATTATGGAAAAAGGGTGTTACATCCGCTTCGACCTACAGGAACTTGGTATTGTCTGAACTGGAATGTTACCAAAATAGCCTCATTATTTTCACAGATGGTTCAAAAACGAATGACGGAGTAGGTGCAGCAATGGTGATAGCTGGTCCCTGAACTCTTACTGCTCGATATTCACCGCGGAAATATATGCCATCTGGCAAGCCCTCTTATATTTCTCCTTCTCTCGGAAACAACATTGCGTAATATGTTCAGACTCATTGAGTGCCGTCAACTCTCTAGACAACAAATTCACAAATGTATGTAGCCTCAGAATCCTAGAATTAGTTACTCACCTGAAGTCAGAAGGTAAGAAGTGCACTCTTCTATGGGTCCCTAGCCACTGCAATATCTCAGGCAACGAAAAAGCAGATGTCGCAGCAAAACGTGCAGCCCTCTCCCCAGTTGACGAAGGCATTCCTGTTCCAACTGTAGATATAAAAATTGCAATTAAGGAAAAAATAAATGAAACATGGCAAGATAGATGGTCAACACACGATACTCATTTGAGCATCATAAAATCCGAAATTAAAAAATGGACTTACCCCAAAACCCTGAATAGGAAGGAACAAGTTATCACCTGTCGCTTGAGAATAGGGCACACTCACCTCACTCACGGCTATCTCTTAGCTGGAAACCCTCGTCCTCGATGTGACCACTGCGATATCAGACTATCCGTTTCACATATATTCTCATGCCCAAATTACACCCAGCTGAGGAATAACTTCGGAGTAGAACCTGAAATGAAAAATATGGTTAAAAACAAAGAAACGATCAAAAAATCACTCACCTACCTTGAACACCTGGATATCATCAACAGAATATAGTTGAAAAATGGCAGCTAAATTATCTGAGCAATCGAATGCTGCCTAATCACAAGAAAAAAAAAAATAATAATAATAATAATAATAATAATAATAATAATAATAATAATAATAATAATAATAATAAAAATAATAATAATAATAATAATAATAATAATAATAATAATAATAATAATAATAATAATAATAATAATAATAATAATAATAATAATAACAGACCAATTACCTGCCTGAATGCATGTTACAAGTTGTTCACACGCATCTTGTACATGCGAGTACTCCTAGTAGTTGACCCGGTTTACCAGCGGATTTTTGAGCAGCGTGGGTCGAAGAGAGGTGTCGCTGGCTGCAAGGAGAACCTGTTGATAGATAGATCTATCACACAGGACTCCGTGCAGTACAAGCGGAATCTTTCTGTGGCCTGGATCGATTACCGAAAGGCATTTGACACAACGTCACATGAGTTACTCGTGTACTTGCTCAAGTGTCTTTCGGTACCCGATTCTATAGTGAGATGCATAGAACAACTGATGCTGGTCTGGAAGACCCGCTTTACCATAACATCAGGTAAAGCGAGAGTCCAAACAGAGCCAGTCATTATAAGGAGAGGAGTATTTCAAGGGGACTCCCTTAGCCCTCTCCTATTCTGCATCTCACTTCTGCCACTATCCGTTGAGCTCAGGAAAACCAGAGGATACAACTGCGGCCCACCCAGTTACCGGAGGCATAAGGTCACCCACTTATTCTATGTGGATGACCTCAAACTTTATGCCTCTGGTGAGAGGGATATGGACCAATCCCTAAGGGTGGTGCAGGAGTACACTCAGGCAATTGGAATGGAATTCGGAATGGACAAATGTGCACTGGTTCATCTCAAGAGAGGACGATGCGAGAACTACGACAAGGACGCGCAGCTCGTGGACGGAAGCATCCTACACCACCTGGATGCCGGAGAGACGTACACCTACCTGGGTGTAGAGGAAACTCATATTCAGGAGGCACAACGTGTGAAAGACGCTCTCCGCAGCAAGTATCGGCAGCGGCTCCGACAGATCTGGTCATCAGAACTGTCGGGAAAGAACAAAGTCGCTGCTACTAACATGCTTGCTGTTCCGATCCTACTTTACTCATTCGGAGTAATAAAGTGGACTCAAGTCGAGCTGCGACAACTTGACGTAGGTACTCGCAAGATGATGCATATGCATAAGAGTTTGCATCCAAATTCGTCCGTTCCACGGTTATACATACCTAGAGACCAGGGTGGCCGTGGACTCTTGAGCTTGGAGTATCTCCATAACAGAATGGTTCTGGATGGTGCCTGCAAAGTCATCAGGAGTTCGGATCCCCTCCTGCAAATGGTTAAAGCCCATGAAGAGGCAGGAGTAGGAGCTTTTCTATTTAGGGCAGCACGTCGAGCAGCCGATGAATTGTCTCTGATTTTCGACTCCGAGCGTGGGGCTCAGGACTCAGTTACTGAGCTGGAGCCTGCTCGGAGAAAAGCCCGCATCAAAGCTGCAGAAGTGAGAAAGCTCCTGCAGCTTCACATGGATAAGCCTATGCATTCGGTCTACTTCAAGACCATTGAAGACCGGGGCTTATCCAGAGAACTGACTTTCGCTTTTCTTGAGTCAGGCGGGCTCAAATCGGAAACAGAGGGGTTCATCATGGCATGCCAGGATGGGGTTTTCAACACTCTCGTCTACCGTAGCCGTGTCATGGGTATAGAGGTCCCTGACACAAATTGCAGGGCCTGCCGCAGGGCGCCCGAGACAATTATGCACCTGCTGTCCTCTTGCACGGTGTATGCAGTCTCGGCCTATATCCATAGACACAATGCGGCATTGCGAGTGCTCTATTATCACTTGAGGCACTCGTACGGAATAAACGAGACCCCAGTGCTGCCCTATGCTCCGGGGGATATTGAGTCCGTTGTGGAGAATGAGAGGTGCCGAATTTATTGGAACTTCTCATTCCCCACCCTCAGGCAGATACAAGCTAACAAGCCTGATGTAGTCCGCCTCGACCATCAAACCAAAGCGATGTTCGTGATCGAGTTTTCGGCGCCAGCCGAACCGAACATCGTTTTGAAGGAGGAGGAGAAACGGACTAAATATCGAGATCTTCTCTACGAACTCCGCCGGCTCTATCCAGACCATTCTGTGGAATTGGTCATCCTGATTATCGGCTCCCTTGGAGGCACACGACACACGCTACTCTCGGAGATCCAGAAAATCCCAGCGTGCCGTGATAAGGCACACATCCTGGCTGGTGGTATGCAGAAGGCCGTCATACTTGGATCATTGCGTCTACTCAGGGCACACGGTACTTGGTCCCAGTGATTACTCACCTCACAGGCTGTGAGGAGTAGTCACTGGATTTTATCCAGCACGACTCTGCGTGACGTCGGAGGCCGCAGGGTCGTGACTGGAATTTCATGGACTTAAATGAATAATAATAATAATAATAATAATAATAATAATAATAATAATAATAATAATAATAATAATAATAATAATAATAATAATAATAATAATAATAATAATAATAATAATAATAATAATAATAATAATAATAATAATAATAATAATAATAATAATAATAATAATAATAATAATAATAATAATAATAATAATAATAATAATAATAATAATAATAATAATCGTCCCAACAGGACGGACAGCCTGATAACGACCGCGAAGAAAATGGACGCTTTGAGTGGACAGATGATCTGAGGGACGACCTTCTGCAGTGCTTCGAGAGCAGCGATCCAGGGCGTAGGGGATACATGAGGCGGATGCATGCTCTGTGGATTGAACAACACCCAGAGCATGGAGCATTCACTGCTCAAAATCTGCGAGATTATGTATCTCACCTACGCACTAGGCAATACGTGAGAGTCCCTTCTCGGCAGGAAGATGGTGTGGAGGAACAACAAGCTCCACCCATTCTGCCCGACAACGAGAGAAGGGACCGTGTGCTTCCTGAGGTGAACGAGATCAGGAACCGCAGGAGCCTACTCAACATCAAGGCCCTGCGGCCTCAAGACCTTGCAAGGATGGATGAATTACTTCGAGGCACACTTCCGGAAGGGGCTGACATCTGGCACCGGAGAGACCTATACAAACGGTCTCACCGACTGAGAGGGCCGATCGGCGTGTACAAAAGATGGAAGCCAAGATCCAGTCGGCGAGACAACACACTTCCCGTATCCAGTGTGTGATGGATTATGTGAGGGCCAACAGGCCATTCACGTCGAAGGTGCGACGGATGGCCAATACATTGCGTCGCACCCATCACACACTAAATGAGGCAGTACTATCCACCATCAAACAGCACTGCCTCGAAAGGATACGGATGTTAGTGGCTGCAAAACAGTCACTAAAGAGGCGAGCGAGAGGGCTGGCGGAAAATAAACAATTCCGTGAAAAGCCCTCTCGCTTATTTCAACCGCCTCCAAGTGTGGTGAACAATCCGCCGACTGCTGATCAGGTGGAAACCTTTTGGAAGAGTATCTTTGAGGTGAGACATCCATTCGACAGAGATACTCCAGCCCTGGCGAAGTTCGGTACCTTCTGCGGAAGATACCGAGAGCCCGAGCCCGAATTACTGCGCCAACCGATAACCACTGAGGAGGTTCGAGAAGCCCTAAAAGGCTCCAAGAACTTTGCTGCTCCTGGTCCCGATGGGATCAATAACTTCTGGTGGGAAAAGTTTCCCTCTACCCACCACCATTTAGCCAGTATATTCAATAGCTGGCTAAATGGGGAGCAGCAAATCCCTGAGTGGTTTATCGAGGGGCGAACCGTGCTTCTCCCTAAAACTGGAGATTTGTCCAATCCGAAGAATTACAGGCCAATTACCTGCCTGAATGCATGTTACAAGTTGTTCACACGCATCTTGTACATGCGAGTACTCCTAGTAGTTGACTTGGTTTACCAGCGGATTTTTGAGCAGCGTGGGTCGAAGAGAGGTGTCGCTGGCTGCAAGGAGAACCTGTTGATAGATAGAGCTATCACACAGGACTCCGTGCAGTACAAGCGGAATCTTTCTGTGGCCTGGATCGATTACCGAAAGGCATTTGACACAACGTCACATGAGTTACTCGTGTACTTGCTCAAGTGTCTTTCGGTACCCGATTCTATAGTGAGATGCATAGAACAACTGATGCTGGTCTGGAAGACCCGCTTTACCATAACATCAGGTGAAGCGAGAGTCCAAACAGAGCCAGTCATCATAAGGAGAGGAGTATTTTAAGGGGACTCCCTTAGCCCTCTCCTATTCTGCATCTCACTTCTGCCACTATCCGTTGAGCTCCGCAAAACCAGAGGATACAACTGCGGCCCACCCAGTTACCGGAGGCATGAAGTCACCCACTTATTCTATGTGGATGACCTCAAACTTTATGCCTCTGGTGAGAGGGATATGGACCAATCCCTCAGGGTGGTGCAGGAGTACACGCAGGCAATTGGAATGGAATTCGGGATGGACAAATGTGCACTGGTTCATCTCAAGAGAGGACGATGCGAGAACTACGACAAGGACGCGCAGCTCGTGGACGGAAGCATCCTACACCACCTGGATGCCGGAGAGACGTACACCTACCTGGTTGTAGAGGAAACTCACATCCAGGAGGCACAACGGGTAAAAGACGCTCTCCGCAGCAAGTATCGGCAGCGGCTCCGACAGATCTGGTCGTCAGAACTGTCGGGGAAGAACAAAGTCGCTGCGACTAACATGCTTGCTGTTCCGATCCTACTTTACTCATTTGGAGTGATAAAGTGGACTCACGTCGAGCTGCGACAACTTGACGTAAGTGCTCGCAAGATGATGCATCTCCATAGGAGTCTGCATCCAAATTCGTCCGTTCCACGGTTATACATACCTAGAGACCAGGGTGGCCGTGGACTCTTGAGCTTGGAGTATCTCCATAACAGAATGGTTCTGGATGGCGCCTGCAAAGTCATCAGGAGTTCGGACCCCCTTCTGCAAATGTTTAAAACCCATGAAGAGGTAGGAGTAGGAGCTTTTCTTTTCAGGGCAGCACGTCGAGCAGCCGATGAATTGTCTCTGATTTTCGACTCCGAGCGCGAGGCTCAGGACTCACTTACTGAGCTAGAACCCGCTCGGAGAAAAGCCCGCATCAAAGCTGCAGAAGTGAAAAAGCTTCTGCAGCTTCACATGGATAAGCCCATGCATTCGGTCTACTTCAAGACCATTGAAGACCGGGGCTTATCCAAAGAACTGACTTTCGCTTTTCTCAAGTCAGGCGGGCTCAAATCGGAAACAGAGGGGTTCATCATGGCATGCCAGGATGGGGTTTTCAACACTCTCGTCTACCGTAGCCGTGTCATGGGTGTGGAGGTCCCTGACACAAATTGCAGGGCCTGCCGCAGGGCGCCCGAGACAATTATGCACCTGCTGTCTTCTTGCACGGTGTATGCAGTCTCGGCCTATATCCATAGACACAATGCGGCATTGCGAGTGCTCTATCATCACTTGAGGCACTCGTACGGAATAGACGAGACCCCAGTGCTGCCCTATGCTCCGGGGGATATTGAGTCCGTTGTGGAGAATGAGAGGTGCCGAATTTATTGGAACTTTTCATTCCCCACCCTCAGGCAGATACAAGCTAACAAGCCTGATGTAGTCCTACTCGACCATCAAACCAAAGCGATGTTCGTGATCGAATTTTCGGCGCCAGCTGAACCGAACATCTTTTTGAAGGAGGAGGAAAAACGGACTAAATATCGAGATCTTCTCTTCGAACTCCGCCGGCTCTATCCAGACCATTCTGTGGAATTGGTCATCCTGATAATCGGCTCCCTAGGAGGCACACGACACACGCTGCTCTCGGAGATCCAGAAAATCCCAGCGTGCCGTGATAAGGCACACATCCTGGCTGGTGGAATGCAGAAGGCCGTCATACTGGGATCATTGCGTCTACTTAGGGCACACGGTACTTGGTCCCAGTGATTACTCACCTCACAGGCTGTGAGGAGTAGTCACTGGATTTTATCCAGCACGACTCTGCTTGACGTCGGAGGCCGCAGGGTCGTGACTGGAATTATATGAACTAAATAATAATAATAATAATAATAATAATAATAAAAGTCCAAAGAACTGACTTTTGCTTTTCTGAAGTCAGGCGGGCTCAAATCGGAAACAGAGGGGTTCATCATGGCATGCCAGGATGGGGATTTCAACACTCTCGTCTACCGTAGCCGTGTCATGGGTATGGAGGTCCTTGACACAAGTTGCAGGGCCTGCCGCAGGGCGCCCGAGACAATTATGCACCTGCTGTCTCCTTGCACGGTGTATGCAGTCTCGGCCTATATCCATAGACACAATGCGGCATTGCGAGTGCTCTACTACTATTTGAGGCACTCGTACGGAATAGACGAGACCCCAGTGCTGTCCTACGCTCCGGGGGATATTGAGTCCGTTGTGGAGAATGAGAGGTGCCGAATTTATTGGAACTTTTCATTCCCCACCCTCAGGCAGATACAAGCTAACAAGCCTGATGTAGTCCTCCTCGACCATCAAACCAAAGCGATGTTCGTGATCGAGTTTTCGGCGCCAGCCGAACCGAACATCGTTTTGAAGGAGGAGGAAAAACGGACTAAATATCGAGATCTTCTCTTCGAACTCCGCCGGCTCTATCCAGACCATTCTGTGGAATTGGTCATCCTGATAATCGGCTCTCTAGGAGGCACACGACACACGCTGCTCTCGGAGATCCAGAAAATCCCAGCGTGCCGTGATAAGGCACACATCCTGGCTGGTGGAATGCAGAAGGCCGTCATACTAGGATCATTGCGTCTACTCAGGGCACACGGTACTTGGTCCCAGTGATTACTCACCTCACAGGCTGTGAGGAGTAGTCACTGGAGTTTATCCAGCACGACTCTGCGTGGCGTCGGAGGCCGCAGGGTCATGACTGGAATCACATGAACTCAAATAATAATAATAATAATAATAATAATAATAATAATAATAATAATAATAATAATAATCCCCGCAAGGGGTATCTTGGGTTCGGGACAGGTCTTCTCCTGTCACGAAGTCAAGGTACATGGGCGAGTAACGACCCCACAGGGGTCGGCTACATGGCCACCGACCCTAGGGGAATAGCAGAGGAGGTCGGGCAAACCTCTCGAGGAAGCTATGACCAAGACCGTCTGTGCGCGATGTAGAATCGCATCCTGCCCGAGGTGACCCTGCATAAACTAAACACAGCGGATCTAGACGAGGTAGGTCGAAAAATTCTCCCAAGTCAAGGTGTGAGATTTCCGTGCCGAGGACTGGATGGTAGCAGGGAGTGCTATCAAGAACGGAGCCTCTGGGACACAGGGTCGAATCCCAGAGTACAAAGACCTTACTACGGCATGCGGGGCTCTATCGTAGCGGACCAAAACTTCCCTAGCTACTCGTGGGATCTGAATGGATTCAAAAAATAAAAACAAAAAACCTGTAAAAAGGGCGGAGGTGACCACACCCAACCCAAGACAGAAGGCGGGCACGCCTGGTGCTAAGGCCACAAAAGGGCAAGCACCAAAAGCCAAAAACAAGGTAGTAGTATCTTCCCTAGAGGAACTAGAGCTACTATCAGACGATGAGGTGAAAATAGCACACCTCGGAGGAGCTTCGAGGTTGAGGCTTAAAGCCCACCTAGAAAAGGGCCTTGATTACATTTCAGCCAAGAGGCTGGTAATCAAGGAGAACTTTTTAAAAAGCAAGGAACCCGCAAAGCCCTTGAGGTTGGGACCTGTAGCAACAACGTCGAGGGAGGCCGGTGAAGGCACGAAAGCGACCAAACGACCACGGTCAACCAGTGCGACACCGCCACAGACCAGCCAGCTGAGGAAGAAACCAAGGCACGAAGGAGTATCCTTCAAAGATGCCCTTACCTCAGTAAAGGTTGCTGTGGTACACACGGGCTTCCCGGAGGTGAAAATGAGTACTGAAAGGCTCACAGAAGTCCAGGACTCAATCTCCGAGGCTCTAGATCAAATCCCCATAGAGGGACCCCAAGTGCGATTTGCAAAATGCACTCATAAACCGGGATACTTGGTTATGATGTGCGTGGATCGCACTAGTGCAGACTGGTTGAAGGAGGTCATCCCAACCATAAAACCCTGGGAGGGAGCTACCCTAACAGTGTTGGAGGGGGATGACTTACCTGAAACCTACGCCTGCACTACCTCCATCCCTGATGAAAGAGGGCAAAAGCCGGAGGCGGAAAAAATTCTGCACCGGCTTAAAGTCGCAAATCATGGGCTAAACACGCACCTTTGGACGGTTTGGGGCAAAACTCCTGCGGCCAAAGGACAAACTTGGGTCTTCTCCATGGACAAACAGTCACTGGAAGAACTAGTGAAACTTGACATGTCTCCCTACTTCAATCTAGGGAGAATTAAGTTCAGACAGAAGGGGAAACGTGTCAAGGAACAAGAAGAACACGCCGAGCCGATTCCGGAGGCCCAAGAGGCACAAGAAGAGGACGAGACAGAGTCCTCCCAAAGTGGGAGTAGCCCTCTCAAGGGGCAAATAGCACATGAGAGCGCAACACCCATGGAGGAGGGAGATGCCTCGAAGAAGGCGGAAGAAGGGTTCAGTTCACAGAACTGAACCGAAGGATCAGGGTTCTGCAGTTGAATCTCCATCATGCCAAGGCGTCCAGCGCTATGGTATGTAGGAGATTTGACAAAGAGGGTCTCGACCTGGCCCTCTTGCAAGAACCCTGGTTACATGGAGGGAGGGTAGCTGGCTTGAAACCCAACCAAGGTAAAGTACTATACGTAGAAGGTAACAATAAACCTCGCGCATGCATAGTATATAGCGATAGAGTAAAATGCACACTAATACCGGTGCTCTGCACCGGTGATGTTGTTACAGGACTCCTAACCACGCCGACAGAGGAAGGTACCAGAAGCTGGATAGTGAGCTCCGCGTATTTCCCAGGCGAGGAGGTTTGCCCACCACCGATACTAGGCGAAGTAATCGCATATGCGGCAAGGGCAAACCTCCAACTCATCATAGGATGCGACGCAAATGCACACCATACTGTATGGGGAAGCACAGACGTCAACATAAGAGGTGAGTCACTTTTGCAATTCATACTAACAGAAAGGTTATTAATAGCTAATGTAGGATGCGAACCAACATTTGTCACGGCAGCGAGGAAAGAAGTTCTAGATATAACTCTCTCGTCAGAAAAAGCATGTGATAATATCGTCAACTGGCATGTGTCAGATGAACCTTCGTGTTCTGACAAATAAGATTTGATATAATTACCCCACCTCGTACCTTAACAAAGTACAGAAACCCCAGAGAGACCAACTGGGAAGGATACGCAACATCACTCAGAGAATCTCTACAAAGGACCACGGCTGACATAAGGGACAGCCACAGTCTTGAGAGGTCAGTAGACCAAGTAAGCAAGGCAATAGTTGCCGCCTACGAAGGTAACTGCCCGGAAAAAACAAGACAACAAAGCAATAAAACAATCTGGTGGAACAAGCATCTCGAAACCCTACGAGGGGAGGTGCGAAGGCTATTCAACAAAGCAAAACTCGACCAGAATTGGACCACATATAAGGTTAAACTCACGCAGTACAACAAAGAGATTAGGAAATCGAAAAGGCAATCGTGGAAAAAGTTCTGTGAGGAGGTCACAGAAACCCCCACATGTTCAAGGATCCACAAAGTGCTAGCCAAAGAAGGTACTGTAAACCAAGTAGGTTTTCTGAAGAAGAATGACAATACCTACACAGCAACTTTTGAGGAGAGTCTGAAAATGCTCACTGAAGCACACTTTCCGGCCTCAGTAATTCTAAATGAGCCGATAGTGGCAGACAGCACCATTGGCAGGCCGAATAGGCCAACTGCCATAGAATGGAGGCTAGCTACAGAGATATCGAGGCCAAACAGAATTAGGTGGGCTATTAATAAATTTAAACCTTATAAATCCCCTGGAGTAGATGGAATATACCCCATCCTGCTTCAAAAGGGGCAGGAAATACTAATTCCACACTTGTGTCATATATTCAAGGCTTGTATAGCAATACGATATATACCCATAGTATGGCAGAAGGTGACAGTCATCTACCTTCCCAAAGTGGGAAAGGTGGGTGACAAAACGCCAAAATCATACCGCCCAATAAGTCTAATGTCGTTCCTGCTCAAAACGCTGGAAAGACTGATAGACAGATACATAAGAGACGAGGTATTACAAAGAAACCCGCTCAACGAACGCCAATATGCGTATCAGCCAGGCAAGTCAACTGACTTAGCACTGGATGATCTGAACAGGCTACTCGCAAAGTCGATAGAGGACAAAGAAATAGCTATAACAACATTCGTAGACATAGAAGGTGCTTTCAATAACGCATCAACAAATTCTATAATTAATGCCCTAGCAAGGAAAGGAGTACCGCTACTCCTGTGCCAGTGGATAAATGTCAATTTGAAAAATAGGGTTATCATATCCACAATTGGCGAGACAACTCTGACAGCTAGAGCAGATAGGGGATGCCCACAGGGAGGAGTATTATCACCCCTACTATGGGCCATTCTAATGGACGAACTGATCAAAAGGCTAACATCCAAAGGGTATTATTGCTTAGGATATGCCGACGACCTGGCGGTTATCGCTAGAGGTAGATTCGCAAGTACGGTCTCGGAGCTCACACAAATCGCTCTAAACATAATTGACAATTGGTGTAAAGAGGAGGAACTCACCGTGAACCCTCATAAAACCACTATAGTGAATTTCACGAAAAAGAGAGTACTGGAAGGATTAAAGTCACCAGTACTCAACGGGGTAGAAATTCCGTTCGCCCTAGAGGCAAAATACTTAGGAGTCATCTTTGACCATAAGTTAACATGGAATCAACACCTACAAAAAATTGTTCAAAAAAGTACAGTAGCCTTCAATCTGTGCAGACGAATGTGCGGGAAAAATTGGGGACTGCAACCAAAAATGACCACATGGCTCTATGCCAGCGTCATCAGGCCTATGATAGCATATGGGTCAGTAGTTTGGTGGCCAAAGACACAACAGGCTGGAGTGATTCGAAGGCTCAGTGCTATTCAAAGGCAAGCTTGCCTGAGTGCCACTGGTGCAATGAAAACCACTCCAACAGCCGCTTTAGAGGTCCTCTTGAACCTACCACCACTACAAATATATATTCAAGGCGAAGCCAGAGCAGTCGTGAGTAGATTGTCAAGGGGTCAAGCACCCATAAGCAACGCGCACGGTAAAGACTATAGAAAGCTATATGAAGAGTTGGAAAGCGACCCCATCATGGGAATGCCAACGGATGGCATAATTCCAAAATATAGCTTTGAAAAAACTTTTAAAATAAGTATAACGGACAGAGAGGCATGGAAGGAAGGACCTCCTATCAATGCAGACATTGCTGTCTATACGGACGGCTCCAAAACTGAGTTTGGATCAGGAGCCGGTATTTATGGGGCCAAGCCAAAGACAAGAATCTCACTGAGCTTAGGTAAATACGCGACGGTGTTTCAGGCAGAAATTATTGCAATACATCATTGCGTGAAAGAATTGATAAGGCAAGAGTTCAAAGGCAAAACCATTGCAATCTATTCAGATAGCCAGGCGGCAATCAAAGCAGTCAACTCTATGCAAGTTAACTCAAAACTAGTATGGGACTGCTTAGAAACCCTAAATGCACTGGGCAGTCAGAACAGACTGACTCTAGCATGGGTACCAGCACATACAGGGTACGAGGGCAATGAAGAGGCAGACTCACTTGCCCGAGCAGGAGCAAACAAAGCTCTGAATGGCCCAGAACCCTTCTGTGGTATTGCGAAAGCTATACAAAAGACTAGTATCAAATCATGGATGCAAACCAAATCTCAAGAATGGTGGCATAAATCGCCAGGAATGAGACAGGCAAAAGAGTTTATTAAAAAACCATCGCCAACATTCACAGAATATCTACTAAGCCAGAAACGGAGTTCAACTAGAATACTAGTGGGACTTCTCACAGGGCATTGTAGGCTCAACAAACACATGAGTACGATAGGTCTGACTGAAGAACTGCTGTGCAGGTTCTGTCAGGAAGAGGAGGAAACAGCAGTACACATACTTTGCCACTGTGAGGGCTTGTCAAGACTAAGGTTCCTTACGCTGGGTGAGGAAAAACCAGAAGCCCAGAGATACACAGGGGATCTGAAAGCTAGCCTATGGAGTCTCATAGAGAAGACGGGGCTAGCCGAAGAACTCTAATCGATTTTGAGGGCAGACACAATAGATCTGAAAAGGTCGCAGTGTGGAGGCAGATAGCCCGAAGGCCCCATTCTAAATCTAATCTAATCTAACGACCCCACGGCCCTAGTTGGCGTGAAGCCTGGCGGTTTCAAGGATTCCGTCAGACAATGTGCAAACCAGCACAGTAGAGTACGCAAATCCCGGCTGCTTTACTGCAACCCATCCTGTCTCACCTGAAATCCTTCATCAGTCCTCTTCTTCGCACCCTCCACCCCTACTTACCTGTCCAATCTTCCACCTCCAACTCAGGGACTCGCACCTAGCGGGTACGGGAATAGCAACCCCGAGGCACCCTAGCTGGACACTTACCTTACTTCAACTCGTCTTGGGTGGTGTCCACTTCTTCTTTCCCCTTCTTTCTTATCGGTCTCTCTTGGCCACCCCTTGTTCTTCTGATCTATTCTCCTATCCTATCGGTCTCCCTTGACCGAATACGAACGGAACCCAAAGTGTTATACGTACCGTGCTGAGGGGTGAATGGCCACACGTAGCTGGTCGCGAACGGTGAACTCCGGATACCTGGCGTCCTCCGGTTTTACACAGCCTCACTGCGATAAGGGAGCACTGTTGCAGTGAAAATTATTTCTTCCCTACTCGTGGGATATAAATGAGTCTCTCAAATTTAAATAATCCCCTAGTGGTTTCCGCGTCCACCCTTAAGGACGCTGGCTCGACCCAGGAGAAGGCGGTAATACCCCGGTTCCTGGTCGTGAAAAAAATTGATGGAGATTTCTCCAAAGTGAGTCCGTTTTTTATAGAAAAATGTTTGTATGGTTTGATAGGAGAAATGAAAAACGTAAAGAAAACGAGAGAGGGTCTATTAGTAGAAACGGTATCAGAGTTACAATCTAAAAGACTGCTGAATATCAAGAAAATGGGAGAGCATGATGTCGAAGTTACTGCACATAAATCCATGAACGTTGCTAGAGGTTTTATTTACCATAGAGATTTGCTGAATAGTTCAGTTAAGGAAATAGCCGAGAATTTGCGAGATCAGGGAGTAATTGAGGTTAGACGTATCAAAACAAAATTCAATGGAGAACTGAAAGATACAGCCAATCATGTTCTAACGTTCGATAGACCCGTATTACCAGATAAGGTAGAAGTCGCGTTTTACAGATTGAATGTAAGACTGTACATACCATCACCAATGCGCTGCTTTAGATGTCAGAAATTTGGCCATACCTCTATGCGATGTAATAATGACCAGGTTTGTATCTGCGGGAAGCCTCTACATGAAGGAATTCCCTGTGATGATCCCATTATGTGTGTCAACTGCAAAGGAGATCATTCCGCACGCTCACCGATTTTCAAAAAAGAGACCGCTATCCAGGAACTCAAAGCAAAAGAAAACATCTCGTACTTTGAAGCGAAGAAAAAGGTAGACATTCAGACACCTTTGCCTGGTGTTTCGTATGCTAAGGCTGTCTCGACTTCTTCAAAAACGGATGTTTCAACGCTTGTCAAAGAGTTGATACCCTCACTAGTTGTCGCATTGAAAGATGTATTTGTAGCTAAAAGAGCTGCAAGGAAACCAGGAACACAATCTTTCACTCGTCCTCCACCTCCTAATCCCAGACCAAATAATGAATCAGATACTAGTCATCTCCCGGCTTCGGATGCAGGATCTGAAGAACGAAAAAGGGATAGAGACCGGGGAATATCCACATCAGAGGAGGAACCAGTAGGTCCTTCCACTCAAGATTTGAAAATAACCAAAGGATGGCCAAAAGGAAAACCTCGAAAATGTTCTACCTGATGGCCTTTGATCGATTACTGTGATATTTTTGTGATATATTTTCATACTCTCAGTTTGCTAATAGGTTTATTCATTTTATCTTTTCAGTTATATTATTAATTTTATTCATTCCGTTCATTCAATCCATTCGTTATTTGTTTTCATTTCATGCATTTCATTAATCACTTTCTTTTCACTTGACTTATTCATCTCACGAATCTTCATCATTGATGAACTCTATAATTCAATGGAATTGTAACGGTTGCATTCTTCACTACTGTGAAATGAAACTACTTCTATCCGAGTTAGATCCTGTTTGTCTGTGTCTCCAGGAGACACACTTCAAACCGACTCAACCATATTCCATTCGTGGATATGAAATATTTCGAAAGGACATAGATCCTGTCATTCGAGCTAAAGGTGGTGTTGCTCTCCTGATCAGGAAAGATGTACAAATCATCGCTCCTATCACCCTGACTATATGTAGTATTTATTTACCTGATGCGAACTGGCGAAAAGTAGATTTGGAAGATCTATTATCGCAACTCCCAGTACCGTTTCTGATGGTGGGAGATATGAACTCTCACAACCCACTCTAGGGGTCCAACCGACGTGATGCTCGTGGAATGATTATCGTACAACTACTAGAGAGGGATGACCTATCTCTTTTGAACTCTGGTGCCATGACATATTTCAATGCGAGGTCAAGGAACTTCAGTGCGATAGATTTATCGTTTGCATCTCCCGGACTTGCTTCTCGTTTGTCCTGGAGAGTTCATGATGATCTACATAATAGCGATCATTTCCCGATAATTATATCCACCGATATCCCTAGAACCCGAGTGTCTTTACCCCCAAAATGGCTCGTTGATAAAGCTGAGTGGCAGATTTTTGAACAGCATCTCAAGCTTCCTGATGACTCCAATAACATGCATCAGGAAATTGACAAACTCACTGAAAGCATTAAGTTAGCAGCTGAGAAAGCAATACCAATTAGAACCAACCTTCCTGAAAAGCGCGTAGTGCCTTGGTGGAATGCCCAAGTGAGGGAAGCTATCAAAACTGAAAAGAAGGCTTTCAATAAATTCAAAAGATATTCTTCCTTAGAAAATTTGATATTCTTCAAAAAATCTAGAGCTGCTGCTCGCCACATGATTTTACAGAGTAAAAGATCATCTTGGAGTACTTATGTGTCACAAATGTCTCCAAATACGCCTATATCAGAGGTTTGGCGTAAAGTGAAAGCGGTTGGTGGAAGTAACATCACACCACCACTCAATTATTTGCGCACAGTAGATGGCGAAATTTCTGATTCCCCGCAAATCATCGCTGAATGTATGGCAAACCATTACTGTGCTGCAAGTAGTAATCAGAATTACGAGGAAGAATTCTTACAACTTAAAGCCCAACGAGAGGTCCTTCTCGATTTTTCTCCACAAGAAAATCTACATTATAATTCACCTTTTACATCCATTGAATTCGAATATGCCTTATCATGTGCGAAGCCGTCATCTCCAGGACCCGATTTCTTAGGATATGAAATAATCGAACATCTCACTCCTGAATTCAAAACAACAAAACTCTCCTTATTTAATAAAATATGGCAATCGAACACCTACCCATCTCAGTGGAAAGAAGCCATTATTGTCCCTATATTGAAAGAAGGTAAGGACCCTCTCCTATCTTCTAGCTACAGACCAATCAGTCTAACTTGCTGCATGGGCAAAATTCTAGAAAAAATGGTTAGCAACAGGCTGGTTTGGCTGCTAGAATCAAAGGGATTTTTAGTGGATCACCAAGCAGGTTTTAGGAAACATCGCTCTACGACAGACCAACTCGTCTATCTCGAACATGTTATACAGAAATCTTTCAGGAAACGAGAACATACTATTGCAGTATTTTTTGATCTCGAAATAGCTTATGACATGACGTGGAGGTACGGAATTCTGAAGAAACTCCATGACTGGTTGTTCCGTGGAAATTTATCTTTATTTATCGATTCTTTTCTTTCTGATCGAACCTTCCGGGTGAGAGTGGGTGACACATTATCCTCGCTCAAATCCATAGAAAATGGTATTCCTCAAGGTTCAACTTTGAGTGTAACTCTATTCGCTATAGCGGTGAATGATATAGCATCTTCAGTCGAACCAACAGTTGGGATATGTTTGTATGTGGACGATCTCACGATAGTTGCTTCGGCGACTACAGTCGGATCAGCTTCTCGTAAACTACAACGATCAATAGATCAGATTGTTCTGAACGCAAAAAAGGTTGGCTACAAGTTTTCCAGGGAAAAAACAAATTGTGTCCACTTTTGCAGGCTGCGTAGGCCTCATGACGATCCTACATTATATATTGATAATACGCCAATCGCATGTAAAGAAACTATAAAATTTCTTGGATTTACATTCGATTCGAAACTCACTTGGTGCAACCATATCGAAAATCTGGTAGTTCGATGTGAGCGGTCACTAAATGTTATAAAATGCCTTGCCAGCACAAGATGGGGGGCCGATGCAGACACTTTATTGAATGTGTATCGCTCTCTAGTACTTGCAAAGATCGATTATGGTTCCATAGTCTACTCGTCTGCGCGGAGATCTATCTTGAAGCTACTCGATCCAATACATCATGCTGGTATGAGGTATTCGATAGGTGCATTTCGAACAACTCCTATCGTCAGTATTTGCAGTGAAACAGGTTTTCCACCATTGAGATTGCATCGTCCCAAGCTAATAGCAAACTATATATCTAGTGTAAGAGCTCAACCAAATCACCGGAATTTTCCAATTGTATTCGAAAACCATCACGAATATGTCAATAGACCTTCTATCACGAGACCAGTTGGAGTTAGAGCACGCGAATCTCTACCAGCACTAGAATGGCATCATTTGGACGTTCTTGCGGTGACCAACTATGAAGTACCTCCATGGCTAATTCCTAAAGTTTGCATACGACTAGATCTGACTGTCCTCCAGAGAAACAATACGGCTCCAGTCGTCTATCGCCAACGGTTCTCAGAGATTCTTCACGAATTCACAAATTGTACAATCATTTATACAGATGGATCTAAAACATCGACTGGAGCCGGCTGCGCTTTGTCTGTGGACAATATTGCACATTCCTGGTCTCTTTACTCGTACGTATCTATATATACAGCTGAGCTCTATGCGATCTGGCAGGCTCTGCAAATTTGCGATATGGCTGGAAACAATGAGGAATTTGTAGTTGTCTGTGACTCTCTTAGCGTTCTCGAGTCAATTTCGAACCCATTTTCTGAAGACCCACTCGTGAAAATAATATTATTTTCAATCCAACATCTGCATAATACAGGCAAGAATGTTAAATTCATCTGGGCACCAAGTCATGTCGGAATAATAGGCAACGAGATCGCTGACAAAGCTGCCCGCAACGCAGCCGAGACCGAAATAGTCGAAGCTAGGATCGTTAGAGTAGATGATATTAATGGGCGATACAAATCTGACCTAAAGAGGATCTGGCAAGAAGATTGGAATCGAGTGAATAATAACTTGAGAAGGATGAAACCGACTATTCAGCCGTGGAGACCTCCTGAAAACCTGCCTAGATTTGATAAAGTTAAAATACACAGACTGAGGTTTGGACACACTGCATTAACACATGCTTTTCTCCTTGATGGACAAGATCCTCCAATATGCGATCGATGTGGTGAACCAGCAACAGTATCACATATCATATGCATGTGTACGGGATACGCGAATATTAGGCAACTCTATCATATAGAGAATAATTTCGCAATGAATTTCAGAAACGCCACCATGATTAGAAACCTCCTTAAATTCCTAAGAGCAACTGACCTCTTTAAACGAATTTGAATATACGATGAATATATTTTTTTTTTTTTCGTACATAAATCTCCGTTTTTTTTTCTAAAGTATGGTGCTGATGATCTCTGAAATCGATGCACCTTGATCAAGGAAAAAAAAAAAATAATAATAATAATAATAATAATAATAATAATAATAATAATAATAGTAATAATAATGATAATAATAATAATAATGATAATAATAATTATAATAATAATAATAATAATAATAATAATAATAATAATAATAATAATAATAATAATAATAATAATAATAATAATAATAATAATAATAATAATAATAATAATAATAATAATAAGAAGAATTACAGACCAATTACCTGCCTGAATGCATGTTACAAGTTGTTTACACGCATCTTGTACATGCGAGTACTCCTAGTAGTTGATCCGGTTTACCAACGGATTTCTGAGCAGCGTGGGTCGAAGAAAGGTGTCGCTGGCTGCAAGGAGAACCTGTTGATAGATAGATCTATTACACAGGACTCTGTGCAGTACAAGCGGAATCTTTCTGTGGCCTGGATCGATTACCGAAAAGCATTTGACACAACGTCACATGAGTTACTCGTGTACTTGCTCAAATGTCTTTCGGTACCCGATTCTATAGTGAGATGCATAGAACAACTGATGCTGGTCTGGAAGACCCGCTTTACTATAACATCAGGTAATGCGAGAGTTCAGACAGAGCCAGTCATCATAAGGAGAGGAGTATTTCAAGGGGACTCCCTTAGCCCTTTCCTATTCTGCATCTCACTTCTGCCACTATCCGTTGAGCTCCGCAAAACCAGAGGATACGACTGCAGCCCACCCAGTTACCGTAGGCATAAAGTCACCCACTTATTCTATGTGGATGACCTCAAACTTTATGCCTCTGGTGAGAGGGATATGGACCAATCCCTCAGGGTGGTGCAGGAGTACACGCAGGCAATTGGAATGAAATTCGGGATGGACAAATGTGCACTGGTTCATCTCAAGAGAGGACGATGCGAGAACTACGACAAGGACGCGCGGCTCGTGGACGGAAGCATCCTACACCACCTGGATGCCGGAGAGACGTACACCTACCTGGGTGTAGAGGAAACTCACATCCAGGAGGCACAACGGGTAAAAGACGCTCTCCGCAGCAAGTATCGGCAGCGGCTCCGACAGATCTGGTCGTCAGAACTGTCGGGGAAGAACAAAGTCGCTGCGACTAACATGCTTGCTGTTCCGATCCTACTTTACTCATTTGGAGTGATAAAGTGGACTCAAGTCGAGCTGCGACAACTTGACGTAAGTACTCGCAAGATGATGCATCTCCATAGGAGTCTGCATCCGAATTCGTCCGTTCCACGGTTGTACATACCTAGAGACCAGGGTGGCCGTGGACTCTTGAGCTTGGAGTATCTCCATAACAGAATGGTTCTGGATGGCGCCTGCAAAGTCATCAGGAGTTCGGATCCCCTTCTGCAAATGGTTAAAACCCATGAAGAGGCAGGAGTAGGAGCTTTTCTTTTCAGGGCAGCACGTCGAGCAGCCGATGAATTGTCTCTGATTTTCGACTCCGAGCGCGAGGCTCAGGACTCAATTACTGAGCTAGAACCCGCTCGGAGAAAAGCCCGCATCAAAGCTGCAGAAGTGAAAAAGCTTCTGCAGCTTCACATGGATAAGCCCATGCATTCGGTCTACTTCAAGACCATTGAAGACCGGGGCTTATCCAAAGAACTGACTTTCGCTTTTCTTAAGTCAGGCGGGCTCAAATCGGAAACAGAGGGGTTCATCATGGCATGCCAGGATCGGGTTTTCAACACTCTCGTCTACCGTAGCCGTGTCATGGGTATGGAGGTCCCTGACACAAATTGCAGGGCCTGCCGCAGGGCGCCCGAGACAATTATGCACCTGCTGTCTTCTTGCACGGTGTATGCAGTCTCGGCCTATATCCATAGACACAATGCGGCATTGCGAGTGCTTTATTATCACCTGAGGCACTCGTACGGAATAGACGAGACCCCAGTGCTGCCCTATGCTCCGGGAGATATTGAGTCCGTTGTGGAGAATGAGAGGTGCCGAATTTATTGGAACTTTTCATTCCCCACCCTCAGGCAGATACAAGCTAACAAGCCTGATGTAGTCCTCCTCGACCATCAAACCAAAGCGATGTTCGTGATCGAGTTTTCGGCGCCAGCCAAACCGAACATCGTTTTGAAGGAGGAGGAAAAACGGACTAAATATCGAGATCTTCTCTTCGAACTCCGCCGGCTCTATCCAGACCATTCTGTGGAATTGGTCATCCTGATAATCGGCTCCCTAGGAGGTACACGACACACGCTGCTCTCGGAGATCCAGAAAATCCCAGCGTGCCGTGATAAGGCACACATTCTGGCTGGTGGAATGCAGAAGGCCGTCATACTGGGATCATTGCGTCTACTTAGGGCACACGGTACTTGGTCCCAGTGATTACTCACCTCACAGGCTGTGAGGAGTAGTCACTGGATTTTATCCAGCACGACTCTGCGTGACGTCGGAGGCCGCAGGGTCGTGACTGGAATTATATGAACTAAATAATTATAATGATAATAATAATAATAATAATAATAATAATAATAATAATAATAATAATAATAATAATAATAATAATAATAATAATAGATACTCCAGCCCTGGCGCAGTTCGGTATCTTCTGCGAAAGATATCGAGAGCCTGAGCCCGAATTACTGCGCCAACCGATAACCACTGAGGAGGTTCGAGAAGCCCTCAAAGGCTCCAAGAACTTTGCTGCTCCTGGTACCGACGGGATCAATAACTTTTGGTGGAAAAAGTTACCCTCCACCCACCACCATTTAACCAGTATATTTAATAGCTGGCTAAATGGGGAGCAGCAAATCCCTGAGTGGTTTATCAAGGGGCGAACCGTGCTTCTCCCTAAGACTGGAGATTTGTCCAATCCAAAGAATTACCGACCAATTACCTGTCTGAATGCATGTTACAAGTTGTTCACGCGCATCTTGAACATGCGAGTACTCCTAGTAGTTGACCCGGTTTACCAACGGATTTTTGAGCAGCGTGGAACAAAGAGAGGTGTCGCTGGCTGCAAGGAGAACCTGTTGATAGATAGATCTATCACACAGGACTCCGTGCAGTACAAGCGGAATCTTTCTGTGGCCTGGATCGATTACCGAAAGGCATTTGACACAACGTCACATGAGTTACTCGTGTACTTGCTCAAGTGTCTCTCGGTACCCGATTCTATAGTGAGATGCATAGAACAACTGATGCTGGTCTGGTAGACCCGCTTTACTATAACATCAGGTAATGCGAGAGTTCAGACAGAGCCAGTCATCATAAGGAGAGGAGTATTTCAAGGGGACTCCCTTAGCCCACTCCTATTCTGCATCTCACTTCTGCCACTATCCGTTGAGCTCCGCAAAACCAGAGGATACAACTGCGGCCCACCCAGTTACCGGAGACATAAAGTCACTCACTTATTCTATGTGGATGACCTCAAACTTTATGCCTCTGGGAGAGGGATATGGACCAATCCCTCAGGGTGGTACAGGAGTAAACGCAGGCAATTGGAATGAAATTCGGAATGGACAAATGTGCACTGGTTCATCTCAAGAGAGGACGATGCGAGAACTACGACAAGGACGCGCAGCTCGTGGACGGAAGCATCCTACACCACCTGGATGCCGGAGAGACGTACACCTACCTGGGTGTAGAGGAAACTCACATCCAGGAGGCACAACGGGTAAAAGACGCTCTCCGCAGCAAGTATCGGCAGCGGCTCCGACAGATCTGGTCGTCAGAACTGTCGGGGAAGAACAAAGTCGCTGCGACTAACATGCTTGCTGTTCCGATCCTACTCTACTCATTTGGAGTGATAAAGTGGACTCAAGTCGAGCTGCGACAACTTGACGTAAGTACTCGCAAGATGATGCATCTCCATAGGAGTCTGCATCCAAATTCGTCCGTTCCACGGTTATACATACCTAGAGACCAGGGTGGCCGTGGACTCTTGAGCTTGGAGTATCTCCATAACAGAATGGTTCTGGATGGCGCCTGCAAAGTCATCAGAAGTTCGGAACCCCTTCTGCAAATGGTTAAAACCCATGGAGAGGCAGGAGTAGGAGCTTTTCTTTTCAGGGCAGCACGTCGAGCAGCCGATGAATTGTCGCTGATTCTCGACTCCGAGCGCGAGGCTCAGGACTCAGTTACTGAGCTAGAGCCTGCTCGGAGGAAGGCCCGCATCAAAGCTGCAGAAGTGAGAAAGCTCCTGCAGCTTCACATGGATAAGCCCATGCATTCGGTCTACTTCAAGACCATTGAAGACCGGGGCTTATCCAAAGAACTGACTTTTGCTTTTCTGAAGTCAGGCGGGCTCAAATCGGAAACAGAGGGGTTCATCATGGCATGCCAGGATGGGGTTTTCAACACTCTCGTCTACCGTAGCCGTGTCATGGGTATGGAGGTCCCTGACACAAATTGCAGGGCCTGCCGCAGGGCGCCCGAGACAATTATGCACCTGCTGTCTTCTTGCACGGTGTATGCAGTCTCGGCCTATATCCATAGACACAATGCGGCATTGCGAGTGCTCTACTACTATTTGAGGCACTCGTACGGAATAGACGAGACCCCAGTGCTGCCCTATGCTCCGGGGGATATTGAGTCCGTTGTGGAGAATGAGAGGTGCCGAATTTATTGGAACTTCTCATTCCCCACCCTCAGGCAAATTCAAGCTAACAGGCCTGATGTAGTCCTCTCCGACCATCAAACCAAAGCGATGTTCGTGATCGAGTTCTCGGCGCCAGCCGAACCGAACATCGTTTTGAAGGAGGAGGAAAAACGGCCTAAATATCGAGATCTTCTCTTCGAACTCCGCCGGCTCTATCCAGACCAGACCATTCTGTGGAATTGGTCATCCTGATTATCGGCTCCCTAGGAGGCACACGACACACGCTGCTCTCGGAGATCCAGAAAATCCCAGCGTGCCGTGATAAGGCACACATCCTGGCTGGTGAAATGCAGAAGGCCGTCATACTGGGATCATTGCGTCTACTCAGGGCACACGGTACTTGGTCCCAGTAATTACTCACCTCACAGGCTGTGAGGAGTAATCACTGGATTTTATCCAGCACAACTCTGCGTGACGTCGGAGGCCGCAGGGTCGTGACTGGAATTATATGAACTAAAATAATAATAAGGAGAACCTGTTGATAGATAGATCTATAACACAGGACTCTGTGCAGTACAAGCGGAATCTCTCTGTGGCCTGGATCGATTACCGAAAGGCATTTGACACAACGTCACATGAGTTACTCGTGTACTTGCTCAAGTGCCTTTCGGTACCCGATTCTATAGTGAGATGCATGAAACAACTGATGCTGGTCTGGAAGACCCGCTTTACTATAACATCAGGTAATGCGAGAGTCCAGACAGAGCCAGTCATCATAAGGAGAGGAGTATTCCAAGGGGACTCCCTCAGCCCTCTCCTATTCTGCATCTCACTTCTGCCACTATTCGTTGAGCTCAGGAGAACCAGAGGATACAACTGCGGCCCACCCAGTTACCGGAGGCATGAGGTCACCCACTTATTCTATGTGGATGACCTAAAACTTTATGCCTCTGGTGAAAGGGATATGGACCAATCCCTCAGGGTGGTGCAGGAGTACACTCAGGCAATTGGAATGGAATTCGGAATGGACAAATGTGCACTGGTTCATCTCAAGAGTGGACGTTGCGAGAATTACGACAAGGACGCGCAGCTCGTGGACGGAAGCATTCTACACCACCTGGATGCCGGAGAGACGTACACTTACCTGGGTGTAGAGGAAACTCATATCCAGGAGGCACAACGGGTAAAAGACGCTGTCGGGCAAGAACAAAGTTGCTGCTACTAATATGCTTGCTGTTCCGATCCTACTTTACTCCTTTGGAGTGATAAAGTGGACTCAAGTCGAGCTGCGACAACTTGACGTAAGTACTCGCAAGATGATGCATCTCCATAGGAGTCTGCATCCGAATTCGTCCGTTTCACGGTTATACATACCTAGAGAACAGGGTGGCCGTGGACTCTTGAGCTTGGAGTATCTCCATAACAGAATGGTTCTGGATGGAGCCTGCAAAGTCATCAGGAGTTCGGATCCCCTCCTGCAAATGGTTAAAACCCATGAAGAGGCAGGCGTAGGAGCTTTTCTTTTCAGGGCAGCACGTCGAGCAGCCGATGAATTGTCTCTGATTTTCGACTCCGAGCGCGGTGCTCAGGACTCAGTTACTGAGCTAGAGCCTGCTCGGAGAAAAGCCCGCATCAAAGCTGCAGAAGTGAGAAAGCTCCTGCAGCTTCACATGGATAAGCCCATGCATTCGGTCTACTTCAAGACCATTGAAGACCAGGGTTTATCCAAAGAACTGACTTTCGCTTTTCTCAAGTCAGGCGGGCTTAAATCGGAAACAGGGGGGTTTATCATGGCATGCCAGGATGGGGTTTTTAACACTCTCGTCTACCGTAGCCGTTTCATGGGTATGGAGGTCCCTGACACAAATTGCAGGGCCTGCCGCAGGGCACCCGAGACAATTATGCACCTGCTGTCTTCTTGCATGGTGTATGCAGTCTCGGCCTATATCCATAGACACAATGCGGCATTGCGAGTGCTCTATTATCACCTGAGGCACTCGTACGGAATAGGCAAGACCCCAGTGCTGCCCTATGCTCCAGGGGATATTGAGTCCGTTGTGGAGGATGAGAGGTGCCGAATTTATTGGAACATCTCATTTCCCACCCTCAGGCAACTACAAGCTAATAAGCCTGATGTAGTCCTCCTCGACCATCAAACCAAAGCGATGTTCGTGATCGAGTTTTCGGCGCCAGCCGAACCGAACATCGTTTTGAAGGAGGAGGAGAAACGGACTAAATATCGAGATCTTCTCTTCGAACTCCGCCGGCTCTATCCAGACCATTCTGTGGAATTGGTCATCCTGATAATCGGCTCCCTAGGAGGCACACGACACACGCTTCTCTCGGAGATCCAGAAAATCCCAGCGTGCCGTGATAAGGCACACATCCTGGCTGGTGGTATGCAGAAGGCCGTCATACTAGGATCATTGCGTCTACTCAGGGCACACGGTACTTGGTCCCAGTGATTACTCACCTCACAGGCTGTGAGGAGTAGTCACTGGATTTTATCCAGCACGACTCTGCGTGACGTCGGAGGCCGCAGGGTCGTGACTGGAATTATATGAATTTAAAATAATAATAATAATAATAATAATAATAATAATAATAATAATAATAATAATAATAATAATAATAATAATAATAATAATAATAATGATAATAATGATAATAATAATAATAATAATAATAATAATAATAATAATAATAATAATAATAATAATAATAATAATAATAATAATAATAAGACACAATGCGGCATTGCGAGTGCTCTATTATCACTTGAGGCACTCGTACGGAATAGACGAGACCCCAGTGCTGCCCTATGCTCCGGGGGATATTGAGTCCGTTGTGGAGAATGAGAGGTGCCGAATTTATTGGAACTCCTCATTCCTCACCCCCAGGCAAATACAAGCTAACAAGCCTGATGTAGTCCTCCTCGACCATCAAACCAAAGCGATGTTCGTGATCGAGTTTTCGGCGCCAGCCGAACCGAACATCGTTTTGAAGGAGGAGGAGAAACGGACTGAATATCGAGATCTTCTCTTCAAACTCCGCCGGCTCTATCCAGACCATTCTGTGGAATTGGTCATCCTGATAATCGGCTCCCTAGGAGGCACACGACACACGCTACTCTCGGAGATCCAGAAAATCCCAGCGTGCCGTGATAAGGCACACATCCTGGCTGGTGGTATGCAGAAGGCCGTCATACTAGGATCATTGCGTCTACTCAGGGCACACGGTACTTGGTCCCAGTGATTACTCACCTCACAGGCTGTGAGGAGTAGTCACTGGATTTTATCCAGCACGACTCTGCGTGACGTCGGAGGCCGCAGGGTCGTGACTGGAAATACATGAACTCAAAATAATAATAATAATAATAATAATAATAATAATAATAATAATAATAATAATAATAATAATAATAATAATAATAATAATAATAATAATAATAATAATAATAATAATAATAATAATAATAATAATAATAATAATAATAATAATAATAAGCGCAGTTCGGTATCTTCTGCGAAAGATATCGAGAGCCTGAGCCCGAATTACTGCGCCAACCGATAACCACTGAGGAGGTTCGAGAAGCCCTAAAAGGCTCCAAGAACTTTGCTGCTCCTGGTCCCGACGGGATCAATAATTTTTGGTGAAAAAAGTTACCCTCCACCCACCACCATTTAGCCAGTATATTTAATAGCTGGCTAAATGGGGAGCAGCAAATCCCTGAGTGGTTTATCGGGGGGCGAACCGTGCTTCTCCCTAAGACTGGAGATTTGTCCAATCCAAAGAATTACCGACCAATTACCTGTCTGAATGCATGTTACAAGTTGTTCACGCGCATCTTGTACATGCGAGTACTCCTAGTAGTTGACCTGGTTTACCAACGGATTTTTGAGCAGCGTGGGTCAAAGAGAGGTGTCGCTGGCTGCAAGTAGAACCTGTTGATAGATAGATCTATCACACAGGACTCCGTGCAGTACAAGCGGAATCTTTCTGTGGCCTGGATCGATTACCGAAAGGCATTTGACACAACGTCACATGAGTTACTCGTGTACTTGCTCAAGTGTCTCTCGGTACCCGATTCTATAGTGGGATGCATAGAAGAACTGATGCTGGTCTGGAAGACCCGCTTTACTATAATATCAGGTAATGCGAGAGTTCAGACAGAGCCAGTCATTATAAGGAGAGGAGTATTTCAAGGGGACTCCCTTAGCCCACTCCTATTCTGCATCTCACTTCTGCCACTATCCGTTGAGCTCCGCAAAACCAGAGGATACAACTGCGGCCCACCCAGTTACCAGAGGCATAAAGTAACTCACTTATTCTATGTGGATGACCTCAAACTTCATGCCTCTGGTGAGAGGAATATGGACCAATCCCTCAGGGTGGTACAGGAGTACAGGCAGGCAATTGGAATGGAATTCGGAATGGACAAATGTGCACTGGTTCATCTCAAGAGAGGACGATGCGAGAACTACGACAAGGACGCGCAGCTCGTGGACGGAAGCATCCTACACCACCTGGATGCCGGAGAGACGTACACCTACCTGGGTGTAGAGGAAACTCACATCCAGGAGGCACAACGGGTAAAAGACGCTCTCCGCAGCAAGTATCGGCAGCGGCTCCGACAGATCTGGTCGTCAGAACTGTCGGGGAAGAACAAAGTCGCTGCGACTAACATGCTTGCTGTTCCGATCCTACTTTACTCATTTGGAGTGATAAAGTGGACTCAAGTCGAGCTGCGACAACTTGACGTAAGTACTCGCAAGATGATGCATCTCCATAGGAGTCTGCATCCAAATTCGTCCGTTCCACGGTTATACATACCTAGAGACCAGGGTGGCCGTGGACTCTTGAGCTTGGAGTATCTCCATAACAGAATGGTTCTGGATGGCGCCTGCAAAGTCATCAGGAGTTCGGACCCCCTTCTGCAAATGGTTAAAACCCATGAAGAGGCAGGAGTAGGAGCTTTTCTTTTCAGGGCAGCACGTCGAGCAGCCGATGAATTGTCTCTGATTTTCGACTCCGAGAGCGAGGCTCAGGTCTCAGTTACTGAGCTAGAGCCTGCTCGGAGGAAGGCCCGCATCAAAGCTGCAGAAGTGAGAAAGTTCCTGCAGCTTCACATGGATAAGCCTATGCATTCGGTCTACTTCAAGACCATTGAAGACCGAGGCTTATCCAAAGAACTGACTTTTGCTTTTCTGAAGTCAGGCGGGCTCAAATCGGAAACAGAGGGGTTCATCATGGCATGCCAGGATGGGGTTTTCAACACTCTCGTCTACCGTAGCCGTGTCATGGGTATGGAGGTCCCTGACACAAGTTGCAGGGCCTGCCGCAGGGCGCTCGAGACAATTATGCACCTGCTGTCTTCTTGCACGGTGTATGCAGTCTCGGCCTATATCCATAGACACAATGCGGCATTGCGAGTGCTCTACTACTTTTTGAGGCACTCGTACGGAATAGACGAGACCCCAGTGCTGCCCTATGCTCCGGGGGATATTGAGTCCGTTGTGGAGAATGAGAGGTGCCGAATTTATTGGAACTTCTCATTCCCCACCCTCAGGCAAATTCAAGCTAACAAGCCTGATGTAGTCCTCCTCGACCATCAAACCAAAGCGATGTTCGTGATCGAGTTTTCGGCGCCAGCCGAACCGAACATCGTTTTGAAGGAGGAGGAGAAACAGACTAAATATCGAGATCTTCTCTTCGAACTCCGCCGGCTCTATCCAGACCATTCTGTGGAATTGGTCATCCTGATTATCGGCTCCCTAGGAGGCACACGACACACGCTGCTCTCGGAGATCCAGAAAATCCCAGCGTGCCGTGATAAGGCACACATCCTGGCTGGTGGAATGCAGAAGGCCGTCATACTAGGATCATTGCGTCTTCTCAGGGCACACGGTACTTGGTCCCAGTGATTACTCACCTCACAGGCTGTGAGGAGTAGTCACTGGATTTTATCCAGCACAACTCTGCGTGACGTCGGAGGCCGCAGGGTCGTGACTGGAATTATATGAACTAAAATAATAATAATAATAATAATAATAATAATAGGGCACACGGTAATTGGTCCCAGTGATTACTCACCTCACAGGCTTTGAGGAGTAGTCACTGGATTTTATCCAGCACGTCTCTGCGTGACGTCGGAGGCCGCAGGGTCGTGACTGGAATAACATAAATTCAAATCATAATAATAATAATAATGCCGACAGGCCATTCACATCGAAGGTGCGACGGATGGCCAATACTTTGCGTCGCACCCATCACACACTCAATGAGGCAGTACTATCCACCATCAAACAGCACTGCCTCGAAAGGATACGGATGTTAGTGGCTGCAAAACAGTCACTAAAGAGGCGAGCGAGAGGGCTGGCGGAAAATAAACAATTCCGCGAAAAGCCCTCTCGCTTATTTCAACCGCCTCCAAGTGTGGTGAACAATCCGCCGACTGCTGATCAGGTGGAAACCTTTTGGAAGAGTATCTATTAGGTGAGACATCCATTCGACAGAGATACTCCAGCCCTGGCGCAGTTCGGTACCTTCTGCGAAAGATACCGAGTGCCTGAGCCCGAATTACTGCGCCAACCGATAACCACTGAGGAGGTTCGAGAAGCCCTCAAAGGCTCCAAGAACTTTGCTTCTCCTGGTCCCGATGGGATCAATAACTTCTGGTGGAAAAAGTTTCCCTCTACCCACCACCATTCAGCCAGTATATTCAATAGCTGGCTGAATGGGAAGCAGCAAATCCCTGGGTGGTTTATAATAATAATAATAATAATAATAAAGGCTTTTATTGACAGGTACGAGTTTCTAACACTATGGAGCACAACTAATCAGTGGAACAAAAAGAAAAATAGAAAAAATTTAATTCATAGTTCAACCACCCTATGCTAGAATGAAAGCTACCTGTCAAATGGCAGGGTTCAAAAAGTGTCCTAAGACAAGTTTTGCTCTTCCACCCAACCAAGTATACATATTATAACATATACCTATTCACATATACACCTATATAATTAAGTAAGTATATCGTATACAATAACTATACGTGTACTTCTAATCGAATCAGTTTTCGAACTATGTAGCTATGAGTTATTCTAATCAACTATTATTAGATATCAATATCAAGAAGAAATCAACTTAACATGAATAATGAAAAAAAAAAAAAGAACTAACAATAATACTCATCACCTATCAACTTCCATACAAATTTACTTCGCGCATAAATCATCGAGTTTGCCATTAATAAGGTCTTCCTTAACTCGCTTCTTGAATGAAGTTAGAGGTAAGTGTTTGTATTCTTCAGGAATCCTGTTGTATAGCCAGGGTAAGTAAAATGAATAAGATCCACGAAATAGAGATGTTCGGTACTTTGGAGGGCTGAGTTTCGATTTAAATCTCAAATTCAAATTATGTACATCGGTTCTATGAGCAATTTTATTATATAAGTATGGTGGTTTTTTTGATAATAAAATTTTATGAAAGAGCACTGCTGCGTGTAGGACACGCCTAGCGGACATACTTAACCACCCAATACTTTTCAGATGATGCGACACATGATCTCTTCTTCTTGCTCCTGTGATGAAGCGAATACAAGAATTTTGGAGTTTCTGCAGCCGATATTTATCTTCATTTAGAATCCCGGGACTATAAATAACATCGGCATAGTCAGCATGCGATAACACTAATGAATTGCATAAAGTGATTTTTATATTCCTGCTCAGAACCGTTCTGTTAGCATAGAGGATTTTGAGATTGCTGAATCCTTTTTTAATTATCGAAGAGATATGATTTTTATATTTCAAGGAATCATCTAAAATTAATCCTAGATTTTTACTAAATTTTTTAAAGGGCAGTGGGCTGCCTTCGATTTGTATTCTGTTTACAGGATTGACCCTTTTTCTAGCATGGTTTCGACCAAATAGTAAAGCTACTGATTTAGAAGGATTTATTGTGAGGCAATATTTCAGGGACGTAACGGATAGGGAATTCAGATCCTCGTTTATTTGCGTGTAGGCTTCTTCTATGTTATTTTCAGTAAAAGAATGATACATTTGCGTATCATCTGCATAAAAATGCACTGACGAGTATCTTAACGTTTTGTGAAATTGCGACGTGTATATAATGAATAGGAGTGGACCTAAAATTGACCCTTGAGGTACACCATTCGGGACTATAACATAATTAGATGACTTTTCCTTAATAATCACGCACTGTTGTCTTTCCGATAAGTAGCTTTGTATTAGAGTTGAAGCATTACGAGAAAATCCGAAATAATGTAGGATAGCAATAAGCAGTCTGTGGCTAATTCTGTCAAAGGCCTTAGAGTAATCCAATAAGGTCAAAATCACTAGTTTGTTGCTATCAATTGAAGTCTGAATGTCGTCTGTTACCTTCAGAAGAGAAGTTACACAACTGTGACCTTTGCGAAAGCCAGACTGAAAAGAAGGTAAACAGTTAGAATTACTTACATGTTCTCTGATTTGCAAATTCATGAGTTTTTCTAAAACCTTTGACAAGCCAGACAAAATGCTTATCGAGGGGCGAACCGTGCTTCTCCCTAAAACTGGAGATTTTTCCAATCCGAAGAATTACAGGCCAATTACCTGCCTGAATGCATGTTACAAGTTGTTCACACGCATCTTGTACATGCGAGTACTCCTAGTAGTTGACCCGGTTTACCAGCGGATTTTTGAGCAGCGTGGGTCGAAGAGAGGTGTCGCTGGCTGCAAGGAGAACCTGTTGATAGATAGAGCTATCACACAGGACTCCGTGCAGTACAAGCGGAATCTTTCTGTGGCCTGGATCGATTACCGAAAGGCATTTGACACAACATCACATGAGTTACTCGTGTACTTGCTAAAGTGTCTTTCGGTACCCGATTCTATAGTGAGATGCATTAAACAACTGATGCTTGTCTGGAAGACCCGCTTTACCATAACATCAGGTGAAGCGAGAGTCCAAACAGAGCCAGTCATCATAAGGAGAGGAGTATTTCAAGGGGACTCCCTCAGCCCTCTCCTATTCTGCATCTCACTTCTGCCACTATCCGTTGAGCTCAGGAAAACCAGGAGATACAACTGCGGCCAACCCAGTTACCGGAGGCATAAGGTCACCCACTTATTCTATGTGGATGACCTCAAACTTTATGCCTCTGGTGAGAGGGATATGGACCAATCCCTCAGGGTGGTGCAGGAGTACACGCAGGCAATTGGAATGGAATTCGGGATGGACAAATGTGCACTGGTTCATCTCAAGAGAGGACGATGCGAGAACTAAGACAAGGACGCGCAGCTCGTGGACGGAAGCATCCTACGCCACCTGGATGCCGGAGAGACGTACACCTACCTTGGTGTAGAGGAAACTCACATCCAGGAGGCACAACGGGTAGAAGACGCTCTCCGCAGCAAGTATCGGCAGCGGCTCCGACAGATCTGGTCGTCAGAACTGTCGGGGAAGAACAAAGTCGCTGCGACTAACATGCTTGCTGTTCCGATCCTACTTTACTCATTTGGAGTGATAAAGTGGACTCAAGTCGGGCTGCGACAACTTGACGTAAGTACTCGCAAGATGATGCATCTCCATAGGAGTCTGCATCCAAATTCGTCCGTTCCACGGTTATACATACCTAGAGACCAGGGAGGCCGTGGACTCTTGAGCTTGGAGTATCTCCATAACAGAATGGTTCTGGATGGCGCCTGCAGAGTCATCAGGAGTTCGGATCCCCTTCTGCAAATGGTTAAAACCCATGAAGATGCAGGAGTAGGAGCTTTTCTTTTTAGGGCAGCACGTCGAGCAGCCGATGAATTGTCTCTGATTTTCGACTCCGAGCGCGAGGCTCAGGACTCAGTTACTGAGCTAGAACCCGCTCGGAGAAAAGCCCGCATCAAAGCTGCAGAAGTGAAAAAGCTCCTGCAGCTTCACATGGATAAGCCCATGCATTCGGTCTACTTCAAGACCATTGAAGACCGGGGCTTATCCAAAGAACTGACTTCCGCTTTCCTTAAGTCAGGCGGGCTCAAATCGGAAACAGAGGAGTTCATCATGGCATGCCAGGATGGGGTTTTCAACACTCTCGTCTACCGTAGCCGTGTCATGGGTATGGAGGTCCCTGACACAAATTGCAGGGCCTGCCGCAGGGCGCCTGAGACAATAATGCACCTGCTGTCTTCGTGCACGGTGTATGCAGTCTCGGCCTATATCCATAGACACAATGCGTCATTGCGAGTGCTCTATTACCACTTGAGGCACTCGTACGGAATAGACGAGACCCCAGTGCTGCCCTATGCTCCGGGGGACATTGAGTCCGTTGTGGAGAATGAGAGGTGCCGAATTTATTGGAACTTCTCATTCCCCACCCTCAGGCAAATACAAGCTAACAAGCCTGATGTAGTCCTCCTCGACCATCAAACCAAAGCGATGTTCGTGATCGAGTTTTCGGCGCCAGCCGAACCGAACATCGTTTTGAAGGAGGAGGAGAAACGGACTAAATATCGAGATCTTCTCTTCGAACTCCGCCGGCTCTATCCAGACCATTCTGTGGAATTGGTCATCCTGATTATCGGCTCCCTAGGAGGCACACGACACACGCTACTCTTGGAGATCCAGAGAATCCCAGCGTGCCATGATAAGGCACACATCCTGGCTGGTGGAATGCAGAAGGCCGTCATACTAGGATCATTGCGTCTACTCAGGGCACACTGTACTTGGTCCCAGTGATTACTCACCTCACAGGCTGTGAGGAGTAGTCACTGGATTTTATCCAGCATGACTCTGCGAGACGTCGGAGGCCGCAGGGTCGTGACTGGAATTATATGAACTAAAATAATAATAATAATAATAATAATAATAATAATAATAATAATAATAATAATAATAATAATAATAATAATAATAATAATAATAATAATAATAATAATAATATATGAATTTAAAATAATAATAATAATAATAATAATAATACCCCGCAAGGGGTATCTTGGGTTCGTGAAAGGTCTTCTCCTGCCACGAAGTCAAGGTACATGGGTGAGTAACGACCCCACGGCCCTAGTTGGCGCGAGGTCTGGCGGTTTCAAAGATTCCGCCAGACAACGTGCAAACCAGCACAGTAGAGTACGCAAATCCCGGCTGCTTCACTGAAAGCCATCCTGTCTTACCTGTTATCCTTTACCCGTCCTTTTCTTGCACCCTCCACCCATATTTACCTGTCCAATTCCCCAATACCAACTCAGGGACTCGCACCTAGCGGGTACGGGAATGGTAACCCCGAGGCACCCTAGCTGGACACTTACCTCACTTCAACTTGTCTTTGGTGATGTCATCTTCCTCTTTCTCTAGCTTTCATATCGGTCTCTCTTGACCAACTCTTATTTTTCTGACCCCTGGTGGCTATTAGGTTATCCGAGGGTACGGGGGTCCCTCCACTTCCGGACTATTTCTTCCAGATGGAGCTTCCAGCTGTAAAAAAGCCAAAAACTAAGGTGTTACTTACCGTGCCAATAGTTGAATGACCCTGCGCAGTGGGTCGCTAACGGTAGACTCGGAGAACTAGGCGAAACTCTGTTTTAACTAGCCTTACCATGGCAAGCGGGGCTCTGCCGTGGTCGACCACGTATCCCTTGCTACTCGTGGGAATGAAATGATTTCACAAATTTCTCCAATCGATGCTGGTATGCCTAGTACCAGGAACACAGGCTGTGGTGAAGGAACACAAAAAACACCTTCAAAAACTCCCTCTGGGGAACCAAAGAAGGATACGCAAGTATCTAATGTGTTAAGTCAAGAAATAACGGAAATACTGCCGAAGTTTTTGATCGTGAAAAGAAGAGAAGGAGACTCCACAAGAGTGAGTCCCTTCCTTATCGAGAAATCTTTATTCAATGTCATTGGAAGTGTCGAATCAATAAGAAAGACGAAGGATGGATTGCTCATTGAAACGAGCAATCGAACGCAAACCCAAAAGCTACTTGCACTGAAGAAATTGTATGAATATGATATCGAAGTGAGCCAACACCTATCTCTCAACTATAGCAAAGGAGTCATCACTTGTAGAGACTTGCTGAATTGCTCTGTGACGGAAATACTGGAAAATTTGAAAGACCAAGGTGTCATAGACGTGAAGCGTATTATGACGAAAAGAGAAGGTAACCTTATCGAAACAGCATCAATGATTCTCACATTCAATAAACCAAAACTACCGGAAAAGATTAGAGCTGGAATTTACTACTCACTCTCTGTTAGACCCGCTCCCCTCAGATGCTTTAAATGTCAAAAATTCGGTCACTCCTCGGCAAGTTTATTTATTTATTTATTTATTTCAAGTTCGGGATACAAACAGGTAAAACCCATACAAGCATCCACTAATAGTTACAATAACAATAGATCCTTCGGTAGTCTAAGAGGTACAGGAATAAACTGAATTGTATTCATTATAAGATTAAAAATTGAAAATATGTCTTACAGTTATTTTGAAAGAATTAAATGTCATGGAGAATATATCTAAATTATTACAATATTTGTTGAAACAGTAACACATTCTGGTGATTGGAGAATTTTTTCCCAAATTTGTGTTGTAACTAGGACTAGTAAGTAATTGTCTATTTCTAGTATATCTTTGAGGAACATGATAAAAAATCATAGACACTAAATTAGGAGAATCGTAACAATTTTTTATGATTTTGTACATAAAGAGTAAATCCGTAATTATTCGTCGTTGTTCAAGAAGCTGTATTTTATAAAGAGAACGAATTTCACTGATGCCAACAGTTATGTAAACCTTCGTTATTTTGAAGTGGAGAAACCTTACAAATCTATTCTGGAGTCTTTCTAATCGTAATTTATAAACATTATAATGTGGGTTCCATACTACACTGGCGAAATTTAGTTTGCTGTGAACAAAAGCAAAATAAACAGATTTGATAGCTGCCTCATTATCAAAGTCCTTGCATGTTCTGCAAAAAAATCCCAAAGCTCTATTACAAGAATTAAGTAAGTACTCAAAATGTGGGTTGAAAGTCATTTTTGTATCGAAGTATACACCAAGATCCTTGATTCGGTCCGTTCTTTTGACTATACTATCATTCAGTAGATATTGGAATTCTATAGGGACAATGTTTTTACTGAAAGATATACTCGCACATTTGCTGACATTGAGTTTCATTTTGTTACGGTTACAATATTCAGTGAACCTATTTAGATCTTCTTGAATCTTTGAGCAGTCCCTAATTGTCAGCACTTTTCTGAATATCTTCAAATCGTCAGCATATAACAGTATCTGTGAATTTTTGAAACAGCTGTTCAGATCGTTAATAAACACTGAAAACAGTAAAGGACCCAGATGTGAGCCCTGAGGGACAAAGTTGTGACAAGGATCAAATATGCGTGTGTGGTAAAGCACTCCATCAAGGTACCCCATGTGAAGATCCCATAACGTGTGTGAACTGTAACGGAAATCATTCTGCAAGATCTAAAAACTGCCCCGTGTTCAAAGAAGAAGCTGCTATTCAAAGAATCAAGTGCCTAGATAAAATTCCCTATGCTGAAGCAAGAAAAAAAGTTAGAGGTAATGCACCTTCCCCCACATTATCGCATGCCAGAGCAACAGCCACGCCTACAACACAACCAACAGATATCAAGAAGATAATAGCTGACTTGATTCCAGAAATAGTGAAAATATGCACAACTCTGATTGGAAGTAGGACTCAAAATCAGTCAAAACATTCTGGATCCGATGAAACAAATTTCACAGTTCCTACATATACCGACTCAGTGAACCCAATAAAAGAAAAATTGAGTTCGTATGCCTCAGATTCCTCTACTCAAAGTAAAGGAAAAAGAAAAGCAAGTAAATCACCGCCTGTACAATCAGAAGAGGAAACGGACGAAGGACAATCGTCCCAAGGACAGGATACGGCGTTTCAGACCCAGAAACGCGGTAAGAGAAAACCTGGGTGGCAGAAGGGAAGAACAAGAAATCCTACGAATAAAGATGTCATGGAAACAAACATGACAAAATCTGCTGGTGATTTAACAAGTTGATGAATATATTCCATTAATTATATATACTTTTTCAGATATATCTTCATCCCCTTATTCACGCACCTGATGGAAAATTCACTTCAATGGAACTGCAATGGATGCAAAAACAATTATTCAGAGCTCAGAAGCATAATCAATGAAAAACACCCCTATGGTATCTGCCTGCAAGAAACACATTTCAAACCTCTAGAGAAATTTGAATTGAGAGGATACACGTCATATAGAATGGACGTTATTTCATTCCAAAGAGCTAGAGGTGGCATTGCAACCTTCATCAAAGACAGTATTCCAAGTCAGAGAGTCATGATCCAAACAAGATTGCAAGCTGTAGCCGTAAAAATTGATTATCCGATGAAACTAACCATTTGTAATGTATATTTACCTGACTTCAACTAAAACATTGACGACCTGAATGAGTTGACTGCTCAACTCCCGATGCCATATCTAATAGTAGGAGATTTCAACGCTCATAATCCACTTTGGGGTTCCAGTAGACTCGACCCCCGTGGAAGACTTATTGAAACATTTCTCGATGAAAACAACCTAGTATTACTGAACAATGGTGATGGTACATGAATACAAGATCGAACTCTCTGTCATGTTTGGATTTAGCCTTCTGCAGCCCAGTACTTGCCCCATCATTCCAATGGACCTGCCTTGGCGAACACCAGACAGATCATTTCCCAATCACAATCGAATGTGCGGATCGATTTATTTCTCAAATATTGCCCAAACGATGGCAGCTGAAAAAAGCGAACTGGCCTAGATATAGAGAAAATATACGAGAGATTCCTGAAGCCGAACTTGTACTGAATAATGTTGATGATGCCACAGCTATTTTAACGGCCACTATATTGAATGCAGCCGAAACATCTATACCAGTATCTAATGGTTTGAGGACAAAGAGATGTGTTCCCTGGTGGAATGATTCTATAGCTGCAGCCACAACAGAGAAAAAAAGAGCATTCATTACATTCAAACGATTTCCAAACAGTGCTAACTTGATTTTATTCAAAAAACTCAGAGCGAAAGCCAGACGCCTGATCACTGAGAGCAAACGAAAATCATTCGAGGAATATGTTTCCTCCATTACTGCAGACACCTCAACAACGGATGTATGGAGGAAAATTCGATCTATCACGGTAAAAAAGTTCATGACTACCTCCCAAGTACTTGAGATTGATGGGCAACTGATTGATAATGAAGTTGAAATAGTTGAAACTCTTGCAAACCATTTCAGAGATGCTAGCAGCTCTAGTAATTATGATCTAGACTTTATCCCTCACAAAGAACAATCCGAAATTCATCTAGACTTTGATGAACCTGACATATCGAACTACTATTAATCTACCATTCTCAATGACTGAACTCGAACATGCGCTCTCAGAGGCTAACAATTCTGCCCCTGGACCAGATCAGATCCCCTACGAGTTCATACGCCAACTTCCACCAGACATGAAAAGAATCGTCTTGGGACTATTCAATAAAATATGGGACTCTGGAAACTATCCTGACACTTGGAGTGAAGCCATAATCATTGCCATACCTAAAATCGGGAGAGACAACAAATCACCAACAAACTACCGCCCCCTATCACTTACTTGTTGCCTCAGTAAACTCTTAGAAAAAATGGTTGGTAAACGTCTAATGTGGCATTTGGAAGTCAACAATCTTCTATCCCCAGCTCAAGCCGGGTTCAGGAGTCATAGATCAACACCCGACCAACTGTCTCATCTAGAAGATAGAATCCAAAAGAGTTTTGCAGAGAGAAAACATTTAGTGGCTGTGTTTTTCGACCTTGAGGAAGCTTTCGACATGACCTGGCGATTTAATATTCTTCGATCGTTGCATAACTGGGGTATCAATGGAAACCTTCCTGATTTCATTCGAAGTTTTTTGGAAAACAAAAAGTTCAGAGTGAAGAATAACCAATGTACCTCAACCCAGCGTCAATTAGAAAATGGTGTTCCACAAGGTTCTACACTAAGTGTTGTACTATTCGCTATCGCTGTTAATAGTCTAACAGATATTCTCAGCCCCACAATTGACAGAAGTCTGTACGTAGATGACCTAGCAATATTCTACTCATCATCGAACATAGATGACATAGAGTCAGAATTACAAGAGGCCATCAATAACTTATCAAGTCGAGCCCAACAGATAGGCTTTCGTTTCTCATCATCGAAATCTCACTGTGTCCACTTTTGCCGATTGCGATCAATTCATAGAAATCCTAACTTGAAGCTCCATGGCAGAAACATAGAATGTAAATCGTCAGTGAGGTTTCTAGGACTAGTTTTCGATAGCAAACTCACTTGGGGCCCACACTTAGATGATCTTGCTTCAAGGTGTAAAAATGCCCTAAACCCATTGAGGGCGCTGTGCAATATGAACTGGGGATGCGATAGGGAAGTTCTCCTTAGACTTTATAAGTCCTTAATCATGTCTGAAATGGATTACGGATGTATAATATATGCATCCGCCAGACCATCTCGATTGAAAATTCTCGACTCAATTCAGTGCACTGCTTTGAAACTGGCTTTTGGAGCATTCCGCACGAGTCCTTACATCTCACTCTGCTGCGAAGCAGGAATTCCACCTCTTGAATACAGGCGACAACAACTATTAATTAGCTACAGCTCAGGTATTTGGGCCCAACCCAATCATGTGAATCATTCCTTCCTACATAATCCCGATGAATTATTCTTATACGAAGATCGTCCAACAATCACTAGACCATCTGCAGTGCGCCTGAGAGAACTATTACTTTCAATGAATACGGAATTCAATTCTGTGTTCAACATTTCTCTTGGCGAAAAACCCCCTTGGAAACTCCCGCCGCTAAAAGCACATCTAGAATGTCTGAAAAATAACAAAGAAGATACGAACCCGAATCTCATCAACGCAGAGTTACAACAAATCATAGATGCATATCCCAATTGTCATGTTATTTATACCGATGGATCCAAAACAGACCTGGGTACTGAAAGCTCTTTCTACAGTTCGGGGACTAGCTATTCTTGGGTTTTACCAAGAGAAGCAAGTGTTTTCACTGCGGAGCTTTTCGCAATAAAACAAGCCCTACATTACACCGAGATATGTGATAAAAATATCTACCTCATTTGCCCAGACTCACTCAGCTCCATAAAAGCTATCGTTGACACGTATAACAAGGACCCACCAGTCCAAAGAATCCATGCATTGATATATTATATGCACACGCTGGGAAAACATGTGAAATTTGCGTGGGTCCCTAGTCATATTGGAATAAAAGGAAATAAGAAAGCCGATGCAGCTGCGAGACAAGCAGCAGAATCCAGAAATATTGAAGATATACCTATACGTCCCGATGACGTCAAAAATAATCTGAAACAAAAAGTGTGGAAAAACTGGCAAACTCGATGGAATAGAACTGATGCAAAACTCAAGATAGTTAAACCTAATGTAACACCTTGGACTCATCTGGGAAATATGACTAGGAGAGAAGAAGTAGTCCTGACCCGCCTTAGGATAGGACAGACGAATATAACTTCCATGTTCATGCTTAGGGGGGAAAGACAACCTGGATGCCAGCTATGTAATATGATATTGTCTGTCATGCATATTCTTATTGAACGTCCGCAGTACCATGCAATAAGACAGCAATTTTGTTTACCACACAATACTAATTTGTGTTTGAGAGACTGGCCCAGTATGTCAATGAGAGTTATTCAATATTTGAAAACTATTGGGATTTTTACAAGAATCTGATCAAATCATTCTTCTATCTGTGATAACATTATGCTGTGATGCAAGGGTGACTAGATTTTACTGTGATACCTCTTAGATAATATTATAATGCGATGCTGATAGAGATACCTGTGATATTTGAAAGCTATAGTCTGTGATATAATACTTTTCTAGTCATTTACTTATATTTCGATAGGAATTATGTTGTCATATCATAACCCTACGAATATTATTACATTTGAAGGCTAATGACCATCAGCAGTCGATGCCATGCTTGAAAAAAAAAAATAATAATAATAATACCCCTCCGTGGAGCTGTGGGACCTTGTCGTGGTGGAGGAGCTCAGTAGCTACGATGATTATGAGAGCGATGCCGGCGGGAGTTTCATACTCCTGGTAGGGCCACCCATGCCGGTAAGGTCGAAGATGAGTAGCGAAGCTAAGGACAGCTCAGCAGGAGTAAACCTGTAAAAATCCGGAATCTGAGGTGGAAGAAACCGTACCGAGAGATGAATGGCTATACGTAGTTAGTCGCTAACGATTCCCTGTGAGAACATGACAGAACTCACTTGTAATGATTTGCCTTGCTGTGGTAAGGGAGCACTGCCACAGTGGATATTTATTTCTTCCCTTCTCGTGGGAACTGAATAGCTGGATCTAATCAGAAAACCCCAAAAGAGGTACCGCCCTCTCAAAATAGTGGCACCAATAGTACGAACCAAGAGACGATTCAACATCGGTTCTTGGTCGTCAAGAGAAAAGAAGGAGATTTTGCGTCAACAAATCCCTTCTTGATACAAAGATATATCTATGGACAAGTAGGACAAGTGAAGAATGTGAGAAAAATCCGAGAAGGACTTTTGATTGAAACTGCATCTGCTGCACAATCAAGGAAGATTTCTGAATTGGTGAAATTCTTAGATTACGAAGTAGAAGTCACGCCTCATGCGAAACTGAATTATTCTAAGGGTGTTGTGAATTGTAGAGATCTCCTCAATTGCACATAACAGGAAATTTTAGAGGAACTGAAAGATCAGGGTATTACCGAGGTTAGGAGGATCAAAAGCAAAAGAGAGGGTAATCTTGTAGATACACCAAATCACATTCTCACGTTTAATACTCCCAAGATACCGAGAGAAGTCAAAGTTGCTTTTTACGTTCTGAAAGTTCGCCCATTTATTCCAGCCCCATTAGGATGCTTCAGATGCCAACTTTTCGGCCATAAGGTGTACAAAAGACCAAGTCTGTGTTTGTGGAAAAACACTTCATACTGGAACCCCATGTGAACAACCAATTACATGCGTTAATTGCAATGGCCCTCATTCTAGTAGATCTAAAGACTGCCCAATTTTTAAACAAGAGACCGCTATTCAAGAAATTAAAGTCAAAGAGAACATAACATATAATGAGGCAAGGAGAAAGGTTATTGTTAATACCCCTAAACCAAATATCTCTTATGCCCAAGCCAGCTCATCACAACCAGATAATATTTCACAAAAAATAGTCAAAGAGCTCCTACCACTCTTGATTGATGCACTGAAAGACCACATTTCTACCACTCCTTCTACTTCAGTCTTCTCCAGACATCCCCCTCCCCTCCCTTCGGAGATCTATCCGGATGATCCCTTTAACCGACCCATGTCCCAAATGTCTAAGCGTGGTAGGATAGACAGTTCGGACGTCGACTCGCTCACAAGCGAAAACATTTCTGAGTTCCAAGAGAAACCCAGAAAAAAGACAAAAAAGGGGTGGCCGAAAGGCAACCCCAGAAAAGCAGCCTGCATCTCCCGAACGGATACGGATCAACTTGATCTTCCTCCACCTGGAGGTGACCAATCCCTGTGACAATCCATCTGTGATAAATTTTACATACCTTTATTTTTATTTTTTATTCATTTATTTATTTATTTATTTTTTTTCTATTTTTATCATTCTATTTATATTTTTACACACATATATTCTCATATACATTTAATCTCAAGTCTATTTATATAGTTCACTAAGGCATAACAAAAAAAAAAGGGAATATCAACATTTTTCCAAAAAACCTTACAATCAAAATGGCTAATAAAATTATACAATGGAATTGTAATGGCCTCATTCATAAACTTAGTGAAATTCAGATAATAAAAAACGAGTTTTCTCCACTCGTATTAGCTGTACAAGAATCCCATCTGGAACCCAATAAAGCTTTCCACCTGAGAGGCTATCAATGTTTCCGAAAAGATGTACAACCCATACACAGAACGAGAGGAGGCGTCGCTACATCTGTTCGCAATAATGTCCCTGCGAGAGAAATAAGGCTAAATACAGAATTACAGATAACTGCAATCCGGATTGAGTACCCACTCAAAGTCACGATCTGTAATATATACCTACCAGATGGAAACTGGCTACCGCACCATATACAAGATATTATCGAACAGCTCCCACGCCCATACATTATCCTCGGCGACTTCAATGCCCACTCCCCCGCTTGGGGAGATCCTCATCTGGATACAAGGGGACGTCGCGTTGAATCTGTAATACATGAAAACAACCTAGTGATACTAAACAATGGCAAGGCAACACACTCTGAGGCACGATCTGGTGAAACTAGTGCTATTGACCTTAGCTTGTGTTCTCCTCAACTCGGACCTAGATTTGAATGGGAAACCTTAGACGACCTTCACTCCAGCGATCACTTCCCAATAATAATATTTATAGGTGGTCCTAGGAGAACATTTCCGATCAAAGAAAGATAGGCACCAAAGAACGCCAACTGGGAAAGATATGCTGAAGATGTTAATATTCCTGAGCTCCCAGATAACATCGATAGTGCTGTAGATATCCTGACCAATGCTATTATAGATGCTGCCAAAGCTCATATACCAAGATCCAAGTCATCGAAATCTCATCGTCCAGTTCCCTGGTGGAACGACGACATCAAAACGGCAATATCCTCGAGGAAAGAGGCGCACAATAAATTCAACAGGTACCCAACATTAGAAAACCTCATCAATTTCAAACGAGCTAGAGCTTCTGCTAGACGACTCATTACTCTTGCAAAAAAGGCTTCTTGGGAGGAATATATATCAACTATAACTCCTGAAGTGGGACTTGGAGAAATTTGAAGGAAGATTAGAGTTATCGCCGGAAAGAACACCTTCGATAGTCCAGAAGCTCTTAGTTGTGATGGAAGAATAATAACAGACCCTGTCGATATTTGTGAATCATTTGCGAACCATTTTGCTAAAACGAGTAGTTCTCGCAATTACGATGAACATTTCATCGATATCAAAACGGGTGAGGAAGCAAATGACCTTTACTTTGATACTCGCCATGACTTGTGCTATAATCTTGCCATCACAATCGAAGAATTAGAATTTGCTCTTGAAAATAGTAAAGAAGCTGCAGCAGGTCATGATGAAATACTCTACAGCATGTTGAAAAATCTACCTTCACAGGAAAATCTCAAAATTCTGAGCCTTTTCAACTCTATATGGACATCAGGAATATATCCACATCAATGGAGAATTGCCACAGTCATTCCAATCCTCAAGCCTGGAAAATCACCAATGGATCCTAACAACTACCGCCCATTCTCACTAACGAGCTGTCTAGGCAAAATTTTTGAGAAAATCGTTAATGCAAGACTCTCATGGTGGATAGAATCAAACTCTCTTCTATCTCAATGCCAAGTAGGTTGTCGTAGCAAGCACTCTACAACCGACGCCCTGGTATTCCTTGAGAATGAGATTCAAGATACCTTTTTCAACAGAGAGCACTTAGTTGCAGTCAGCTTTGATCTTCAAGAAGCAGATGACAGAACATGGCGATTTTCCATCATGAAACAACTGCATTCATGGGGACTTAGAGGTAACATGGCGATATTGCTACAAAATTTCCTTCAAGATCGTACTTTCCTTGTACGATTAGGAGCCATGCAGTCGACGATGAGAGTACTCGAAAATGGGATCCCACAAGGCTCAGTTTTGAGTGTTTCACTGTTTGCAATCGCCATTAACTTTCTTCTTGAAGAAAGACAAGCCGGCATGAAAAAGGTTCTGTATGTAGATGATTTGATCGTCCTCTACAGACATAAATCTATGGGAACAATAAATAGACACCTGAACGATGAGATCAATAACCTAGACCAGTCAGCTAAGTCACGAGGCTTCCTCTTTTCAGGAGAGAAGACCCAATGTATTCATTTCTGTAGATTGAGAATAGATCATCCAGAACCTGAACTCTACATACAAGATCACCCAATCACTGTAAAAGATTGGATCAAGTTCCTAGGCATGGTGTTCGATAAAAAACTCTACTGGGCAGAACAAATTAACCAACTAACTGCGAAGTGACAGAGAGCTTTGAACATAATCAGATGTATGGCGAGTATCAGATGGGGAGCAGACAGGGAAATCCTGATGAACCTTTACGAATCACTGATTCAAAGTCGACTGGATTATGGATCTATTCTGTACAACTCCTGCAGACCTTCTAGATTGAAACAGTTGGATAGTTTTCAACTGACGGCATTGCGCTTAGCAACAGGAGCCTTCAGAACAAGCCCTGCAGCATCAGTACTTTGCGATGCTGCCATACCGCCTCTCGATCTGAGAAGAGATTTTCAAACAATCACATACACCTCTAGGATATACTCACGACCATCTCACATCAATCATGCTAGCTTCACATCTGACAATGCATATTTGAATAGACCAACAATCACTAGACCAGTACGAATTCGTTATATTGAAGCATGTAGAAAATATTTTATCGATCCGTACACTACTTTGTGTAAAGCTGTTCCACCGATCCCACCTTGGCAAACATCGGTTCCAGATGTAAATCTCAGTTTAACAACATGGAAAAAAGACGACATATCCTCTTCGACCTATAGGATCTTAGTCAGAACTGAACTCGAGAGGTACAAAAACACCCTCATAATTTACACAGATGGATCGAAAACGGGAGATGGGGTTGGTGCAGCCATAGTAGTAGGAGAAAACGAATACAGTTGGACCTTGAATTCCTGCTACTCGATTTTCACTGCCGAAATATTTGCCATCTGGCAAGCCATTCTATTTTTCTCCTTTTCTCAATCACAAAAATGTGTTATTTGTTCAGACTCACTGAGCGTCATACAGTCATTAGAAAATAAGTTCACAAAAAATACATATGGTTCAAGAATTCTAGAATTGATAACTCACCTCTCATCAGGAGGCAGGAAATGCTTCCTTCTTTGGATTCCCAGCCACTGTGACATCCTGGGAAATGAAAAAGCAGACTCAGCAGCTAAACGGGCAACTCTTGCTTCAGAAGATGAAGGAATCCCCATTCCTTCACACGATGTGAAAAGTGCTGTAAAAGAAAAAAATTATGAAAAATGGCAAGACAGGTGGTCGACTCATGACAATCGATTGAAAACTGTGAAACCTGAAGTGAGAAAGTGGACTTACCCGAAGGCCCTGAATAGACGAGACCAAGTTATCGCTTGCCGCCTGAGAATCGGACATACTCACTTGACCCATTCTTACCTCCTAGCTGGAGACCCTAGACCACGATGTGACCATTGCCATACTAGGCTAACTGTTGATCACATATTCACTTGCCCAAGGTACACCCGACTTAGGAATGACTACGGAGTAGAACCTGTAATGGAAAATATGTTAAATAACCAAGAAAACATAAGGAAAACACTCACCTATTTAGAACATCTGAATATCCTCAAGCGAATATGAGAAACTCGTGGCAGCTAAATGATCCTAGCAATCGAATGCTGCAACAAAAAAAAATAATAATAATAATAATAATAATAACAACTGATGCTGGTCTGGAAGACCCGCTTTACCATAACATCAAGTGAAGCGAGAGTCCAAACAGAGCCAGTCATCATAAGGAGAGGAGTATTTCAAGGGGACTCACTTAACCCTCTCCTATTCTGCATCTCACTTCTGCCACTATCCGTTGAGCTCAGGAAAACCAGGGGATACAACTGCGGCCCACCCAGTTTTTGGAGGCATAAGGTCACCCACTTATTCTATGTGGATGACCTCAAACTTTATGCCTCTAGTGAGAGGGATATGGACCAATCCCTCAGGGTGGTGCAGGAGTACACGCAGGCAATTGAAATGGAATTCGGGATGGACAAATGTGCACTGGTTCATCTCAAGAGAGGACGATGCGAGAACTACGACAAGGACGCGCAGCTCGTGGACGAAAGCATCCTACACCACCTGGATGCCGGAGAGACGTACACCTATCTGGGTGTAGAAGAAACTCATATCCAGGAGGCACAACGGGTGAAAGACGCTCTCCGCAGCAAGTATCGGCAGCGGCTCCGACAGATCTGGTCGTCAGAACTGTCGGGAAAGAACAAAGTCGCTGCGACTTACATGCTTGCTGTTCTGATCCTACTTTACTCATTTGGACTGATAAAGTGGACTCAAGTTGAGCTGCGACAACTTGACGTAAGTACTCGCAAGATGATGCATCTCCATAGGAGTCTGCATCCAAATTCGTCCGTTCCACGGTTATACATACCTAGAGACCAGGGTGGCCGTGGACTCTTGACCTTGGAGTATCTCCATAACAGAATGGTTCTGGATGGCGCCTGCAAAGTCATCAGAAGTTTGGATCCCCTTCTGCAAATGGTTAAAACCCATGAAGAGGCAGGAGTAGGAGTTTTTGTTTTTAGGGCAGCACGTCGAGCAGCCAATGTCTCTGATTTTCGACTCCGAGCGCGAGGCTCAGGACTCAGTTACTGAGCTAGAACCCGCTCGGAGAAAAGCTCGCATCAAAGCTGCAGAAGTGGAGAAGCTCCTGCAGCTTTACATGGATAAGCCCATGCTTTCGGTCTACTTCAAGACCATTGAAGACCGGAGCTTATCCAAAGAACTGACTTTCGCTTTTCTTAAGTCAGGCGGGCTCAAATCGGAAATAGAGGGGTTCATCATGGCATGCCAGGATGGGGTTTTCAACAGTCTCGTCTACCGTAGCCGTGTCATGGGTATAGAGGTCCCTGACACAAATTGCAGGGCCTGTCGCAGGGCGCCCGAGACAATAATGCACCTGCTGTCTTCTTGCACGGTGTATGCAGTCTCGGCTTATATCCATAGACACAATGCGGCATTGCGAGTGCTCTATCACCACTTGAGGCACTCGTACGGAATAGACGAGACCCCAGTGCTGCCCTATGCTCCGGGGGATACTGAGTCCGTTGTGGAGAATGAGAGGTGCCGAATTTACTGAAACTTCTCATTCCCCACCCTCAGGCAAATACAAGCTAACAAGCCTGATGTAGTCCTACTCGACCATCAAACCAGAGCGATGTTCGTGATCGAGTTTTCGGCGCCAGCCGAACCGAACATCGTTTCGAAGGAGGAGGAGAAACGGACTAAATATCGAGATCTTTCCTTCGAACTCCGCCGGCTCTATCCAGACCATTCTGTGGAATTGGTCATCCTGATTATCGGCTCCCTAGGAGGCACACGACACATCACGCTGCTCTCGGAGATCCAGAAAATCCCAGCGTGCCATGATAAGGCACACATCCTGGCTGGTGAAATGCAGAAGGCCGTCATACTAGGATCATTGCGTCTACTCAGGGCACACGGTACTTGGTCCCAGTGATTACTCACCTCACAGGCTGTGAGGAGTAGTCACTGGATTTTATTCAGCACGCCTCTGCGAGACGTCGGAGGCCGCAGGGTCGTGACTGAAATTATATGAACTAAAATAATAATAATAATAATAATAATAATAATAATAATGATAATGATAATGATAATGATAATGATAATGATAATGATAATGATAATGATAATGATAATGATAATGATAATGATAATGATAATGATAATGATAATGATAATGATAATGATAATGATAATGATAATGATAATGATAATGATAATGATAATGATAATGATAATGATAATGATAATGATAATGATAATGATAATGATAATGATAATGATAATGATAATGATAATGATAATGATAATGATAATGATAATGATAATGATAATGATAATGATAATGATAATGATAATGATAATGATAATGATAATGATAATGATAATGATAATGATAATGATAATGATAATGATAATGATAATGATAATGATAATGATAATGATAATGATAATGATAATGATAATGATAATGATAATGATAATGATAATGATAATGATAATGATAATGATAATGATAATGATAATGATAATGATAATGATAATGATAATGATAATGATAATGATAATGATAATGATAATAATAATAATAATAATAATAATAATAATAATAATAATAATAATAATAATAATAATAATAATAATAATAATAATAATAATAATAATAATAATAATTGGAATGGAATTCGGGATGGACAAATGTGCACTGGTTCATCTCAAGAGAGGACGATGCGAGAACTACGACAAGGACGCGCAGCTCGTGGACGAAAGCATCCTACGCCACCTGGATGCCGGAGAGACGAGCACCTACCTGGGTGTAGAGGAAACTCACATCCAGGAGGCACAACGGGTGAAAGACGCTCTCCGCAGCAAGTATCGGCAGCGGCTCCGACAGATCTGGTCGTCAGAACTGTCGGGGAAGAACAAAGTCGCTGCGACTAACATGCTCGCTGTTCCGATCCTACTTTACTCATTTGGAGTGATAAAGTGGACTCAAGTCGAGCTGCGACAACTTGACGTAAGTACTCGCAAGATGATGCATCTCCATAGGAGTCTGCATCCAAATTCGTCCGTTCCACGGTTATACATACTTAGAGACCAGGGTGGCCGTGGACTCTTGAGCTTGGAGTATCTCCATAACAGAATGGTTCTGGATGGCGCCTGCAAAGTCATCAGGAGGTCGGATCCCCTTCTGCAAATGGTTAAAACCCATGAAGATGCAGGAGTAGGAGCTTTTCATTTTAGGGCAGCACGTCGAGCAGCCGATGAATTGTCTCTGATTTTCGACTCCGAGCGCGAGGCTCAGGACTCAGTTACTGAGCTAGAACCCGCTCGGAGAAAAGCCCGCATCAAAGCTGCAGAAGTGAAAAAGCTCCTGCAGCTTCACATGGATAAGCCCATGCATTCGGTCTACTTCAAGACCATTGAAGACCGGGGCTTATCCAAAGAACTGACTTTCGCTTTTCTCAAGTCAGGCGGGCTTAAATCGGAAACATAGGGGTTCATCATGGCATGCCAGGATGGGGTTTTCAACACTCTCGTCTTTCGTAGCCGTGTCATGGGTATGGAGGTCCCTGACACAAATTGCAGGGCCTGCCGCAGGGCGCCCGAGACAATTATGCACCTGCTGTCTTCTTGCACGGTGTATGCAGTCTCGGCCTATATCCATAGACACAATGCGGCATTGCGAGTGCTCTATTATCACTTGAGGCACTCGTACGGAATAGACGAGACCCCAGTGCTGCCCTATGCTCCGGGGGATATTGAGTCCGTTGTGGAGAATGAGAGGTGCCGAATTTATTGGAACTTCTCATTCCCCACCCTCAGGCAAATACAAGCTAACAAGCCTGATGTAGTCCTCCTCGACCATCAAACCAAAGCGATGTTCGTGATCGAGTTTTCGGCGCCAGCCGAACCGAACATCGTTTTGAAGGAGGAGGAGAAACGGACTAAATATCGAGATCTTCTCTTCGAACTCCGCCGGCTCTATCCAGACCATTCTGTGGAATTGGTCATCCTGATTATCGGCTCCCTAGGAGGCACACGACACACGCTACTCTCGGAGATCCAGAAAATCCCAGCGTGCCGTGATAAGGCACACATCCTGGCTGGTGGTATGCAGAAGGCCGTCATACTTGGATCATTGCGTCTACTCAGGGCACACGGTACTTGGTCCCAGTGATTACTCACCTCACAGGCTGTGAGGAGTAGTCACTGGATTTTATCCAGCACGACTCTGCGTGACGTCGGAGGCCGCAGGGTCGTGACTGGAATTACATGAACTTAAATGAATAATAATAATAATAATAATGATAATAATAATAATAAGTAGGACAGGAGGGCAAATCTTTTAGAGGGGTGCACATGGTGAGTAGCGACACCACCTTTCCGAGCTGAGGGTGCAAAATCGGACTGGCCCCCACAACCGACCCCAGCCGGATAGGGGTCAAAGGCAATGTGGTGGGGCCCACCAGGACGGACAGCCTGACAACGACCGCAACGACAATGGACGCCTTGAGTGGACAGATGATCTCAGGGACGACTTTTTGCAGTGCTTTGAGAGCAGCGATCCAGGGCGTAGGGGATACATGAGGCGGATGCATGCTCTGTGGAATGAGCAACACACAGAGCATGAAGCATTCACTGCTCAGAATCTGCGGGAATATGTATCTCACCTACGCGCTAGGCAATACGTGAGAGTCCCTTCTCGGCAGGAAGATGGTGTGGAGGAACAACAAGCTCCACCCATTCTGCTTGACAATGAGAGAGGGGACGGTGTGCTTTCTGAGGTGAGCGAAATCAGGAACCGCAGGAGCCTACTCAACATAAAGGCCCTGCGGCCCAACACCTTGCAAAAATGGATGAATCGAGGGACATTTATGGCTGCAAAACAGTCACTAAAGAGGCGAGCGAGAGAGCTGGAGGAATATAAACAATTCCGCGAAAAGCCCCCTCGCTTATTTCAACCGCCTCCAAGTATGGTTGACAATCCGCCGACTGCTGATCAGGTGGAAACCTTTTGGAAGAGAATTCACGAGGTGAGGCATCCATTCAACAGAGATCCTCCAGCCCTGGCGCAGTTCGGTACCTTCTGCGGAAGATCCCGAGAGCCTTTGCCCGAATTACTGCGCCAACCGATAACCACTGAGGAGGTTCGAGAACCCTCAAAGGCTCCAAGAACTTTGCTGCTCCTGGTCCCGACGGGATCAATATTTTCTGATGGAGAAAGTTTCCCTCTACCCACCACCATTTAGCCAGGATATACAATAGCTGGCTGAATGGGGAGCAGCAAATCCCTGAGTGGTTCATCGAGGGGCGAACCGTGCTTCTCCCTAAGACTGGAGATTTGTCCAATCCGAAGAATTACAGACCAATTACCTGCCTGAATGCATGTTACAAGTTGTCCACACGCATCTTGTACATGCGAGTACTCCTAGTAGTTGATCCGGTTTACCAACGGATTTTTGAGCAGCGTGGGTCGAAAAGAGGTGTCGCTGGCTGCAAGGAGAACCTGTTGATAGATAGATCTATTACACAAAATTCTGTGCAGTACAAGCGAAATCTTTTTGTGGCCTGGATCGTTTACCGAGAAGCATTTGACACAACGTCACATGAGTTACTCTTGTACTTGCTCAAATGTCTTTCGGTACTCGATTCTATAGTGAGATGCATAGAACAACTGATGCTGGTCTGGAAGACTCGCTTTAATATAACATCAGGTAATGTGAGAGTTCAGACAGAGCCAGTTATCATGAGGAGAGGAGTATTTCAAGGGGACTCTCTTAGCCCTCTCCTATTCTGCATCTCACTTCTGCCACTATCCGTTCAGCTCCGCAAAACCAGAGGATACAACTGCGGCCCACCCAGTTACCGGAGGCATGAAGTCACCCACTCATTCTATGTGGATGACCTCAAACTTTATGCCTCTGGTGAGAGGGATATGGACCAATCCCTCAGGGTGGTGCAGGAGTACACGCAGGCAATTGAAATGGAATTCGGGATGGACAAATGTGCATTGGTTCATCTCAAGAGAGGACGATGCGAGAACTACGACAAGGACGCGCATCTCGTGGACGGAAGCATCCTACACCACCTGGATGCCGGAGAGACGTACACCTACCTGGTTGTAGAGGAAAATCACATCCAGAAGGCACAACGGGTAAAAGACGCTCTCCGCAGCAAGTATCGGCAGCGGCTCCGACAGATCTGGTCGTCAGAACTGTCGGGGAAGAACAAAGTCGCTGCGACTAACATGCTTGCTGTTTCGATCCTACTTCACTCATTTGGAGTGATAAAGTGGACTCAAGTCGAGCTGCGACAACTTGACGTAAGTACTCGCAAGAAGATGCATCTCCATATGAGTCTGCATCCAAATTCGTCCGTTCCACGGTTATACATACCTAGAGACCAGGGTGGCCGTGGACTCTTGAGCTTGGAGTATCTCCATGACAGAATGGTTCTGGATGGCGCCTGCAAAGTCATCAGGAGTTCAGATCCCCTTCTGCAAATGGTTAAAACCCATGAAGAGGCAGGAGTAGAAGCTTTTCTTTTCAGGGCAGCACGCCGAGCAGCCGATGAATTGTCTCTGATTTTCGACTCCGAGCGCGAGGCTCAGGACTCAGTTACTGAGCTAGAACCCGCTCAGAGAAAAGCCCGCATCAAAGCTGCAGAAGTGAAAGAGCTCCTGCAGCTTCACATGGATAAGCCCATGCATTCGGTCTACTTCAAGACCATTGAAGACCGGGGCTTATCCAAAGAACTGACTTTCGCTTTTCTTAAGTCAGGCAGGCTTGAATCGGAAACAGAGGGGTTCATCATGGCATGCCAGGATGGGGTTTTCAACACTCTCGTTCACCGTAGCCGTGTCATGGATATGGAGGTCCCTGACATAAATTGCAGGGCCTGCCGCAGGGCGCCCGAGACAATAATGCACCTGCTGTCTTTTTGCACGGTGTATGCAGTCTCGGCCTATATCCATAGACACAATGCGGCATCGCGAGTGCTTTATCATCACTTGAGGCACTCGTACGGAATAGACGAGACCCCAGTGCTGCCCTATGCTCCAGGGGATATTGAGTCCGTTGTGGAGAATGAGAGGTGCCGAATTCATTGAAACTTCTCATTCCCCACCCTCAAGCAGATACAAGCTAACAAGCCTGATGTAGTCCTCCTCGACCATCAAACCAAAGCGATGTTCGTGATCGAGTTTTCGGCGCCAGCCGAACCGAACATCGTTTTGAAGGAGGAAGAAAAACGGACTGAATATCGAGATCTTCTCTTCGAACTCCGCCGGCTCTATCCAGACCATTCTGCGGAATTGGTCATCCTGATAATTGGCTCCCTAGGAAGCACACGACACACGCTGCTCTCGGAGATCCAGAAAATCCCAGCGTGCCGTGATGGTGGCTGGTGGAATGCAGAAGGCCGTCATACTAGGATCATTGCGTCTACTCAGGGCACACGGTACTTGGTCCCAGTGATTACTCACCTCACAGGCTGTGAGGAGTAGTCACTGGATTTTATCCAGCACGACTCTGCGTGACGTCGGAGGCCGCAGGGTCGTGACTGGAATTATATGAACTCAAATAATAATAATAATAATACTTCATTTTTTAAATATGTCCATTGGTACAATATCTTATATAAACTATATATGAACTATACAACAAACATAGATTAAAATGACGTCCAGAATGTTTCTATACAGGTTATTATTCAGATTCTGTAATTCATAAACTCTTCAATTGTGTAAGGTTCTATTTGAATTAGTAGTTTCCTGATTTCTCTTTCAAACAATTTGGTTGATTTCATCAATTTTATTCTTTCAGGTAGTTTATTGAAAAGTTTTATTGCCATGCATCATGAGCTTTTTTCAGTCATTGTCAATCTATGACTTGGAATGTTGATATTACATGTTCTCGTATCATATCTTTTTGTTTCGTTCTCTTCTCCGAATTCACTTGTATTTTTATGTATGAACATCAACGTTTCATATATATACAATGCATATATTGTTAGTATACCGTTTGACTTGCAAACATTTCTACAGGAATCTCTATACTCCGTATAGTTCATTTATCTGATTAGCCTCTTTTGTTTAATAAAAACTCTTTCAGTTTCTTTGTTTGTGCCCCAAAAAATGATCTCATATTTTGCAACAGATTGAAAATTAGCAAAGTATGTAATAGTAACTGTCTATTATGCATATATTCATGAATGGTACGAATCGCCTATGTAATTTCACTCAATTTTGAACACAACTGATCAATATGACGCGTCCACCTCGAATTCTCATCAATATGAATGCCTAAGAACTTTGTGCTTTCTACTAGTTTTCTATTTTCATTTCTGAGATTAACTGTTTCCGGTCGTTCAATGTGTGCCTGTACAGTGCTGAAAAGAATTGAATTTGTTTTATTTTCATTTAAAATCAGCCTATTCAGTGAAAATCAAGCTGTTGCTCTTTCATATATACAATTTGCTGCGTATACTGTTTCAGGGTAAGTTTCCCCTCCTATTAACAAATTCGTATCATCGGCATAATTAGTAGTAAAACAGTTTTGATTCTTCACGAAGTTATCTAAGTCATTCATAAAGATGATAAAAAATAGTGGTCCAGCTATACTGCCCTGAGAAACCCCAATCGATGTATTAACAATTTCGGATTTATGTTCTCTTCCCTCTTTTTTAATGGACACTCTTTGTCTCAGATCCGAGAGATAGGATTTTATCCAATTTAGCGCATTTCCACGCACTCTATATCTATCCAGGTTTGTGCGAAGTATCTGATGATCTAGACAATCATATGCTCTAGACAAATAAAAAAAATGCCTATATATTTATTTTCAAAAAAATTTAAAATACTTCGTGTGAACTGAAATATTGCCGTTTGGGTGGATCGACCCTTCAGGTATCCATGTTGATGATTCCCAAAAATAATGCATTCATTCATAAAACTTATTATCCTGTCGCACATTGCCAACTCGAAAAATTTCGAGAAACTTGGCAGCAAACAAAAAGGTTTGTAATTTTCAAATGATTCTGGATTTTCTTTTTTGGATATAGGTTTTATTAGCGCTAATTTCAATTGTTCCGGAAAAATACCATACTTTAGTGAGTTATTGATGATGAAAGCTAAAATTTCTTTCATTTCTGTTATGCATAATTCTATAATACTGGTTGGTATTTCATCATCTCCACTGCTGAATTTGTTTTTTATATGGCTTGCTAATTCCATTATTTCATTTGGGCTCACCGTTGTGATAAACATTGATTCTAAGTTTGATGTTATATCTGTTTGATAATCTGAGGTGTTCATATTTCCTAGCATCTTGGGTATTACATCGATTAGATATTTATTGTAACTATTGACCAACTTTTTAGTTCCCCTGTCATTTGGCATTCTGAATTATTCTCATATTTTCCTGTTATTTCCTTACAAATACTCCACATGCACTTACTTTTATTATCAGAGTTTTTAATTTTTCTATCATATTTGTCTTTCTAATTTTCTTTGAGTTGGTTTCTATATTCTTGTCTAACATTATTGTACTGTTCCTCATAAGCTGTATTATTTTGTGATAGTACTAATAAAATGTTCTACTCTTGCAATCAATTACGTTTTGATCTTGTACTTGTTGTGTAGTTTTTGTATTAGAATGACATAATTTCAATGGAAAGTTTCCATTAAAAGTATACAGGAAACTGTTTATGAACAATTCCCACTGTTCATTAATTTCTGATCTGGGAATTCTGCTAATATGTTCCCAGGTTTGTTGTTGCAACCTGTCTACAAAGTTTTGTTTATTTTGATCAATGAATCGCCTACGGTGTGATCCAATTGGTTTGCAATTTATTGGTATCTGAAAGCTAATTTTCTGTACTGTATGGTCTGATATAAAATTTTCAATCACCTCAACATCATATCTACTTCCACCGTTTGTAATTATGTTGTCAATACAAGTTTTTGTATTATTAGTAATTCGTGTATACTCATTTATCGTTACATAACAATTGATAGAGTCAATTAATTCCAACAATTCCTTAATTCTTTTTTGATTGCTTCTAAAATCCAAGTTGAAATATCCTGCAATAAAAATGAGTTTTTTCTCTCCAAATATAATTGATAGTGAAGTTTCTAGCTTGTTCGAAAATTTTTCTTGTGATTCATTACAAGGTCTGTACACTGACACTATAATTACTTGGCATTTATTTATGGTTGCTTCGCATGCTGCACATTCGAATTCACCATCTACAGACAGTTTATCCAGCTTCCTTCTATTTCTGAAATTGACTCCTTGCCTGCAGTAAATTGCAGCGCCTCCATGTTCCTTTTCATGTCTGCAAAACCATGCTGCTAATTTGAAGTTTTTTAGGCCCAATGTTCTTAGTTGATCTTCAGTTTTCCAATGTTCAGTAATGCATAGAAAGAAGCAATCTTCATGGTTCATAAGGAATGATTTCATCATATCTATGCTGTTGCCAAGTGATTACACATTTTGATGTATCAGACTTATTTTATTCTTCTCCTCATTTGATTTTTATAATAAAAAATCGCCTCCAGTTTGTTGCTGAAGAAAGTCCCTATGTTTTTCAAAGTTGAACCTCTTTATACCAACATATCTAGGCCAGAAATCTGGCTTGTACATCTCCTCTTTCTTGCTGAATGGGGCTTTAGCCACTAAACATTTGTGCTGGTTAGGATTCGTTGGGATCTCCTCAACTTTCACGTCATCTTCTTGGAAACCAGGTTTAGTTTTTATGTAATCCTTCATTTCATCTTTTGTTGCTCCTCGTTTGACTCTATCTATGTATATCCAGACTTTTTTGTCTGCCCCAGCGAAACCAGTATCGTTATCGTTTAGTGGAATTTCTGCTGTTCCTAGGTTCCTCTTATATCTCTTATTTCTATACCTTGGTACAGTGGATCCTTCCTCTTGCTCGTTTTCAGGTTCGCTTTCAACGTTAACTTCATCATTCTGCTGCATTTCATAAGTGGACATTTTCGGTTTGTTCGTTTATTTTGATTTGTTCCTATTTCATAAGATGGCCTATGTTTATTTTGGTCATATGGTGTTGTGGCCCTTATCATTTGTTTGTCTGTGCTTCTTGTTGACCTTGTTTGATCCACTTGTACTGATAAGTGGTTGCTGCTTCTATTTGTTACCTGGTTTTCATCTCTATTATTGAATTCAGACTGTCCCATACCGTCTTGCGTTTTTGCATATTTGCTCGCTGTTTTTTGTGGGTTGGCGTTTTTTGCTTCATTTCTATGCTTCTCTTTCAAATAATTAATTTTATTTGATAGCAAATTGTTATTTATTAGCGAAATACTATTCTTCTCTTGCACCTCATGCAAAAGTTGTTCTAGGGTTTCATGAGAATGCCTTGTTCCAAAAGCCTCAATTTGAACTGCTTTGATGTTCTCGCTCTTCTTTGGAAACAGCACGTCTTCTGCTGAGATTTGCCTCGTTGCTACCTCCACTCCTGGTTGTAGCAACCACCTTCAATGTTTCGCTTCTGAAGTCTAGTTGGATAACCGGCGTACCTCAGTGCTTCGATGCTTCAATATCGATTCACGTCGAGGTATCGATCGTGGGTTCGAGTCTTACGAACGCAGACTTTTTCTGATGGCCTAAGAAAATGTTTGGGATCACACGTTAAAAGGTAAGGCCCCCGTCATTCCTTGCTCGCACAAGACTTTCGAAGACTTCTGAGGGTTGCTCGTAAGGGGTCAACCGAATGACGGATAGAACAATTTTAGAACAATTTTAGAACAACAACAACAATAACACGCGCACCCATGATGCTCATTCCCAGGATTACATATGATTCATCATGAGCCATGACAGCTCGATCTGGAGATTTCATGGTCCAGATCGATTTATTTACAACGATTTCCACATAAACGGTAGCAGCTTCACCCGTAGCAACTCTCTGACGCTATCGTTCAAAAATCGGAAGACGATCGCATATCCAGGCAGATCGAGAGATAAAAGGAATCAAGAAATGTGAGGAAATGAATGTGGGTGAGCATAGTCGATGTTTCAGATTCCAGAAATATTGCTAGAAAAACAAATCAGAAAATGGAGGAATACCATTTGTGACTGTGTCTCACAGTATGAAACGTTATATTTTCGTATCCTTATTAAATAAATTTTAATTCCCGAAATAAAGTATCCATACCTATTATCATCGCATCTCGTCGTGTTATATCATGAGTTGGCCCTGAATCGTGGGTTTCTTTATGTAAAGGCAACAGTGGTCACCCTTGACAGTGGAGATCGTTATTCCAGTGAAATAACCATTCACTCATTCACTCATTTTGAATATCCAGTTTTCTTCAGGATTGATCGGTATACCTCACCCTTTATTCTGTTTACTCAATCTCAATGTTTGTTAGGCTGTCCTCGGGCAATTTGATTAGCTATTCGGTATTGTTTCGTTTTTGGTATTGTCATGTTTTGATAACGCACTTGTTGCTTTCGCAGTCATACGGTGGCAGGCCAGTAGCTTATTAGCTGATGTCCGTCATATTGTAAGTAAGGAGAACTATAAGTGTTCCACTGATTTGTCTTCAGCAACATTGGAATCAGTAGGTGTTCTTCATCTATATTTATTCACAGACACCGCACTTCAGAGATACACTGGGTGGGAGCAGACTTGGTCGAAGAATTCCGGGAAAGTTCGGGTATTCAACTGTCATTTGGAGTTCACATTCTATGCCTATATGTTTTTCAAAATAGAAATTTGAATACTCAAGACGAAGAAAGAGATGGACTATCCATCTCGGATGACCTCAGGAGAAATTTGAAATTTTGTGGAAAGGGAGAAGGGTGCTTGACGTTGAAGAAAAGAAAAGATGTCGGTCAGTCATTGATAAGTGCCCTTGTACAATTGTATAATTTGAATAAGTTGGCCTCATTTTAATGTGCTATATAGCTTTTGTTTCCGTTTTTCACGTGTGTGATAAGAGAAATCAGCTAATTGATCTTCTGTGTAAGGATTCGTTGGGCTACCGGCATGTGGTTCTGAGACTGAACCTCAAACTTTACTGCCTACTATATACTCCGAAAATCGCATGAGGTACAAAGTACTACTCCCTGGTGAGTTGAATCATTATTTCATGGCGTCCTTATTTTTTTATAGGGTTCATTTCTCTACTGGTGTTTATGGTGCATGTTACGTCATCACCAATCGTTACATGATATATTAGTGCTACCGTAACGGTTTGAATTACCGGCCTGGTGATATGCATGACATAGGGAGAACTGCATGATACACTTTATTTCCCTGGGACTATTGCTTAGACTATTGCTTGGACTGCTTATTACTTGCATTGCTAGCCAACTATATTGCTACTTGCTTACATAACTATTTGGAGTGAATGGTCAGATCGGATGAGCTGGGATGCTGCTGCTATATACAGTGTGTCCACCTTAAGGACTTACCACCCCTGTAAAATTGTTATTATCTGACCGATTTCAACAAACTTTTTTTTATTCGATAAGTATTTGAAATGTCCATCCAACAAGAGAGTGATTTTACTCATGAACTGTAATCGTGGCCAACTGCGACCAACTTTATTGACCCATATTTGAGAAAGTACTATTAGGGATTTTTTTTCACAAAAAACAATGATGGATTCTGAATCACGATCACTTGAAAAACACCTTTACTGTTTTTAATCATCATATTACACAGGGTGTCCGAAAAAACGAATTGTTGTTTTTAATAGGTGATCAGAAAATGTAGTATTGTGGTATTTGAGAAGAATTGATGACACATTATTATAGAGGATCACTTTGAACATATCTGTACCAATTTACATCATTCAAAAATACGATGTGTATGAGAAAACAATTAAAAAGAAAAAGTAGGCAATATTTTTTCATCAACTCAAAAAATATATTAATTTGATTTTTCGAACACGAAGTGTTTAATGATGATGAAAATCGGTACAGGTATGTTCCAAGTGATCCTGGTTCATCTTTTGATTTCGAGTGAAGAATTATCAAGATGAAAAATATTGCTTACCTATCCTTTTTAATTTTTTTCTCAGACACATTGTATATTCAAATGACGAAAATTGGTACAGGTATATTTGAAATAATCCTCAATGATAATTTGTGATTATTTCTTTCTAGGAAAACCACAGAACTACATTTGCTGATCACCTATTTGAAGAAAATGATGATTCGTTTTTTCGGACACCCTGTGTTTTATGATGATGAAAATCAGTACAGGTATATTTCAAGTGGTACTAATTCAGAATCCATCATCAAGTTTCGTGAAAAAAAATCCCTAATAGTACTTTCTGGAATATGGGTCATTGAAATTTGTCGCAGTTGGCCACGATAACAGTCCAAGAATTAGATCACTCTCTCGTTGAATGGGCATTTCAAATACCTATCCAACAAAATAAGGTTTTTTGAAATTGGTCGGATAATAACGATTTTACAGGGGTGGTAAGTCCTTAAGGTGGACACACTGTATATATATATAAGTCTGGTGTCACCATTTTCACCAAAACCACTATTTTCATGCTAGGTATTTTCATCAGCAATACTCATGTTCAATCTATCACGAAAGCAGCTTCGCAGAAACTCTGATTTTTGATGCGTCTGAAAATCCACTTTACACCTCAACAGCTTCTCAAGGTCTACAAAGCACGACAGATACAGCCAGTTTTAGATTACTGTTCTCTCATATGGAGTTCAGCACCCAAACATACGTTGATGCTCTTATAGATTCCATCCAGGAAAAAGCCATTCGCCTGGTTGGTGATGCCACACTCACGCTTTTTTTGACATCAATGGAACACCGTAGAAAAGTCGGCGACCTCCTTCATTTCTATATAAGTCCTTCTATGGTAAATGATCTTCAGGAATCTCTGCAATTATTCCATCACAAGCAATACCAGTCAGACGTGCTCGACAATCCCAATCAGCACATTCCTTCGTCGTCAACCCTGAGATATAGCGAACAAATCTTTATCAATAATCGTTCGCCTATATAGGATGGTAAAGGTTTGGGGTTTTTTGCCAATGGAAATATTCGTGAGAACTTGTAATCTCCAAAAGATCTAAACAAATTTCAATTTCCACCTTCTTTCCCTACCGTTCTCGAGTTTGCACGATGTTTTCCAGATATTTTAGGGATTTCCTTTCATGCGCCCCAAAAGAAAAAAATCAAAAATGGCAGCTTATTTTGAAAATCTGACTACGCTACTGGATCCTACTTGAAGAAATGCATGAGGAACTGTCTTCTGTGAGTTGAAAGATAGCTGAGATACAGGAGGGGTCCGAAAATGCAACATTTACAATTCCGCCCTGTATCCCGAAGCAGGAGATGAATATTTTGTTTGCGTTATCGTGAGTTTCACAGAAAAGTTGCAGAAACCACAGATCTCTATCTTGAATAATGAGTGAGGTATTCCGTAGGGACATCGAAAATGGGACAACTTGAACATAATATAATTATGAAATGATGTTGCAGTATTTTACAATCAATTTTTTCTCGAACATTCCGAGGTTGCTGTGTACAACTTTAGTTCCGATTGTTTATAGACGAACTTGCTGTTTCTGTGAAATCATTGCACTTTACTGTTGAGCTGCGACATCTGTGCGTCTCTGCCTGAAATAGGGCGTGTCAGTGCAGTGCAGTTCCCTGTTTGATCTGAATCCCATCCTGACGGGATACAATCCGACGATTAACCGTCCGATAGAATACGGTGTAGACGAATTACGGTTTCTATGAGATACGGTGCTGCTAAATCACCAATTCTTTAAATGTTTATTACGATAGATTGATGTTGATGAAATACGGGTCTAATGAATCATCATTTGTATGAAATAGGATTCCGATGAGATACCGTTCTTATATAATACGAGTTTGGTTTATTGGTTCGATGAAATACGGTTTTGACGAATTACAGTTTCTTTGGAATACGGTTATGACGAATTGATATTTCGTTGAAATACAGTTCTGATTGATAACCAATTTGATGTAGAACTAGTACAGAGACTGATGTTGCAACAGAATACGGATATTATAACTTATTGCCCCGATAGAATATAGTTCTGATAAGATACAGATATGATGGAATGATGATTCTTTTTAATGTCATTTTGACATATGACTGTTAGATGATTCACGTTTTGGAATTTTATATTTCGATGGAGTACGGTCCGATGTTTCACAATTTGATATTTCACGGATCTACAGGGTACAGTGTCGATTCTATACTATTTAGACGATTAACCAATTTGATGAAATATTATTCTATGGATTTCAATTCGATACTTTATATTTTGACACATAAGGTGTCCACATATGATGGCAGTGAACATATAAGACGACTGAGGAGCGAGTATAACAAGTACAACATGATATGGAAGATACATCAACTTCATCGGTGTGCACAATGTATCTCTGTATTCTATCATCTCACATGGATCTTTACGAATCAGTTGAATTCGCAATGACAATATTAAACAAGAAGCAGGTATAACGCTCACAGCAGGCAGAACAATGAACTTCGACTTCGTCAATGTACACACTATAACTCTGCATTTTACCATCATATATGCATACACTTCGAGAAATTACGATTGTAGTAACCATATGTGATGACCTCACAGCGGGATGATACAGATAACAAGCAGAACAGGAAACTTCGACTTCGACCATATGCATACTGTAATTATGCATTTTGGTTTATGATGCATACAGTTTCAACCTGATACGATCGCGGTGACAATATGGGATGAATTCGAAGCTAGTATAACGAGTACATCAGGCTCAGGAAGATACATCAATTCCATCGACTTGCACATCGTATATCAATTTTTTTCGAATTGAAGTTTCAATATCTTGATACCCTCACTGAGATCAAAATAAGGATCTTCAATAGGTTATGGAGTCGTTTATCACTAGCTGAAGTATGATCAATGGTTCACTATAAATAATAGGATCCACCTGAACAGAGATATGAAAGATAGAACGAAATAAAATACATTATATTCGAGATGGCAGACTCATTTCTGCTGTCAATGATCCAGACTTTTGGCACTTTCAAAAAAAAAATGAAGATCATTACCAATTTATAGCTCTTCCCCATTTATTCTTTCTATTTTTGCTGATTTGACTGCTTCATCATTATAGATACACATTTCCTGGAGCAGATTCGATACATACGTATAGATATCAATGAACACATACTATTTTCCAGTGAAAGAATCTTATCGATATTAGATTGAGTCATTGTATCGAATATTCATCAACATTCGACTGTTATTTCCTCCATAACTCCCTGTCACATCCAGCTCATTAAGGATTGAAATAAGTTATGATGTCTAATTCTCATCATCAATTCTTCTTCATAAGCATGTTTGAGAGTCATTTCGACTAGGATGAACAAAAATTTGAATAACTGGACGATTATTTCATCAGATTGAATATTCCTAATTGGCAGTGAAAATATGTGTGGCTGAATTCAACTGCATACGAGTATTACGCCCCTTCTCTAGGGGTCAGCCATGAATATATTAATAGAGGCAAATCAAGTTATTCAGCCATTGCGGTTACCTGCCGATGGTGAATATAACCTCGTCAGGCAGATTATACTTTACGAAATATTCAGAAGTTTCACAACAAATAACGATATCCTCTCAATAATTATTGTAGTGCAGCACATTGTATATTTATAATTCAATGGACGTATAGTAATTATTGTTAAGACCCAGTTTCTGTTCATTTAGCAGAGATGAAGTTCGAGATTTCATTGCTTGTGATGTCAGTAACTGTTGTTTGTGCAATTGAAGAAAGCAATGATAAAATACTCGCATCTAGTAACAGACAGAACGAAGATGGATATCATTTTGGGTGAGTGATAATTCCTGGTATTTTACGTGATAATAATCATGTACGGAGATGTTTATGTATGGAGATACATACCCACTGATTTTCTACCTATATCAGTTCAGCTGTTAAATGATATCACAGCCTCGCCCCTTGTGAGTGAATTTTGATAGAATATACTATTCAATTTTATTAATGTGTACATTTTCAGCTTGATAGATTATTGTTATAACGATATAACTCTCCAAAAGTAGAGAAATTATTGACGTGGAATTTAGCATCTACCTACCTGTATAGGGTGTTTTCAAGAAAAGTGACCTCCTCAGTATAGGCTGAGTGAAAAACTGCAAAATTCAACGACATTCGTTTTCAAGATGAAAGCTGTTGAATATCATATCTTTGTACACGTTTCCAACAATTATGAAGTATCTACTCACAATATTATGAAGAAATTTTTAATGGAGGCGTTTTGGAAGCTGACAGATTGCATGAATTTGTTTTTATATCTCACTCTCATGAAGGGCGCTAGTTACACGGTTCGTACCGGGTAGTTTCAAACAAAACCTTGTTGAGGTTCGATCTTTCAATCCGAATCAATTGTAGATTTAAATATCATTCAATTCGACACGAAAATATTACTCTTGGTGAAATTCGATAATGTGTACTATTTTCGAGATAATTTGATTCGAAAATGATGAGGTGATAGCTGTTGCTGGTTTGAAGCTATGTATTGGAGTGAGTATTTTGATAAACCATCAACTATTCATTGAAAACCGACAACAACAACATATTTCTAATGCTGAACCTGAGAATTGGACAATGAATCACAAGAATAACATTGAAATATTCCAGACTAAAGACGTGGATTTCGCGAATACTGTCTGTAGGTTAATCGAGGAGGTGGTTCATTCATTTCACTTGATTATTCGGGATTTCCTCTCCTCGTTTCTATCACAATTATCATATGAGTGTTATTTCAATATATGTGAAGTAAAAAAAATCAGATGATTTGCCCCATAATGTCACTGCGTTCAACAAATTTTGATATCAGGCAGCCTAGAAGAAAAATGTAATAGCTTGTCAGTGACACTTTTTTTGAAAAAATATTTAAGGAGAAAAAATATATAGACACCTCTCAGTGACATCCGTACAATGACTCGTAAATGCACAGACTGTTGATACTCTAGATCCGTAAAACGCAAGATCCGCACATCGACAGACTCATAATCCATCGGACTACCGAAATTTTTGATCCATAATTCATCAAAACCGTAAAACTACAGACCCGTTGAACAGCAGAATCGTACAATGGCAGAATCGTGCAGCTACCAGACCCGTAAATTCTCAGAATTTCTCGGATTAAGACCTGTGAAATAGCAGGACCGTAAAATGGCAAAACCATTGACAGACCAGTATGAGTTCAGAATCGTACATCAACAGACTGTCAATATACCAGAATGTGTGGAACGCGTGGAGATTCGGAACAAGCGGTAGCGCATTGTTGCCAAGTTGAATCGATAGAAATTCCTTGCTATACTCAAATCTGATTCTAATTGTTTCATGAAGAAATCTAGAGGGCTAAAAATGTTCGTACATTGTAGTATTTGTGATTGATAATTTGTTTGATCTGGATCAGGAAGAAATTGACATTATAATTTGATTGTATCTATATAAAGAAGTATATATCATTTTTTTCGTTGAAAAATTATATGACAAAACATATCAGACATGTGAATGTAACGATGTTTTTTATGTATAATAGCTAAATCTATCCTCGGGGATTCTATAAGGCAGAAATGGAATCATTGTATGCCCATTTCTGAACATATAACTATTGGAAGAGAACATCAAACTTTCAAACTTTTCTATAGTCGCATGGTCTGAGCTTCGGCTCAGAGTGTAATTCGATTCTCCGATCGAAAATATTAATTCTCACCGTTGGATAATATAAATAAAGACTTTGTAGGATTTGTATATCGCTACTTCATTTCGGGAAACCAAATCTTCAAGAGTTTTCGAATCTAGTGATTCTTCATTGTCAATTGTGCTGAAATCCCTCACATAACTTCAGTTCTAGATTATATACAGGGTGTCATTTATATACCAAAATGTACCGTTTGTCCGTGAAAAGGGTTCAAAGTTCACATAAAGAACACATTTTTGTTCGCTGTTCAGAAATGAGTGAAACAAATTAAAATAAATTTGACAAAAGTGCATTTTAGTGGATAACTCTCCTTTCAGTGGTGAAAGAAACCCAAATGAAATTGTAGAAAGAATGAAAGTACCTTCACCTCCTGACATTCTTCTCAGAATATAAGGTTGGCAATGCAGTGTTCAATTATTTTCAACGAGAAGACAGATAAATTATCTTCATTGTGTTACTCTTGGAAGAACTCCCTATATTTCCGAAGGGAAAAATGTTTCATTCGATAATTCCCAGTACAAGTTCAATCACATCGTGAAATGAAATTCAATTGACAGTGGAAATGAAGGCAGATCGTTTTTTATAATGAATTTTCGAAAGGACGGCCCCTTCATCAATACAAAAGTCAATTCGACGTGAAAAATTGAAATGCATCTATTTTTTTTAATATTAACTAACATTGTTCTAAAATTTTTTATATGACTGAGGTATGGACATGGATCGTGAAGTGTTCAGATCTTGGAAGAAGATTTGACATTATCGCAGGAAATTTAGAGGGTGTTCAAAAAGTGTGTATCATCAAGAACGCCCGGTAACATTATGAAGGAAATAAGTTAGGCAAAATCTGAATTTTTTTAAAGAGCACAGGATCACAAAAACCGCGAGGTTTATTGTTTCACAACAACAGAGATACCCGGCTGTCTCAACCGAAATGGGATACACTAAACAGGGTGATTCGAACTTCCGGCCCTTCCGGCTCATAACAAGGAAAGGAAAACTGCAGATGGAAATCTGGCAGAGGGGATTTGAATAGCTGTATGTGAGGTATATTCTTCCGTATTTGAACATATCTCAACTTCTCTCAAAATGGCGGAAATAACGTCTAAAAAATTATTTTCTCCACAGAGTCACAATTTTTCCTTATATTCTGAAAGAACATATATTTTTTTGAACATCTTTCATCCTGAAACTTTCCTACTTTCTTCATTGAGTTGATAGCTATGATATGATATATGATTGACATTTTCAAATGAACCTAAACTGACCACGCCGTGATAATAATCAAGTAAGCCGAAAAAAAAATAGTGAGTAATTTGATATATTTTGCATTCATTCAGAACCGATTTGAGCATAAACCAGCGGACTTGATTTTCATTACGGCCAGATCAGTTGATATTTATTTGAGAATTATACTTTGCATAAAGTCACAATTCATTTCTCATGTTCTGAAAAAAAATATGTCATTTAACAACTTTCAGAAAATAAAAAGAAATTCATCTATCTTCATTTGGATGATAGCTATCGGGACTTTGAAGTTAGCAGTTTTATATAAATCTTAACTGACCCCGTTGTAATGAAAATCAAGAGACCAAATTCTTTTGTGAGCAATATCAATTGAGATACATTTAGCATTCATATTTATACCGATTGAAACGTGAACCTGGCCGACTTGTTACGGCGGAGTCAGTTGAGATTTATTTAAAAATACGAGAGATTACTGAAATGGAAATTCTACCTCGTAACCTACTTCAGACAATTTTTCTAAGATGGTACGAAAAATATGAATGTCAAGAATTTAGATTAGCAAGGCCAGGCAGCTTTTCGTCTGGCGAGCGATGATCATGGATTCGGAATTTGTTGAGGTACCAGAGAGGCGCCACTTAGTTTGTATCAGAATAAAAAACCAAGAAAATATATTTGATATCAAATTCAATTACTTTCCTGAAATGGAAAATAATTCAAACACTGTGTGAGCTCAATGGTGGTTCAATGAGATGTTTTGTAAAACCCAGGTTAACATTTACATGGAGAAATAATGACACTCAGTATTTCCAATAGTAAAAAAATATTCGAAATCAGATTCACAATCACGTATATATGAATTTTATGCGAATTCCCTTTTATTGATCGATATTGGGGTGAAGATTTTGTGTAATCATATGCATGGTAAATTCCATTAACGAGTAAATGTGAACTGGTAAGGAAGTGGTAAGAAAATTGGTAAAAATTATGTGACTATTATCTGGTGCTGATAAATGGTAATTTCATAAAAAACAGGAAAGAAATCTTCAATTGAAGCTCTCACTCAATCCATGCGTGAAAATACTATGGCCTCAGAACCAGGGCAGAAACAGATAGCAGAAAGTGGCACCTCAGCCACGAGGAAGAAATTCTGCAACTAGCAGACCTTGATGATTCACCTGGTGCTGCAGCGAGGACTGCATAGATGACTGCAGAGAAGACTGCTGAGGTAGGCCAAGAGCAGGTGACTTGGCCATGCAACCAGGATGGATTCGAGACTCCTCAGAAGATGTCCTTGAAGACTCACAGGTCCAGCTTGGGTGTCTCAGCATGTGCAGCTCCAGAACTGACAGAAAGTCAGGTAGCAGCAGCCAGACGACGAGGTCGAAATCCCAGGTCCCAACAGCAAAATTCGCAAAAGTCTCATTCGGAATAGCCGGCGTAGAATCAATCGAGGTATCAGGAAATGGACGACGACTCCACGAGGTGTTGCCCAAAGTAGCCGACGGGGTATCCGTCGAGGCCCACAAATCTGCGGCAATACACCAATATTCATAGCCACCAGAATAATACTATAAGGTAGGGTTTTTTCATCATTAGGGTTAAAACTCACCCCTGAGATCAGGAAAGGCCTCACTACACGAAAAGACTACCAAATAGTGATCGGTCTGCATCTTGAATGAAACCAGGATGGGGCCGAAGGAAATGATGAAATGACGCCACCAATCTAGGAAGGCGCAGGAATTGCCCCTTTTAAATTCTACCCAGTAAAAACTTTGAAATTTCCTGCGCATCTTGAATTTTGAAGAGAGCAGGAAACGTTGATCACGTGATGTGCATCCTCATCTGGGGTTGGTTAATTCCACAGGCATAGCTACTTACACACTTACGAGAATATCCTGTCTACTCCGAGGCACGAGAATCCATAAAACAACGAACATATGACCACGAAACACATAGAAACATATTCCGATCGAAGATCCAACGTCATCCTACTCCGGCCGAACCAATGAAAGCACCTACACCGATGACTTTGCAGCCAGCATACTTTTAATGATACTGTCCAGGTATTACCCGTATGACGGTAAGTGACATGACATGACTATCACTTTTTTGAGAAGTCAGTATCAAAAATACAATAACATAATATCAACAATTCATTGTTATTGATTGACAGTATGGAATCAATAATCTCAAAATCCATCTCAGACCATAATAATTCAAGGTACGTAGCGAAATTTCCAGCCAATTGTTAGGGTATTCTTCAAACCTAAATAATCTACCATCTGGAACTGTTTTACATTTACTAATTATTTATTTCTTTCCAGGTGAACCCATGACGTGCTAAAACCAGGACATCTTTCCAACCTAAGCCTACTATACTGATGAAGAATCAAGCAGCTTTTTTACACTAAAGTGTTTTGATATTTTCAGGTGAAGGACCACTTCACACTCTGGACCATTGGAGGAAGAATATTTCAAATACTTAAGTGTCATGTACTTTTATACATGAATAAAACATTATATGCAGTGGGAGTGTCTCTCTAGTGGTTAACACCGGAATCTATCATCAAAACATCTGATACACAATGAACTCCACCTAGGAACTGAAAATTAGTGGAAAAAGGTAAATTTTCACGTTACAACCTACAGAGTCCCATGGCTTTTGACCAAATGGAGATAGAAAAAACTTGTTATGATTGAAGTTATTAAAAAAAATATTTTCTTTCAGAATATGAGAAAAAAATAGTGGCTTCGTGAAAAAGATATTCATCTGACGCCATTTCCGCCATCTCGAGATTAGTTGAAATATATTTAAATACGAAAAAATATACTTCACACGACACATCCATCCTAATCCCCTCTGCCGAATTTGCATTTGCAGTTTTCCGTTTCCTGTTATAAGCCAAAGGCGGGAAGTTTGAATCACCTGGTACATATTGGTTTTATGTTCACATAAGTCATCTTTCGATCAAAAACTCATTCCAGGAATATAAGCATTATTCAGTGTTGCGCCACAGCGCTACAGGGGCTAACTTTTTCTTCCATGATTTTTTTATGCACTTTTATGCACGAAAGAACAGGGTAGGTACCTACTTTCAATCTCTCATTTGAGGAACTAGGTAGCACTTCCAATCTTTCAGGGAATCAATAGTAGATACTGGCGTTTTTTCTCAAACCCTATAGCAATGCTTTTGAAGCACATCAATTTTCAATGTCAACAATATGATAACCACCCATCAATCAGAAAGATATATGGATAGGTACCGCTACGAGTACGGGAAAACTGCCTTCCATTATTTCCTTGCATATTTAATCAATTTTTCTACTCCTCAGGTGCATAATAGTTATTGAAACACCAAGGTAGTGAAGAATATCAGTTTCACCCAGGGACCAACAGAGTATAAGGTCCCGTCCACTACCAAGGTGTTAATATAGTAATTTCCCTAACAAGTGCGGAAAGTGATTCTTTCCCGCACGCGACTGCCATTGACACGAACGACGCGGAGCGGAGTTAGGGCAAGCAGTCGAGTGCGAGAATGACACTTTCCGCATGAGTTAGGAAACATATTTTTTCTACAAGCGTAGCAAATTGATTAATTCGTTCAATCAATTATTCATTCATATAGGAACAACTAACAAGAGAGAGAAATATATTCTCTATCTACTGATTATTAGTTATAGCTATTGTGAACTGACAGTTTGACGCATTATATATAGGTTCATTGCGGAAGCTAGCAGGCCCATGAGGTGTTTGATCTCTAGGTTTCAGACACTTCTAGGGAATGAGCCAGAAATGCTTCTTCTTCATTCTGTATTTTCATTTCTTCATTGTTGCACCATTCAATAAAACACGTGTATAGCTTCTCATACCTTTTTTAAGACTTCTTTGGCAATAACGTTTCTGTATCGCATTCCTTTAGCTGGAAGTTTTTGATCACATTGTGGCAATTCCACTGAATCAAAAATGACAGTAACGCTGTGTCTGTCACTTCGACAATTACAAACTCATTTGAGGTTTGATTGGCATGACAACAATAATCGTTTACCATCAGATCAATCCAAATCTATAGGGGGATTTTTATAATAATCAATTTTTATTTTTCAATATTTCTTTATTTTCACAATAAATAGTGCAATTTGATGGATGATTCTGAATATACATACTCAATACTGCAACAAACAAACTCAAACTCTCATATTTCATCATCCTACCACTTATATTTTGCCATATTATCATATCTTTGTTTTTGTCGCACTAGTGCGGGAAAAAATTTCCCGCACTAGTGTGGGAAAATTGTTCATTCAATGTTGCGGGAAAATGACACTTCCCAAACTAAATTGCGTGCGGGTATTGGATGAATCACGCACGTTTGTAGAAAAAAGTAGTTTACCTAACAAGTACGGAAAATGATACTTCTCCGCACCTGATAGGTATACTATTTCTCTAACTACCATGCAGAAATAACCCACGGACATTATAGGAATTACCTCTCATGCGCTACAAGAGATAAAATGAAATAAATAATAATAATATTAATTGAAAAGGAATATTCTCAGATATGAAAAATGGATCTATGTATTCATAAAGAAATACATTGAGAATTCGCATTCTGTATGTGATGAATATATCAATTTTTTCTCGGTATATTCAACAGAGAACAACTACTTTCCTGACTTTATATGCCACCATGAACATTAAATCATATCTATTGAACACACACGATAATAATTTGAAAATGAACTCTGCTGAAGTTGAGAATTCGCATTATCCTTCAGATGAACATATATATTTAGATAATATCATTCTGAATTCTCAACAAAAAACCAGAAGGAGAACATGAAAATAAAAATTCTGTAAAATTGAGAATTTACATTTTCTTTCAATGTTTTCCTTTTTTGCACATTTTAGTTTTTCTGTTGATATTTTTTTCTGTCATGAATACTAGAGGTTTGGTTGCTTCAACAATTTTCAATCATCAAGATAACAAATTCATCAATGGCTGCTGACACTCAACCTGGAATACCCTGAAGAGTATCCCTTGACACGTGGGATTCACAAGAATTTTAATTCAATGGCTTCTATATATATAACCATTTTTTCATAAAGTTATGAAGAATTTATAAAACTAATTATCGTAGATGAACTTCGACTTCAATCTCGTTTCGTATCACCTACTTCCTTCCCCCGGAAATATGGGTACAAAATACAAAATAAATGGATTTGGGCATGATATGGATTCATAGGAAGAGCATACAGACATCATTAATTCAGATACATACATTACATACATTTTTATGGTTATATTATTCAATATCTTGTATCTATGATCATACTATCAAAAACTCCAAAGTTTGTTGTATCATGCCAAACACCTATTTCTCGAATCCTCCTCCCAACGTACTTCTAGGAATTGTAGTTTCTGAGGTAATATATTTCAAAACATCACATTCTTCTCCAAATAGTGAGGAAGTTGCGTAACATTCATATATTTTGTTTCGAAATGTGCTCATTCATCACTTCATATTCAATGAACTATCTTATTCCCAAGTTAACAATAGCTATAGGAACATAAAAGCAGATCGAACTGAAAGTATACGTAGAATCCCCACATGACGTGAGAGCCGGCAACATTGTGGCCGGCGTTCGCTCTGTGTGTAGCTGGTATGCCTCTCTGCAGTCTGTCGTTTTACGGTTTTGCTGCATTATATTCTGATGATTTCCGATTCTGCCAATGTACGGTTTTGATGTTTATTTTGGTCCTGCTTGTTGGAATACAATGATTGGATTGCAATTAAAGAAAATTGTTTGATACTATTATTTATCACCCACTGTAGATTGAGTTTGATAATCAATGTCGATAAAAATATTGAAACTGTGAACGGAAGTCATTCTCATAATTCTTCATTATAGTTTTGAGCTTGTATCGATAATTTATTCATTAGAACCACTACAAATAACAAGACTGCTGACTTACAGTTATAGTCTGTGGCTTTACAGTATCATAAGTGCATTCTGTCGATGTAGGGTCTGATATATTATGATTCTGATGGAATACGGTCAGTGGTATGACGAGTCTGTCGATATACGGTTCTATCATAAAACGATTCTGTCAATTCACAGTTCTAAAATTTTGTGATTCTGCAGATGTGATGTTCTGACTTTATGCCATTCTGTCAATGTACGGTTTTAACATTTTACTAGTCTGCCGATAAACGGTTCGTTGTTTTTCGATTCTGACAAAGTACGGTCTGCTAATGTGTGGTCTTTCATTTTGCAATTCTCACGAATTACGGTATGTCTTGTTACAGTTCTGATAGAATTTCATTCTGGTGTAATGTTGGTTTGTTATTTTTCGATTCTGAATATTTGTGGATCTGCGATATTGCTTTCATAGGGAAATTCACATCTGCGAATTTGCAATATGTTATTGTCTAGTATGCTCATGTACAGTATACAAAATGCGGTTTGAGGGATTACGGTTCTGTGCCTCCAAAGTATAGATGAAAACGATTCCTATAAAATATTGTTCTGTTAAGTTACTGGTTCAAAAATGTATAATCTGATGGAATACGGATCTGCGATTTTACATTCTGTTGATTGGGGTGTTCCCTATTCGATGGACGTACACTGAAAGCAGTCAATGGATATCCAAACAAATAATCCTCATTCATATAGAATATCATTCATCACGAAAATATCTGTAACATCATTGAATATATGCTTGCAATTCATTGCATGAATTCCGTCATTCTGTTCTTGTTCTGCCATTATAATCATGTTGATGTCGAGTTCAACAGATTCTGTAATGAGTTTTCTTGCATTATTGAGCAGATATAGGTTTCAAGTGATGAGAAAATACTATCTGAAGAAGCAATAATTTGAGAAACTATCATAATTTAGTAGGTATTTTTCCTGATAACTTTGAGACATGATCCCATAAGAATCAAACTGAGACATAATAGGGATTTCTTTTCCTGCGATCCAGAATTGAAAGGGGCAGAGAAAGAATAACCTATAATATACCATCACTGTAAAACCAGCCACAAGTTCCAGCCACGACTTCGCCCAATATACAAGGCTCGCGCCATGCCACCAATGGTCGTTTATTATCAATTTATATTCATGGCTGGCCATGAAATTACTCAAACCTCCAAAATATGTCCATGGATGAAACTATTTCACATCAATGAATTCCTATGAGGGTCTATAATAATCTGTATATCTCATAATGATTTTTCGAACAAGAATTAACTTCACAGCCCCCTCTTTAAGAATTTCGAAAAAAAATCATAACTTTTTCAAAATTCACATGGATGGAAGATTTTTCCCATGAATGTGTTTCACTGATAGTAATTGATAATGTGTATATCTCACAATATTTTGTCGGGCAGGAATTAACCCCACATGCCCCCTTTTTTGGATTTTCGACAAAAAATCATAACTTTTTCAAAATAAACGTGAATGAAAGTTTTTTTCTATGATTGTGTTTCTCTGATAGTACTCAATAATATGCTCATCTCACAATATTTCGTCGGGCAAGAATCAACACCACAGGCCCCCTTTTTCGGAATTTCTAAAAAAATTCATAACTTTTTTCAAAATACACCTGGTGTGATGGGTGCACTGATGGATGAGGGGAGAGGACTTCAAATGATGTCTACTCGACGACTGCTTGTATGAGACTGCTTTATTACAGCTTCCACTATATACAAGTTTGACTTGACATGTGTCATGTCACTCTACATAGATTTTTCCTTTACATCTCCCTTTCTTTGTAGGTTTTATTATCACAGATCCATTCAACATTTAAACATCTGAAGTATATAACAAATAACATTAAATAACAAATAAATCACAGACAAGTCTCATTTAACACCTAGCAGTTTGTTTTCAACTTATGATAGTATGTACTATGTTTTATTACATGATTAAATTGGTACAAGTTCAACTTGATAGTCTACATGCTTTGCTCCTTCATTGAGCCTTCGAGCACCCCTTAAACTAAATCAAAATATCACACCTTGAATATTTGCATATAAAACTATAAATATAATAGTGTAGTAGCAACATTTCCTAATCTCCCTTTCTTTTGTTTGTAATTAGATTTTACCAAATCGAATTCTGTAATTCAAACTCATCTGACATTATCTATTATGTAATAGATCTAGAAACTTTTAGTCAAAGTACTTAGCTGGTCTATTAATTTTTCTACCAGATTTAGTTGTGTAATTTTCAGGAACCAATGTTGGTTCACTTGAAGTTGCGGAGAAACTAGAATCAGTACTATGATCAAGATTAGAATTAGTGTTCAAGTTGTTTTATGAAACATTGTCAGAACTGTTTTCACAAGAATTTTGATTGTCACTACTATCTAAGTCATCATTTTTATTATCGTCAATATTACTACTACAGCCATCAGTGTCATTAATCACATCGTCATTGGTGATAGAACAATCATTGTTTTGTAAATTATCATTATCTACATACATCTCTGAACTTTTTGAGCACGCTGACTACCCTGTACAACAACAAACACGATCAGAAAATTCCATGTTCACCAGAGTAAACCTCTAGTAAATAAGAGAAAAAAAAAATATAAATAGGTATATTATCAATTGTTTGATCTATTACTGTGAACCACCTGTATGTGTACACCCTGTTTATTGATATCCAATGATCAATGATAACAAATGTGAGTGTAATGGATTTTTGGAATGACCCTGTATAAATTAATTCACTGTTATAAAATATACAATCTAATAAAATCGACAAATGTTATCTTCTATCACTTTTTGATTACATTAAATAACCCTGTACAAAGGAACTAGTGAGTGGGCATTGGATATTATAAAAACCAAAATTTCACATAAGGTTTACGTTATGTATGCTAAAAAAAAAAGAGATTCTGATTGTTAGCAAAAATAACCATTGGTGTGTGAAGATTGATCTTATCTTAGATTAATTAGCTGATGTTGTTATATTCGTTGTTTTTTGAAATTGAAATTTAAGTTGTGAAAAGGAAATATATCTGGAAATTGAATACCCTGTACAATTAAAAACTGACGATAGTTTGTTCTCAACAGTCGATACAGAATACACAGGTCATCAGAAAAATTGTATGAATTGTAATCTTTCATTTATCTATCCTGATCATCAACTCCAGAAAAAATGGTAATTTTGTCCAAACACCCTGTCGATTCAATGTTAATTATGTATGGGAACATCATAAGCTACTATGTTCTCACGGGATATGCTGAGACCGCTGACGGATGCAGAATCAGTTTACGCTTTGCAGGATACGAGACGTTCACCGACTTGTTCTCATCAGATTTGACATAGACTTCACACAGTGAAGACGCATTGTAATTTTCTCTCTGATAAAACTTCGACATTTTCGTGTTCAATGAATAAATTCATTTTTCAAAAAGCTTTTGGTGATAACCAAAAACATAAAGTGAGGCAGTCGGTAGAATCGAGAACGGGCATTCATTTCAAGCTGTTTATTCAGAGGACCTCCGCAGTGGAAAACCCTGAAGACCCTAACCTAACCTAACCTAACCTAACCTGATGAAGACCATCAACACCATTCTAGTATTGTAAGTTGCTTTCCTTCTACTGTCTATGTCATTCTCCTCGTCCTTGCCTGATTCTATTGCAGAAAATAAAGCGAACGAGTTAGATTTACGTTTGAATTCAGATGAGATAAGCTCAATTTTTGAAACTTTATCACTAGTAGAAGATACTGAAAGTCAAACTAATTCACCTTTTAATTTAGTACCTTACGATTCAAATATGTCAGTTGTTCCAAATTTCGAATCGAAATTATTAGAAATAGTTCCAAAATTTTATGACAATCCGCTGGAATTATCATCATTTTTAGAAACAGCAAATACAATCATAAATACATATTGGGATCCAAATCCTGCTAACATAAATTGTGTTCAGAATACGACTATCATTTACGGAATTTATTTCAAATTGATAGGTAAAGCTAGAGAAGTTTATAGCATTTGCATTGCCAAAGATTGGCAATCCGTAAAAAGCGCTTTGATTGTCCATTTCGGAGACCGAAGAGACGAAAACGGACTTTTGTTTGATTTAGATCAGTTGAGACAACGAAATAATGAACCTTCTTTACAATATTGGCTATATTCCGAATTCAACTGGTCAGTACTGTCAGTTGAGCCACTGACTCTGCTGAAAATTTGTGTTCCGAAATATAAAATCAAGGATTCACTACTGTAATTCGGAACACGTTTTCATGTTTTTTTCTCGTTTATCTGAACTAGATCTGAACTAGATGTTTAGCCTCCTACTTGTTATAAATTTTGGAAATTTGATATTTAACATGGAAGAGAAATCGATTCTTGTATCCTCTATAGCTTGTACGATTGTTGACGTTGGCGATTCAAGCTCGAGTGATGGAGAATATTTGGATATTTTGTTTCCATCAATTTTTCATGATGCTTGAGAATTGAGATTCATGAAAATCGCAATATGCCTTAATGATGATGAATTTTAGGAGACATTCCAGGTTTATTTAGTTTATTTAGCCAATACTGCTCCTTTCCTTACCTGCTCTACTACTTCATACTCCAGGTATTTTCTGATATTGAGAATGATTTCATTAACAACGTGAATGAATGTTACATTCCTTCCCCCTCTGAAATATGACAGTTCACTGAAGCCACACTACCTTTTGATACTCAGCAATTCCAGCAGAATGTTGAGTCGAAATATTTGGAATGAATAGTATGTCTGCTGACAAGCATCTGTCACTTCCAGTGAATTTTTTGATTTCGGAATGGGAAATCAGCAGATTTAGTACTGTCAGTTGAATTCGGAATATAGCCATTATACAAGAGTTATGTCTAACTTGAGCGATCTGCATAATTATATTGACACTCATGACGTTGTTCCGCAAACGAAACATATCAAGAAAACATTTTACAATACTCACGCCTTGAAAATATTTCTTGCCGGTCTTTAAGAACCTCTAGGATCAACTATCCGAGCCATGAAACCAACTAGTGTAGCGGAAGCAAGAAACTATATCATTTCGGAAAATAATATCCGTCATTTACAAAAGCCGCATCAGTTTGAAAATTATAATCAGCATGCCAGAAATAGACCTCAGAGACCAATTTAAAATTTTCAACATAGTAATACGCACTTCAATAATATTTCAAATCTCAATTTACAAAATTTTGCACGTAATAATCAACAAAATATTCCAAATTTCAATCAATACCATAACTTTCCACGTGGACCTATTAATATTCAATCTAGACCAAGTCAACCTCAAAGATCTTTAACGAACAGTCGAGTTTTTGGTCAACAAAGAAACCCAACTGATGTTTGGAGACCTAACCAACAAAATTCAATTTCCCGACCTAGACCGACGCCAATGAGTGGCATATCTCATGGCACAATTCCCCGACAAAATTCATATCAGCCTCAACGTTCGAATTTTTCGCCAGTTGAACTACACAACCTTGAACCTTACAACTACCTTCCCGACTATAATATTCCCGGACCTTCTTAACAATATGAAATATGCGAATATGACGACTATTATCCTGACAATGACCCTCAATACGCTGTAGACTACTATGAACACGACTCTGAAGAAATTTCGAAGAAATCATGCAAACAGTAAGAACAGAATACGAACCCAGAACGAAATTTTCAGATAGTCAAGCAAAAAGAAAACCATATATAGAAATTAATTCAATTTACGATCGTTAAGAACTGCCTTATATTGAAATTTCAAATCCAACTCTGAAATTGCTTATTGATACTGGTGCAACAAAATCATTCCTAAACCCAGAAATTGCCGAAATTCACTTTCCCGAATTTATAAGAAATGAACCATTCACAATATCTTCTATTTTTCAAACTACCTCGCGAAACTTATGTGCCGAAATACCAGCCTTTACCGAATTCAATTGCGACAAGAAAATCAAATTCCATTTATTGGAATTCCATAATTTTTTCGATGACCTGATTGGCTATGAAACGTTGAAAGATTTAAATGTAGATATCAAAAGTTCAAATTCAGTGATCAAAACTCCCACAACTAAAATTTCGTTACACATGTACGAGCCAAGAAACAAATTGCTGTTATTTGCCCGTATTGAACCGTTTTCTACAGAATCTTTAAGAATTCCTGTTGATAAAGAAAATGGCGAAATAATCATTCCTGGAACAAACTTGTCAAAATGTCATATATATACCCGCTTGTTTGACCACCGCAAAAAATGGTTACGCCCCTGTAGATATCCAAAATAGAACGGACTTTGTTCAAGAAATTGAACTTAACCTTCCGATCTCAGCTAGACATTTCGAAAGGAACGACTTTGAAATTTGTCATGCTTTTATTTCACCTTATGAAGAACAAAACTTGAATAAATTTGATGTCACAAATCTCATTCGTACAGAACATATGAATAGTGAAGAAAAACATCACATTCAAAGCCTTTGTAGATCCTATTCAGATATTTTCCACAGAGAAAACTCTGAATTAACATTTTCTAATCGAGTGAAACATAGAATCAAAACCGTAGACGAAATTCCTGTTTATTCCAAATCATACCGTTACCCATTCATACACAAACCCGAAGTAGAAAAACAAATCAACGAAATGCTCGACCAAGGAATTATCCGACCTAGCGATTCCCCATGGTCTTCGCCCATTTAGATTGTTCCTGAAAAGACGGACGCGTCAGGTAAAAAGAAATGACGCATTGTCGTTAATTACAGAAAAATCAATGAGGAAAGGATTGATGACCGTTACCCCCTGCCTAATATTACTGATACCTATACTAGATAAGTTGGGCAGATGTGAGTACTTTTCAACGTTAGATCTGGCAAATGGTTTTCACCAGATTGAGATGCATCCTGAGGATTGTCGTTAATTACAGAAAAATCAATGAGGAAAGGATTGATGACCGTTACACCCTGCCTAATATTACTGATATACTAGATAAGTTGGGCAGATGTGAGTACTTCTCAACGTTAGATCTGGCAAATGGTTGTCACCAGATTGAGATGCATCCTGAAGATGTTAAGAAAACCGCATTTAACGTTGAAAACGGACATTACGACTACGTTCGTATGCCTTTCGGCTTGAAGAACGCACGTGGAACGTTCCAAAGGGTACCTAATGGACAATGTTTTGAAGGACCTGCAAAATGAATCCTGTCTCGTCGATATGGACGACATTATTGTATTCTCAGCTTCTCTGCATGAACACATTGTAAATTTGAACAAGTATTCCAAAAGCTACGTGATAGCAATTTAAAAATCCAACTTGACAAATCAGAATTCCTGCATAAAGAAGTTGCTTTTCTTGGACATATTATCACTCCTGATGGAATAAAACCCAATCCTAACAAAATTAAAGCTATTCTGAATTATTCAATACCAAAGACAACCAGAGAAATGAAAAGCTTTCTTGGCCTCGTCGGGTATTACAGAAAATTCATTAAAAATTTCGCACAAATAACTGAACCTTTCAATACATGTCTGAAAAAGGGATCCCAAATCAACGTAAATGATCCATTATACATCAAAACTTTCGAAGATTGCAAGGCACTCCTAACCAATGATCCAATACTACAGTACCCTGATTTTTCTCAAGATTTTGTTCCCACCACAGATGCTAGTAATTTTGCAATAGGCGCGGTTTTATCACAAGGTCCTATTGGACACGATAAACCTGTTTGATATGCATCTCGCACTCTGAGTAGTTCGGAAATAAATTATTCGACTATTGAAAAAGAACTGCTAGCGATCGTTTGGGCAACCAAACAATTCCGGCCGTACTTTTTGGCAGAAAAGTTATCATTGCTACAGATCATAATGGCTTATGAACCTCAAAGAACCAAATTTCCGTCTGGTCCGGTGGAGACTAAAGTTGGAGATATTTGACTACAAAATTGTATACAAGAAAGGAAAGAAAAATACAAACGCAGACGCATTGTCACGAGTCGAAATTTATCCCACCGAAATTGACAAAAATAATTCTGACGATGACCTCCCAATCCTTCAATACATACGACAAATCAACGAAAATCCTGTCTTAGACAAAAACCCTATCATAATTATCGAAACCAAAAATAATGAAAATCAACCTTTAACTAGCAGAGAACCTGACAATCGATCAATTATTGCACAATTTGACCCTGACGAAAACGACAGAAACGAAACAGTACACACGAGTGCCGAAGATCCAATTTTGACAATCAGAATTTCAGAAAATCCAGTTAATCATTTTCTTTATCAAATAATCATAATCAAAGTAGATAGAAATTCGCGAACAGAAATCAAGAAAATATTTGAAAATCCTGTTAGTCGTACTCGTTGGTATTTATATGTTACTAACGAGTCCTTTGAAGAACAAATTATTCAGTTTATGAAACAATATGCTGGACCAACCAGACAATACGCATTTTACTTCCAAAACGACGATAATGGTGAATTCTTCAAACAAATGTGCAGACTTGTTCCACAAATATTCAAGAACTCCTCGTATAAATTCCTGAAATCTAACAAACTTCTTCACGATATAAGCAGAACTAAGAGACAACAAGAATTATTCAAAAGTCGACACGAAGGTATCACCAATCTCCGTGGAATTCTCGAAACCGTCAATCAGCTCAGAACCCAATATTATTGGCCGAAAATGAGCGAAGATGTTCAAAAATTCATAAATAATTGTAACATCTGTGAACAAGTCAAATATGGAAGACATCCCCCTTTGATCGAACTTCAACTTACGCCTACTCCGAAAAAACCATTTGAAACAATTCATATTGACACCTTCAAATTTGGCAATTCGATATCTTTGACTATTTGTGATAGTTTTTTCCGTTTTGGACAAGCTCACATAATTCCTAGTCATTCTGCTCTATTTGTTTATGAAAAATTATTACAATTCATTTCTACATATAAAATTCTAGAAAATATAATATCTGATAATGGCACCGAATTTACACAACACTTAGAGACTTTGCAAAAATATATAATATTAATTGGCACTACACTCCCTCTCTCAACCCTAATAGTAATTCCATCGTTGAACGATTTCATTCCACTATACTAGAACACATGCGTACCCTGACCTTGACAAAACCAAACTTAAACCCTTTCGAAAAACTCACCTTTTAAGTTTTAGGATATAATACACTACACTGTTTTACCACTAACCAAACCGATTTTTTAACGCCTCGACACGTGTTTCGCGAACTATGTTAGCATCTTCAGGAGAAGATTAAAGATCAGTTTTAATCGAGGCGTTAAAAAATCGGTTTGGTTAGTGGTAAAACAGTGTAGTGTATTATCGTGCCAAAGGTTTCAGTCTTCGATATATTAGGATATAATAATTCAATTCATTCGGCAACCAAACAGAAACCCATTGACTTAATACTAGGACATCTAGAGCTCAAAGATCCGATCGATATCGATCTTGACTCACGACCAATCAATCACCAGCTAAACGAACATAAAGAAATTATGGCAAATTTATAAAAAACGATACACGACGAAACGGCTTTACAGAGAGAACAAGTCATTAACAAAAGAAACGAAACCCGAAATAACCCACCTGACATTCAACCCGAAACTACTGGATATAGAAAATTGACAGACAGACAATTAAAGACAAACCCTTACTACAAACCAGAACACATCATCAAAAGTACTGACTTAACAGTGACTACACCTCAGAACACATATCACAGAAACATTTTCAAACCTCCTAGAAAATTCATTGACAAAACATTATTACAGGCTGACGATTCTTCCCCTAATGAAGACACAGAAAATTCAAATTCGGAACCTCAAAACTGATCCCGGAATCCTTCCTTTCAAATTAGGAAACGCCCGCATCAAAATTGCCCCCCACACTTCCATCCATTACATACATACTGATCCTATCAAAACCCAAAGTACTTCAATTACAAACCACTACTACAGACTTGGAAAAATGAATTAAAATGCTACTTCATTTCATAAACAATCATTGTATAATGCTCATGAACATTTGGAATACGAAATCAATACTTTGAACGAAAAAATCTCCTCGCTATTTCCTGAAAATAGACTCTTATTATAAATTTGTCACTGGTAATATGGACAACGAGGACGCTAATGAAATTCATAATAGCATTTCCGTGCTCGAAAATAGCCAAAATAATATTACAAAGAAGGTAAACAAACAAATCTCTCTCGCTAAAGAACTTATGTCGAATATAAATGATACTTTGTCCAAAACAATTCAAAATCAAAATGAAATGAGAAACACATTTGAAGAGTTGAGAACTGTTCTAAATGAAACACAATTCAAGACATTCTTAGCCAAATCGAGATAAACGCTGACCTTTCATTGCATTTTTTATCAGAACTTGAAAACGCTATAAGCTTCGCTAACTCAAAAGTTTCACATCACAGCATTATTTCCCCTGATGAATTGAAATCCGTAATATCTCAATTACATCAGTCGCATAGCGAGTCTCAACTACTATTGTCTTTGTCAGATTACCTGAAATATTACGACATTGTTCGAACCAGTGTTTTCTACTCGAATAGGAAAATAATATTTTCGCTCGATTTTCCGTTAGTTCATTCCGAAACCTTTGACTATAACCACCTATATTCTATTCCAAACCAAAACCAGTCAATCATTATACCTTCCTCGACATACCTATCCTTAAGCAACAATGAATACCAGTACTCAGATGAAGAATGTACCGAGCTACAGCCAGGATTCCTCTGCAAGAAGAACCACCTACTACCACTTCGAGAAAACCCCGATTGTATCACGTCACTGCTTTCTGTCTAAAACAGCATTCAAAATTGCCAACAAGTCCCAGTACGAGTATCTCTACACATCGTAGAAGAAAATCAATGAAAGCCACTACATAGTGATATTTCCCGAAAACGAAAAGATACAAATTTTCTGCGAAGAAAACGACGTTGCTTTACTTCGTGGAAGCTACCTATTCATAGTCCCGCCAGATTGTGGAATCAAGACATCGAAATACACGTACGGAAAAGGCCTAATAGTAGGACATACAATGACGCTAAAAGAAATTCGTGGAACCAACATTCCAATACCACAAGTCAAGACACTTGAACTAGAAAAACTATCTCTTGACAAGTTGCAAGAACTTCAACTGCAAGAGTTAGAAGAAACACCATTACAAGAAGTCAGAATTCATTCCGATCATCCAAGATGGTCCTCAACAGTCACCCTATTCCTGGTTACCACGATGTTAGTCTACTCATTAGCCACCCACCGAAGAAAGATAGCAAGCCTAGCCAAACGAGTAGTCTGTTCCACGCCAGAAGAAGACGATAGGGTAGCAGTCAACGCAACTCAAGTGGTTCCACCCTCGAGTTCCTTCTAAGGGTGGAGGAATTATGTATGGGAACATCATAAGCTACCATGTTCTCACGGGATATGCTGAGACCGCTGACGGATGCAGAATCAGTTTACGCTTTGCAGGATATGAGACGTTCACCGACTAGTTCTCATCAGATTCGACATAGACTTCACACAGTGAAGACGCATTGTTATTTTCTCTCTAATAAAACTTCGACATTTTTGTGTTCAATAAATAAATTCAATTTTTAAAAAGCTTTTGGTGATAACCAAAAACATAAAGTGTTTCCGGAAAAAGAGAGCGATTCGCAGTATGAAATTGATCCAAATATATACAGAATGATGTGAAATTTAAGCCAAATCGAGAAATATAAATTTTCAAAAAAAAATTACTACCACCAATTATTACATCATAAGTCCAACATAATATTCACCCTATTGTGTCACTGATAAACGTCTTATGCCTTAAAATCTCAGGGGGTGAGTAGTGAAAAAAAAATGGAATGGAATTTTGAAAACCCCTGAGTTTGGTTGATGGGTTACCTAAGATTTACTAGGTGTTTTAAATCTTAATTGTATTGACAACAGAAAAATGTATTTTTAGTGCCCAGTTTGATACCGTAGAAACTAGACACTGGTAGTTCAGCGGGACAAATGGGTGGGTACCATATGATGAGTAAAATACTGAGTTTGATAGGGATGAATAATTATGCTTTTAATCACGAATAAATTCTGCGATGACAAGTAATGTGCTTCGAATGTTACTAGATGGCTCAAGACTTCATAGTAACTGAGTATCAACATCAATATTACCTAAACAGTGTACAATTATTGCAACAACAAGGAATATAAATTAACTGACTGAAATCAACTCCTCAAATCAGTGTGGAATAATACAATAACTGCTCAAAATCAACTCTCTGAGACAGTATGATAATATATAACTCATTAAACAACAAAATAACTCAGTGAATCAGTATCAATGAGACAAAAGAAATAATAAGGCCAATTTCACCGCAGTGCACTTTTGGTTTATAGGGGTATATTTTGTAGCTATACTGAGTGTATATTAAATCAAAGACATGTTGCAATTATCATGTTAAATGAAGCTTTGAAATGATGAATTATGGTTGTTGGTAGTTTATCCAAAATAAAATTATCCCTGATGGTGCATGAAACGAACTCACCAAATTTTGAGCAGGTCCTGATGCACAGGGGGGAATCAAGTGATGTCAGGGCAGCGTCAGGTGGTTTCTCCTGTATGTCGCCTTTCAGCCACGAATAGGGCTCTCAAAGCGGGAGAAAACAGAGCTACAGCACCGGCGAAGACTCCAGTACAGCAGTCCCAGGTCCGAGCTGAAGGGGGCCAAATCTCGAGTGCGACAGTCGGGAGAGAAGGCTTTAGCCCGATAAAAGGAACCCTATATGGAATGACGACAATCGTGCGTTATTTTACCAACACAAGGAATAAAAGAAAAATAGCAGATGACGATTCAAGAAACATATATAGTACCTTGGATGTTGTGTGGGTTCCAGGAGTGGAACAGGTCTTGTCGGCCACGTGGATTGCAGCCACGGAGAATTCCCTTATAGAGGCAACAGGAATCTTATCTTAGCGATAATAGATATCCCAAATTTCAGATCTTTTCTTCATTAATCCCAACACTAAGTGATGGAAAATCGAATGTTAGACAAATTCTAAATTATTCAAGAAACAGATCTCATGGCTTACTTTTGTGACCAAGCTGATAAACCGCTGCAGACAAAATGGTGCCAATCAAGATCGAAGGGGCTGTCCTTGCCACATCTCACCGGAAAATCACTCTTTTTTTGTGTATCTTCCCCCATACTCCCGCACACATCAACCACACGGACAATATGAAATTATAGGCGGAAGATATTTCCGCGAACACCCTGTACATGGTATTTCAACCTCACTAGTGTAGAGAGGTATCTAGACCATCCGAAAAGAAGAAATATCATTAAATCACCATCTATTTCAAGTCAAAATACATTATTGCCTGTTATTATTGTTCTGATTTGGAACTTCAAATATTCAAACGCAGTCATGTGAACTGAGGACCATTGTTGACTTGAAAAGTGGGGCGAAATACGTCATCATCTTCTTTCCATGCGATGACCCATTATCACAATGTAACATAGACCTATAACGCCCATATTTACAAGGAATTAGTGCCAAATCAACGAACAGGTACATAATGGCGAAGATACAGAGTGCCAAATCATCATAATGGTATATAGTGCTGATTGTGAGTCGTTAAAGCCCGTATAAGTGATGATAGCAAGAAAACTATGGGTCAATGTTCCATGTGACAATGAAATGAAAATTCGAGATTATGCATGCAGAGGTTCGCAGATAGTGGTCATCCGTCAATAGTGTCGTAACCGTCAATAGAAAATAAACGTCATCAAACTGACAGTGACATTCTCAATAATCACATAATAATGATATTTATTTGGAATTATAACGGCAACAATAAATACAAGAATGATACTTGATATCCAAGATGAAAATTGGCGAAATACCTGTGGACTGAATCAGTCATGTGCGACAATTCCTACCAAAATTTGTGAACGAAACATTCTGACCAAAAGGTATGCAATAACGATAACTAGTATGCTAAAAATCACAATATCATCCCTCATTTACAGCAAAACAGAATTAGAATCGATAACAACGAACAGAGAAATACCAATCGATAGCCAGTAGTACACTTTACCCATGAATTCAATCATGAACCAATGAAAAAGAGAGTGAGAAGTAGGTGAACAATAATGCATAGCTCTGTTTTCTGCAGTATTTTCGTAACATCATAAACGAAGTGTAACACTAGAGGTTGCGGACATTTGGAGGAGATATAGCGCTCTCGGCGATCTCTCAAAGGAGTTACAAAAGGCATCACAATTTCCTAGAAGGATATCTTCAAGATATCTTCAGGACCTTTTTGTGCTGCCTGAGTAATATGGGTCATCAATCTCTAGCCCATTCAAAACACAAGACTGATATGTGGATCAAAAACTGAGAGCAGAGATAAGGTTTAAATCACAAATCCAGTAATAAAGCATCAGAGCCAAGAGACCTGGTTTGTTCCCAAGAAAACATCTGATTACCTACTTCACTTCAATCATGAAGCCTTACTTCATTAGTAAACTCGATATCATCTACGTATGGAACATTTTAAATTCATTTTATTGTGATGAAGAAAGTGTCTGGGAGATGGAGACATATAGTAGAGATAATTGGTGAAAATGAGGTGAAAATCTACAATAGATTCTATATTATACTTTCAAGAATTATGGTTTGTTGTGATTTATTTTTATTGATTATAAATGGAAAACAAATATAGTGAGTACTTATATCAAAATCGTAATATTCAATAAATGAAAAATACAGTATTATTCCACAGTAGGAGATATGTATATTACAAGAGATCTACATAGATCATGAAAAAATCTTCATAAACATTATTGGTATTCAGTGATCTGATTGAAACAAAAATAAACAATGGTAGAATGATATATTATGAATAGGTAGAAATTTTTTCATATAACTTGTTGAATCAAAATTCACAAAACCATGCCGACTTTGGTGTACCAAAAATATCTACAAATTCAAAATGGAACCATTTGATTTCATTTTATCACTGTCACAACTATTCATAAGGGTTCCATCATCAGCACTTGAACACTTGTTACACTTCGTTCATGACGTTACGAAAATACTGCAGAAAACAGAGCTATGCATCATTGTTCACCTACTTTTCACTCTCTTTTTCATTGGTTTCTAATTGAATTCATCTGTGATGTTTACTACTGGCTATCGATTGGTATTTCTCTGTTCGTTGTTATTGATTCTAACTCTATTTTTGCTGTAAATAAGGAATATTATTGTGATTTTTAGCCTACTAGTTATCGTTATTGCATACCTCTTGGTCAGAATGTTTTGTTTACAAATTTTGGTAGGTAGGTAGTTGGTTCCTGGAATTGTCGCACATGACTGATTCAGTCCACATGTATTTCGCCAAATTTCATCTTGAATTTCGAGTATATCATTCTTGTAATTATTGTTGCCGTTATATTTCCAAATGAATATCATTGTTATGTAATTATTGTAATTATTGAAAATGTCACTGTCAGCTTGATGACGTTTAGTCTCTATTGACGGTAATGACACTAATGACGGATGACCACTATTTGCGAACCTCTGCATGCATCTCCTCGAATTTTCAACATTGTCATCATGGAACATTGACCCATAGTTCCCTTGCTATCATCACGAATACGGGCTCTAACGGCTCACAATCAGCACCATATCTCGTTATGATGATTTGGCACTCTGTATCTTCGCCATTATGTACATGTTCAATGATTTGGCACTAATTCCTTGTAAGTATGGGCGTTATAGGTTATGTTACATTGTGATGAAGGGTCGTCGCACGGGAAGAAGATGATGAAGTATTTCGCCCCACTATTCAGGTCTACAATGGTCCTCAGTTGCGCATGACCGCGTTTGAATATTTGAAGTTTCAAATCCAAACAATAATAACTGGCAATAATATATTCTGATTTGAAATAGATGGTGATTTAATGATATTCCTTCTTTTCTGATGGTCTAGACACCTCTCTTGATATTATCGACATAGTTTTCACTACCATGGTGAGGTAGAAATGCCATGTACAGGGTGTTCGCGGGGATATCTCCCGCCTATAATTTTATATCGTCCGTGTGATTGATGTGTGTGGGAGTATAGGGGAAGATACACAAAAAAGGGTGATCTTCCGGTGAGATGTGGCAAGGACAGCCCCTTCGATCTTCATAGGCACCATTTTGTCTGCAGTAGTCTACCAGCCTGGTCACAAAAGTAAGCCGTGAGATCTGTTTCTTGAATAATTTCGAATTTGTCTAACATTCGATTTTCCATTTCTTAGTGTTGGGATTAATTAGGAAAAGATCTCAAACTCGGGATATCCATTATCATCGCTGGGATGGGATTCCTGTTGCCTCTATAGAGGGATTCTTCGTGGCTGAAATCCACGTGGCCAAGCCGACCTGCACCACCACTCCGGGAACCCACACAACATCCAAGGTATTATATGATCTTCGAATTATCAGCTGCTATTTTCTTTTATTCCTTATGTTGGCAAAATAACGCACGATTGTCGTCATTCCATATAGGGTTCCTTTTATCGGGCCAAAGCCTCCTCTCCCGACTGTCGCACTCAAGTTTTGCGCCCCATCAGCTCAGACCTGGGACTGTCTTGTAGTCGTCGGAAGTCAACGCTTCGCTGCGTCAATTCGCGTTTTTGGGGCCTGATCGTTTGTGGCTGAAGGGCGACACCTCGGAGACACCACCTGACAACGCTGCCTGACTTCACCTGATCCCCCTGTACATCAGGACCGGCTCATAATTTGGTGAGTTCGTTCCATGCACCATCAGGGATAGTATTTTACTTAGGATAAACTACCACCAACCATAATTCATCAGTTTAAAATTTAATTCAACATAATATAATTGCAACATGTCATTGATTCAATATACACTCAGTATAGCTACATAATATACCCTTGTAAACCAAAAGTGCACTGCGGTAAAATAGGCCTTATTATTTCTTTTGTCTCATTGATACTGATTTATTGAGTTATTTTGTTGATTAATAAGCTATATATCATCATACTGTCTCAGAGAGTTGATTTTGAGCAGTGATTGTATTATTTCACCCTGATCTGAAGAGTTGATTTCAGTCAGTCAATTTATATTTCTTGTCGTTGCAATAATTGTACACTGTTTAGCACCATATCTCGTTATGATGATTTGGCACTCTGTATCTTCGCCATTATGTACATGTTCGTTGATTTGGCACTAATTCCTTGTAAGTATGGGCGTTATAGGTTATGTTACATGTCGTGATGAAGGGTCGTCGCACGGGAAGAAGATGATGATGTATTTCGCCCCACTATTCAGGTCTACGATGGTCCTCAGTTGCGCATGACCGCGTTTGAATATTTGAAGTTTCAAATCCAAACAATAATAACTGGCAATAATATATTCTGATTTGAAATAGATGGTGATTTAATGATATTTCTTCTTTTCTGATGGTCTAGACACCTCTCTTGATATTATCGACATAGTTTTCACTACCATGGTGAGGTAGAAATGCCATGTACAGGGTGTTCGCAAGGATATCTCCCGCCTATAATTTTATATCGTCCGTGTGATTGATGTGTGTGGGAGTATAGGGGAAGATACACAAAAAAAGGTGATCTTCCGGTGAGATGTGGCAAGGACAGCTCCTTCGATCTTCATAGGCACCATTTTGTCTGCAGCAGTCTACCAGCCTGGCCACAAAAGTAAGCCGTGAGATCTGTTTCTTGAATAATTTCGAATTTTTCTAACATTCGATATTCCATTTCTTAGTGTTGGGATTAATTAGGAAAAGATCTCAAACTCGGGATATCCATTATCATCGCTGGGATGGGATTCCTGTTGCCTCTATAGAGGGATTCTTCGTGGCTGAAATCCACGTGGCCGAGCCGACCTGCATCACCACTCCGGGAACCCACACAACATCCAAGGTATTATATGATCTTCAAATTATCAGCTGCTATTTTCTTTTATTCCTTATGTTGGCAAAATAACGCACGATTGTCGTCATTCCATATAGGGTTCCTTTTATCGGGCCAAAGCCTCCTCTCCCGACTGTCGCACTCAAGTTTTGCGCCCCATCAGCTCAGACCTGGGACTGTCTTGTAGTCGTCGGAAGTCAACGCTTCGCTGCGTCAATTCGCGTTTTTGGAGCCTGCTCGTTTGTGGCTGAAGGGCGACACACCGGAGACACCACCTGACAACGCTGCCTGACTTCACCTGATCCCCCTGTACATCAGGACCGGCTCATAATTTGGTGAGTTCGTTCCATGCACCATCAGGGATAGTATTTTACTTAGGATAAACTACCACCAACCATAATTCATCAGTTTGAAATTTAATTCAACATAATATAATTGCAACATGTCATTGATTTAATATACACTCAGTATAGCTACATAATATACCCTTGTAAACCAAAAGTGCACTGCGGTAAAATAGGCCTTATTATTTCTTTTGTCTCATTGATACTGATTTATTGAGTTATTTTGTTGATTGATAAGCTATATATCATCATTCTGTCTCAGAGAGTTGATTTTGAGCAGTGATTGTATTATTTCACCCTGATCTGAAGAGTTGATTTCAGTCAGTCAATTTATATTTCTTGTCGTTGCAATAATTGTACACTGTTTAGGTAATATTGGAATATTGCTATTGAAACTCAGTTACTTTGGAAGTCTTGAGCCAACTATAGTATCATTTGGAGCACATTATTTGTCATTTCAGAAATTACTTGTGATTAAACGCATATTCATCCCTATCAAACTTAGTATTTTACCAAGCCTAACGTACCCATCCATTTGTCCCGCTGAACTACCAGTGTCTAGTTTTCTACGGTATCCAACTGGGCACTAAAAACACTTTTTCTGTTGTCAATACAATTGAGATTTAAAACACCTAGTAAATCTTAGGTAATTCATCAACCAAACTCAGGGGTAAATAAAATTCAATTCCATTTTTTTTACTACTCACCCCTTGAGATTTAAAGGCATAACAGTGGCGCCCAACGTTTATCAGTGGCACAATAGGGTGAATATGTTGGACTTATGAAGTAATAATTGGTGGTAGTGAATTTTTTTTGAAAATTTATATTTCTCAATTTGGCTTAAATTTCACATAATTCTGTATATTTTTGAATCTATTTTATACTGTGAATCGCTCTTTTTTTTCCGGAAACATTGAATCCACAGGGTGTTTGGACAAAATTACCATTCATTTTTGGAGTTGATGATCAGGAGAGATTAATAGAAGATTACAATTCAGACAATTTTTCTAACGACCTGTGTATTCTGTATAGACTGTTGAGAACAAACTATCGTCAATTTTTAATTGTACAGGTTATTCAATTTCCAGATAAATTTCTTTTTCAAAACTTTTTGTCAAAAACACACACACTAATGATTATTTTTGCTAACCATCGAAATCTTTTTTCTTGAGCATACATAAAGTGAACCTTATGTGAAATTTTGGTTATTATAATATCCAATGCCCACTCACTAGTTCCTTCGTACAGGGTGAATGTAATCAAAAAGTTAGTGAAAGGATTTTTTTTTTCTCTTTTTTTTTGAATTTTGAATACTGAAATGTACAGGGTCAGGTCATGAAATTATATACAAGTCAGTTACACAATATTAGAAGATAACATTTGTCGATTTTATTAGATTGTATATTTTACAACAGTAAATTAATTTATACATGGTCATTCCAAAAATCCATTACACTCACATTTGTTATCATTGATCATTGGATATCAATATACAGGGTGTACACATACAGGTGGTTCACAGTAATAGATCAAACAATTGATAATATATATCGTGAGCGTACAAGCAGAACCCTGTAAGTCCACTTTTTTGGAAATGAGGAATTTATCACACATAAGTCCATATTAGTGTAACGCTCCAGGCGAATAAACATTCAAGTCCATTTTGCGTTTGTTTCCGGAGATATAGTCAATGAAAATCCACTTAAGTCAATTTCGTTATAATTTCACAGGTTGATTCGAATATTCAATTGCGTTTTTCTCCTTATATTATTATCTGGACTTACATGATTCTGCTTGTACGCCCACGATATATATATATATATATATTTTTCTTATTTACTAGAGATTTACTCTGGTGAACATAGAATTTTCAGGTCGTGTTTGTTGTTGTACAGGGTGGTCAGCGTGCTGGGTGTATCCGTCTAGGTGTTGTCAAATTTTAGGGATTGTTTCCTTGTTCGTTTTTTTTTTCTTCTTTGGGAAGGGAGGGGGTATGCAAACTGTCGTTTGCATGTGCAAATATTTTCATTTTCCCTGATAGTTGATTTTCCTATATTTTTCTGATATTTCAAATCGAATTTGACATTTGATCTTGAATTTTTTTTTTCTTGAATTTTTGATTAAGGTTATTAACTATTTTTTTGTTTTGCTTATCGAACATTTTCGATTATTCCATACTTATTACCAGCCTATTTTGACTTCGAATTTATTATTGCCGAGATTTGAGACTGAGAAATTTCAATCGTGTTATTCTATAGTGAGCCAGGCGTGGACTTGAATTTATAACTGATTTTTGGGGGTACCGAGAAATTTTAGGATTATCATGGAGATCAATAGACTACGTAGCGATGAGCTAACTTATGAACTTTTGCTTCGCGGTGCATGCCTAGGAAATGGAACAGTTCAGGAAAAAAAGGTGCTATTAGGAGCTGCGTTGCAGGCTGAACAGGAAGGTTCATTACAAACATCCACCATGCAGTTTGATCCTAAAAATGAGCTTTTGATTTGTAATAATAAAGTAACTGAATTATTAGGAGATGTTCAAACATTTGATGAGGACAATTTCGAAAATGAATTTAAAAAAATTCAATCGCGGCTCATTCATGTCTCCAAACGTATTGATAGGCTTCCAGCTAGAATACCGGAAGATGAGATAGAAAGATTGAAATTGACCACCGTAGCCAAAAATTTGAAACTTGCATTAGATTGTGCATATAGGGCTGCTAGGAGAAAATCATCTAATACTACTCCAGCCAGTAATACTGTTCCCACAAATGATAATACTCCTCCGAATGCCAGTTCCACCAGCCATTCTTTTGTAGATGATCTGATTTCATTTGACGAAGCAGAGGAACATGTCAATAGTTATAGTGAAAAGGCACCTAATGGTAATCATGTAAATTTCAATATTCCGGCGGCACAATCTTCCCAGCCTAAATCAACATTGGATCAAGATATGGAAAAGGACATTGATGTTTCAATTTTTACGAACAAAATTTCAGAAATGATGCGTGAGATGAATGTAACTTCCGTACGTCCAGCACAAAATGTTAATGATTTTGGATTAAACCTCCCTAGTAGTCGTTGCGCTACCATAGGCACGACTCAAGTAGATCCCTCTTCACCGGTCAATTTTTATACTACGAATGATAGCAGGAATATTTCTCGTGTTAGTTTCGATTCTGGTGTACCTCCTCAGCGATTCGTGGATGTGGGTCGTTGGAGACTAAAGTTTAATGGTATAGTAGTGTCATTGACTTTTTAGAAAAACTGGAGGACATGCGAGTTTCTAGAGGAATTTCCAAAAACCAACTTTTTGATTCAATTCCAGAATTATTAGAAGGAGACGTATCTATTTGGTTCCGTTTTGCGCGCAGTAACATCAGAACATATGATGATTTTGTTTTGGCATTGCGAAATAGATTATTACCTCGAAATTACGAAGAGAAAATTTGGGATACTCTTGAGAGAAGGACACAAGGTCCGAATGAAAGTGTGATTATTTATATTTCATATATGGAAAACCTATTCGATAAACTGAATTCTGAACCGAATGAAGAGTATAGGGTTGCTTTCATTAGAGGAAAAATGCTACCATATTTACAAATGGCTTTTGCGGGAAAAGGTGTCTATACGTTAACAACATCGATCTCAATAGGTAGGGAAATCGAAGAGGCCAATCAGAGCGCTCAAGATTATAGAGCACCTTTGGTGAGTCCTAGGTTCTCAGTCGAACCTGGACTGGAGTATCAGCGGCCTCCTAATTCTCGTATAGCAGCGGTTGACTCCTCGATAAATCCTAACTACTTTGATTCTCCACAGACCCAAAATAGTCAGCACTATACATCAAATTCTTTTTTACTTCCTAATGCACCTAATACTTTGGAATTAAATTCAGTTTCGCCTTTAGCCATTAATGCTGCTCCTTTACAGCCTACTTTTTCAGATCACGGACAACAACATAATAAATTCACTAATAATCACAGGGATGTCGACGGTAATGCCAGTAATCCTACTTTTTCTGCTGATGTAACTAATAATTTGTTTCCACATAGTTCAGGTTTAGTAAATTACTCAAACAGTTTCATTTAAGCTGCTCCTATGAATTTTGGGCCTAACCCGACTCAGTCTACTCCGCTCCCTACTAGACCCTCTTCAGGTCCAACCTGTTGGAACTGCGGTCAGTCAGGACATATTAGAAATAGGTGTACACAACCCAAAAAGTTACATTGCTTTAAATGCGTTAGGCCTGAAGTCACAGTGAAAACTTGACCGATAAAATAAGAACATAAAGTTGAAATTTTAGATATTTTGGTTGTTCCTGAGCTAAATCACTCCATCATACTGGGTGTTGACTTTTGGTTGGCAATGAAATTAATTCCTGATTTGAAGCGTGGCTGCTGGTCATTTTCGAATCCTTCCTCGTGCATCAATACCATCAGTTCTGTCACTAAAGTAATTCCGAAGGAAGTTTTGAGTGATGAAGAGCAATCACGATTGGATCAACTTGTTGAATCCTACTTTGAACAACAAGGAGATGAATTGGGTTGTACCTCCTTGATTCAACATAAAATCATAACAGATTCAGAGCCGATTAAGCAAAGGGCATATAGAGTATCTCCAATAATGCAAGAACATATTGATAAAGCAGTCTAAGAGATGTTGGATTTGAATGTAATAGAACCTTTTTCTTCAGCTTGGTAAAGTCCGGTTTTGTTAGTGCCAAAGTAAAGATGCGAATATCGATTCTGTGTTGACTATCGCCAACTTAATAGAGTTACCAAGAAAGACGCGTACCCACTCCCATTCATTTCCTCAATTTTAGACAAGTTACGAGGCGCAAAATATTCAAGTTCTGTGGACATTAAATCTGCCTACTGGCAAGTATTGATTGCACCCAAGTCTAGGGACTATACAGCTTTCACTATACCAGGTCGCGGACTTTATCATTTTAAAAGAATGCCATTCGGTCTTTGTAATGCGTCAGCCACATTTGAACGTCTAATTGACAAAGTTTTGGGTCCAGAATTAGAACCGAATGTATTTTATTATTTAGATGATGTAATAATTGTTTCATCTTCATTTGAAGACCACTTGAAAACTCTGAAGGAGGTATTTGAGCGTTTCAAAAAGGCCGGACTAACTGTCGCAGAATCGAAATGTTTCTTTTGTCGCCCTGAGCTACGTTACTTAGGTTATGTTGTAGATAGTCAAGGTCTCCATGTCGATCCTGAAAAAGTCTCGTCAATTTTGAACATCCCACCCCCTAAAAATGTCACTGAGGTTCGTCGAGTACTGGGTGTTGCATCGTGGTATAGGAGGTTCATACCAAATTTGTTCACCTTAGTTGCTCCCATGACTGCGCTTCTTCCTGAGGAAAAGAAGTGGTGTTGGTCAGATGACTGTCAAATTTCGTTCCAAGGTATCAAAAACGCATTGGCTTCAGCTCCGGTACTAACCTGTCCTGATTTTAGTCGACCTTTTCAAGTCCAGACTGATGCATCTGCATACGGTATAGGCGGTGTTCTGTCGCAAAATTCTGACGATGGAGAGCATGTTATATGCTATGTCAGTCGATCACTAACTCGCCAGGAACGGAATTACAGCACTGTAGAGCGAGAATGTCTGGCTGTACTGTTTTCGGTGAAGAAGTTGCGACCATATCTTGAGGGGTACGAATTCTCGGTCATCACTGATCATCACAGTTTAGTATGGCTCCATAATCTACGAGAACCTAAGGGTCGAATAGCTTGTTGGTTGTTGCGCCTTCAACAGTTCAAATTCAAGATTTACCATCGTAAAGGTCGTGATAACGTGGTAGCTGATACATTGTCGCGAGCTGTACCAGAAATCAGTGTTGTCAACGTCTCTGATGTTACTAGTCCATCTTCAGATCCCTGGTATCTCCGAATGATTCAGTATGTTTCAGATAGCCCATTAAACTATCCCCAATGGCGTTTTATCAATGGAAAACTCTATAAATATGTTTCCTGTTCGTATCCTGGTCTGAGAGACATGGCTGATTATTGGAAGGAGGTAATACCAAAAGAAGGTCGAAAAAAAGTTATCAGTGACAACCATGACAACTTGGTAGCTTGTCATGCTGGCGTTTTCAAGACATATAAGAGGTTGGAACAACGGTACTTTTGGCCTAAAATGCGAGCGGATGTTGCTGCTTATGTGAATAGGTGCCAGACTTGTATACGTCATAAGCCAGAATTGACACGTCCAGCTGATTTGCTTGGAAAACACCCAGAGCCAACTGTTCCTTGGCAAATGATCTCTGTAGATCTTGTTGGACCGTTGCCTCGCACAAAAGAAGGTAACAAGTTCATCTATGTGGTTACTGATACTTTTAGTAAATTTTCCTTATTTCTCCCTCTGAGATTGGCTACAGCTACAGCAGTGACTCGAATAACTGAGGAACATATCTTTCTGATGTTTAGTTGTCCACAAATTCTGATTTGTTATAATGGGGTACAATTTCAATCTTATCTCTTCAAAAAGTTGTGTCAGGATTATCATGTCCACATCCGATTCACACCATTGTACCATCCACAAGCGAATCCAGTTGAGAGGGTGAATCGAGTTTTAAAGTCTATGCTGTCATGCTATGTGGAGGAAAATCACAGAACATGGGCTGAGTTATTGCCAAAGGTTGGCTGTGCTATCAGAACTTCCGTTCATGAGGCTACTGGGTTAACACCTTTCTTTATCAATTTTGGACGTGAGCATAAGTCTAGTGGCAATGATTATGATCATCCTCTGGTTGAAGCAGATAGCGTGCCTACCTCAAGAAGAGCTGTGGAGGAATTTGAAAATATCTATGATGATGTTCGAAAACGTCTGGACACTGCACACTCAAAGTCCAAAGTTCGATACAATCTCAGGCGTAGGCCCGTTAGTTTTGCAGTTGGTGAATCAGTTTATGTGAAAAATCATGCACTGTCGGATGCAACGAACCACTTCACAGCAAAGTTTGCACCAAACTTCAATGGACCTTTTGTGATCAAAAGGAAGCTTTCTCCAGTCACCTATGAAATTGTAGACAGCACTAACAAGTCGAAAGGCACTTGGCACGTTCAGGACATCAAGTCTCATCCATCTGATCAGTCATCTGATGATGAGGACGGTCATTCCTGAATTCAATATGAACCCATATCATAGCAGACAGTATTTTCGTTTTATTTGAGATTTACAGGTAAATCTCTTCGGGGTAGAGGGGAAGTGTTACACTCTGTTCATGACGTTACGAAAATACTGCAGAAAACAGAGCTATGCATTATTGTTTACCTACTCTTCACTCTCTTTTCCATTGGTTTATAATTGAATTCATCTGTGATGTTTACAACTGGCTATCGATTGGTATTTCTCTGTTCGTTGTTATTGATTCTAACTCTATTTTCGCTGTAAATAAGGAATGATATTGTGATTTTTAGCCTACTAGTTATCGTTATTGCATACCTCTTGGACAGAATGTTTTGTTTACAAATTTTGGTAGGTAGGTAGTAGGTTCCTGGAATTGTCGCACATGACTGATTCAGTCCACAGATATTTCGCCAAATTTCATCTTGAATTTCTAGTATATCATTCTTGTAATTATTGTTGCCGTTATATTTCCAAATAAATATCATTGTTATGTAATTATTTCAATTATTGAAAATGTCACTGTCAGCTTGATGACGTTAAGTCTCTATTGACGGTAATGACACTAATGACGGATGACCACTATTTGCGAACCTCTGCATGCATCTTCTCGAATTTTCAGCATTTTCATCATGGAACATTGACCCATAGTTCCCTTGCTATCATCACGAATACGGGCTCTAACGGCTCACAATCAGCACCATATCTCGTTATGATGATTTGGCACTCTGTATCTTCGCCATTATGTACATGTTCGTTGATTTGGTACTTATTCCTTGTAATTATGGGCGTTATAGGTTATGTTACATTGAGATGAAGGGTCGTCGCACGGGAAGAAGATGATGATGTATTTCGCCCCACTATTCAGGTCTACAATGGTCCTCAGTTGCGCATGACCGCGTTTGAATATTTGAAGTTTCAAATCCAAACAATAATAACTGGCAATAATATATTCTGATTTGAAATAGATGGTGATTTAATGATATTCCTTCTTTTCTAATGGTCTAGACACCTCTCTTGATATTATCGACATAGTTTTCACTACCATAGTGAGGTAAAAATGCCATGTACAGGGTGTTCGCGGGGATATCTCCTGCCTATAATTTTATATCGTCCGTGTGATTGATGTGTGTGGGAGTATAGGGAAAGATACACAAAAAAGGGTGATCTTCCGGTGAGATGTGGCAAGGACAGCCCCTTCGATCTTCATAGGCACCATTTTGTCTGCAGCAGTCTACCAGCCTGGTCACAAAAGTAAGCCGTGAGATCTGTTTCTTGAATAATTTCGAATTTGTCTAACATTCGATTTTTCATTACTTAGTGTTGGGATTAATCAGGAAAAGATCTCAAATTCGGGATATCCATTATCATCGCTGGGATAGGATTCCTGTTGCCTCTATAGAGGGATTCTTCGTGGCTGAAATTCACGTGGCCGAGCCGACCTGCACCACCACTCCGGGAACCCACACAACATCCAAGGTATTATATGATCTTCAAATCATCAGCTGCTATTTTCTTTTATTCCTTATGTTGGCAAAATAACGCACGATTGTCGTCATTCCATATAGGGTTCCTTTTATCGGGCCGAAGCCTCCTCTCCCGACTGTCGCACTCAAGTTTTGCGCCCCATCAGCTCAGACCTGGGACTGTCTTGTAGTCGTCGGCAGTCAACGCTTCGCTGCGTCAATTCGCGTTTTTGGGGCCTGCTCGTTTGTGGCTAAAGGGCGACACACCGGAGACACCACCTGACGACGCTGCCTGACTTCACCTGATCCCCCTGTACATCAGGACCGGCTCATAATTTGACGAGTTCGTTCCATGCACCATCAGGGATAGTATTTTACTTGGGATAAACTACCACAAACCATAGTTCATCAGTTTAAAATTTCATTCAACATAATATAATTGCAACATGTCATTGATTTAATATATACTCAGTATAGCTACATAATATACCCCTGTATACCAAAAGTGCACTGCGGTAAAATAGGCCTTATTATTTCTTTTGTCTCATTGATACTGATTTATTGAGTTATTTTGTTGATTAATATACTATATATCATCATACTGTCTCAGAGAGTTGATTTTGAGCAGTGATTGTATCATTTCACCCTGATCTGAAGAGTTGATTTCAGTCAGTCAATTTATATTTCTTGTTGTTGCAATGATTGTACACTGTTTAGGTAATATTGCTTTCGATACTCAGTTACTTTGGAAGTCTTGAGCCAACTTTAGTATCATTTGGAGCACATTATTTGTCATTTCAGAAATCACTTGTGATTAAACGCATATTCATCCCTATCAAACTTAGTATTTTACTAAGCCTAACGTACCCACCCATTTGTCCCGCTGAACTACCAGTGTCTAGTTTTCTACGGTATCCAACTGGGCACTCAAAACACTTTTTTTGTTGTCAATACAATTAAGATTTAAAACACCTAGTAAATCTTAGGTAATTCATCAACCAAACTCAGGGGAAATGAAACTCAATGTCATTTTTTTTACTACTCACCCCCTGAGATTTAAAGGCATAACACACTTATACCAATAGTTCATTTTTGCAAGAACTCTACTAATAACTCTTCCATCATGAATTCTCAGAGATGCTATTATTATGCTATTTTTTACTTCTTGTGTTGTAGATTTCATATGTGATGATACACTTGGTGGCCTAACTAATCCAAAACCTTTTTCTAGAATCAGTGTAGCAATATGTTCAAAGCCTCTATCAGCCAAAATAGATACATTTTGAATGAATTTGATGGATCCATTTGGAGTACAAGATAAAAGGAATCTCACTGTATTACAGCTTTCATATCCAGACCAGGTATTTGCTTGTATAATTGGATCTGATGGCTTCTCAATTTCACCTTCAAAACAGTCTATTATGCTCTGAACATTACTGTACCTAGCTCTGAATGTAATTGGTTTATTTTTTCAAATGTCTATCATCTATATCAGGCTGAAATACAAAATTCAGCAATACATCTGCCATCTTTGGTAAAAATTCTTTGGATATTGCTAATACTCACTAAAATCAATAGCTAATCTTTGGTGTTGATCATTGAGTCTTACTTTTTTCAAAGTAATCAGACACTCCTCATAGGAAATGCTTTCCTCTTCACACTTTATAAGTCCTGGGATTTCCAAGAAACAATCTTGATAATGTTCAATTGCATAAATTTCAGTTTTTTTATGACTGGCTTTTGTATGTCTATCTCTAATCTCCTCAGCAATCTCATCAAGATCAGTAGAACTGTTTAGCTCATATTCCCCTGTAGGAGATGAAAGAGATTCAGATATTGTATCTGAACTTGAAAATGAAGGTTTTTTACAGCATGGTTTGATCACACTCTTCTCCCTCAACTTGATATAATTCATTGGTTGGGTACCTACATTATGGAAAAATATTCACACCTTTACTTCTGAATGGCCCTTTTATATTTGAGTGAGGATTTTATATCTGTCTGAATACCAATAGATGTTTCGAGACAAATTTCAACTATTTCTCCCTCAACCTCAATGATGTCAGGAACTGATATAGATGTATTTGCTATATTTTTGGATGATGAGGGTTCTGCACTTAGTTCTGCATAATATGATAGCTGTATTCTTCGTTTCTCCCAAAAACTTTCCAGCAACTCTGCTTTCCTTTTGTTTTCCCCATCAGTCAGTACACTTTTTTTGTATGTGGGTGGCGGTACATTCAAGAACTTGTGTGGCACTACATGAGGTTTCAGTTTGAGTGTTGTTCCAATGATTTTGAAAAACATCCAATTAACTTCATCGTCTTCGAGCTGAAATATTGGAAAATGACAAGGATATCACATTTCACAATGAGAACTCACATTTAAATGATCCTCACAGCAGTAGAGGTCATGTCCTGAAATGAATCCCAGATGCAATGCATCTAGCCAGTTTTTCCTGCGTTGGGTACAAGCCGAGAAAAAGTTTTTCAGGCGGATTCTCACTACTATTCTGACAAATCGGTATAAAACATACGACTTCCATAGGTTAGGTTATACGCAATCTTCTTCTCTAATTTAGTGTCATTACCTGAATATTCATTTCATATATTTTGATAAATGACAATCAGAAATATTTTTGCACTTGTCTCAGATAGAGAGAATGAATACGTATGTCGAATCTTATATGAATTGTTCACCGGCTGCCTACGTCACGCGCTTTTCCGCGTTTTTCATGTTACGAGATATCGTGTATTTCAATAATTATTTGAAAAATGTACAGAGCTCTGGGGAAAGAACAATTTGCAACAGTGAACTAGTTAGAGTTAGTACTTCGAAATAATGAAATACAATTTTTCACTGAAACAGGCCCATTATCATATTCACATCCAAATTGCAATTCCCAGTACATTGGCCAGAGTGGTAGACGGATTCAAACCAGAGTCAATGAGCATATTGAACTCATAGAAAAAACAACAAATACTCCTATTTCAGATCAATATAATACTAGTAGTTCCTTCGTCAACCAGATTCTCAACTCCAAACATAGTTTCAATATGGACAACAATTCGGAAATATACATGAATGCCAAAAAAGTCGCTTTTCAAATCCTTCGGAAATTCATGGAATGAACTCATCCTTGAGAAATGATAATATAATTTCTCTGAATGAACAAACCCATTTTGATTGCCAAAAATTCTTCAATTCATTGAAGTTCACTAAATAAAACCATCCCATTTAATTTAGCTTACCTTGCTCTTTTTTGTAGGTTGGTGGCATGGAGATAGAGTATGTTTTACCTATCTCGTTTTTCGTTTCCTATCTGACATAGTGTTTGTTTTTTGGTATTGTGTGCTCAAATCATAATATTCAACTAATGTTACTTAATGTTCCATGATCTGCTTGACTTTTGACATTTAAATTTTTCTGACGTCTGTCCTGTCAATTTTTATAACCTTCTGTTTCACGCACATGTGATTCTTTCTCTTCAACAGGTTAACATTGATACGTCATCAAAATTTCAATTTGGTTTTTCAAAGTTTATTTATCACTTTTCGGTAATTCAAGGGCACGTGGGCCCTTGTTGAATATGAACCCGACTCTCAAATGACATGAATTTTTATTCAAATAAATTTATAACAATGAATATCCTTAATATCCTGAATCAATTGTTTTTCAGATCATGGAGCATTTTGCCATGTTTGCACTTTTATTAACTATATACTATTCGTATGCCTACTTTTTTCATTTCCATGTAAGTAATAAGTAATCCTTGCATCTATGTTCTGAGTCAACACTGATTTTTCTAGAACTATAATATTTCCTATTGGCTGATGATGGGCTTATATAAGCCCGAAACATGTTACTTTGAGATTGGTATTTGATCATTCTAATGAATGTTGTGAAGATGACTTTGAGTTTTCATCTATTAAATCTTTGAGTTAAATTGAGTGGCGCCCCTTGAAAACATCGATTTGTATGCTCTACTACTACTACTTTGAACTCACTTATTTGTTTACCGATGAAAAGCTGCCGTCCGCATACATGTGACTCATTTTATTAATTTTTTCTTGTGATTATTTGGAGGTTAAGGAAAGTGGGTTACATTTCAAGGCCCTCCCAGCAAACATCTCGATATGGGACATCAATGGCCTGATATATTTTTCCCATGCCTGACATCAGCGGCCCAGTAAATGGTCCCATATGCGGGACTCTATACCGGGTGTAACAGGATCATGGTACACCCCCCGTATCTCCGTAAGTTTCAGTGGTAATTGATTGAAATTTGGGATATTCCATATACATAATAAGAGGCACTTTTTGACCTACAAATGATTTTCTTTTCAATTCCGGTTTCGCCGGAAGTGATACCAACCTTCGATTTTCAAATGGAACACCCAGTATATTATTACATTTCTGAAATCTGCATAATTTTCAGAATCCAATGATACCACATAAGTAACATTTCAAACGTAAAAATGTTTAATATTTTAATTTTTAGTTCTCCATTAAAGTGTGCAATGATGGTTCTGATTTATTCCAATTGACCCGTCTAATGCTAGAAAAATTGAAATCCTCTCAAAAATACTAAATTGCGTTTTTTATGAGCAAATAAAGTTCATCGTGATCGATTTTGAAGTAAAACTCAATTTTTTCAAATGGAACCATATTGGTACCGTGGTACCATTTATTGGTACTATTAATAAGCAATTTATCCATACCTGCTAATAAAATGTGCGATAAATACAATCAAAATCACAGCTGAAAGAAAATAAGAAGATACAATTAATTTGGTCTAATTTAATGCTAAGAAAAAATTGGGGTGGCTTTGAATTACAAAAAAATTCTATCAGGATATCGGTCGGCATTAAGGTTTCTAGCCGCAACGGCATTTTTTCTACATTCCCAATAAATAATCAACATGTTCACTTTTTCCTCCCTTGCATGAATGTGCGGTATTTTGAACGTGAATAACAACAAATGTCAAGACTTTTCCAATACACAATGACATCACCGATAAACCACCGATAAACCAACATTTATCTGACAATCTAAAGGAATAATTTCATTGTTTTCAAAGCCACCTTAGTAATTTCTTAGCATTGAATTAGAACAAAATAATTGTATTTTCTTATTTTCTTTCAGCTGTGATTTTGATTGTATTCATCGCACATTTCATTAGCGGGTATGGATAAATTGCTTATTAATAGTACTAATAAATGGTAGGTACCACGGTACCAATATGGTTCCATTTGAAAAAATTGAGTTTTACCCGAAAATCGATTACGATGAACTTTATTTGCTCATAAAAAACGCAATTTTGTATTTTCGAGAGGATTTTGATTTTTCTAGCATTAGACGGGTCAATTGGAATAAATCGGAACCATCATGGCACACTTAAATGGAAAACGAAAAATAAAAATATTAAAAATTTTTACGTTTGAAATGTCACTTATGTGGTATCACTGGATTTAGAAAATTATGCAGATTTCAGAAATGTAATAATATACTGGGTGTTCCATTTAAAAATCGAAAGTTGGTATCACTTCCGGCGAAACCGGAAGTGGTAAAAAAATCATTTGTAGTTCAAAAAGTGCCTCTCATTATGTATATGGGATATCCCAAATTCCAATCAATTACCTCTGAAACTAACGGAGATACGGGGGGTGTACCATGATCCTGTAACACCCGGTATATCAGTACACTGCGGTCGGCAGCTGGTCCCAGTACTGGGTACCCAGCAATCATATTCAGTTCCCCGGCAAATGGCCTGTACAACATGATCGACACATTGCGTCTCATATTGCAAGCCTAGCATATACATGAATGATGGGAGAGTAATGGCCGATAAACGACATTGGTTACATACTATCGAAGTAGGGGAGGGGTAGGGGTTTTAGTTTTCCAATGGATCTGAAAGTTCTAGAACCTCTTAATTTCACAATATAACCCTCTCATCATGAATCAGACACATACCAGATTTCAAGAAAACAATTTTATGAATGAAAATTTGATATCTTCTCAACCTCTTTGTTCTGCAACGATGAAACTTCTCGGAGTGACTGCTTATATTTCTGGTTGGTATGGTGGTACCAATCTACATCTTATTGGGTAGCATTAGATCAAAGTTGAATCTTCGTTGTGAGGTACTTCTGAAATATAAAATGCATCATTAGTTATAGATTAGTGACCTATATGTTGCATGAGTTCATACCTTGATAATATAGTCTGATGATGTGATAACATGGAGCTTTTCAATTCTCATTATTTTCTTGGCACAGGTATTTCTGTAGCTGAAACCTCATTGTTATTTATTTCTTCAATATATAGACAGGTTCACATAACTTGAGATTGCTTTTGATAGCAACAAACGAGTTAAAAATGATGGTTATTGCTTTTGGAGAAGTATGTCCAACTCCAATTATTATGATCATTAGGTATATGAGGTTACGAGATACCAAACACATGCATTTAATAATGGAATTTGAAACACTATGTAGGTATACTGACACTTACTCAAAATTATCATAATTGATGAATCCGTCGTCTATTATCATCAATGGGCGTGTACACCTTAGTAGAACTTTTAACTCAAACCATGTTTATAATGATCCTTTTATACATAAATAATGATTGACGACATAATTCGATCGAAAAATTAACTAGAATGTTTTATTTTTGGACATAAATAATAGTACCTTCTGAAAACGGACTCTCTCATGACGTAGAAACCTCATCTCGCCATAGTTAGAAGAAAATACCAAACGCCCGACGGAGACTGAGGCAATTGAGATATTGATTATTTCAACTGTGATCTCGCGCTAATTCACTCTGTCAGGAATCATGTATCATTCATCTCTGTCTGGAATAGTCTTGTTTCAGTATTAGGGTTTTGACGTCACATCATCGCCTCGTTTTCAGAGGTCCGAAAAATCGGGGATTTCAATAATTTTTTACAAAACGTAGGGAGCTCACAGATAGAAACGGTTTGCGGTGGTGAGCTAGTTTGGGTGAGTTCTATCGAATTATGAAATGAAAATTTTTTGTAATATAAGCCCATTGTGATGGCAGGATTATGCCATCATACAGGGTGGCCCACTTATACTCGCTCGGACCATAGCTGCTCGGCTGATAGAGATAAAAGAAAAAAATTCATCGGAAGTTATTGGAGACTTTATAAGCTACCCTTCAAAATTATTTTCCAGTATACAGGGTGCACCATGAATCCGCGGTGAAAGAATCGATCGTTTTTTTAAATGGCACACCCTGTATATTATTTCATTTTCGAAATCTCTCTCATGTGGGCTTCACAAATCTATTCTGTTTTCAAAGATCAGATGCGACGTTGTCAAGTTATTAATATTTCAATCAAATTTTACGAGAAAACATGAATGTTGAAAAATATTCAGGGAAACTATATTTTCGAAGATTTATGAACAAAACTGGGTATACAGATACTGAAAGTATGTGTAGAAACTCAGACATTATTTGGGTTCACTCGTAATATACAGGGTGTTTTAAAATAAGGACCGAATTTCGCTATTTTCAAATCGACGAAACTCATTTTTTTCAAATGGATCACCCTGTATATTATTTCATGATCTGAAAGCTCATTCAATGGGCTTTTCGGTGATACCATATAGACCGTATCCAACGTTACTCTTCGATAGGCGAATAACGACGAAATCATACTTTTTTCAATCAAAAACATTAACGGGGAACACACAAATCACCAGAATGTGAAATCGCAGATCCGTAATCCATCAGAATATACATTTTCAAACCAGTAACTTAACAGAACAATATTTTATAGGAATCGTATTTATCTCTACTGTAGATGCACAGAACCGCAATCCCTCAAACCGTATTTTGTATACTGTACATGAGCATACCAGACAATAATAGATTGCAAATGCGCAGATGTGTATTTTTCTATAATAGCAATATCGCAGATCCGCAAATATACAGAATCGAAAACTAACGAACCAACATCACAACGGAATAATATTTCGTCAGAATCATAACAACACAGACCGTAATTCGTCAGAATCGCAGAATGACAGACCGCACATTAGCAGACCGTACTTTGTCAGAATCGAAATACAACAAACCGTTTATCGACAGAATAGTAAAATGTCAGAACCGTACATTGACAGAATAGCAAAAAATCAGAACAGCATATTCACAGAATCTCAAAATATCAGAACTGTGAATTGAAAGAATCGTAAAATGCTAAAACCGTACATCGACAGACTCGTAATACAACAGACCGTATTCCATCAGAATCATATTATATCAGAACGTACAATGATAGAATGTACTTCATCAGACTATAATGTCATATACTGTATTGTGATAGAATCGTAAACTATCAGAACCGTAATTCAGCAGAATAGTGAAATGTTAGATCCGTAAAATAACAGAATCGTAAAAATTCAGAACCTTACATCGACAGAATCGTGAAATAAAGGAACTGTACGTCAACAGAACCGTAAAAAATCAAAACCGTACATTGGCAGAATCGGAATTCATCGGAATGTAATGCAGCAGAACCGTAAAATGACAGACTGCAGAGAGGCCTACCAGCCACGCGCAGAGCGAACGCCGGTCACAGTGTTGCCTGCTCTCACGTAATGTGGGGATTCTACGTATACTTTCAGTTCGACCTGCTTTTATATGAACTTCACCCAACTTTTTTGCTATATGGAGGAGAAAGTGTTCATTTCAAGTATTTTCTTAAAAACTACAATTCCTTGAAGTAAGTTGAGAGAAGGGTTCGAGAAATAGGTGTTTGGCATGTTACAAGTGTTTGGGATCACACGTATTGGTTAATAAATAATAATAGAATACCTTTATTTAGTTTTGATTTAGTATAACTGAATGATATACAAGGTGTTCCAGAACAACGTACCATGAATTCTAAAGAGTTAACTAGAGACCAAAATAGGCCGATTGAATTCAACTGAACAACATTTGTATTTCTATATATTCTTCAATGTTTCAAAATCCTTCAAAGGTTGCTGAGAAATTCGTATGGCAATTTACCATAGTGAATGTGCATGGAAAACATGTACATACCAATTCATTTATTATACAGGGAGTTAGGTATTTCGCATCTTCTCTTTGATTAAAATCAATATTACTTTTCTGGAGTTGGGCACTGGACGCATTTTGATATTTCAAAGAATGACAAAATCAATTTTTCCTTACTGCAGTTTTTTTTATAATTCTCCCTGGTTTTCGAGTTCGACATAAATATCAAAATTTATTTTGGTGCTCTTCATTCAAATTTTCCATTTCTTCGGCTTGTAGTTATTTGATTGCTCATCTATTAGACAGAGAGCTGTCATTGCTTGAAATAAGATATTTCATGGGAAATGAGATTTTGTGAAATAATAACACAATTTAGTCATTGTGATATCAGATACGGAAATAAAATTAATGACATTCTATAACCTTATTGATTTATCGAACTGTGTAAAACAAGAGCAATTTTGTGTAGAAACCGTATAAATCTAGAATGCAGCTCTAGAACACCAGACAACAATGCTGCGATTTCTGGCGGTCATAACCTACTTTAGGTTCATTTAAAAAAATTATGATTTACAAGAACTGACAATAACGTTTATGTACTTGAAATCATAAAAAATAATTCTACCGAGTCCGCCAAAGAATGAATCACCATAGAATCTATGGAATCACCAAGGACATGTCTTATCTGTCGACTGCTGCGGTGGAAAATACAACCGTCATGAAATTTCTAGGCTGCTTTAGAAATCTTTAGGGTTACAGCAGGACAAAAACTAGATAAGATCTTCTAGGTCGCAGTGATTGAGAGGTCTCCCGCAGTCTATACGACCCCCCTACAATCTCACAATCTAGCGATGAGGAAAATAAAATACAGGATGTTCCATTTGAAGAATACCTGTTTTATGGACATTTTTGAGTTGACGATGTTTTTGCACATCTCCTCTAGTAATGAATTCTCGATGCCTACATAAAATCTACCATATTTGCTCATTTGAACGTTTTTGTAAGGACAGCATATTAACTAAGATAGCTATTGAGTTCAGGAGCATGTTGCAGAAGTGAAAATGAGAAGAAAAGTTCGTATAAATATATGTTCAAAAAGGATAAAAGAATAAAAGTATGAAAGGATGAGAAGTATTGGAAGGATGGAAGGATAAAGGGATGAAATGATAAAAATATAAAAGGATGAAAGGATAGAAGGATAAAATGATGAAGGGATTAAAGGATCGAAGGATCGAAGGATTGAAGGATGAAAAGATGAAAGGATGAAAGGATGAAAGGATGAAAGGATGAAAGGATGAAAGGATGAAAGGATGAAAGGATGAAAGGATGAAAGGATGAAAGGATGAAAGGATGAAAGGATGAAAGGATGAAAGGATGAAAGGATGAAAGGATGAAAGGATGAAAGGATGAAAGGATGAAAGGATGAAAGGATGAAAGGATGAAAGGATGAAAGGATGAAAGGATGAAAGGATGAAAGGATGAAAGGATGAAAGGATGAAAGGATGAAAGGATGAAAGGATGAAAGGATGAAAGGATGAAAGGATGAAAGGATGAAAGGATGAAAGGATGAAAGGATGAAAGGATGAAAGGATGAAAGGATGAAAGGATGAAAGGATGAAAGGATGAAAGGATGAAAGGATGAAAGGATGAAAGGATGAAAGGATGAAAGGATGAAAGGATGAAAGGATGAAAGGATGAAAGGATGAAAGGATGAAAGGATGAAAGGATGAAAGGATGAAAGGATGAAAGGATGAAAGGATGAAAGGATGAAAGGATGAAAGGATGAAAGGATGAAAGGATGAAAGGATGAAAGGATGAAAGGATGAAAGGATGAAAGGATGAAAGGATGAAAGGATGAAAGGATGAAAGGATGAAAGGATGAAAGGATGAAAGGATGAAAGGATAAAAGGATAAAAGGATAAAAGGATAAAAGGATAAAAGGATAAAAGGATAAAAGGATAAAAGGATAAAAGGATAAAAGGATAAAAGGATAAAAGGATAAAAGGATAAAAGGATAAAAGGATAAAAGGATAAAAGGATGAAAGGATAAAAGGATAAAAGGATGAAAGGATAAAAGGATAAAAGGATAAAAGGATAAAAGGATAAAAGGATAAAAGGATAAAAGGATAAAAGGATAAAAGGATAAAAGGATAAAAGGATAAAAGGATAAAAGGATAAAAGGATAAAAGGATAAAAGGATAAAAGGATAAAAGGATAAAAGGATAAAAGGATAAAAGGATAAAAGGATAAAAGGATAAAAGGATAAAAGGATAAAAGGATAAAAGGGTAAAATGGTAAAAGGGTAAAAGGATAAAATGATAAAAGGATAAGAGTATAGAAGGATGAAAAAGTGGAAGGATAAAAGGATAAAAGGATAGAAGGATAGAATAAATGATAAAAGGATATGAGTATAGAAGGATGAAAGAATAAATGGGTAGAAGGATGAAAGGATAGAAGGATACAAGAATAGAAGGATAGAAAGATAAACGGATGAAGAAATGGATGGATGAAAGGGTAAAAGTATAAAAGGAAGGAAAAAGGGGAAAAGGATGAAAGATAAGAAGGATGAAAGGCTGCAAGGATAAGGGGATAAAAGGATGGAAGGAAAAGAGTAATTTCTGTATGTTATCTTGATCTTTGGTCAAACTTTGGAAATTTTGAATTCTCCAAAAGCGATGGCGTATTTTGCAAACCGATCATTTTCTCGGAAGTAGAACCTTCTCTATTTCATTTCATCCTTGGATAGAGCACACAAAAAAGAATTCAATAATATAGAACGTGAGTCTGAGATAACCTATTTCGAACTTATACATGGTCTTCTTAAGTAGTCAAATTTCGAAACCCTCTGAAAACGTTATGGATTGAGTTTTCTAGGAGCAGTTTTCTTTATGAATCAACAAATTCTGTGTATTATCTCTTTTGTCGATCAGAATTCAGATCTCTTGAACTCTTTTTTTGAGGTCTATTTAAAAATATGATGAGATGTGTATGGGGTATTCCATTTGGAAGAACGTATGTTTGCTATGTCACAGGCATATGGATCATCCTGTATAGTCGAAATTATCTGAAAGATCATGTTCATATGACTGTGAACAACTTTGATTCCCAATATCTTTTCGTATCTATTTTAGTTCACCAGATTAGGGGGTGGCCTATATTATGTGGGATACCCCTCGATGTGAGTATTCATTTGATCAAATGGTGTAGATGTAGAGGATATTCGAATCCGTGTTGAAATATTCCTGTATTCTGGATATCAGAAATACTATGAGTACACATTAAACTCAGAATAAAAATGTAATACCAAAGTTATTCGTTCCCTGTCAAATCGTACATGTTCCTGTTGATTTTACGTACGAGGTTACAGGAGAATCTTATTACGAATGGTTGGTCCAATCATTATTGAAATAATATTATATTGTTTTGCACTCATCTTAAGACTTTGCCATTTCTAGCATGATTTTACCTCTGGATGCCATCATTCTCACATATGAAGTTATTAAACTAGAGAGGGTTTTCGTTCTTCAACTTCACAACTGATTATTTGGCGCGAAATGGTAACAACACTTGGAAGTGACTACGTAGTATCAACAATGCGGAGGTTATAGTGCATTGCTCGTACATATTTTTGTGCGATGACAGCGTCAACTATATACGCGGGAACTAAAATCGGGAGTTGCAGATACAGAGGGGTCTAAGTGACTTCCACAGGAATTCTTGATATATGGAAGGTAACCCCCCGTACATTCAGTATCTGAAATCAGCAATGAGAAACGTTGTGACTTCCGTTTTCGGAATTTGAAGACCAAACATCCAGGAAGAAATTGCCAACTTCACGCCTGCTATTCTGGCATTAGGATAGTCACTACAAACGCAAGAAATCGGTTCACTCCTTGTATGGAAAAAATGGGGAACGTCACCTATCTGATTATTTGATCTTCAAAAATATGTAAAACAAAACTCTAGGTATGCGCCTACATTATGGAAAGAAATTTTGTTTTTCAATTTCTACCTGAAATAACTATTTCTTCTCAGCTACGTTACTAGAAAGAAACTGAGAAGTACGACGTACGACTCATCAAAGCATTATATATAGTCGTAAAATGTATTTGTGATACTCTGCTATCCAAAGTGAGGGAACAGTTTGATTCAGCTCACATGAAGTTTATGCGCTTTTTAACAAAATTTGAAGAAAAATTCAAGAGATTGATTATTAAAAAAACTTTGAATTGGCGTAACAAACATGATGGAAGAAGAAACTAGCACAACCCGTCGTAGAGCTGTATAACACATCACTGAATAAAACGTGTAGAATGACTTGCTGATCAGGTGATGAATATTCAATGGAGATGAACTGTATTTGAAGTAGAAATCCTATACGTCGTTCGTCATATTCAATCGTTCTCGATGAGTTTTTGCGAAAACACTTCAACTCCTTGTATCCCAAGAACTGAACACTTCACGATCCATGTCCATACCTTAGTCATATAAAATATAAATATAAAAATCTATATCACTATCAGAGTTCATGCCTCCAAAATCATACCCGAGAAGAAAATTAGTGCGCCACTAGTTTCTGAGTGAAATTTTCTATGAGATAAAGTTTCAATTTGGCATTAGCGCATTTATCGCTGAGGAACTTCGTAGATATGGAGGTAGTCCAAGAAGTGTGAATTCGAAATGTACAGTCCTTTCTACGTAACCAGTAGTTAGGAAACGCGTCAGTTTGTTTGACGACGGGATTATGCGGGACGAACGAACGTATTACGTGTAATTTTTTTTCTAATTTTGCTAGAAATTTTTGCTCGAACAGATAATATAATGACCATCATTTCTACATGAATTCTACCGATTATGTACAAAAATTGGGTATAGGCAAGTCGACTCCGACCGTCACTTCGAAGTATCCGTCATAAAATAATATGGTCGCAAATTAGTGACCAAATTCACGAAAAAGACTCGTTCGATACTTCCATCAGTGAAAAATGGCTGATTCAAGTTCAGTTTTTCCAACTGATATTGAGAAAGCAGCTTGAAATGCATTATTCTTTTCGTCCAACCACATATTCAATAACGTAACTGGTGCTGTAGTGAATAATATTTCATCACCAGTTAAACCAGTTATGTTATATTTCACTTTACACCACAAGTTATACGAAAAGTGGAAAGTTTCAATATTTCCGTAGTTTTGAAAAGTTCCACATCATATGTCAAATTAAATAAAAAAGAATTTCGAGCCAAACTCAATATTTCCAAGGGATATCCTGAAACAGGTTGATTTTCATTCTCAATTTCCACATTTATAATAGACAACTTCTCGAATGGAACATCCTATCAACTATTGAATTCTCGAAATCTTCATGGAAAGCTGAATTCAGGGTGTTCCATCGAAAAAAAAAACACAAAGCTAATAGCCTACCCGAAAAAACGAATGACACTGTATATAAAACAACTACACAAAATGAAAGTTTGGGTGGTTTCAAACAACTTTTTCATTTAACATTCCTCGATATTCCTATAAAAACAACAAAATGACCTCTTTTTACTGAACTTTCCTTGAATAAAGTACCATTCCTATTGCACATTCTTGTGGGAATTTAAGACTAAGAAAATTGTTTGAAATGATAACTTAATAAAAACAAAATATCATAGGGATTTCCTTTCGTGCGCTTCAAGCGTTAAAAAATATGTTTCATCAATAACTAATCCAAGTGCTTCGTAAAATTTTTTATTTTATAAGGATGCTTGCCAGAAATTCGACGGATGACGTCACAATGTGTCCATGATGATTGCAGACAAAAAGGTTCCTGCATGATCCGCCATTTTGAAAACAAATGTCATTTGAAAGGTATTTTTTCGCTCTATCGACTTACGTAAAATTATTCATACAGAGTGCCATTTGAATTTCAGTAAAATTTTGGGGCAAATCCTCTGTACTTGTACAGTGTGCAACATATGGAAATTTTTTTGATGAATTGCACAATCAAAATACAGATAGTGCCAGAGGTTGGTGCATGTTCGGTAATTATTCAAGGTGCACTTAGAATCGTTGCAAGTCAAACAGCATACAGGGTAGGTTAAAAAAAAATAAAAAATGCTCAGGAGTAAAGTACCCTTATTTCAGAAAATTCAGCAAACTGTTATGGAAGAAAGTTCTTTACAATTGAAAGTTTTTCCTGAATACCAAAACATGGCCTCCTAAGACATATTTTAGTGTTTCAATTTGTTCCATTAATAACTTCCCAATTTGTATTTTTTTTATATTCACCCTAAACACTTTCATAATTTGATCATAACAAAATCAGTTGATCATACTTTTATTCAAATCAATGCACTTTTGTGCAATCAACTTGGATTTAATTTTTTTAGGGAATCACAAACTTGATGTTTGTTGCAACGATATTCAGCTTAATTTTGAGATTTCGCCAACCATATTTTCAACATGGTGAAACATCATTAGATAAGGAGTATGTCACCAAACTGCCTCAATATTTACTATCAACCCTCATTTGTTCTGTTTTTTGGGTGTCCGTGATTTTTCAAAAGATATCATGGTTGTCGATCAATTTGTTCAGCTTTTTCATAAACATTTCAAATACAAAATGTTCACATTTAATGAAGGTTTTTGAATATGCATATTATCATTAATGATGTTTTACCTTGTTGAAAATAGGGTTCGCAAAATTTCAAAGTTGAGCTGAATATCGTTGCATTAAACATGAAGTTTGTGATTTCCTAAAATAATTGAAATCCAAGTTGAATGCAAAAATATGCTTGAATTTGAAAAAAAAATGGGAATTTATTAACGAAAGGAATTGAAGAACTGAAGAATGTCTTGGGAAGTCATGTTTTGGTATTAAGGTATGAATTTTGATTGGGAACAACTTTTCTCAATAACATTCTGCTGAATTTTTTGAAATACGGGTACTTCACTCCTGAGCACTTTTTATATCTTTTTACCTACCCTGTATGCTGTTTGACTTGCAACTATTCTGAGTGCACCTGAAATGATGATCGAACATGCACCAACTCTTGACACTATCTGTATTTTGGTTGTGCAATTCATTAAGAAGATTCCCATATGTTGCACACTCAAATGACCACACTGTATATTGAAATTATGCTCATATTATTATTTTGTAGAAGCGAGGAGGGAAAATCCCTAATAATCAAGTAAAATGTATGTAACACCTCCTCGATCAACCAACAGGCGGTATTTCGAGCCGTCATTGCTTGAGATTTGACATTTCATGGAAGATGAATGAAGTCATTATGATATCCGAAACGCAAATGAAATTGATCACATACAAAGTACCTCATTGATCACATACAAAGTACCCCATTGACGAACGGAACATTTTGGTATATAAACGAATTGGGTCCAATCAACTTATTTTGACCTCTACTTCAAGTAGAGCAATTCTGGGACACCCTGTATATAATCTATAACTGAAGTCATGTGAGGGATTTAAGCACAATTGACAATAAGAAATCACTAGATTCGAAAACTCTTGGGGAGTAGGTTTCCCGAAACGAAATAGCGATATACAAATGCTACAAGTTCTTTATTTATATTATCTACTATTTAATTGGAGAATCAAATTGAAAGGTATACACTCTGATCCGAATCTCAGACCATTGGACTATAGAAAAGTTTGAAAGTTTGAGGTTTTTCTCCAATATTTATATGTTCAGAAATGGACATACAATGATTCCATTTCTGCCTCATAGAATCTCCAAGAATAGATTCACCTATTATACATAGAAAACATCGTTATATTCACATGTCTGATGTTTTGTTATATGATTTTTCAACAAAGAGAATGATATATACTTCTTTATCTAGATACAATCAAATTATCATGTCAATATCTTCCTGATTCGGATCAGACAGATTATCAAACACAAATACTACAATGTACGAACCTTTCTCAGCCCTCTAGAATTCTTCATAAAACAGTTTGAATCAGATTTGAGTAGGTATAGCAAGGAATTTCTATCGATTCAACTTGGCAACAATGCGCTACCGCTTGTTCCGAGTCTCCACGCGTCTCACACATTCTGGTATATTGACGGTCTGTCGATGTACGGTTCTGATGTTTTACGGGTCTGTCAATGTACGGTTCTGCCATTTCACGGTTCTGCTATTTCACGGGTCTTAATCCAAAAAATTCTGAAAATTTACGGGTTTGGTAGCTGCACGATTCTGCCATTGTACGCGTCTGTCATTTCACGATTCTGTTCTGTTTTACGGGTCTGTCGTTTTACGGTTTTGATGAATTATGGATCGGAAATTCTGGTAGTCCGATGGATTATGAGTCTGTCGATGTACGGTTCTTGCATTTTACGGATCTAGAGTATTGGCAGTCTGTGCTTTTACGAGTCTGTCATTGTACGGATCTTTCATTTTACGGGTATCAAAAATCGACAGTCTGTCTTTTAACGGGTATGAACTTTTCGCATTCTGCCATTTTCAGATTCTGTACATCACAATTCTGCCAGTTTGCTGGTCGGGAATGTTTATTCTGATGGAATGGTGGTCTACAGAGTACGGGTCGCTGAATTACAGTCTGTGCTTTTACGGTTCTATGACTTTACGATTATATATTTTTATGATTCTGACGACATGAAGAGTATTTTATTTACTGGTTTGGCAAAGTACACTTCTGAATATATGGCAGTCTTTCGATATACTATTGTGATTTATGCATTCTGACATAATGCAGTCTGTCAAAGTACGGTTCGACAAATTACGGGTTGTACATATTGCAGTCGCTGAAATATGGTTCTGATGATTTGCTATTCTGATTTCTTACTATTCTAGTCACATAAATTCCTACTAATCGACGGTCTGTGTCGATACGTTCTGATGATGTATATGGACCCACATTAACGAACGTATATTGAAAATATTTATGATTCGAAGTATTTGAATATGGATTGAATTTGGAAGAAATCCTGTTCGATGAGGTGTTTGAAGTGTCATTTTTCATAGAATATGTTTTCCGGAGTCAATCTTTGATTGTTTTATTTAGATAGCTCAATTCACGTGGATAATTATTGTTTATCACTCTTTCGAGATGAATGAAAAGCAATCACTGAAAACAGATGAACATCTTGACAGTTTCTACAACAAGATTCATCAATTACATTTCAACAGAAGTTTTAGTGACATAAACAGTTGTCAGTTACTCTTCTTGGTGTAGCACATTACTGTTTGGTAATGAATTATTCAAAGGACGAATTGATTGAAATGATATACATCTTGGGTGAGTGTCAAAAGAACTGTCTTTTGGCAAGTAGAGTATATGCCCAACGATATCCTGACAGAAGACGACCAAAAGTTGATTGCTTTTCAAATATAGCTGATAGATTCAATAGAAGTGGTTCAGTGAATTATATGAAACATTAAAAGCGAGCTACTGTTTTAACCGAAGAGAACGAGATGATGGTGATGACGGCTGTGGTTGAAAACCCGAATATAAGTAGCAGAGAATTGAGCCAATATGTAGAAATTTCAAGATCTTTAGTTCAACGCATAATAATGAAACATAAATTTCATCCATTCCATATACAATTACACCAGGAACTTCTACCACAGGATTTCAATCGCAGAATAGAACATTGTAGGTGGTTAATTGAGAAGATCAACACTGACAGAAATTTTTCGAGAAAGGTTCTTCACACTGATGAGTCTACATTTCACAAGAATGGCGCGGTGAATCGTCATAACTATCATTATTATTCGGATCAAAATCCTCATTTATTCAGAACCACTTCCCAAGAAAGATGGTCTTTGAATGTTTGGGGAGGTATTATTGATAATTACGTCATCGGCCCTTACTTTTTTGATGGTGTGGTAAATGGAGTAGTAGTTTCAGATTTTCTACAAAATCATTTGGGAGCGATGCTTCAACGTGTACCACAAAATGTGTTGAATAATATGTGGTTTCAACTAGACGGTGCATCAGTACATTTTGTAGCACCAGTCCGCCAGTGGTTGAATGAGCGTTTTCGAGATAGGTGGATTGGTAGAGGAGGTCCAATACACTGGCCTGCAAGGTCGCCAGACTTGACCCCTTGCGATTTCTTCTTATGGGGCTATGTGAAGGACAAAGTGTATTCGGAACCAGTAACAACGAAAGAAAACATGAAGATGAGGATAAGGGAAACTTTTGCAAATATAACACCAGAAATGTTGTCAAAAGTAAGGAATTCGATTGAACATCGAGCTCAAAAATGTATCCAGCAGAACGGAACACATTTTGAACATCTCATGAACTGATATGTTCTATGAGTTTGAACATTTCTGATTGTCACTTGAATTTTCCCTAGGTTTGTTATTGTTTTTGAATAAAAATGTACAGTTGAATTGATTTATCGTTATTTACCTATCGAAGAGTATCGTTGGATACGGTCTATATGGTATCAACGAAAAGCCCATTGGATGAGCTTTCAGATTATGGAATAATATTCAGGGTGATCCATTTGAAAAAAATGTGTTTCGGCGATTTGGAAATAGCGAAATTCGGTCCTTATTTTGGGTGCACCCAAATAATGTCTGAGTTTTTACACATACTTTCAGTATATGTTTACCCAGTTTTGTTCATGAATCTTCGAAAATATAGTTTCCCTGAATATTTTTCAACATTCATGTTTTCTCGTAAAATTTGATTAAAATGTTAATAACTTGACAACGTCGCATCTGATCTTCAAAAACAAAATAGGTTTGTGAAGCCCACATAAGAGAGATTCCAAAAATGAAATAATATACAGGGTGTGCCATTTAAAAAAACGATCGATTCTTTCACCCCGGATTCATGGTGCACCCTGTATACTAGAAAATAATTTTGAAGAGTAGCTTATGGAGTCTCCAATAACTTCCGATGAATTTTTTTTTCTATCTCTATCAGCATAGCAGCTATGGTCCGAGCGAGCATAAGTGGGCCACCCTGTATATAACCACCAGGGAAAGAGAGGACCACATTGATTCGACATAAGCAAACTAGTACGCGATCACTACTCACGAGAGTCAGCCATCTTAGTCACATATAATATTTATCAGCTGATTGTTGATGTCTACGTTCCCAGAACATCCACCAGGGGGACGAGTAGCGAACATGAAATTGGCCAGCAAAGGGCCAGATATCGTTAGTATTCAATTATTTCCAGACATCTCACCATCACAGGGCCATCATCGTATTTTTAACTGATGGTTACTTGGCATAGGAAAATCATCGGCCCATTACCAATACCCCGGCATCGTCACTTTCCCAGACTAGCCTGCACTAGGCCGGACTTCTCCCGCTAGTTCAATGTTTGCTGGGCTATTTCTCAACTACCAACCGTTCATGTTCATGGGTAGAGAACATTGAAATTTCCATCAATTCCTTGAGCATGCGTCATTCACATAATAATCCCTTTCAGAGTCTGTTCAAGATTCAGATATTCCACTATTGTTGGTATAGATCAGTTGTACTAACACTTTATATTATTCATTTTGCAGGTATGAAACAAGTGGAGGTCAAGAAAGGGAAGAAAAAGGAGTACTAGATAGAGTAGGAAATAATCTTATATTACGTGTTACTGGATTTTATTCATACCTTGGGAGTAATGACAAACGGTATAGGGTTGTATATAAAGCAGACGAAACAGGATACAATGCGAGAAGAGAGGTCATCCCCAGACGAGTGCCTGGCTTGTATGAATCATCGAAAGATAGTCCTTCGGGAAAAACGACATCGAATCAAACCATGGAATCATCACAATCAACCACTGATTCGGATGTAACTGATGCTACTGTATTCGAATGGATGAAACCAGTGATTGCATCTGCACCAATTCCACCGGGAATCAGTAGTGCTGCAATAGCTTCTTTGGCAGGAGGAGGAATCGGATAATTGGATAGACTCAAGATTAGACTTAAATTTTTCAAATGTATTCACTATCAAGGTAATGTGATTGATATGCCCACAAGTTCATTCAACGAATAAAAAATAAGCATTCAAATCGTGATTATCAGGAAATATACTTCAGACTCCAGAAACGTGACGAATAGGTGATGTTCACATTTCACTGTCTGAGGGTTGATTAAAACTTATTTCTCCATTTCCCATCTCAGTTTATGGTTATGATGATAAGTAGATATCAAATTATAAGGATCACAAATGATACTTTCTATAAACGATAAGAGATAGAGAGTTGATTATATGAGACATGTTTTATCAATGAAGTTTAACAACTTGAAGGAAGTTTCGCCGTTCCTGAATTGATTTGGAAGAATTGAGGATCACTTAATGAATCATTGTCTTGGTGAATATCAGAAAGGAGTTGAAATTCTTCGTTAGCAGATAATTGATTATGACGAAGAAGTTGGGATTGTCAGAAATATTCTATTTTTATCAGTTTGAGAGATTTACCATTCAACCCTCCCCCTCATTTTTGGTGTCATATTGGTTGTTTGAACCATTGAATAGGGCTAGGAATTATTTTCACAGCAATGTATGGAATAGTTACTTCATCGCATGAAACAGCGCCAAAGAACAGTAAAATCCACATAATATTAGTCTTCATGACTATAGTATCGAATTTCTCCATCGCCATATTATTGTTTATGTACTCGGTTCAGGACATCTTCTTGAAGAACCAATAATGGGGAATACTTCTCCTATGAGGATGACAATATGCTTTTTCCATGTCAATTTCTTATCAATCCAAAAACCAAGGTATTTGGTATAAGCAGTTTGTTTCAAACGTTCATTTTCCATTCTTATATCAAGATCAATATTCTATTTATTTCTTTGGCAAGAAATTTTATATTGAGTCTTATTAGAATTGGAAAAAAAAGATTGGAATAAAGCCATTTCTCAATTTTTTTCAAGTTTCCATTCATGATATTACGTTCAAGAACTTTTTTTTCTTATTTGTATTTCTTTATTATTTCTTTTTGTTATCGCTTGGAGCGCACGAAAGGAAATCCCTATAATATATAGAAGCACTATATCGACTGCATATTATATGGTATAGTTTCCTATCGATCTCATTTTTTCAATATTTTGAATGTATAATAGATAAAGAATTGGACCCAACACTGATCCTTGAAGAACCCCTCTGTTTAAATATAGTATTTTACAGTCGAATATTCCATTGAAAATATCAGCTCATAGTACTCAAAATAAAACTGAAATTGATAATAAACACGATACTTCTCAAAACAAGAAGATTGTGAAAACAAGAAGTGGTCGTGTGGTTAAAACATATTATGTCTGGAACTGCAAGGTGGGAGTAATGTTCAAATCATATAATTTATTCAGTAGAATGTTGTGATGTTACTATTCGAAACAGTTGATGAAATTATTAGATTCTCGACTTTGATGACTTGTCAAATATTCCTCAGATCTTTCGTTACTGTTTTAGTGTTACAAATTTTGTTTCGTTTCTGGTGAACCAGAAAGTTATCGAACAAAAGTTGTCTTGTCAATCAATGAGCAATTCAATATACTTGCCACCCTCCAATTTCCAAAATCCGATCTCGAATGATTCAGAAGTTACAGCAGTGTCCCTTTGGTCGTGCACTTCTCTGTATATATGATAATAATTATACAGGGTGTTTCTCAAGTACGTGTAAAAAATTCAGGAGCATGTTGCTGACGTCGAAATAAAAAGAAAAGTTCGTATAAATGTATGTCCGAATGTTCTTTCTATCTGAGATACAGAGTGTCAAAGTTGAATTCTCATTTTTGTTTTTTGTTGATAAATTTCGGAATATTTGTGATATTAGAATAAAAATTGGTATCTAGGGGTATTTTTCAATGACGCAATCAAATTGTATGATGCATTGTCTCTTTCGTGGGGGTGGCGCCACCTACATGTCTTTTGAATACTTCGAAAAGTCATAACTTTTTTGTGCGTAACTGTATCACGTTTCATGACAGGAAAATGGATTTCTAAAATACTTTCGTGTGAAAAATATAGGTTTTCATGTGAGATTTTCTTGTCATTGGAATTTGAAATAATCGATGCGTTTGAATTATTTCCATGGGGCTCGTTAGTTGCCTGTGAGTAGTTAATATCTGGAAAGATACGCCAGTTCATTTTCCTTCATCCATTGAATATTTTCAGCAATTCAATTAGCAAAAAATGATCCTCATTTCTTTGTACATACATACCTAATTTTTTGGACTCTTTCAATTCAAGAAATAACAATCGAATGAAAGATTCCCTAATCATCGACTGCCGACTCACCAGACACCAGAAACCTTTTTCGACGGCTTGATTATGGACACTTCAAAAAAGCTCCAGTGATAGGCAGACCGTTGACTATATACTAGGACTCCAGAAATTGAAGAAGCTGTTCCTCAGGCGATTGAAGAAGATCCACAGACAAGCACGAGAAAAATTGCGCGAAATCGTACGACTCTATGGAAATTATTCAAATTCATCGATTATTTCAAATCCCAATAACTCAAAAACAGTTGCTCGCAGCGACCTCTACTGGAAATATATTTTTTTCACGAAAGTGTTCTAGGAATATATTTTTCTACTATAAAACGTGATACAGGTACGCACAAAAAAGGTATGACTTCAAAAAACTCGAAAGACATGTAGGTGGCGCCACCCCCACGAGACAAACTAACATAATATTTGATATGGTCATTGAAAAATACCCCTAGGTACCAAACTGAATTCGAATAACACAATCATTTCGAGATTTATCAACAAAAAACAAAAATAAAAATTCAACTTTGACACTCTGTATCTCAGACACGAATAACTTTCGGAAATATATTCATGAAAACTTTCTTACTTATCTCAACGTCATCAACATGCTCCTTAATTTTCCTTACGTCCTTAAGGAACACCCTGTATATGAACAGTATCTTAGTCTGGAATAGTTGGCAACAAATTTGAAACTTTTTTTTTTATCAATTTCAGGAGAACATGTTATTCGTCGTGAAAAGCTTTGCTAGGCTTGAAATCGTTGATCCAAATATCAGATATGAAAGTGTTTATCGTTTTATTTTCAACATACAAGTTTTTCAAAATTTGTTTCAAATCGAAAGCAAAACGCTATTGAAAAAAATAGTATACTATATTTTTGCGTCAAAATTAGGTCATAGATTTGGTTCGTGTTTTCGTATGGCTTTTCTGTGGTTCATGGACATGCAATAAAGTGGTTTTCACTTTTTATCGAAAATAGAGCAGGATACGGAAACACCTCGAGAGCTGGAAGATTTGTTACATTAGTAGCCTAATATAAAAAAATATTGAAATCACATGGAAAGTCAGTAACGCATTCTTTCATGTCAACAATATTGGTTGAAGTGCTCCTCCAGAAACAACTGGAATTTTGATACACCTATGGTACTGCAACTGTTTTTACTACTACATATACTACACTACTATAAAAATTATTCTGCTTCTGAGGTATGATATCAATATTTCATCATTTCATGTTGAGAGATCAGACCAGACCAGTCTTCCATACTCGTGAATATCATTCAGTATATAGGTAGATATTTTTTCACTATTCGCAATTCGCATTCATCAATATACAGTGTGGAGACATCAACTGGAATAAGAACCCTAGCGGAGAGGTGAATGATTTTTCTGAAAATTCTTAAGACACGTCAAAGTTTTGATGAGTTCACCTAAATTTTTCGAGCACTATGAATAATATGAAACCCTTCAGGAGTAGCTGGACTCAGCCCAAATATGTTTTTTCAAATGCAACCCTATGGCTTTCGACCCTTCATTGGAAAGCTGAGTGAAACAATAACCCAGAAGCGCACTGATCAAATTCCAGTTTGCAGTATAGAGCATCAAGATCCCATGAAAGCAATACCTTCGTTATTTTATGAAAGCCGAAAGTGGCTTAGCGCATGCTCCCAACACAGTTAAGAACGATGGAAAGTTAGAGGAAGCAAAGGTGCTGTAAATACCAAATACCACTTTCGTCACACTATAAAGGGTATTCTTATTTTCATATTTAATTCAGGAAAATATCACAAACCACGTCACCAATTGCCAGACACGTCACCATGGTGCCTACCCCTTGCCAGACACCCTTGAACCTTGGTGAAATTAAACTCACCTTCCGTTAGTATTAAAGCTCAACTGTATACAATGACATGTTACTTGGGACACAATCAGAACCTGTTTCCTCAGTATCCTGACCGTCCTAGTGGTGCTAACGCTAAGCCAGACAGACATACAGTGCTTCCGTAAAGTACTGAACGAATTGATTTTTAGTCAAACTATTAATTTCTGAAGAATCTCTTGAATTGATTCGACTTTCAATTTCAATTCGCCACATTCGTACAGGGAAATTGGATATACAGGGAGATTCACGTTGGAATTATCATGTCCGCGTGAATTTTTCCTAAATACTATTCAATTCTTAGAATCTCTATGGAAAGCTGAATTCAAACATATACCACACTCAGGGTTTGTAAACAGAAAATTCGTCACATCAAGCAGGATTCTCGTATACATTCATTTTAGGCTAATTTATCCATTTTTGAGGAATCTATTGTAACAGGTCGAATTTAATTTCCATTTTTCCACATTCGAAATCTGAAATCAAATTTACAAAATGATTCACGTCTGATTCATGATGTGCTCGATGCTTTTTTCGAATTGAAAATCCTGAATATTATTCAATTGCAAAATATATCACACATCGAATTTGTATACAGTGAGTCCGTTTAATTTAGTGTTCTTCTGAAGTGACTAAAAAAGTGACTAAAAAATTCGTGACAAAATCGAGAAATCATCTCTGACAAAATTTCTCGAAGCTGTCGAGGTTTATCAGCATTTGGGCTCTCTTCCGAATCAAACGAAATTATTCACTATACTTCAAGAGTGCACTGATTTCAACGGACCCATACTCATGTGGGATATACAGAGGTGTGCATAAAAAACGGCTAGAGCTGTAACTTCTCAATGATTTGACATCGAAATTTGAAATTTGGTGAGTAGCAACTATACCATCTTGTTCATTCATTGACAAAAAAACAATTACTCCATCAGTAGAGGGGCTACAGGGATTCTGGCTCAAGCCAATCAGAGACCAGCATTTGGTTGGAGGCCACGCCCACTAAAAACCAGCGCGAAATTCAAATTATTCATACGTCGTCACGTCGCCATCGTGAATAAATAAATTAAAAAAAGCTGTCACCGCTGGGGGAAATTGAACCAGGGACCTTTGCATTACGAGGCAGCGTATATACGCACTGTGGTATTCCGACCTCCGTGATATTCCAATTATTTTAATGCTATTCAAACGGGATATCCATAGCTGGCGCGCGCTTATCTCTGCAACGGATCCATCGAGGTAGAGTGAAGCGAGAGATGCATTCCAGAGATAAGAAACTTCGAGTCGAAAATAATATCCATCGCTGGCGCGCGCTTATCTTTGCAACGGATCTATCGAGGTACAGTGAAGCGAGAGATGCATTCCAGAGATAAGAAACTTCGAGTCGAAAATAATATCCATCGCTGGCGCGCGCTTATCTCTACACGGGTGCAGCGACAGCAAATTTCGCAATCAACAGCATAACAGATAAGGTTGGAGGTTATCAAAACCACAAAAAACCCAACAACAAATTTCACAATCAGCAGAATAACAGGAAACGTCGAAGGTTATCGAAACCACAAAAAACCTAACAATTTCACAATCAGCAGCATAACAGGAAACGTTGGAGGTTATCAAAACCACAAAAAAACCCAACTAGTCGCATAAACAAAATACACGATAAGAATGACGCAAGAAGTTATCGATATCAGCAGTCGTTCCAGATGGGTTTTTCCAGAACATCCGCGTCTACTATCAGCAAGTCACGAGGTAACTCCGCCAGCATATAAAAGCGATGACGCCGCACAACATCATTCACACTCGAGTCTGCAATCGTGAACGTTGTCTCTTGACCAGCTCCAGCCAAATCATCACTGTTTGTGTGTGTGTGTGCATTAATAGCAATAATAGTAAGTACCTCTTTTTTATCAAAGTGCGTATTTATATTCTCAATCCTATATTATCCGACTTTTTTTTTATTCCATTTTGAGTTTCTTAGTTTTATTTTAAGTTTCATTGCAAATTATTCATTCAGTGCCCATTCCTTTCTCGAATTTTATATTATCGGTCCCTTTCATTTTATTTTGAAAATAATACAACCTAGTGCTCATTCCACATCAACCTTTTTTATTCCAAGTTTTTTTTTTTGAGAGACAATTCAATGAAAGTGTCAATGATCAATCGCAGATTGATTTTATTTCAAGTTTCATCGAAAATAATCCATCCCAGTATCAAGCTCATCATGACTTTGTTGGACTGCTGATGTTTTTTGTCCTTTGTCTTCCCACCAGATGGATCTTACTCAAATCAACGCAGCTTCTCTGATTGCTCCAAAACAACAGAAACCAAGCGTGAAGTTGGTGGATCTCACCCTAGGACAACCCCATAACATCCTAACAGCAAAAGTAGTCTATACGAAATTCGGACAGACCATACTTCTAGAACTAGAAGAATTTGTCATCTTCCTACCGAACCGCGTAACGAACGTCTATTCGTCCCACATTGAGCATTTCAACACCGGGAAATATTCCTTGGTCTTCAGAGGAAAGGTACAGACTGGGAAGGCCAGTCCAGCAGCTTCGTTTGAAATTTTGGAGAATTAAAGTAAGCTACATTTTTTTATTTGGGTGAAATATCATCAATACAGCAATGGAGAGCATCAATAAAACCTTGACCAAAGTTGACGAAACACTTTTATTAATTAAGAAAAATTATTCGAAACCATTGGCACTTTTTGTATTGAAATCAATCCGTTCACACATACGGAAATGTATTTTAGCATTGAAAATAAATACTTTTTCGATTGGTTTGAAGCGTAAAATTCAGACTAAGATCGGGGAACTGAAACGGATGAGATTTTTCATCAAAACTATGAATAGAGGACATGTTGGCTCCGGCCTGAAGCCCTATATTCGTTGGATTGATGTTAATTCAATCTTCGCGTCGAGAGTTCAGACCGGTCTTATTCTGAATTTGAGACATAAGGAGATTATTGACTTTTTGGAGGATTCATTTAGATTAGTGAATAAGAGAATTTCAAAAATTTTGGGGCGCTTTTCAATGCTAAAAGTCAACTTTACATTTTCCGGTGACTTCATTAAGCAGTCGAATAATGGGGAATTAGTTGACCGCAAACATTTTTGTACTCCCAATGCCATCGTGGACGCAGGAACGGACCTAGCCGATTGGTTCAAAATCAATGCGCTAGATGTGATCCTCAATAAACTTAGCGAATTTGCCGAGAAGAATAGTGGGTGGGCCTTGAGCGAAATTATTTCTCTGGAGGTGGCCATAAATAAATATGAAATGGGCAATGGCTCATCGTTTATCAAATTACCAGAGCAGATTGAGAGAAAGCATGCTTGTATCAATGTCCAAAATGATGATGAGGCATGCTTCTTTTGGAGCATAGTCAGTTGTTTGCATCCCATTGAGAAAAATTCAAATAGAGTTAAGAATTATCCTCACTATTCACAGATTTTGAACATAAAAGGATTAGACATACCAATGAAGCTGCCCCAAATAACAAAATTTGAAAAAATGAATGCTATTTCGGTGAATGTTTATGCGTTAGAGTTGACAGAAGTCAACGAACGAACATTTTACTCTGTAGTACCCACCAGACTTACTAAGCATAAATCCAATCGACACGTTAATTTGCTTTTAATTCAGGACAAATATTTCCCAAAATTGGATGACTATGAAGCTCCTCCTGACAACGATAATGCTGAAGAGAACGTCAATATAAAATATCACTATGTCTGGATTAAGGACCTTTCACGACTAGTATCAAGTCAACTCAACAAATATAAGGTTAAGAAATTCATCTGCGATCGGTGCCTCAACTATTACCATTGCCAGGAGAAGCTTGATAGTCATGCTGCTCTATGTGAGAAAATTAATAATGAGAAAATTTCATTCCCCAAGTATGATTTTGTAGAATTTAAGAACCATGTGTATAAGCAGACGTGTCCTTTCATCATTTATGCTGATTTCGAATCGCAGTTGGAGAAATGTAATTCCAAAATTTCAAAAACCACTTCAAAGTATCAACATCATAAAGCATACAGTGCTGGGTACTATTTCAAATGTTCTTTCGATGACTCGTTGTCATTCTATCGTAGTCATAGGGGTGGAGATTGCATGGACTGGTTTGCCTTCGAAATGTCTAAAATTGCCAAATTTGTCGAATCCAAATTGAAAAATATCGTTCCAATGGTAGTCAAACCGGCTAGTACCAGCGGCGCAACCATCTGCCACATTTGCGCAGAGAAATTCAAGGCAAAAGACGTTATCGTACGCGACCACGACCATTTTACTGGCGCATTCAGAGGCTTCGCACACCAGGCTCCCTGTAATCTCAACTTTAGGAAACTGTTCGTTGTTCCCATTACGTTCCACAACCTCTCAGGATATGATTCACATTTTATAATCAGAGACATTTCCAAGCGGGGACGTGTGAGCGTACTCCCGGTTAATCGTGAAAAATACATTTCCTTTACACAACATGATGATGAAACAAGCATAAAATTCCGATTCATCGACTCTTTCCGCTTTTTGGGAACCAGTCTCGATGCTTTAGTGTCAACGCTGAAAGTTAATGATTTGAAAATTCTAAAGAAAGAATTCAGTGACGTAAATGAGACGAAATTTGAATTGTTGACACGAAAAGGAGTATTTCCATATGACTATGTCGATAATGTAGAAAGATTGGATGAATCCGAGTTACCAAGTATTCAAAATTTCTATAACAAATTGAACGATACAAATATTTCGGACGACGATTACGCGCACGCGCAAAAAGTTTGGGAATCTTTCGAGCTGAAATCGCTGGGAGAATATAGCGACCTATATATGCGGACCGATATCCTTCTTCTTGCTGACGTCATGGAAAATTTCCGTGCGTCATCCCTCAAGACCTATGGCCTCGATGCTGCTTGGTATTACACCATGCCTGGCTATACTTGGGACTGCATGCTCAAGTATACTGGGTGTATACTGCAAATCATCAAAGATATCGACATGGTGATGTTTGTGGAGCAGGCGATAAGAGGAGGAGTATCGGTTTGTTGCAATAGGTATAGCGAAGCAAACAATAAATATCAGAAAAATTACGATCCAAAAATGCCGTCAAAGTACCTTCTTTATCTCGATGTAAATAACCTTTATGGAAAAGCAATGAGTGAACCCCTCCCTTATGGGGGCTTTACATGGGTAGAAAATGTTGACATTGATGTAACCCAAATTCCTGACAACAGTCCAGAAGGCTATATTCTCCAAGTTGATTTGGAGTATCCTGAGGGGTTGCATGACCTACACAAGGACCTTCCATTTTGTCCCGAACACCGCACACCACCAAATTCAAAATTATCCAAATTAATGACCACACTCCACGATAAAAAGCAATATACTTTACATTATCGAAATTTGAAGCAGGCATTAGAACACGGTCTGAAATTAACCAAGATTCATAAAGTATTAAAGTTCAAACAATCCACGTGGCTAAAGCCCTACATCGAGTTGAATACTCGATTGAGGACTCTAGCCACAAACGATTTTGAAAAAGATTTAAGGAAATTAGCCAATAATGCGGTGTTTGGGAAGACTATGGAGAATATTCGTAATCATAGAACAGTAAAGTTAGTCAGAATGTATGAAGGCCGCTATGGCATTAAAAATTTAATTTCAAGTCCTCGGTTTCAACAGCGGACAGTTTTCGACGACAATTTGGTGGCAGTAGAGTTGAAAAAAGCAGAGCTGATTTTCAACAAGCCCCTATACATTGGTATGGCTATTCTTGATTTATCGAAAATCGTCATGTATGATTTCCACTACAATTTCATGTTACCAAAGCTTGGAGCTGACGTAAAACTCATGTATACCGATACGGACAGCTTCATCTACGAAATTGTATGTGGCGATGCATATAGTGAGGTGATTGATGCAAATATCGAGAGATTTGATACGTCTGACTATGCTCCAGACAATATTTATGGTATACCTCGAGTAAATAAAAAAGTCTTGGGCCTATTAAAGGATGAGGCAAACGGTAAGATTATTACGCATTTTGCTGGACTACGGTCCAAGATGTACAGTTATAAATTGGATATAACGGATGAGGATATTGAAAAAGAGAGAAAGCGATTGGGAAGAAAGGGGTTCAGTAAAGAACGACTAGATAGGGAATTGGAAAATTTCGGTATTACTAAAAAATCCAAGGGTGTCAAGAAATGTGTTGTCAAAAATAAGTTGACTTTTGATGACTATGTGGATTGTCTGACGGCTTGGAAAGAAAAGACCGTAGCCCAGCAAACGATTCGTTCCTACGCTCACGATGTTTTTTCCATCGAACAAACAAAAATTGGCCTGAGTCCCAAAGATGATAAGCGGAAACTGATTCACGATTCATTTGACACACTTCCGTGGGGTCACTACAGTTTGACGGATTGATTTTCTCCTTAGTATTTTTGCATTAAAATTTTTAAACCAACGCTGTTGTATTGATGACTTATTTTCCCATGAAAAAATGTAACTTATTTTATTCATCCAATAATTTATGTTGTATATATGTATATTTTCAATTATTTTAGTATTATCTAATTATTCCTAATATTCATATTTTATTGTATAAACTTTTTTTCATTTTTATTATTCCTTTTTACATTTATACTATTATACACTTTTACAATTATTAGACTTTTCTGTGTATTCTTTTCCCACACCCTTATCTGGATGTGTACGAGAAAGAAAGGGAGAGAGAGAGAGAAAAGAGAAGAAGAAGAGAGAGAGAGAGAGAGGGAGAGAAAGAGAGGGAAAGTGTTGTAATAGGATGTGAATTGAAGGTATGGATGTAAAAAACAGTTGTATCATGTCTTCTGACGAATACAGACGTGCACTAGAAGAATTTGGGTTGGAAGTTAGAAAGCTCAGTGCAGACGTCCAATTGTATGAGCAGAAAGTTTGTTTGTTCAAAGATTTCGAGCAATTGAGTGTTTGGGACAAGGTGTTCACAGAACCGAGACGCACAGCTGCACCTACATCGAGAAGAATCCAACCAACACAGCTACTAGATGGCGATACTGAAAGCAAGCTTCATTCTATTGACAGCTCTGAGCAACAATGTCTTCTACACAAACATACCGTACAATACGAGGAATGCAGCCGTATGTTTTGATGTGAATCGTTCACAACAGTGTGATTGGAAGCTGATGAGTAGAATGTATGCCAATGATAAGAAACTACCTGTATATTCAATCGACATGCCTCGAGTCAATGGGACCACCATCGACTACAAATTGAAATTATCGTTTTCTGATGGCAGTGACGGTGAAACTGGGGACTGGCAGACATTTACATTGAAGAAATCACCCGCAAAATTAGATGATGATCAAGATACTGTCAATATCATTGCAATTTTGACACTTTGTTGTACACTAATATGTTCACTCATTTTAATCTCACATGTTATTTTCATTATACTGAGAAATAAGGGATGTGATGAATAAAAACTCTGAAATTACGATATATAGTTTTTTATTTTGGCAATAAATTACATAACCAATTATATAAAGTATCGACATTGTGGAGACTGCACTGGAACCTCCCTCCATGGAAATGATGCATGCAAGGTGGAATGGATTGTTGAAACGTTATTAGCTGCCACCAAGAATTGTCAAAATCTTCTAAATTCACAATGTGATTGGTCATCTCCAACTCTGCACATTTTCGCTGCAAGAACTGAATCTTTTGGTGTCCTCTAACGTAGATGATATTTGTTTGCTGCAGGTTATCTCGTAGTATTTGATCCAACTCATTTAAATCCACATAACCACTGGAATATTTTAAACCATGAACGTAACGCTCCACATGATTTGCCATCTTTTTATCTTCTCTGCTTAAACTCGAAAATTCTATAGATGGCTTGAATAGAAAATGACTCGTCTTTTTGCCAATGCGAATGGTCATTTCCTTTGGAATGAATTCACCATCAACCATGAACCCTTGAATATCAACCAGTGCGATCTCCATGGCTCTTCGAAGCAAACTGACGTCTGACTGATGCAGCAACACCCACCTAGGCAATATTTCGAACAATTTCGCTGAGTGGGAGATGTTCCATGATTTGATCGTGAATGATGATGCAATAGGCTTTGGTGTCGGGAGGGAAGCCTGTAGTCGCTTCAATGTCCAACTTTATGTCAACTGTGGACGACTTTAGACCCAGATGGCGCCTCGAGCAATCGATAACAAATATTGGTCGGGATTTGAATTCGGCAAAGTTTACTAGATAGCGCTTTTCTTGACAGTTATGGTAGCTCTTGTTGAACTCTGTATAGTTGAAGTGAGCGTCAGCATATTGGTCTCGGGAAAAGTCCAATAGCATTCGTTCTTGCGGATAATAGTCGCTATTCAGAGCCAATCGTATGGATTTGATGTTGGCATTATCGAACAAGGTGACGTCTTCATGCAAATTATCGGCTTTTTTCGTTTGGAAAAATACTATAACATATCTTGGACTGTCCAATGCAGAACATGTCTTGACGGACCAGATTTTTATGGTAGATCCTTGTGTGAGTGCTGGTAGCTCGTGCAATTCCCATCTGCGAAACGGTATCATCATAGGCTCATCTGCTTTGATACGTGTCAACAACTGCAACTTTATGTCATCGTTGGGTGTGAGATGTGGCACTTTCAAATTGATGCTTTCTATCGTTATTTTAGCAATACTTTGAGTCTGAGGAGATCCTGGCAAAGCAGTATTCGCTCTCTCGACAACCTTCACACTGTTGGCATCATTGCGAGCTCTCACTAAACGGATTGACTGCTTGCCCCACGTTGCCACTTGATGATCATTGAAGATGGAAAACAAATGTTTCAGTGGAATGTTCATGCTAAACGTACCATCGGTGTTGAGGATCGGAGCATTGGGATAGTTCCAGCCTGCTATGGCTAGATGACGTGAGTCTTCAGGTGTATAACACAAGTATCCTCGCACAGTACTCGTTATTCCAGGATATCTGACAGTGTCCAATTCTTTATTACACAATTCATAGGTGCAGGAATCAAAGAGATAGGCTCCAGCATTGTGGGTTAATGTACCAGTACCACCACCGGTCACCTTCAATTTACCCTTGATGGTAATGATGCCTTCAAACATGGCCAACCACGAATCTGCTTGATTAACCGTTATATCGATGATATCATTGTTCTCGAATGATTTCACATATGGATAATAGGTACGCCATTCCACTTTAGTGATGCTTTCGTCGAATCTGGGTTTGCGGAAAACGTCGAACACGGGTGCTAACAACATTGTAGTCTTTGAGTGATTTCAGAAACAGGACACTGGATAATGTCAATGTTTTTCTGTTGCGGCTGCTGCTGCTCTTCGAAGACACGACTGCTTTGGTGTACGGTGTCAAGAGAACTGGTGCCGATGATGTTGCTGATGATGGTATATTATCTGATTTATAGGAGTAATCAAACACTAGTACCATCTTGCGAGTTTCTTCAATTCCAATCTTATGATGATTTCTTCACCTCTAAAATTCACCTGCCTGAAATCTTGATCTAGAATCTGGAGTGTAATGTTGGGCAATTCCCGCCTGCTGACTATAGGTAGATAGATTAGATTTCTGGGAGTCTCGTCTATGGCGTAACCAGGATCGACTGCAACTGCAAACTCGTAGATCGTATGTGATGGTCTGTCGTTGTAGAGAGCTCCAGCAGTAACGTTGCTATCAATGTGAATGGTTCTCACTTTGGTTATGCTGACCGGCAAATCGGAAGTGTGGACTTGTTGTGCGTTCAACAATCTATTTGAAAATCCCAAGACTTGAGCTATGCTATCCTTCGGGCGAAAATCAATGGCAAACTGTTTGCTCGAAATCTCACACTTTAGTGTATTATTGTTGGGCTTCAACGAGAATATATCATCAACGTCCTTTGCACTTGAGATGCCCAATTCTTTGCGTATGAATTTCTCAATGTCCACAATGTCGTATGAACCTTCGGGAATATCGATGATCTTTCCCGCCTTGGTCTTATCTTGCAGATAAAACTTTGATCCTTTGTCGATATTCGGTATACTGTTGTATGAATGGAATCCCAACAATGCTAGTCCGTAATCAGAGTCTGGATCGAGTTGAAGTGGTGTCAAAAAGTCTATGGAGAGCGTAGATGTACGACCTTTCAACGTCACAATCAGAGACATGACTGATGCACAATGACCGAGTTACTTGGTCTCATTAAAAAGGAATTCTAAACATAGACGTCCACAATTACTTTGATTGAAATTTTGGTATTGATTGTTATTGTACAAGATTTTCGTGCTGGCACCCAAATATTGCGCCAATTCTCTGGGCGGTTTCAGATTACCATAACTATCGAAATATAAGGCTTTTTTATCATTTTTTATGTGAGCCACCCAATGAGTGCCCGCATGATTGGAGGTATCCAAATTCAATACAGCACACTCGCGATGCCATGGACCGGTGGAAGGTAGAGTGTCCCGCATAAAAACACCTCGAAAATATGGTATTTTCAGCTGTTTGGCATACTTCATCACATCTTTATCGTACATTGATTTATTGGGTAGCTTGTCTAGAAGTTTTTTGAGTTTTTTGATTGTTTCTTCAAGTACAGTCCGAATCCTCTCGATGTTTTGCGTAGAAATAGGCCGGAACCCTGCTTGCCGATAGCCTCCATTGCTTTATTATGTCTTTGATCTTCTTCGAGCTTTTTCTTTGCATTTCTCGCATCGATGACTGTCTTTGCGACTGCTCCGGCTCCTCCAGCTAGAGATCCTAGGGCTCCCAAGGCGGCAAAGATTGGTATCAATGGTAGTATACCGCCACTGTGTGGAAGAGGTATGATTCTTGGTACTCTGATTCTTTTTTTACCGCCAGCCCTCTTGATTGCCATTCTGGCTGCATGGAGTGCTTTCAATGCCGATTTATTCAGACCACTTCCTGATGTTGTACTACCACCATCTGACTTTGATAGTACATTTTTTATGAATTTGATAATGTTGGATAGGGAGTGCTGTGATACAAGACCCATGCCAAGTTTTCGTTTGACCTTCATTCCGGTGGTGACAAGCCAAGCAGCAGCCTTCTCTTTGAATTTAGCGTTCTTCGACTTGACTCTCTCCCACGCTCTATTTTCCAATATCCAATCAGCTTTGTGCCTGTCTTCTATTGAGGAATTTTGTGAATAGGCGATATCGTGTTCTCGACACGCGTCGTCCAACGGATTGATACCGGTGTCTCCTCTTGCAAGTCTTTTATCGAGTTTGGTACCTGGACCACAAAATCTGTAGCCTGGAATGTGTAATTCGATGGGAAGTTTATCGATCAGAGAATTAAGCACACCCTCTCCGTGGTAGAGCAACATGAAGACTGACGTGTAGGAAGTTCGACAACTCTGCATATACCTAATGAAATGAAAAATATATCATCACATGATGAAGATCATTCAACAAGAACGGATGTTACCCATTGTGAATTTGGATGAAATTTTGTCAACCAAACCCCCAGTAAATAGTAAACATGGGAAACTGCTTCCCCATTCGTTCAGAGCAATCTTCTGCGGACCAAGCGGATGTGGAAAGACCAATGCGATGCTTTCCCTGCTGTTCAATCCAAATGGCGCGAAATTCAAGAACGTTTACGTGTATTCAAAGTCGTTGTACCAACCGAAATATCAATTGCTGCAACAAGTGTTGGATTCAGTGAAAGGTGTTGGGTATTGTTACACTTCGTTCATGACGTTACGAAAATACTGCAGAAAACAGAGCTATGCATTATTGTTAACCTACTTTTCACTCTCTTTTTCATTGGTTCATAATTGAATTCATCTGTGATGTTTACTGCTGGCTATCGATTGGTATTTCTCTGTTCGTTGTTATTGATTCTAACTCAATTTTTGCTGTAAATAAGGAATTATATTGTGATTTTTAGCCTACTAGTTATCGTTATTGCATACCTTTTGGTCAGAATGTTTTGTTTACAAATTTTGGTAGGTAGGTAGTTGGTTCCTGGAATTGTCGCACATGACTGATTCAGTCCACAGGTATTTCGCCAAATTTCATCTTCAATTTCGAGTATCATTCTTGTAATTATTGTTGCCGTTATATTTCCAAATAAATATCATTGTTATGTAATTATTGTAATTATTGAAAATGTCACTGTCAGCTTGATGACGTTTAGTCTCTATTGACGGTAATGACACTAATGACGGATGACCACTATTTGCGAACCTCTGCATGCATCTTCTCGAATTTTCAACATTGTCATCATGGGACATTGACCCATAGTTCCCTTGCTATCATCACGAATACGGGCTCTAACGGCTCACAATCAGCACATATCTCGTTATGATGATTTGGCACTCTGTATCTTCGCCATTAGGTACCTGTTTGTTGATTTGGCACTAATTCCTTGTAAGTATGGGCGTTATGGGTTATGTTACATGGTGATAAAGGGTCATCGCACGGGAAGAAGATGATGACGTATTTCGCCCCACTATTCAGGTCTACAATGATCCTCAGTTGCGCATGACCGCGTTTGAATATTTGAAGTTTCAAATCCAAACAATAATAACTGGCAATAATATATTCGGACTTGAAATAAATGGTGATTTAATGATATTCCTTCTTTTCTGATGGTCTCGACACCTCTCTTGATATTATCGACATAGTTTTCACTGCCATGGTGAGGTAGAAATGCCATGTACAGGGTGTTCGCGGGGATATCTCCCGCCTATAATTTTATATCGTCCGGTGATTGATGTGTGTGGGAGTATATAGGGGAAGATACACAAAAAAGGGTGATCTTCCGGTGAGATGTGGCAAGGACAGCCCCTTCGATCTTCATAGGCACCATTTTGTCTGCAGCAGTCTACCAGCCTGGTCACAAAAGTAAGCCGTGAGATCTGTTTCTTGAATAATTTCGAATTTGCCTAATATTCGATTTTCCATTACTTAGTGTTGGGATTAATTAGGAAAAGATCTCAAATTTGGGATATCCATTATCATCGCTGGGATGATGGGATTCCTGTTGCCTCTATAGAGGGATTCTTCGTGGCTGAAATCCACGTGGCCGAGCCGACCCACATCACCACTTCTGGAACCCACACAACATCCAAGGTACTATATATTCTTTTAATCATCAGCTGCTATTTTCTTGTCATTCCTTGTGTTGGTAAAAATAACGCACGATTGTCGTCATTCCACATAGGGTTCCTTTTATTGGGCTAAAGCCTTCTCTCCCGTTCGCTGCATTCGAGATTTGGCCCCCTTCAGCTCCCTGGGACTGCTGTACTGGAGTCTGCGCTGGTGCGGTAGCTCTGTTTTCGCCTGCTTTGGGAGCCTTTTGATTTGTGGCTGAAAGGCGACATACAGGAGACACCACCTGACTCTGCTGACTCCACCTGACGCTGCTGACTTCACCTGATTCCCCTGTACATCAGGACCTGCTCATAATTTGGTGAGTTCGTTCCATGCACCATCAGGGATAGTATTTTACTTGGGATAAACTACCACCAACCTTAATTCATCAGTTTTAAATTTCATTCAACATAATATAATTGCAACATATGTCATTGATTTAATAGACACTCAGTATAGCTACAAAATATACCCCTGTAAACCAAAAGTGCACTGCGGTAAAATAGGCCTTATTATTTCTTTTGTCTCATTGATACTGATTTACTGAGTTATTTTGTTGATTAATAAGCTATATATTATCATACTGTCTCAGAGAGTTGATTTTGAGCAGTGATTGTACTATTTTACACTGATCTGAAGAGTTGATTTCAGTCAGTCAATTTATATTTCTTGTTGTTGCAATAATTGTACACTGTTCAGGCATTATTGCTATTGATACTCAGTTACTTTGGAAGTCTTTGAGCCAACTATAGTATCTTTTGTCACATTATTTGTCATTTCAGAATTTATTTGTGATTAAAAGCATATTCATCCCTATCAAACTTAGTATTTTACTAAGCCTAACGTACCCACCCATTTGTCCCGCTGAACTACCAGTGTCTAGTTTCTACGGTATCAAACTGGGCACTAAAAACACTTTTTCTGTTGTCAATACATTTAAGATTTAAAACACCTAATAAATCTTAGGTAATTCATCAACCAAACTCAGGGGTAAATAAAATTCTATTCCATCTTTTTTTACTACTCACCCCCTGAGATTTAAAGGCATAACAGTGGCGCCCAACGTTTATCAGTGGCACAATAGGGTGAATATGTTGGACTTAGGAAGTAATAATTGGTGGTAGTGAATTTTTTTTTTTTGAAAATTTATACTTCCCAATTTGGCTTAAATTTCACATAATTCTGTATATTTTTGAATCTATTTTATACTGTGAATCGCTTTTTTTTTTTTCTTTCGGAAACATTGAATCGACAGGGTGTTTGGACAAAATTACCATTTATTTTTGGAGTTGATGATCAGGAGAGATTAATAGAAGATTACAATTCAGACAATTTTTCTAATGACCTGTGTATTCTGTATAGACTGTTGAGAACAACCTATCGTCAATTTTTAATTGTACAGGGTATTCAATTTTCAGGTACATTTCTTCTTCACAACTTGAATTTCTATTCAAAAAAAAAACAAGGAATATACCAACATCAGCTAATTATTCTTAATGTAATCAAAAAGTTAGTGAAAGGATTTTTTTTTCCTTGTTTTTGAATTTTGAATACTGAAATGTACAGGGTTAGGTCATAAAATAATATAGTCAGTTATACAGTATTTGAAGATAGCATTTGTCAATTTTATTAGATTGTATATTTTACAACAGTGAATTAATTTATATAGGGTCATTCCAAAAATCCATTACACTCACATTTGTTATCATTGATCATTGGATATCAATATACAGGGCGTACACATACAGGTGATTCACAGTAATAGATCAAACAATTGATAATATATATATATTTTTCTTATTTACTAGAGGTTTACTCTGGTGAACATAAAATTTTCAGGTCGTGTTTGTTGTTGTACAGGGTGGTCAGCGTGCTGGGTGTATCTGTCTAGGTGTTGTCAAATTTTAGGGATTGTTTCCTTGTTCGTTTTTTTTTATTTTTTTTCTTCTCTGGGAAGGGAGGGGGTATGCAAACTGTCGTTTGCATGTGCAAATATTTACATTTTCCCTGATAGTTGATTTCCCTATATTTTTCTGATATTTCAAATTGAATTTGACATTTGATCTTGAATTTTTTTTTTTTTCTTGAATTTTTGATTAAGGTTATTAACTACTTTTTTTTTGCTTATCGAACATTTTCGATTATTTCATACTTATTACCAGCCTATTTTGACTTCGAATTTATTATTGCCGAGATTTGAGACTGAGAAATTTCAATCGTGTTGTTCTATAGTGAGCCAGGCGTGGACTTGAATTTATAACTGATTTTTGGGGTACCGAGAAATTTTAGGATTATCATGGAGATCAATAGACTACGTAGCGATGAGCTAACTTATGAACTTTTGCTTCGCGGTGCATGCCTAGGAAATGGAACAGTTCAGGAAAAAAGGGTGCTATTAAGAGCTGCGTTGCAGGCTGAACAGGAAGGTTCATTACAAACATCCACCATGCAGTTTGATCCTAAAAATGAGCTTTTGATTTGTAATAATAAAGTAACTGAATTATTAGGAGATGTTCAAACATTTGATGAGGACAATTTCGAAAATGAATTTAAAAAAATTCAATCGCGGCTCATTCATGTCTCCAAACGTATTGATAGGCTTCCAGCTAGAATACCGGAAGATGAGATAGAAAGATTGAAATTGACCACCGTAGCCAATAATTTGAAACTTGCATTAGATTGTGCACATAGGGCTGCTAGGAGAAAATCATCTAATACTACTTCAGCCAGTAATACTGTTCCCACAAATAATAATACTCCTCCAAATGCCAGTTCCACCAGCCATTCTTTTGTAGATGATCTGATTTCATTTGACGAAGCAGAGGAACATGTCAATAGTTATAGTGAAAAGGCACCTAATGCTAATGGTAATCATGTAAATTTCAATATTCCGGCGGCACAATCTTCCCAGCCTAAATCAACCTTGGATCAAGATATGGAAAAGGACATTGATGTTTCAATTTTAACAAACAAAATTTCAGAAATGATGCGTGACATGAATGTAACTTCCGTACGTCCAGCACAAAATGTTAATGATTTTGGATTAAACCTCCCTAGTAGTCGTTGCGCTACCATAGGCACTACTCAAGTAGATCCCTTTTCACCGGTCAATTTTCATACTACGAATGATAGCAGGAATATTTCTCGTGTTAGTTTCGAGTCTGGTGTACCTCCTCAGCGATTCGTGGATGTGAGTCGTTGGAGACTAAAGTTTAATGGTACTAGTAGTGTCACTGACTTTTTAGAAAAACTAGAGGACATGCGAGTTTCTAGAGGTATTTCCAAAAATCAACTTTTTGATTCAATTCCAGAATTATTAGAAGGAGACGTATCTATTTGGTTCCGTTTTGCGCGCAGTAACATCAGAACATATGATGATTTTGTTTTGGCATTGCGAAATAGCTTTTTACCTCGAAATTACGAAGAGAAAATTTGGGATACTCTTAAGAGAAGGACACAAGGTCCGAATGAAAGTGTGATTATTTATATTTCATATATGGAAAACCTATTCGATAAACTGAATTCTAAACCGAATGAAGAGTATAGGGTTGCTTTCATTAGAGGAAAAATGCTACCATATTTACAAATGGCTTTTGCGGGAAAAGGTGTCTATACTTTAACAACATTGATCTCAATAGGTAGAGAAATCGAAGAGGCCAATCAGAGCGCTCAAGATTATAGAGCACCTTTAGTGAGTCCTAGATACTCAGTCGAACCTGGACTGGAGTATCAGCGACCCCCTAATTCTCGTGTAGCAGCGGTTGACTCCTCGATAAATCCTAACTACTTTGATTCCCCACAGACCCAAAATAGTCAGCACTATACTTCAAATTCTTTTTCACTTCCTAATGCACCTAATACTTTGGAATTAAATTCAGTTTCGCCTTTAGCCATTAATGCTGCTCCTTTACAGCCTACTTTTCCAGATTACGGACAACAACATAATAAATTTACTTATAATCACAGGGATGTTGACGGTAATGCCAGTAATCCTACTTTTTCTGCTGATGTAACCAATAATTTGTTTCCACATAGTTCGGGTTTAGTAAATTACTCAAACAGTTTCATTCAAGCTGCTCCTATGAATTTTGGGCCTAACCCGACTCAGTCTACTCCGCTCACTACTAGACCCTCTTCAGGTCCAACCTGTTGGAACTGCGGTCAGTCAGGACATATTAGGAATAGGTGTACACAACCCAAAAAGTTACATTGCTTTAAATGCGGTAGGCCTGAAGTCACAGTAAAAACTTGTCCTAACTGTTCGGGAAACGGGCAACAGAGCCGTTAAGGAGTCGTGTGATGTGCTCTGATAAATTAGTAGTCGACTCATTTCAAAATAGGAATTCTCAAACAATTTTGCCAGTACTCTCGTATATTTTGTCACACTGTGAAGGTGATAATCGACCATATTTATCAGTTGAAATTTTTGAGATTGAATTCAAAGCTTTGTTAGATAGTGGGGCAAATAATACAGTTATGGGAAAAATTGGATGGGATGTGTTAAAAGGTCTAGGTCTCAATTTAAATAAGTCAAATATCACTTCTTGCGTTGTTGCCAATGATCAGAATTGCGTTGTATTAGGCTCCATTTCTGTACCGATAAAATTAGAACATAAAGTTAAGATTTTAGATATTTTGGTTGTTCCTGAGCTAAATCACTCCATCATACTGGGTGTTGACTTTTGGTTGGCAATGAACTTAATTCCTGATTTGAAGCGTGGCTGCTGGTCATTTTCGAATCCTTCCTCGTGCATCAATACCATCAGTTCTGTCACTAAAGTAATTCCAAAGGAAGTTTTGAGTGATGAAGAGCAATCACGATTGGATCAACTAGTTAAATCCTACTTTGAACAACAAGGAGATAAATTGGGTTGTACTTCTTTGATTCAACATAAAATCATAACAGATTCAGAGCCGATTAAGCAAAGGGCATATAGAGTATCTCCAATAATGCAAGAACATATTGATAAAGCAGTTAAAGAGATGTTGGATTTGGATGTAATAGAACCTTCTTCTTCAGCTTGGTCAAGTCCTGTTTTGTTAGTGCCAAAGAAAGGAGGCGAATATCGATTCTGTGTTGACTATCGCCAACTTAATAGAGTTACCAAGAAAGACGCGTACCCACTCCCCTTCATTTCCTCAATTTTAGACAAGTTACGAGGCGCAAAATATTTAAGTTCTGTGGACATTAAATCTGCCTACTGGCAAGTATTGATTGCACCCGAGTCTAGGGACTATACAGCTTTCACTATACCAGGTCGCGGACTTTATCATTTTAAAAGAATGCCATTCGGTCTTTGTAATGCGCCAGCCACATTTGAACGTCTAATTGACAAAGTTTTGGGTCCAGAATTAGAACCAAATGTTTTTTATTATTTAGATGATGTGATAATTGTTTCATCTTCATTTGAAGACCACTTGAAAACTCTGAAGGAGGTATTTGAGCGTTTCAAAAAGGCCGGACTAACTGTCGCAGAATCGAAATGTTTCTTTTGTCGCCCTGAGCTACGTTACTTAGGTTATGTTGTAGATAGTCAAGGTCTCCATGTCGATCCTGAAAAAGTCTCGTCAATTTTGAACATCCCACCCCCTAAAAATGTCACTGAGGTTCGTCGAGTACTGGGTGTTGCATCGTGGTATAGGAGGTTCATACCAAATTTTTCCACCTTAGTTGCTCCCATGACTGCGCTTCTTTCTAAGAAAAAGAAGTGGTGTTGGTCAGATGACTGTCAAATTTCGTTCCAAGGCATCAAAAACGCATTGGCTTCAGCTCCGGTACTAACCTGTCCTGATTTTAGTCGACCTTTTCAAGTCCAGACTGATGCATCTGCATACGGTATAGGCGGTGTTCTGTCGCAAAATTTTGACGATGGAGAGCATGTTATATGCTATGTCAGTCGATCACTAACTCGCCAGGAACGGAATTACAGCACTGTAGAGCGAGAATGTCTGGCTGTACTGTTTTCGGTGGAGAAGTTGCGACCATATCTTGAGGGGTACGAATTCTCGGTCATCACTGATCATCACAGTTTAGTATGGCTCCATAATCTAAGAGAACCTAAGGGTCGAATAGCACGTTGGTTGTTGCGCCTTCAACAGTTTAATTTCAAGATTTACCATCGTAAAGGTCGTGATAACGTGGTAGCTGATGCATTGTCGCGAGCTGTACCAGAAATCAGTGTTGTCAACGTCTCTGATGTTACTAGTCCATCTTCAGATCCCTGGTATCTCCGAATGGTTCAGCATGTTTCAGATAGCCCATTAAACTATCCACAATGGCGTTTTATCAATGGAAAACTATATAAATATGTTTCCTGTTCGTATCCTGGTCTGAGAGACACGGCGGATTATTGGAAGGAGGTGATACCAAAGGAAGGCCGGAAAAAAATTATCAGTGACAACCATGACAACTTGGTAGCTTGTCATGCTGGCGTTTTCAAGACATATAAGAGGTTGGAACAACGGTACTTTTGGCCTAAAATGCGAGCGGATGTTGCTGCTTATGTAAAGAGGTGCCAGACTTGTATACGTCATAAGCCAGAATTGAAACGTCCAGCTGGTTTGCTTGGAAAACACCCAGAGCCAACTGTTCCTTGGCAAATGATCTCTGTAGATCTCGTTGGACCGTTGCCTCGCACAAAAGAAGGTTACAAGTTCATCTATGTGGTTACTGATACTTTTAGTAAATTTTCCTTATTTTTCCCTCTGAGATTGGCTACAGCTGCAGCAGTGACTAGAATAACTGAGGAACATATCTTTTTGATGTTTAGTTGTCCACAAATTCTGATTTGTGATAATGGGGTACAATTTCAATCTAATCTCTTCAAAAAGTTGTGCCAGGATTATCATGTCCACATCCGATTCACACCATTGTACCATCCACAAGCGAATCCAGTTGAGAGGGTGAATCGAGTTTTAAAGTCTATGCTGTCATGCTATGTGGAGGAAAATCACAGAACATGGGCTGAGTTATTGCCAAAGGTTGGCTGTGCTATCAGAACTTCCGTTCATGAGGCTACTGGGTTAACACCTTTCTTTATCAATTTTGGACGTGAGCATAAGTCTAGTGGCAATGATTATGATCATCCTCTGGTTGAAGCAGATAGCGTGCCTACCTCAAGAAGAGCTGTGGAGGAATTTAAAAATATCTATGATGATGTTCGAAAACGTCTGGACACTGCACACTCAAAGTCTAAAGTTCGATACAATCTCAGGCGTAGGCCCGTTAGTTTTGCAGTTGGTGAATCAGTTTATGTGAAAAATCATGCACTGTCGGATGCCACGAACCACTTCACAGCAAAGTTTGCACCAAACTTCAATGGACCTTTTGTGATCAAAAGGAAGCTTTCTCCAGTCACCTATGAAATTGTAGACAGCTCTAACAAGTCGAAAGGCACTTGGCACGTTCAGGACATCAAGTCTCATCCACCTGATCAGCCATCTGAGGATGAGGACGGTCATTCCTGAATTCAATATGAACCCATATCATAGCAGACAGTATTTTCGTTTTATTTGAGATTTACAGGTAAATCTCTTCGGGGTAGAGGGGGAGTGTTACACTTCGTTCATGACGTTACGAAAATACTGCAGAAAACAGAGCTATGCATTATTGTTAACCTACTTTTCACTCTCTTTTTCATTGGTTCATAATTGAATTCATCTGTGATGTTTACTGCTGGCTATCGATTGGTATTTCTCTGTTCGTTGTTATTGATTCTAACTCAATTTTTGCTGTAAATAAGGAATTATATTGTGATTTTTAGCCTACTAGTTATCGTTATTGCATACCTTTTGGTCAGAATGTTTTGTTTACAAATTTTGGTAGGTAGGTAGTTGGTTCCTGGAATTGTCGCACATGACTGATTCAGTCCACAGGTATTTCGCCAAATTTCATCTTCAATTTCGAGTATCATTCTTGTAATTATTGTTGCCGTTATATTTCCAAATAAATATCATTGTTATGTAATTATTGTAATTATTGAAAATGTCACTGTCAGCTTGATGACGTTTAGTCTCTATTGACGGTAATGACACTAATGACGGATGACCACTATTTGCGAACCTCTGCATGCATCTTCTCGAATTTTCAACATTGTCATCATGGGACATTGACCCATAGTTCCCTTGCTATCATCACGAATACGGGCTCTAACGGCTCACAATCAGCACATATCTCGTTATGATGATTTGGCACTCTGTATCTTCGCCATTATGTACCTGTTTGTTGATTTGGCACTAATTCCTTGTAAGTATGGGCGTTATGGGTTATGTTACATGGTGATAAAGGGTCATCGCACGGGAAGAAGATGATGACGTATTTCGCCCCACTATTCAGGTCTACAATGATCCTCAGTTGCGCATGACCGCGTTTGAATATTTGAAGTTTCAAATCCAAACAATAATAACTGGCAATAATATATTCGGACTTGAAATAAATGGTGATTTAATGATATTCCTTCTTTTCTGATGGTCTCGACACCTCTCTTGATATTATCGACATAGTTTTCACTGCCATGGTGAGGTAGAAATGCCATGTACAGGGTGTTCGCGGGGATATCTCCCGCCTATAATTTTATATCGTCCGGTGATTGATGTGTGTGGGAGTATATAGGGGAAGATACACAAAAAAGGGTGATCTTCCGGTGAGATGTGGCAAGGACAGCCCCTTCGATCTTCATAGGCACCATTTTGTCTGCAGCAGTCTACCAGCCTGGTCACAAAAGTAAGCCGTGAGATCTGTTTCTTGAATAATTTCGAATTTGCCTAATATTCGATTTTCCATTACTTAGTGTTGGGATTAATTAGGAAAAGATCTCAAATTTGGGATATCCATTATCATCGCTGGGATGATGGGATTCCTGTTGCCTCTATAGAGGGATTCTTCGTGGCTGAAATCCACGTGGCCGAGCCGACCCACATCACCACTTCTGGAACCCACACAACATCCAAGGTACTATATATTCTTTTAATCATCAGCTGCTATTTTCTTGTCATTCCTTGTGTTGGTAAAAATAACGCACGATTGTCGTCATTCCACATAGGGTTCCTTTTATTGGGCTAAAGCCTTCTCTCCCGTTCGCTGCATTCGAGATTTGGCCCCCTTCAGCTCCCTGGGACTGCTGTACTGGAGTCTGCGCTGGTGCGGTAGCTCTGTTTTCGCCTGCTTTGGGAGCCTTTTGATTTGTGGCTGAAAGGCGACATACAGGAGACACCACCTGACTCTGCTGACTCCACCTGACGCTGCTGACTTCACCTGATTCCCCTGTACATCAGGACCTGCTCATAATTTGGTGAGTTCGTTCCATGCACCATCAGGGATAGTATTTTACTTGGGATAAACTACCACCAACCTTAATTCATCAGTTTTAAATTTCATTCAACATAATATAATTGCAACATATGTCATTGATTTAATAGACACTCAGTATAGCTACAAAATATACCCCTGTAAACCAAAAGTGCACTGCGGTAAAATAGGCCTTATTATTTCTTTTGTCTCATTGATACTGATTTACTGAGTTATTTTGTTGATTAATAAGCTATATATTATCATACTGTCTCAGAGAGTTGATTTTGAGCAGTGATTGTACTATTTTACACTGATCTGAAGAGTTGATTTCAGTCAGTCAATTTATATTTCTTGTTGTTGCAATAATTGTACACTGTTCAGGCATTATTGCTATTGATACTCAGTTACTTTGGAAGTCTTTGAGCCAACTATAGTATCTTTTGTCACATTATTTGTCATTTCAGAATTTATTTGTGATTAAAAGCATATTCATCCCTATCAAACTTAGTATTTTACTAAGCCTAACGTACCCACCCATTTGTCCCGCTGAACTACCAGTGTCTAGTTTCTACGGTATCAAACTGGGCACTAAAAACACTTTTTCTGTTGTCAATACATTTAAGATTTAAAACACCTAATAAATCTTAGGTAATTCATCAACCAAACTCAGGGGTAAATAAAATTCTATTCCATCTTTTTTTACTACTCACCCCCTGAGATTTAAAGGCATAACAGTATTTTCCCTTTAAAGAAAATGATGATGTCATCAGTCCATCAGAAGCGAAAAATAATTCGATATTCATTTTTGATGATGTATCATGCGACAAGCAGCAAAAAATTCGAGAATATTTTTCAATGTGTAGACACAAGGATATTGACGTAGCATACCTATGCCAGACTTTTTCTAAGATACCGAAGCAGCTGGTGCGAGACAACAGTAACCTGTTGGTGTTATTTCGACAGGATGAAATGAATTTGAAGCATGTGTTCGACGAGCATGTCTCACCAGACATGTCATTCGATCAATTTAAAGCATTGTGCTCAGAGTGTTGGAATTCCAACCAATATGGTGCGATGGTGATTGCAAAAACTTTCGATATGAATGCTGGTAGATATAGAAATGGTTTCGATAAGTTCATAAGACTGTAATCTCTGGACCATTCATCAAGATGACGTCAACCAAGATGCATGATGATGTTGCTGATGCGCTGCGCAAGAAAAAAATCAACGAACTATCGAAATCAATCAGAAGAAAATATTTAGCACTAAAATCGGGCAAGTCTGAGGATGATGATGCGTTACAGAAAATATTCCAACCACTGACATCACCTTTGAAACAAATTGCCACCACGTCCAAGGTAATAAAAGAAAAACTCGATGGAACGCTTTCAAACATCAAGCGAAGCAGAGCAAAATCGTTGGGGTTGAAGAAGGAGAAGAAGAAGGAAGAGGATGGGGAGGTGGAGAGGGAGCAATCGGATTTGAATCAAACTAATTTCATACCTATGATGGATGTGGCTGATAATGCTGGGCATACTGAAGATGATGATGAGGATGGTTATGACGATGCTGATGATGAACTTTTCGTAGATAGTGAAAATATCTCACCGGCTGCAATACATGATTACGTTGATCAGTATCCTGCGATGGCTCAAAAATATCAGACTGAATACTGGACAAATGATAAAAATATCGATACGGTTTATGGTCCCAAATATGATCCAGTAACATCGAAATGGTCTCTCAACGGAAAAGAAATGAATTTCCATCGAAGAACTGGAGATATACTTCTTGATGGCTTTCGGTTCCGTGGCACCCCAGGCCTCTATCAATTACTCTTCTATAATGATCCATCCTTTGCCAAAGATGATACGAACCCATACAAGCAAATACTCTTGCTCACCAAAGCTCATCTGAATTCTGCAGGACGTATGAAGTCTTCCTCTAGACTCAAATACGTAGAAATTATTCGTCCAATGTTCAGATCCAATTCCAGTGGTCGTGGTTTGAAGTTGACATACAGCACAGCACCTATCGAGTACATGTATTGGGATGATCCAAACGAATTGGTAGATAGATTGAAGTTGCTCATTGCATCACAGCAAGCCGGAAATACATCAAACGATAACGAGATTGTTGCCATCTTGAACGAATTGGAAGAGGCAGGCATAATAAAACATGTGTAACATTTCTGTGATACTTCCGTGACACTTCCATGACAACTTCCGTGACAGTTCCGTGACACTTCCTTGACACTTCCGTGACAGTTCCGTGACAGTTCCGTGACACTTCCTTGACACTTCCTTGACACTTCCGTGACACTTTCATGGCATGTCTATGAGTGTAGGGGCTAATAATTGGCGAGGCAAAGTGTCTACCATTATCGATAACGTACAATACTTTAGTCATTAGCATAATGAGTCTCGACAATTTCGGACGTGGTTTGTTTCCACGCTCAGCTCAGATGGTGACAGTCAGATCTGGATTTTCACATACTCCAACCGGTGATATTGATGTTGGTCATTTGAAGATGTGTAACGTAAAACTGCCAACAGATGCCGCTGATGTTGCAAACAAACAATATGTGGATGAAGTTATATCGCAAATAAAGTTAGATTTCAAGATTGCTTTCGATAATTACGGTGAAAAAATCCGAAATTACCTTGCTGGCTTCAGCAATGAAATAATCGAAGAAAGGAAGAGAGTGGATGTACATGATCTGAAACTGGCAACGTACAATACAAACTTTGTTCAGTTGTCTGGCATAGTGCACAAGATCAACATACATGTGGAGCAGCTTCGTAACAACTCTCTACCAAAACTCGAAAGCGACATCGACTTGAATGTGAAAAATATTCTAGAACTTGTCGATAAGATTGACAACACTGTGAAGAGTTTGCACGATTTGAAGGCTGAGCAACAACACAGCCGTGATAAAGAACGCCAGCTTGCTGATGTCATTGATCAAATGAAAAAAGATCTGACCAAGATTGTCATCACTCCAAAATCTACGACAACACCACCGCCACCAAAAAGGAAGCCTCCTGTGTGAAACCCATCATATAAACTCCTAATTTAACGAAGTCAATATGTCACATTCTAAAGAAAAAATCAAACTCGTCAATGAATTACATAGACCTGCTAGGAAAAAATTTCCAAGGCGCCGCATTATCATCAAAGGTTTGGATGACTTATGGCAAATGGATCTAGCCGAAATGCGACCTTATGCCTCTGTTAATAAGGATCACAAGCTGATAATGGTCGCGATTGATTGTTTTTCCAAGTACCTATGGACTAGACCACTAAAATCAAAAACTGGTGCTGAAATCGCTCGAGCATTTGCAGATATCCTATCACATGCTGGCAACACCAGAATTCCCAAGAATTTGCAAACCGATCAAGGTACTGAATTCTACAACGAAAAGTTTCAAAGTCTGATGAAAAAGTTCTCCATCAACCATTATCATACGTATACCATAATGAAGGCAGCCATTGCTGAACGTGTTATACGGACATTGAAGGAAAAACTATACAAGTACTTTAGTTTGAATGGCTCATACCGTTGGATAGATGTCCTGCCTGAAATCACGAAGAATTATAATAACACGAAACATACGACAATAAGATGCAAGCCCAGTGACGTCACCATAGCCAACGAACATGATATTTTAAAATCCACGTACAATCACATCAAAATTGCTGGAACCAGAAAATTCGACGTTGGTGACATTGTGAGAATAAGCAAAGCCAAACATGTTTTTGAAAAGAATTATACACCAAATTGGACTACTGAACTATTTAAAATCGTAAAAGTTCGTATTACGAAACCTACTACATACATCTTGGAAGATTTGCATGGTACTCCGATCAAAGGTGCTTTTTATCCTGAAGAATTGCAAAAAACTATAAATCCTGACATCTATCTAGTGGAAAAAGTTTTAAGGAAGAGGGGTGAAAAGGTGTTTGTCAAATGGCTAGGATTCGATGATACACACAACAGCTGGATTGATTCCACCAACAAGTTATAATGTAATCATATGGAAAACTAGCACAAATTCAATGGATGTGAGGGGCCTTTCACGTCGATCGCTGACAAATAACAACCATTATCGGGTGTTGTGACGTGTTGGCAGTGGTGGTATAAATAATGAGGACTGAAACTTTCAACACATCAGTTCGAGAACAATGAGTGAAGACTCTGGTTATTCATCTAGTGAAGTGCTTTCCGAAACCGGTAGTACTAGTTCATTGGCAATGATGGGTTATTATGGTGACGTTGATACATATTTGGACATGATTGAGCAAGCAGCGAAAGCCGAATCGTACCTCCTGCTGACTTCATCGTTCCAGTTGTCCACCTACATGATTCAGTGCGGACTTAGTCCAGCTAGACAGTTTAGTCCGAGCATCATCCTGAAGAAACCCTTCCATCCAGCGAAAATTTCGTTCTCCACATATGAATGGGCCACCTTCATCGATTCGCTGTATAAGGTACAACAAGACTTTTTTGAAGCACCCCTGCCCTGTTTTATTGATGAATATGATCCTGCCGTTACCACCTGCGGAGACTATATCACCATAACCAAATTCGTTTGCGATGGTGTCAAAATGTTGTCACTCACCAAATACCACATTACATTCGAATTGGTGGAAGAGGATGTTGCAGACATTTTGAGTGCTGAAACGTGTGTTGTTTCACATTGAGTTGCGCTAATAAACAAATTGGACTTTTCCATGTATTATCAGAACATTTTGAATACTATAGCCGATTGGATTAGAAATAGCCTGACTGATTTGGGTGCGGAAGAGCTTATATTAGGTTTTTGCGATGTTTGCAATAGCATGTCTAGTAACGCTCTCAGAGAATATCTATATTACTGTAAAAATGATTTGATGGCTGATTTGAATAAAATGTTGTGAAAAATGTGACTAGTTTTTTTCATTTCATCAGTCTACAACTTGACGCGAGACTAGTAGCATCTGAAGCTCTGCTCGAAAAATCATGAAGTCTGAAATAGCTGTGCTATTGGAGTTTATAAAATCTCCCGCTTTGACTTTGACGAAATTCACTGAACAAGAATTGCAGTACATTCCAGTAGAATGTCTCATTGAATATGCAGATCCTTATGGGCTATTAAGGGTGTGGCACAAACTTCCTCAAGAATATCGCAGCAACTTTAACCTACAAATCAAACTGCCATGCTTCGTTCATTATAATCGTTCCGATTGGACCACACACTGGGATGGACCGCCATCTTCTCAAGAGGCATGTCATTTTTGTAGAAAAGGATTACTTAAATAAATAGATTATTTATCTTCGTTTTCGTATTCTTTTACCCCCATGGGCTGCCCTGTATATATATTTTTTATCAATTATCAATCAACTCAAACGCCCTGTATATGAAAATTTAATCTTGTTATTGTCATTAAAGTCGCAGTTTGAGGAATAGGTATACGAGCCCCCGCTTATCATTCTAAGGGATCTCTCGCTTTGCTGGAACTTCGAACGCTATGAAGGTAACGGCATGAAGTCACCCACTTTAAAATAAATAAATAATCCAAGTATTCGTTTCCAATACGAGCGCGCGCTTATCATTCTACGGGATCTCTCGCTTTGCTGGATCTTCGAACGCCATGAAGCGAGACAGCGTTGCCACACACAATAATGTAACAATATTAACATCCAAACACATACGTCCGACAACGTTGCAGCGCCTAGCGCTCGAGCCTTACTCTACCTCGATAGATCCGTTGCAAAGATAAGCGCGCGCCAGCGATGGATATTATTTTCGACTCGAAGTTTCTTATCTCTGGAATGCATCTCTCGCTTCACTGTACCTCGATAGATCCGTTGCAAAGATGAGCGCGCCAGCGATGGATATTATTTTCGACTCGAAGTTTCTTATCTCTGGAATGCATCTCTCGCTTCACTGTACCTCGATAGATCCGTTGCAAAGATAAGCGCGCGCCAGCGATGGATATTATTTTCGACTCGAAGTTTCTTATCTCTGGAATGCATCTCTCGCTTCACTCTACCTCGATGGATCTGTTGCAAAGATAAGCGCGCGCCAGCTATGGATATCCCGTTTGAATAGCATTAAAATAATTGGAATATCACGGAGGTCGGAATACCACAGTGCGTATATACGCTGCCTCGTAATGCAAAGGTCCCTGGTTCAATTTCCCCCAGCGGTGACAGCTTTTTTTAATTTATTTATTTACGATGGCGACGTGACGACGTATGAATAATTTGAATTTCGCGCTGGTTTTTAGTGGGCGTGGCCTCCAACCAAATGCTGGTCTCTGATTGGCTTGAGCCAGAATCCCTGTAGCCCCTCTACTTCCATCACTTCCGCTCTGACCGGAACTGACCCCAACTTTTGATTTTCAAATGGAACCTCCTGTACATTTTCCCATTTTCAGATTCAGGGTATCATTTTACATACACCAGTAGTTTTTCCGGATCATTTTGTGTGAAACAGAAAGAACAACAAACTGAACTCCACATCAATCTTCATTGTTTTCAGTAGCACAGAAAGAGGAACGATAAAACATTAATTTCAACAAATGCTCAAATTGGCTTTAATTTTGTGCAATGCATTGCTGACACCTTCTAGCTACACTGAAAGTTGCGTTGTGTGAAAATGCTTGGGGTATATTGTGGCAAGCCTCTAATATTCGATGCCTAAGGATTTCTATATTTTCTGACTAGAATAGATAAACTTGATCCTTCAAGTAACCCCAATGGAAGAAGGAAGAGCTGGCCTCCGTATCGGTCCATTTGTTCCTATCCACCTTTCTCCAAAGTGTGTATTCAAATAAATCACATTCAAACGCGTATTGTGTGGCGGTGCTCCATATTTTTGGAAAATGACTTCATAACGATCGGCGAGGGGGAGTTGGTCCAGAAAAGTTTCAATATAACCAGTAAGCAATTCAAAATACTTATACTAGTCTAAAGAACCGTCGATGAAAAACGAGCCTACCAACATATCATCAAGAATTCCGCACCATACATTCAAGCTTAATCTTGTTTGGAAGTTGGTTTCTACATTGCAATGGGAATTTTCTTGTGACCAACATCTGTGATTTCGTCTATTGAAGATGCCATTTCACCCGAATGTGCATCAATCTGACCACATTATTTTTTCTATAAAATGCAGGATCTTGATTGCACCTATTCAAAAAAATATTGCAGGAATGTGTCCTACGTTCTTTGTCATTATCGTGCTCCAAGGCGTGAATTTTGCGGAGAACGACTGGCGTGTACTTACGTTTTTTCAAAATAGAAAGTACTGTTCTTAGTGACGTACCTAAATCATTTGCAATCTCAATTGTACATTTCCTGGGCGTTTCTTGTACACTGAGTAAAACATTCAATTCCAAATCTGCATCAAACTCTCGCTGTTGTTTCTTTGGTTTTTTGAAACTGCCAAATTAAAGTAGATAAGCTTCCAATTCACCAAATTTCTGATGGCTAGGATGGTTTCTATTCGGATATCTGTTTTTATAAACACGAGCAGCATCGTACGAATTGTTCGAACATCCAAAATAAACTTGTCACATATCGTTTAACTCATTATTATTTATGTTCATAAAATAGAAAATATCATCACCCGTATCGAAACTTATTATTGGATGTTACTGTCACATAGAAATTGACTCACAAGGCTACCTAGATCTTGATTACTATTACCAATTAATGGACAATGTTTTAAGATAAAAACGAATTAGAAGAATTCCTCTTGACATTCTTATCCGGAAAAACTACTGGTGTATGTAAAATGATACCCTGAATCTAAAAATGGAAAAAGATACAGGGGGTTCCATTTGAAAATCAAAAGTTGGGGTCACTTCCGGTTATACCGGAAGTGATGGAATACTTTTTTCCAGTCAATAAATGAACAATATGGTATAGTTGCCCACCAAATTTCCGTTTATTGTACACACCTCTGTATGTTTGAACTCAGCTTCCCATGAAGAATCTAAGAATTGAATGATATAAAGGGTGGTCCATTCGAAATAATTGACGCGGAAATGATAATTTCAACGTGGATCACCCTGTATATTCAATTAATCCGTATGAAGCATATGGAAACTGGAAGACTCATTTCGGGAGATTCTTCAGAAATTGATTGTTTGACTGAAAATTGGGGTTATTCAGTACTTCGCGAAAGCACTGTATGTATGGTGGTTAGCACCACCAGAATGGTCTGGCTACTGAGAAAACATCTTCTGATTGTTATCCAAGGAAAATGTGAAAAATGCAGCTTATATACTTGAACGATAGTGAAGTTTCAGTTCACCTCGTTTCAATCGTGTGGCAAGGGCTAGGCACCATGGTAATGTGCCTGTCAATGGATAAAGTGGTTTCTAATATCGTCTCGACTGGAATTTGAAAAAATTACCTTTCATAGTATGACGAGAGTAAGTTGGTTATTTCTGCACCTTCGCTTCCTGTGACCTCCCATATGCTGAGAAAGTTTCTGCTTTCATGAAATAACGCAGGTTTGTCGTTTATAGTAACTTGAACAAGAACGTTTGGGACTTGCATAGAATCAAAATATAATTTTGAAGAGGCATTCTCACCAGTTCGCAACAACAATAATATGTTTCGAACTGTGAATACAGCATAAAAACTAAATTTTTTTTCGCGGCCCATGGAAACACTGATGGTATTCAATAGCAGATAGCAGTTTTAGCAACAAATTTGCCAACAATTGTTCAACAAACATTTCGAGCAATTGTTACGTTGAAAATAAACATGTTGAGGGTGGTTTCAGCTACCCCTGAAGGAATATATCGATGATATTGCTTGCAAAATGTGGGTAAATACATTGAATTGTTGACGTATGCAACGAATATGTGCATGGTGTTGTCCAATCTCATGAGAACTCAAGAGGCTTGTGCGATTGCGTCAGTTGGAGTATTGAAGAACAAATAACTTGGGCAGTGTGGAAACAATAGAAAGATAGTCATCGAACGATGAACAAAGAATGAGGTAGAAACATCAAAACATTCCATTCGAACCAAATCAAAAAAATGAATTTATTTTCTATATCTCACTGCGGGCAAAGTGACAACTAACATAAAATATATTTATTATTCTGAATGGAAATGTGAAATATTTAGTTTTCTGCATTCTTCTTGGTTTCTTGAAAGTTCTGGTTCGTGAAATATGTGTGATGTAAACAGCCTAACTGTAAAAATGTTGTTATAAAGAATAATGTGTTTCTATGCGACCGTATAAGTACTCCATGGGTCAAGAAAGTTTGAATAAATGATTACCTATAACACCTATAACTGATTCTGCTGACAATAGCCAATTGAAAATTCAAATCGTGACCCAATTCCTGACACCCTGTTACAGAACGGAGTTCAGGATATACGGTGATAGGCACTCCCGACCGGTACATAATGTAATGATATACCCCTCAGAGGGGCTCTAGAAACATCAGCAGGGAGGCAGGAGTACAACGATCATCCTGTTACACGCATCTCAGATTGTTCTCCAACCTCTCCATGATTCCCACATGCACCAGCATATTTCCGAACACTCAATATATGCCGCGGTGACAAATAATGTCTCAGAAGATTCTGAAATGTTCTGGAAACAATCGATGAAACAATTAGAGAGACGTGTATCGTTTTGAGAAGCTCCTAGAACAAAAATTAGGAGACAGAAGATCATTCTAGAACGTTCTCGAACCAAAGCCTACCAATGGATCTTATATATAAGACGGCCGAACAACTGCGTCAGTCAGTCGAGCAGCGAGTGTCACAGAGGCAGTAATATAACGCGTGATATAAATCGTTTTGAATAAATAGTAGTTATAAGTTCGATAAAAATTAGTGTTTCTTTAGTTGAAAAAAATAAGTTCGAAAATAAATAGTGTCGTGTTCGCTTCCCAATCAGCACCAGACATCTTGTCGTACGTCTTTACGTCCAGGGACGTATAAAGTACGTCTTTAAGATGTGAATCCATGTACATCTTGAAGACGTACACGAATTTACGTCTTTAAGACGTACATTTCAGGTCGTATCCACGTCCTTCCTCCCATGTCGTATAAAAGACGTCTTGAAGACGTACATTCCAGTACGTCAATTCGACTTATAGAACAATAATGTAAGTTATTTTCTGAAGAAAAACAAAATGTCATCTCTTCACGTTTTTTATTTTAAATTGTTTAGTTTATTCTTATTTTCAACAAAAGTGATGTTTTTGAATTTTTTCATCCGACATTTTGGAGCCTTCGTGTTAGATTCTCGAATTTTTACAAAAAAATCATATTCTCCGACCCCAAAAGTCCCATAGTAATCAATTTTGAAAAAAATCGGACTATAATCACAAAACTCGTCCGCCATTTTGAAGCCGACATTTTGGATTTTTCATTTTCGACAAGAGGAATTATAATCTCTGATCCCGAAATCCTTCAGATGCCAATTTTGAATCAGATCAGACCATAATCAGAAAATCATATGCCACATTGGATTCACCATCTTGAATATTCAACTTTGATTCGAATCGGAACATAATCAATGAGAAACACGTCCGCCATATTGAATTCGCCATTCTGTTTTTTCCATTAAATAATAATATCACAACGAATTGTCACCGGAATAATATTTACTTGCCAAATCTCAAATCAATCGGACGATTCAAAGTGAGTCAAATTTAACTTGCACGTTTTGATTACAAACAGACACAAGGACATGTAAAACTAAGTGAAAAGCTTGTTATGTGATATATAGGACAAACAGAGTAACAGAAGAAGTGAGTATGGTATAATCATCGAAGTCAAGCAACAAAGAGTGCGGTTAGTACTTGAATGGGTGACCGCTTGTGTCTACCGTTTGATGAAGTCGTTTATTTCCCTCTTTTTGCTTGTCTGCACTTGTTGCTAACTTCAGTGCACAGGTGAGAATTAACTGAAACTATGTGGTTTTTCCGTAATTTGAAAGATCAATTTGAGGTCATGGACCAAAGACACCTAAAAAAGACGTCTTAAAGACGTACATATTAGTGGAAAATGTACGTTTCAAAGACGTCTCAAAGACGTCTCTTGGGCGTACTATGTACGTCTTTAAGACGTACTTATGTCCCGACAGGTACGTCTTAAAGACGCCTTTAAGACGTACTGTGGCTGATTGAGTTCTGCACCCGAATAACGTAACAATTGGTGTCAGAAGTGGAATATTCCAGTGTGAAGTGGACAGACCGTTGCAATGAAGAAACTACACGTGTTGAAAGTGGTGGACTTGAAACGCGAGTTGGAGGAGACAGATCTCGACACAACAGGGATCAAGGCTACACTTCAGCATCGACTCAAAGAGTATATGGTGAGCGTAGGTCAAGATCCAGAGACGTTCACCTTCGAGAAACCAGCTTGATACAGTTTTTTTTGCTTGCACTGTACTAATTGTGGAAGACTAAATAAACAATATCTCAGTTGGAAATAAAAAGCGCTATACCAAATTTTCGTGTACTATACCTTTAATATAAATACCATACAGCACATACAGTATATACTCTCACACTAATGATTTTGTTGTGGAAACTCACTTGTGGATCTGCATATCACTACCTTCTGCACTGCCTTGGCTTTTGATACATTCTTGAACGAACAGCTCTTTTCTTGTTTATTTTCTAAACACAACACTTGTTTTATTCACTGAGCTACCCTGATAGTTCCTGTGTCCCTTCATTTGTTGTTTATCCGCGTCGTCAGTGTTTCCCAAGTAGCACACATATATTGGGACAATATCGGTGCAATATTACGAAAATATCGGCAAAATATTGTGAAAGTAATATTGGCGAGAAAAAAAAATGTGAACATTCGGCGATATTGGTACAATATCAGTTTCCAAATGTGGGTAGAATATTCTCATATCAATATTGGTTGAATATTCGTGGAGTTATATTGGTCACAAAATGTAATATCAATATTGGCGAGAAATTAATGGTGAACATTCGGCAATATTGGTGCAATATTAAATGAAAATATCAGTGTATCATTGAAAAACATCATGAAGCTATGTTGTCTCAAAAACCTTGGTAGAATATTGTCATACCAATATTGCTGGAATATTATAGTAATATACTGGTGCAATATTGGTTGGAAATATTGGTACATTATTGAAAATCATTATGTAGCTATGTTGTCTTCGATATATTGGTGGAATATTTCCATATCAATATTTGCGAGTTATTCGCATTAGGAATCATCACAAAGGACAGCCCAGCCGAAGTGCAATGGGAGGGCCTTGCCTTGGGGAAGCCGCCTTATTGATCACGGTTAACTCCTACTCCAGGTAATAATGCTTTACAATCGTCTAGAGCCAATATTTATATTCTCTTGTCTGATCGGCAATGGGAGTACGTTACGAATCATTTATAGCGCCATCTATCGACATCGGTTTGAGAGTGCACGCTATGGAATTGATATCGAAATTTCTATATCGATATGTATTCTCACAACAATACGTGAACAATATTGCTCACATGATATAGTGAATCAGATATCAGCCAATATAAGATGATATTACTTTCTGAATATTCCTGGAAACCTATTCAACCGATATGAAATTGAACTTGAAAATACAATATTGTTTTTCTCTACTATGACCGATATGAGATAAATATTGAATTACCGTTATTGATATTCATATTTGAAACAATATGCATTCCATGTCTTTCGCATGATATAGTTGAAACGATATCAATCAATTTGCGTGAATATGATGTTTTGAATATTGTCGAACAAACAATATTCAAAAATGAGCCGTCGAACTCGAATATACAATTCTGCATAGCCGCTTCAGAATCGACATGGGGAAAATGTTCAGATTGCGATATTGGTTATAATTGTTGGAAACAATATGTATACGATATCTTCCGCGTGATATAGTTGAAATAATATCAATCAATATAGGTGAATTCAATGTGCCAAATATTGTTGAAACAATATTCAACCAATATGCCATCGAACTTCAATATACAATATTGCACAACCGCTTCAGAATCGACATGAGGAGAATATTCAAATCACGATATTGGTTATAAATGTATGAAACAAAATGTATACGATATCTTCCGCATGATATACATAAAATGACATCAATCAATATAGGTGAATATGATGTTTCAAATATCGTTAAAACAATATCCAACCAATATGCCGTTTAACTTGAATATACAATATTGCATAACCGCTACAGAATCGACATGGGGAGAATATTCAAATTGCGATATTGGTTATTAATGTCGGGAACAATATGTATACGATGTTGTTGTATCGACATTTGTAAAACAATATCATATAACATTTATGGATATGTTTTTCAACACATTGTTAACGAATTTCACAACCAATATTGCTCCAATATTGTAGCTGACAATCCATATTCAGCTCAGGTTGAACCAATATTCCACCAATATTATCATTTCAATATTGTATGTCCAATATACTCTCATATTGGACCTATATTATGTTTCACATGTACGATATATCTATATCGGCCCAATATGAAATCGGGTTCCAGCCAATATGATGTGCTACCTGGGTTAGGTGCACAAGAATTGATGTCCGAGACTGCGGCCCCGTCTGTTGTTATTCTCGAAGTCCCTATGTCAAGCTGTTTGTGGGTGGCGACTGTGTCGTTCTCGACCTGGGAAAAATCGGAATGAATTATGAGTGGACATTCGATTTTAGCAACGCCGGGATTTTCTTGTCTTTTTTTTTCTCGAGTACTATTTAGTATTCAATATTGGAGTTGTGTTGACATTCCATAAATAATTGCACTTTGTATCAGTAGTGTGCCATAATGGAACGTCAAACTTCATTGATGACTTGTCGAAAATTAGGTCCGCACTGTTGCCAATATGAATCAGTTGGGGAATTTTGGTAACATGTGGTTTAGGGAATTCTGGGGATATTCATTATCTCCCTAAAATGAGGTACCTATTTTCTCATGGGATTTGGAATTCATTGTATATTTTGTCGATTCTCACCATGAATGGTGCTCTTGAGAGTAGACGGAATGATGGAAACCCTTTTTCCGTTTATTTCATTATAATTTTGTAGTGACATGCAGTCGAAATGTCGTGTGGAGATTTCAGTGTGGCAAATCAAGGGACTTTTTCATTCCTCAGTTGCTACTTCGTTTCCAAAGCAGCAGCAGTTGACCCAATAGAAATTCATAGAAATCGACAGCGGTCACATGTTGTTGAGAAGACCAATGAGGGCTTGTTCCGCCGTGTCATTGTCTGGATTCACCAATTGCTTTCAGCGTTGTTTTGGGTTTTTTGCCTTGCCTATAAAAGGGACCGGTAGAGAAGGAACGAGGTCCAGATAATTTTTTCGGTTTTTGGGTTTGGTAGAGTATACTAAAAGGCCACTAAATTTCTGCTCATGTGAGCACTCTTGGGAAAAAGGGGATTATAATTTGGTGTGCTGAATTCCTCAGTGTTTGGGTTGTTGCTGATGATAAAGTGCCGTGTGGCCGTCTTGTGTGATCTCCAACCTGATGGAAATTCTTTCTGCCCAAGGACCTACCACTCATGAGAGCCCTCACGCCATCTTGGGTATGTCACTTCGTTTTACGTTTTTCTCTGAACTTGGTTCCAATTTTTCTGTTCTTTATATCAGGCTCGTTGTACCTAGTACGATTCATCTGGTGCCAATCTTTATGATGCTGTTTCGGCAAACAAAGATCTTGAGGGGAACTCCAGGAGCCCTGTCCTGATAACTCCGTCTCCGGATCGTACCTGATGGCTCACTGTCATCAGACGCCTTGAATCTGACTTGGTCTGCTGGTTAGCGCATTGCTGAGATTTCACAGCCATCATCCCTCATCCGGAGTGATATTTGGAAGCTGCGGGTCTGCGCCTAAGTTGTCAGCTAAGTACCCAAGTTAGGAACCAATAAAGTTTCAGAGGTGTTTTATTTTCTTGATTTGTAGATAGTGTTTTGTCAGGTATGATCAGCTATACAGATACAATCACCTATGCGGATATGATCAATTATTCAGATACTGACAGGATGTAAGGGATCGTTTTGTGAAGTTAATGAACATTGTGTAATTTTAGTATTCATCACCAGAAAGTTACACTTACCAAACCTGATAGTAATTTTTATGCTCTTGTAAGTACCTGCGCAGCTGCCTTCTATTAAGTTTACTAGGTTAGATATTTTATGCTTAGGGGTGTAACTTTGAATTAACCATCACCATTCACCTCAAATTGCCCATCAGGCTCTGGAGGTGTGTTACTTGCCAAAACTCTTAGCAGTTTTCAATACTTTGATGTTCAGAAATACTCTCTCTCATAGGTACCTAATCATATTTCAGAGACTATAGTATCTTCTTTTTCCTCTAGTTGAAACTATCATGTGCTCTCAAGATTTGAGGATATTATATGGATTGTTGAATGTTGCTTGTTGTTTAATTTCCATGGCCTAATATTTGGTAATTTGGAGGGCCATAAGATCTATACCTTTTCAACTTCAATTTCGGAATCGGTAAGTTATCTTTCGGAAAAAGTAATCTCGATTTCGGAATTGGTTACTTCGATTTCAGAAATGGTGAACTCAATTTCAGAATCGGTGAGTTGAATTTCAGATAAAGTCCATTCAATTTCAGAAATGGAAAGTTGTATTTCAGAATTTGTAGGTTCAATTTCAGAAAATAAATCCTTTTGTTTGTTTGAAATATTTCCAATTGCATGTGTGATTAACAAACCATAATACAATATTCAACTGTTCAAAAACATTTCAATGACATAATTATAATCTCAATTTTATCCACAGAGGTCTTCCATCCAAATCGCAGAAGGATAGTAGCGTTGCACATGATTATAATAAAATGCAAACACATTTGAGGTGTTATCATTTTCATTGAATGATCTGCACATTCTTCAAGACAACGCAGTCTGAATTCTATCTGGTTGAGCAATCTGTTCGGATCCCCAGCTATGACCCTTCACTTCTGACTTGAAGGCACTCCATATATGTTCAATCGAATTCAACATAGGGCTGTAAGGTGCCAATCTGCAAAATATAACATTCTTTCATGAATATCTCTTCTATTTTTGAATGTGCAGGTGCATTATCCAGAACTACCACTATGGTATCTGCAGGATGTCCATTAAACGATCTCCACTTTCGCAATTGAGAACATTTCGAACATATATAAGGATTCATCTTCTGAAATTGAACCTACCAATTCTGAAATGAAACTTACCATTTCTGAAATTGAATGGAGTTTTCCTGAAATTCATCTCACCGATTCTGAAATTACGTTTAACATTTTTGAAATCAAACTTACCAATTCTGAAATCGAGATTACTTTTTTCGAAATATAACTCACCGATTCCGAAATTGAAGTTGAATAGGTATATATATTCACAATATCTAACTTTTCAAAAACAATTTAATAACATAATTATAATCTATTTTTACAATGAAACTGTAATGTTTTATTTAAACTATATAAATAGAAATATAAACGAAATTTCAATGTATTCATAAAAAAAAGTTTAATTAATTTTTTATATAGAGGTGAATTTTTACAAAAATTACCTGGCGCTCTTAATCATACATAATACAATTGAATAATCGAACTCACTCATCTTCCCGTATCTGAAGCTCACCTAGTTTCTTTCAACCATTGGCATCATGGTAACATTATCAATTATCCCAGAATCTATTACCCAAACACAGGATAACTCGAAGTCAAAGTTAACTGTAAAAGATTTTTGGCGCCCTGTTTGACTGGGCAAACCTGTGGGGCCTTTTGTATTTTTTTGTAATATCAGAGAGAGAGAGAGTATTTCCACACATGCTATAGGTGAACATTGATTTCATTTTCTCCTACAGGGTGACACAATTTTTGATGCGGATAGTATACAGGGTGGTATCTTAACCTTGCTTCACTGGAGTGTTTTTTTTATGGATGATTCCTTTCAGAAATCTCTACTTCAAGGTGCAGACGAGTGCTATACCAGTTTGGGGAAATTTACTTGACTCAAACCATAGATTTGGCTATGATAGTGGTTTGCTTTGCTGGATCTATGTGAATTATTTGATGTTGCTGCTAATGACAGCTCGCCCCTTTTGAGGCAAAACTGTTTGCCAGGATTGAGTTCTTTCATTTACAGGGTGATTCGACTTACCGTGACCAAGTGAATATTCCACACAATTTTAAGTGGTGCATTTTTTTTCAAACGTGCAATTTGTTTAATTCCCCAGTAGCACTTGAGATTTTTTTTTATATACAGGGTGGTCATACTCACCTTGATGATTTAAGACTTTCACATTTGTGAAAATGGGCCTAGTCCTTCTAACTCGGTGACTGTTCAACAATTTCCGGAATCGCTGATGGTTTTTTTCTCAAATCCGCAGTTTATACCATTGATAGCGGAAAAAATGAAGAATTCAAGTCCCAAGTGAGTAGTTTGAATGATTCAGAAGCAACTCAAGGTACCTCTATTTGTTCTACCCATAATCGATGTAAATGATAGGTTGAAAGGACATAGTAATTTCCGTACTTGGAAACAAAGAGTTGAAAAAGACATTTTGGCTCTAGGAAGATCTCAGTTTTTGCAATATCCCTTGGGAGGGGAAAATTGTACTTTTTCTTGTGAGGAGAAGAGGATGTATGATGCCCAGGTCATGCAGTATTTAGAAGCAACCCTTCAAAATGGCCCACGAAATGTAATCTCCAATGAGTCTTCTGCTGCAGCAGCCTTTCAAAAGCTGGTAAAAATGTTTGGAATAAATGATATTCAAAAAATGGTGGAGTTGTTGGATAATTTTGGAAAAATCATTTCATATCCAAAGATGAATCCAATCACTTTCGTATCAAAATTTGAAAATGCCATTCAGCAGTTCCAAGAGCTTGGTGTGCCGCTTGATCCGAAGATTACAGTGGCGTATTTCCTACACAAAGTACGACACATTCGTCCATTTATGGGATTTTATACAACAGTTATTGCTACAATGCCAGAAGAAATGAGAACATTTGAATTCGTCAGAAACACATTTCTTGATGTTGCAAACAACCAGTATGTTAAAAATTTAGAAAACAGTGAGTACAATTATTATTGTATCGACTCATCAAACATTGTGTGTTCAGATTGTAATGATAATGTAGAGTTGAATTTGAATTCTGAAAACGATGTTGTCATAACTGCTTGTTCAATTTGCCTGAATTTTTCTAATGACAGAAATTTGTTAACTGATAGTTTTGTTCCAGTCTTTCGTATACAATGTGGTGAGAGTAGTACTAATTATTGTGATTTTTGTACAGAAAGCCGAGCAGAAGGATACTCTAGTGAACCTCCGTTTAAAAAAGAAGAGTACTCAACTTCATCCAGTTGTTCTTTTTTAAGGAAAAAAAAAACCAAAAATATGTCTGTTGGTAACCTATATACAGTTGATCAGTTGGAAAAGATGAAAAAGATGACAGCTGATGAAAAGAAAGCAGCACGATGTAACAAATGTGGTCTTCTTTTTCATAAAGGAGTTGCGTGCACAAATGATGGCAGATTTTGTTTCTTTTGTCACAAGAAAGGTCATGAAAAGAAAGACTGTAAGAAATTGCAAGATTTGAAATTCAGTAAGTTCCATTTCAACATTCATCAATTCATTGTATCTGTAACGTTTTTGATAGATTCTGGTGCAACTCAACATGCTGTGAATGTACAGAATGTTCTGTTTGACTATCAGATTTATAAAAAACCTGTACCTGTTGTTCTTGCTTCGAAAACTGATAACATATTTGCATTGGGAGAGGGAACTTTACCCATTCTCATACAGTTCGGGAAATGTTTCCATATTTCACAGTTAGCACATGTTCAGTTTGTACCTGGTTTGGTAAAAAATGTTCTTGGTGTTCGAGCATTCAATGTTCAGTTCAAAACCAGTATTATAATGAATCCTAATAACGGTTCATTATTTCCAGAAAACTGAGAAGAAAACTTTCTCTGCTGTATGTGTCTGATGGCTTATACAGGATGTCTGTTAGAATCTGTTCGAAAAGCTTCAGATGTTGTGATTTAGATGCTGATATTACTTCTGTTCCTGTTAGTTTGAATACTGTTAAAGTATCTGATGAGTTGAGTTCGACAGAAAACTCTGTATTCATAATAAAATCTGTTGAATCAAAACCAGTTGTTCAGGACAATAGACGAAAAATTCTTAAGAAACGTAAAAACCTGACTCGTGCTCAATTACAGAAGTTGATTCAAGAGGGTGTCATGTGGCATCGTAGGATGGGTCACATTTCTTCTTCTTATTTGGGTAAGTAACCGAGTGTTGTACAAGGGGTTGAAGAACTCACATACAACTTGATTACCGCCAGTTGTTCTATCTGTTCAAAATCAAAAATGACAAGAAAGGCATGCTCAAAAGATCGTGCAAGAGCACTCAGAACTTGTCAAATTTTACATGCAGATCTTCTAACAATTAATCCTCCTACAAATTTCAGTAAGAAAAGGTATGTTTTAGTCCTCATTGATGATTACTCTCGTTATTCTCAGATTATCCTCATGAAACAAAAGTCAGAAACTCACATATTTTTGAAATATGGTTTACACTATCTACAGTCTCTTTTTCCTGATCCTGGTCAGTTCAGTAAGTTACGTTGTGACAATGGCACAGAATTCACAAGTGGATCCTGTGAAACAGTGTTGAATCAGTTCGGCATACAATTATAGTTGGCTGAACCTTATCAGCATGAGCATAATGGCACGTGCCCGAACATTGCTCTTTGAATCAGGTTTTCCTGTAACTTTTTGGGGTTTTGCCTTCTCAGTAGCATGTTATCTGTATAATCGAACACCTCATTCAGCTAAAGATTCCTTGACTCCCTTTGAGAAACTGATGGGGAAGCAAGCAAATCTTCAGAATATTCGACTGTTTGGCTCACGTGCTGAGGTCAAAATTGAAAATGTACCCAAAGGCAGAAAAATGAATCCACGTTCAAGTACAATGTACCTCATAGGATACACAGATACTGGATATACATTGTATGATCCAGCAACATATAAAATTGTAAATTCCTGTAATGTTATGTTCAATGAGAATTTCACCTATAAATCATATGGGAACAAACTAACTGCTGTCCTCGATGATTTTGAAGTTACTTCTGAAAAAGAATCAAATCGAATGGTTCGTGCTGGTACTTCAGAAGGAGTGAATGATCAGAATTCGATAATATCAGAGTCGGTTACTGAAACTGAAACCAATAAACAAATGCTCAAAGAAAACTGTGGTACTTCTAGAAGTGAACATTTAAAACCTGAAGAAATTTCGATAAAATCATGTATTTTGAATCCATATGGGTTTTTATATGACAGTGAAATTTATAATTCAAGTAATACACCTCAAACTTATCTTGAAGCAATATCATGCTCACACAGTAGCAAATAGATGGCAGCTATACAGTCAGAACTTACTGCCATGAAGCAACATTCAGTTTGGGACATTTTTCCGAGGAAACCTGGTGTAATACCTTTGAAATGGGTATTCACAGTTAAAGACGATGGTGTTTAAAAAGCACGGTTAGTTGTTGTAGGTTGTAGAGACCGTGAACAATATTCCCCCGAAGAAACAGCATCTCCTACTCCTGCCCTATCTGTTGTAAAGCTATTCCTTGCCTTATCAGTTTCAAAGAATTGGCATATAGAACAGGTGGATATGAAAACAGCTTTTCTGTATGGAAAGATTGATAGAGAAAAATATATCAGTATTCCTGAAGGCGTGGATTGTGATAAAACGAAGTTTGTTTGTAAGTTGAAAAAAGCCCTTTATGGTTTGGCAATAGCACCTAAATGTTGGTTCATGACATTGGATAAGTATTTATGTGAATCTGGGTTTGAACCAAATTTGCGTGAACCATGTTTGTATGTGAAAAAGATAGGCTGCCAGTTGATACTAATTCTAGTAAATGTCGATGACATACTAGTATCTGGAACTTCTGCTCAAATTATAAAAGAAACTGTTGCGTCATTGAAGTCACGATTTGACTTGAAGCAGTTTGGTTTTCCAACAAAGTTTCTTGGACTAGAAATCATGAAGTCTGACAATCAGACGCAATTTGTACATAATATGTTGAAGGAGTTCCGCATGGAGAATTCAAATTCTGTTGATACCCCGTCAGTTCCCCAAAGAAAACATAAAATACAAGAATGTTCGAATGAGGCAAGTTTTCCTTATAAGAAAGCAATAGGCTCTTTACTGTATCTGAGTTTGTTCACAAGACCCGATATCTCTTTCGCAGTTAACTATCTTGCCCGTTTTCAGTCAAATCCCCAGCAATATCACTGGACTCTTGTGAAAAGAGTGTTTCGATATCTGGAAGGAACCAGCCAGTTGGGTCTTAAGTATACAGTTGGCTCTCCTATATTGACCTGCTATTGTGATGCAGATTTTGCTGGTGATAAATCTAGTCAAAAGTCAACGACTGGATTTGTTGTTTCAGCATTTGCACTTAGAGAAAACTTGAGTTATCATAATTGGAAATCTGATAACCGTTATTACGATATCTGCAATAAATGGGGGACAGATGTGTTCATTTGCTACCATAGATGAAGTGAATTTTCAGGTGACTTGTAGTTATGGCAGCTTATTCAATTTGCAAACTTGTATAGAAAACCGCTGCTGAATCTACTACTTGTTCTAATTTCTATGATAACACAGAATGTCGAATAGAAATTATTTCCATAAAATGTTGCAGTAACTCTCCACTCTACAGTGGTTATTCGACTATCGACATAAAACAGCATGTTTTTATTACTGGCACAACCATCTTGAGGTAACGCAGTAATTCGTCTCATTTTATTATAGTTATCTGATATCTGCATGAAACCTGACATTTTGACATGCTATTGTAATGAAGCTCATTTTCAACAGTTATCCCAATATTTTTCTACTCTAGTATATTCATCAAACAGTGGTAATAAGGTTATCTAATCAACATTATTCGATGGCATGTATTATGAAACCGTGCTTTGAATTACTGCAATGAAAATAAATATCCCATCTACACTATCACTTTTCATGATCCAAAGTTATTGTTTTCAAAAGAACAAAAAAATACGTTTAGTCTCTGAATTGAAATATTTGGGTATCTGTGGAAGTTTTTTGACATAACTCATTGTTTTTTTCGGAGAAATATCATTTATATATGCATTACTGACGAATTTATTGAGAAATGAGAAGTTAAATACTTATATTTACCCTTCCTTCGGAGTTATGATGAGAATTGTCAATGAAACTTCCCTCACAGAAACACAGATATTTTGATTCAGAATCTCATCGATTATTTTGTTTTTGCAATAAACCAATTTTAGGCCGTGAAAAGTGGGTATGGAGAATACTTTCTTCATTGCGATAATGCAATGCACGGTGTATTCCACAGATCGGTTCACAGCCAGCACTAAAACAAAACTTCGCTACATCACAGACATTCACCTACAAGACACGGCTCTATCGATTCGGACGATCGAAACCATTGAACAATAATTGAACACGGGCACCCATGACCGAGAACAGCAGAGAAATGAACGCGATCTGTATCTTTGTCAGCCCCAATACTGATGAAACACTAGAGCGAAATGAGCCGAATTACGATTGTCAAATGATTGCCTAATAACCGTCATACATGTGAATTGAGTTATTCGTCAACGTACAATGCTAGAAACTCAAACAGCTATGATTATTGGGACAAACATTATCTGAATTCACCAATGATCATAATACATAGAACGAGCTATGTCAATAAAAAATCTAAATAGACTGGAATTTACAAAATTCTCATAATGTCATAACACACTTGCGTTATGATGGTAGCAAATGTCCATTCAAGGGTATTACAAATGATTTAAGAAATCGATTTTTATAATCACAGAATGGAGAGAATACTGTTGTAATAATAAAATGATCAGGAATAGGATATTTCCTTATAATGGTTATTACAATCAGAGCTGGTAGATATTTTCAATATCCAGTTCCTCTCAGTGTGGTAATCATGTTTTGTGGTGTTCTGAACTTCCATCCAACATTGCACAAAGTTCAGCCGAGGCTGAATTCATTGCATTGACCCATGCAGTTAATGAAGTTCTGTTTTTAGCCCGGTTGTTGAAAGAAATAGTTGATCTTATTGTTGCTTTTCCAGTACCTATATATGAAGATAATGAAGCTGCAAGGCCACCCAGTAACAAACCTGCGACCAGACTAGGAGGCTTTGACAGTTTTGACAGTGTGACACAATTCTGTTCGAGACAATGAATAGATAAAAAGATCACTGTCAGCTGCAGTTAATTTACAAGAATAGTGTTCAAAAGTCTATTTAATATTCGAGAAAGTGTATAACCCAGGTCCTAACAGTCCATTGTCGATCCACAAATCCTTACACCCCCTAAAAATCATCGTTCGATAAATGTTTACCTACCCTTTAAGTTGGTTACTTATACGAAGATGTCCATTGTAACTGAAAGACTGCAGGGTTGAGAAGAAGTTTTTGTTGTGTTTTTGTAGCCGGAAGATTCTTGTTGTCTTTGGTTAGAATAAAAGGTTGTTTAGTTAGTATATTATTATATAATAATTATTATTATATGATTTATTGAAGAATGGGACACAATTTCAAAATAATAGTCGATTACACTCAAGATTTCATTCAGCAGATTTTACTCGAGAATAATACATCTGAACGATACGGAATAACAGGAGACCTTTTCCCCTTTTCAGGAGGCCGTAGTTCCCTTAGGAGACATTTTCCGACTCATGTTTATTGGAACTTTTCTTCCTATTTTTGGACGTAGAAGTCGCTGGTAAAGTCTGGCAGGCTGATTTCGGGACAACCTGTATAATGAAATATAAATATATGAATACTATAGGTACCTTTATCATTTCAGTTCCCGAGGAAGACGCAGAAGCGACAGTAAGATCGCTCAAATTGGACAATTTATCTTCGGAGGAATTTCATCATTGCTGAAAGGCCTGTAGCAAATAGAGGTTGAATGAAATGAATACTCTAGACTACTTCTATAATATCTTAGGAAAATGGCCATTCTATAAATAACCATCAGGATTCAGACTGATAATTTGAATCACATTATTCTGATCATTATGATCAAATCATATTAAATTTCACTTCTAGATTGATATGGACTTCATACCATGAAGAAACAACCAGGAAACGAAATACAAAATCGAAAACACAGCATATTATCCAGTGTCCAATCAACTGCCGAAATACAAATTCGAAAACATAATGTTTTCTTTTATTAACACGGATATTTCAACCAATCAAAAACGTGTTTTTTGAATCTGAACCAACATTTTCCATCAGTTTTTTTTTCATTTCTTCAAGAATGAAAAAGTTGGGTGGGCGTTCAATTTGTGAGGCGAATCCTGTACAGCATGCTTTTTGGTTGATGTTTGTTGTTATTATATTGATGTCTGCGAACATTAAACAAATGAGGACAATTGATTGAACGATGTTACAAAAGGTATCATGGGAATGGCTAAAAAATAATGTCTAGGTGATCGAAACATGGGCCTGGGTTCATATGATCACTGCAAGTGATTGGTGGATGTACAGAAAACATTAGTACAATGCTTGATATACATGTACTCATGGAATTGTATCAATGGAAATGATGATTGACTAATACACAATTGACATTGAAAGAATGTTTCTCGTTCCATAACTCAGATGATGAAATTGATGCCTCTCAAGGATTGATATAGTCACTTGAACGTCAGGCAATCATTAATAATATATCAATTCAATGAATTCGAGCATCGGTTGAAAATTAATGTTGAAATACATTTATTTTTCACGATCTTTTTTTTTTCATCGAATGTACGTACCTTTTTGGTTCTGTGTGGATCATAAAAATCAAATCAATGACGTCAGATTACGTGATCTTCATGATTTTTTTCGGCATGTTGGGCTTTTCAAAGGAGGTGGCATCGAGTAAACAAGTTTCAGCATTTCATAAGGAAAATACCAAACCATTTTTCTTGATGTCACAGGCCGAACGACCTTGTACAAACATCGGATAGTTCTCAAAGAATGAACGAGTTTTTTATACAACCATACTCGATACCAGTGGCGCTGCCACCCCCTACATTTCGCCTTTGATGACAACGGCGAAGAAGTCTTAGGACATACGCATCGGTTTCGTTTGACGCCAGACACCTGAACTCGGTCATGCAACCTGATCATGGGCGTCCCCAAATATATATTGTGAAATTCTCACATAGAGAAGAAATCTCTCTACAAAAAGATGAGAAGTATACGAATTTCATGGTCCAAACACAGACCTACCAATGGTTTGTTCTTCCTTTTATATATCAACATCTATTGATGATGTCTTCTTCGTTCTAGGAACATTTCGGTCATCTCAAACAAGTTTTCTACATATATGTACATACATCAATTGACAATAGACCAACAATACAAGATACCTGCTAACAAACTATCTTTCTCATACTATTATGCTTTGCAATCCAGAATTTGGGATTCATTCTGATTCTTCGATAATTTTTCAGAATTCAGGATATTTATTTGGATTATGATGAGATTGAAAAAAATTCTACATGATGAAATATGCGGCAGCGAGCATTTCTCGCGCTGCACACCTGTTATTATCGACCCTGCCCAATAAACATGTCATTTCAACAGTGTATGACAAAAAACTTATTAATGATAGGATACAATGATATTAATACTTCACGTAGGAAACTCAATGAGCATCAGTTCATTTGATGGAATTCAATATGAAATAACCCACCTGGACAGAGATATAAGAGATAAAACAAATCGAAGTACCTTTTCTTCAAGATGGCAAATTGATTCCTGCTGTTAATGATCCGGACTTTTGATACTTTCAGAAGTGAGCTAGGTTGAAGGTCAATACCAATTTATAAAAGCTCTCTACCATTTATTTTTGCTATTCTTTCAAATTTGACTACTCTATCATTAGATACACATTTCCTGGCATAGATTCGATGCAGGAGTACAGACATCAATGAACACATAATTTCATAGAAAAAGGATCTTCGATATCAGATTGTCAGAAGAAGTTTCTCAATACATTGCTGGTATATGAAAAGTCCCTTGGACTTATCTAGAGTCCCTGTATGTATTTGACACTTTTGGTGTTCCTGTATGTATTTGACACTTTTGGTGTAATGAGAGTACGGACACTATAACAAGCAGTGACAGAAGGCATAACCCTAAAAAATTTGAAATGACATGAACAATTTGGCGGGCACTGACAGTTCATGAACGTAAATAACATTGAATTATTTGAAAATTCAGGTTTTCAAAAATCAAAATGTCTAATTGTGTAGTGCAGAATTGCAAAAATGGAAGCGAGTCCTTTCATTTCTTCCATTTCCCACATTCTAACCAACAATAGTTACAGAAATGGAAAGAAAATTTGAAGCGGCCACTATGGAAATTGAATTCAGGTAGCAAGATTTGCGAAGTAAGTACTCAATATTTAAATTTTTCGATTGAATATGATGCATAAACGAAGGAATGATATCATTTATAATTTCAATTTTAACATTATAGGTGCACTTCAAATGTGAAGATTCCATAGTGGAACATACCATCAAATTGAAAGAAAATGCAGAGCCTCAATTCCATCATCAGAAGGATTATCGAAGACATTCCTTATCGAATTCAGGACAATTTTTACGAGGAAAAATTTGAGTAGAATACCAAGATGAAATTAAATGTATTTTGGATCACTAACAAGAAATTATCGAATATTTAGAGAGAAGATATGCCGAAATTCGAAATGTATCAATAGTTAATGATGAAAGGTACAGAAGAAAAAATCGAAAAAAAGGACGAACATTTGAAAAATAGCTTGAAGCAAAGAGATTCTGAAACAAGACTGCAAGTTACGAATATTCACAACTATTATAAGGGAATAATTTTAGATCTTCAACTATCCCATCGAAAATCTTTGGAAGAGTATGAGGAAACTGCTAATGCAAGAATACAGGCAATTTTGAATCGACTCAAGACCCAAATTGATAGTTAGGGAATATATTTCAACCAAAATTATAGTCAATTCCAGTATTTTAAAACGCGAATCAATGAAATCGATTACAAATTGAAAGGTATTCTAGGTAAAGTTGCTATTTATGAGCAACATATTTATCATGATTCTGAATATAATGGGGTCATATGGCAATATGATATTACTATGCATTTTTACTTGTAATTTTTTGCTGTGTGGAAAAATGGCAACGAGCGACTCTGGACACAAAAATATATTGTGTAAGCTCTAACATGCAGTCATCGTCTTTCAGCTAGGCGCGATGTTTATTAGATTGTGAGCATTCAAATTTTATATTGCCATATCACCCCACTTTACTCTACCATCATTTGAAATTTTGTATTCTTGTCATAGGATATACTATTCTTGAATTATAATCATTATACTCGTATTTGTCGAATTTTCTGATCGTTCATGCCCTATGAAGTGTCTTAGTATGTTATGAGAACAAATATAAGTATATCGAGAAATACTTTCAACAAATGGATTTACAAACTATGACCCCTTTTCGCCAGTGAGATGAGACGCCACTTCTTCATGGAAATAAAGACAGAGAAAGATATATGGATGTACCCTTCACCGCGGCAGTAGAGGATAGAAGATCCGAAGTGCATGGAAAAGCATATCCATGTCTTTGTTCAAAAGTCATCTTGAGAATTTGGGGTTATGCCTTCCGTCACTGCTTGTCAGAGTGTCCGTACTCTTATTACAGCAAAAGTGTCAAACATATACAGGGAATTCTCACAGGGAATTATACATACAGGGACTCTAGACTTATCATTATAACGAATATTCATGAACTTTCGACTGCAATTTCCTTCATATTTCCCTGTTCCATCCGGCACATTATAAGGATTGAGATACATTTTGCTATACCATTTTAATTATGCATCATGAAATCGAAATAACATTGGACGATTATTTCACCAGATTATGAGTGTAGGTACATTGAACTGCATACGAGTATGTCGGCCCTACTCTAGGGGTCAGCCTTGAACTTGTTAATAGAGGCGAATCAAGTTATTCAGCCATTGCGGTTACCTGCCGATGGTGATTACAACCTCGTCGAGAAGATTACACTTTACGAAACATTCGAAAGTTTCGCAACAAATTACGATGTTCTCATAATTATTATTTTAATGCAGCACATTATGTATTTATAATACAATCGACGTATATTTCAATTAATGTTGAGAACCAGTTCCTGTTTATTTGGCAGAGATGAAGATCGAGATTTCATTAATTGTGATAGCAGTAACTGTTGTTTGTGCAATTGGGGAAAACAATGAAGTAATACTCGCATCTAGTAACAGACAAAACGAAGATGGATATCATTTTGGGTAAGTAATAATTCCTGGTATTTTGATTAGCATACGTGATAATGATCACGTATACCTACCACGTATATTCGGAGACGTTCTTGGTTGTCCATGAATCATACCAACTGATTCTCTACCCATATCAATTCTGCTGTTGAATGATATCACAGCCTCGCCTCTTGAGTGAATTTTGATAGATATTGGAATTTGAATTGAAGTAATGTGTACATCTTCAACTCTATAAATCATTGTTCTCAAGACACCTTTTGAAAGTGAGAAAATGATTGACGTGGAATTGAGCATCCACCTATATAGGGTGTTTCAATGAGAGATGACCTTCTCAGAAGGATAGGTGGAGCACTGCAAAATGACTTGGGTTTGGTCGGTGAAAAAACTCAACGACATCTATTTTCGACGTTCAAGGTGCTGAAAAAAATATGTTTGTGAATTTTTTCTAAAATCATGTTAAATCTTCTGACAACATTGTGATGAAATTCTGAATGGAAGCGTATTGGAAGCTGACAGATGAATTCGCTTTTTTATCCATAGAGGGTGCTAGTAACACGGTTTGTACCGAGTAGTTTCAAAAAAAACTTTCTTGAGGTCGAATCTCCCAATCCAAATTGATTGTGAATTTCAATACCATCAAATTCCACAAGAATATATTCTTCTTGGTGAAACTCAATACTGTGTACTAATTTGATCTGCAGATGATGAAATGATAGCTGTTGCTAGCATACAGCTACGTTAAGAGAAAGAACTATGAAGAAATATAACCTATCCATTGCAAACCGACAACAACAACATATTATTTTCGATGCTGGACTCCAGAATTGAGAAATAAATCACAAGAATAATATTGAAATATTTTTGGCTAAAAACTTGGATTACACAGTCGGGTTGTATCTTAGGAAAAAAGTATACTAAAATTGTTCTGGAATTGTTGTAAGAACAGAACATATATCTTGAAGACTTACTCTAACTGATCAAATATTCAATGTTTGTAGTCAGATTCATCTCAACTTCCTTCCTGTTATTTCTCGAATACTTCCTGTCGGTTGATTGAGGAGGTGTTACATTAACTTCACTTGATTATTTGGGACTTCCTCTTCCCGGTTCTACAAAAAAAGAATATGAGTAATATTTCGATATATTATTATGTGTATATATTATATCAATACATTTAAGGAATTTTTCTATCAGGAAGCATAAAAAAAATCCAATAACTTGTCAGTGACAATTTGTTAAGAAGAAAAGTTTGGTGAGAAAAAATATGGAATTTCTATCATCTTTGGACGTTTCGGGAACGAATCTGCTCTTGTTCTCAACATAAAACTGCAAAATATTGACAGGGTATCTTCATTCATTGATCTTGGATCTACCATTCTCATGTTCAGTTCTCAGAAGTGGATACCATGTTCTATCTAGGTCAACTGAACAGGAAGCAATGCTATTGTCTCCGTTCAGAAGAATGCAAGCGTATTCTTTGATTTTTCTCTTCTGGTTGTTATTTTCCTTTTATATGATTTCAATATCATTCCACTCGGCGAGTTGTTGTCCATTTTCCATAAGGGTATGTTCAGTTAGCTTTGATCTATCGATATGTCTCTCCTTGATTTAGTACTCGTTTTATTTCATCCTTGACAGGTGAAACGAAAATACCTCTCTTACTGACTGACAAGCTATTGGATTTTTCTTTCAAGCTACCTGATAAAAGAATTCAATGAATGCTGACATTCTGAGGCAAATCATATGATTTGTCCTACTCCACATATATTGGGATGATACTCATATTTTCATATTGTAGGAACTAGGAGAGAAAATCCCAAATTATCACGTGAAATTATTGTTATTCTCTGTTCAATCAATAGTTTCAGTGACAAGAATGATATGATATTCCATAGATTCTGATGAATATGTTATTGATCCTAATGAACCTTATTCCATACCAGCATCAGCCATTACTTAATTTTCCTCAAATTGCAAAATTCCAAGAACGGTATACAGTATTGAGTTTTATCAGGAGCACCATTCCTCCGAATTTTCCTTTTCAGTCAGTCAGGACTTGTCAAAGGAATACTAGAGTTGAAAACATGGCTAGTCGCTTCCTACCCTCCTATCAAGGGAATTGTATTCACAAAATATTTACAAAAAAATGAGGATGGTCAACCAACAGAGACGTCCGCGTTGGACCCGTAATAAGGTTTCAGATCCTTGATGTGCCAGTTTCCTGCTGGCGCACCTTTATCATTAACCAATGAATAAACCAGTTGCGTAATCTTTTTCGAAACAGTACATAAAACATACTTAGGAGCGAGCTCAGCTGAGAATCTCTGAGCTGCGTCCGAGAGCACTTTATTCCTGCGCCACACCTTGTCTCCTTCATTGAATGAGAAATCTCTCTTTTCTAAATTATAATTCTTCGAATTTCGTGCATATGCGTCATGGAGTTTTGTTCGAACTTCTTCGAAAACGTTCTGCAAGGAAGTCAATTCGGAAGCATAGCCTCCTCGATCACCTGGCATTATTTCAACATCGGACGTTGATTGCACAGTTCCATAATAATTTCCGGATGAATAAGAGACATGACTTGCAATATTGAGGAAAGTTGCTGAAAATCCAGTGGATTCATGCTTGGCGGTATTTATTGCTTGGGCTATTCCAGGAAGTTCTAAATACCAATCTTCATGACGTATTATGAAACACCTAATGGCAGTACCAACAGTCTTGTTGATGCGCTCCACAAACATGAGGATGATAACGAGCATTGAACTCCGTTGTCGACATTGATATACTGCAGAACACCGAGAACTAGAAAAACATTATTCTCTATGAATCTAGAAACATTTTGAGCCGTAGCCTTTCTCATTGGAAAGAGCAAGGTATATTTGGTAAGGCAATCTGCTACTACCAGTTAATAGAAGTTACCTTTTTTATTAAGCCATCAAATCTGCAGCTATGATCTGCCATGAAGAATCAGCAGTTTTCTCTGATCCTATTCAACCCATACGAGGTGTGGACGATATTTTTTGTGACGCGCAAATAGTGCAAGATTTGATATACTTCATTACATCCGTACGCATTTTTGACCAGTAATACTGCTCCTGAATGCGATTCAAGGTTTTATAAAAACCGAAATGACTGCTCGTGGGCGGATCATGTAATGATTTGATGATCTCCTGTCATTTTGACTCGGACACAAAAATTTTCCATTCTCTAATGTTTGTTTTAACTGTAGCTTTACTCGGAATGAATTCGAATAACTGTCCTTCCTCGTACTTCCACTGAGGATATAACTCGGGATTTCTCTGTATTTTATCTGATGAAGAAGTGTACCACTAGTCCAAATCATTTCGAACAAAAGTAATAGACGCGACATCTGGTAAATCATCATGTGGCATGCGGGACAACGCATCAGGTACTATGTTGGAAGATCCGGGACGATGTTTGAGATCAAACGTGTATTGGCAAAGTTTCACAGCCCATCTTGCAAGTTCACCTGTGGAGTTTTTTATATTATTAGGCCACAAAAGGGAGAAATGGTTTGTTTTGACAATAAACTTAGTCCCTTCAACATAAGAACGGAATTTCTCGATACTAAAAATGACAGCTAACAATTCCCGTTGCGTGACTGTTCAATTTCGCTCTGGGAATGAAAGTGATCTACTAGCATACGCGATTACTCACTCTTCACTGTCAATCATCTGGGTTGATACACCACCAACGCCAGTGTTACTCGCATCACACTGTAAAGTGAAACGTTGCGAAAAATCAGGGCTACAAAGTATAGGAGCAGATACTAAAGCTTGCTTAATTTCAATGAAGGCCTTTTTGGCTTCATCAGACCAAGAAATGGGTTGATTTTATTGACGTATAGGCAATATTGAAATGATAATCTGTAAACGTTGTTTCATTCAAAAATTCCTGCTAATTGATGCAGATTCACACTAAACGCTATCTATTAGCGAAGAACGCAACGGCGGAATCTAGTGCCGTACAATTTGCAAATTACAGAACCAGTTTATCGCGCTACTAAGAACCAAAAATTTTATCTATGCGACTGTATTACACGTTTCTATAACCCCGCTCACAGGTTGCGCACCCGTCTTTACAGGTTGTATACCGGATGGAATTCGAAAACGCTACAATGAACCATAAACAGAGAACATGGATTATATTAATAAAATAGGTATATAGAAAGAGATCTCTGAACATATGCTAGGTATCATACCTGCTTTGAGTAATTCAAATCCAAATAGACAGAATTCTAAATTTCATCACAAACACAACGCACAAAATGTCCTAATGTCCTTGTCTCTTGTCAACATAGGTACACTTTGAAGCTCGACTCGATCGGTCTTCTTCGTTACCCCACTTCATGTTTCGATCAGAGCGCCATCTCGCATCCCCTCCACTGTGCGTCCAACTCCGTACAAACATAAAATGAACATAAACGTACCATTTGTAAACATACAATCTGAATCAGTTCCGTACATTTCTTCGACGAATGGATGTTTCATGGTGTCAGAAATTGTGCATACACTGGACGCATGAAACTGAAAGTAAAATACATATCTGGAATCATGAATTCACGGAACGTAAATGAATGTACAATTTGTGAACGTATAAACTGGATCTGATTATGTACAATCCTTGGACGTTTTAAATCCACTATTATATGGATGATTCACTATATCTTATATTGTACTCTCAATAGACATTCATGAAACATACAATATTGGATGCACAATATATATCCAGAATCGTACATTCATTGAACGTACAAAAATGTTCAATTTATGAACGTACAATTTGGATCAGTACCGTACATTTTTTGGACGTTCTAGAATCTTCATGATATGAATGTTTTATAATGTCCAAAGTTGTACGGGGTGGCCAACTGAGAATGCGAGGTACTGTATCTGGGAACCTATCCGTGGTGGAGGATCGTGGCAAATCAATTTTTCACTGAAACGACCAAAAGAAAAACCTGTCAAATGAAGATACCTGATCTCCAAAGTCGAGGATTACCTGAACATTTCCTGGTTGACAATTTTCGCTGATTTCCTGAAAACGAAGTGGTGGTGGTATTCGACAGTTTCCGTGAAGAACACAGGGTGTTTCTCCAAAACAGCTGAGCCGATTTCAACAAACATGGGCTAGTTGAGGAGAAATATTCTTGGGCTTCAGATAGCGTGATATTTCGAATGCATCAGTATTGTTTTCTTATCATGGAACAGTTGCTGAATGTTGCTGCAACAAGCATGTGAAAACCGCATCTCGATATCTTGTTCATAACCTTGAAATTGAGCGAAAGAAAATATCAAACGAAAATTTCCTGAATATTCAGTTTTTTGATCTGATTTCATTCAAATATATATATTATATGTGGCACTCGATTCCTGGAAAACAACGATTTGAATATAAGGAAAGTTTTCGAAGCATCCGTGGATGCTGCAGCTTCAATTTCGGCTCTCGTTATGTTACGTATTCCATTACGAATCCGGGTATTCATATCTTTCCTTGTCGTTCTTTGAGTCTGGAACACATTGCCCTTCAATCGCTTCAATCTAAACAAGTCATATGATCGCGGTTGTCATAGGAACAAGCTCCTTACTATAATCTACCGCTGACGAGATGTTGCATGAATAAACTCTTGAACAATGTTATTTTCATAATATTTTCGTGATTAGAAGTCGGTTATATTCTTAGCGAATACGTCACTGTTAGGTTGACACACTTCACAAGTCACTCGTCTGTCTGCAATTGTTCTGTCGCGAGAGAGATTAATGATTCGAGAGGCTGAAGTCGTCACAGAGATTTTCCACAGAATCAGTAGTGGTTCAACACCGGTCAAGAATTATCCTTTTTGTGGGTGACCTACTCCGTTTTGTGATGATATATTGGATTGAGCGACTTTTTCGACAGATTCAGGAAAAAAATTTAGTTTTCAGAGGGACTTCCGATCTCAATTCTGCCCGGTGACTATGACGAGAGGCACTTGCATATTTTTCTGGTAAAATGAGAAGATACAAGAGAATCGATTCTCATCGATTGTCCTCGAAGAAGATTTGTTCTAGTTATTTTTATGGGCTATTGACCTTCCTTCAACGTCGTAATTTGAGCCAATTCCATGTCTCTATACGTGAACAGCCCTAGTGTCACCTGGAGCTCTACCTCGTGTTTGCTACTATGATTACTTCAGTTTAGCCTTTCTGAGAAGATGAGTCGATGGTCGGTTGATCATTTTGGATTGAATCATATCGATTTCTAGCAGGTTTATCTATATACCACGTGCTGTGACCTGAGAATGAAGGAACTCATTTCTTTAACAGGGTTGTAGGATAATGCTAGAGCTTTACCATTTTTCTTCTACGCTGTTGTTGCATCCATCGAGGATCCAACTTTCCACTAGTTAGAATGTTATGTAACTCTGTTACTATTTACGCCACTGATCTGGAATGAAGAAGGCTGCGGAGAACTTTGAGTTGGACCGAAGTGTGCCAGAAGCCAATCTGTTTTGCTCAACTCTATGGTAGCTCCAGAAGGAATACCAAGGAAAGAGACTACAGAGTTCATTTCAGAAAATTTGTGGAGGAATTTCTTCTCATGTTGGTGTTGTTTGACAGAAACCTATGCTGCCCATTCAGTGGAAATATACTGTGATTAGGGTGATCTCGTTCTCTGAACAGGCTGTTGAATCTGGTTTTTGTTAGGAAATCCATTTATTAATCTATCATTCAATACATTGAACTTGAAACCCTCCTTTAACGCCCTTTCATAGCGCTATGCGACTGGTGTAGGTTTTACGCTTGACTTCCCTAGTGATTTGAACTATTTTCTATTCATTTGGTTGTAGATACTGGTCTATTTCTGAGTCGCTAATTTTCCATTAGCCTCTTCATAGGCTCAAATGTGCCTTGTCTGTTTTCGCAGGAAATGAATTGGTTTCGGAGAAGTGCGGCCTTTTATCCATCTATATTTATCCGATCCACAATCTGAGAGAAAGAACACATCTCTATTTTCAGAATTTCATCATCATGTTAAATATTTGATTTCCTCAATTATCAAAAGTGGAATATCCGATTGAGATTGGCTGACAAATCAAGAAAACATGGATTCCTATGCATCTACTACTATCTCAAACTCACTTATCTGTTCACCTGATGAAAAGCTGCCGTCCCCTTACATGTGACCCATCTTCTTATTGCCTTTGATAATCATCTGTTAGTTGAGAAAAGTGGGTTACGACACAATGCCCTTTTCCTCAACTACCGACCATTTTAAAGCATATATCATGTTCATAAAGAGAGAACATTGACACTCCGATCAACTCCTACAGCATGAGTCATCCACATAATAATCACCTCGAAAGTCTGTTCTATATTCAGTAATCATATCATTTTTGGTATCAATCAGTCGTGCTTACACTTGACATGATTTATTTTGCAGGTATAAAACAAGCGGAGGCCAAGAAAGGGAAGAGAACGGAGTACTAGATGAAGTAGGAGATAATCCCATATTTCGTGTAACTGGATTCTATTCATACCTTGGGAGTGATGACAAACGGTATAGAGTCGAATATCATGCAGACGAAACAGGATACAATGCGAGAGAAGAGGTCATCCCCAGGCCAGTTCCTGGCTTGAATGTATCATCAAAAGAGAGTACTTTGGAGGAAATGACATTGAATCAAACCGTGGAATCATCACAATCAACCACTGAATCAGGAGGAAGTGAAGCTACTGGATTTGAATTGACCACACCAGTGGTGATATCTGCAGCATTTCCACCAGCGGGTATCAGTAGTGCTGCAATAGCTTCTTTGGCAGGAGGAGGAATCGGATAATTGAATGGACCCAAGATTATATTAATATATTTTCTAATGTAATTCAGGGTAATGCATGAAATTTGCCAAAAAGTGTATTTTACGAATGGCAAATAAACATTCAAATCGCGCTCATCAGGTGATATACTTCATGTTTTCTGAAAGTGTGACGAATAGCGAATCTTCATACTTCTCTGTCTAAGCATTGATCTAAACTGATTTTATTCTTCATCTCAAAATATGGATATGACAATAAGTAGATATCGAATTATTTTTATCACAAATGAACATCATATACAGGGTTCAGCCGATTCGATAGTTACAGGATTTCAATTCCCTATAAATGGTTAGAGAGAGTTGATCATATGAGTCAAAAGTTGTGTTATTCAATCCTAATCAATATGACGTTTCGAAACTCGAAGAAACTTCAGCTGTTCCTGTTGTATCGTGACAAAAACTGAGAATCACTGCTTCAGTTTTTATTCATTTTCGTGGTAAATATTCGGCAAAAAATTTGAAATTCTGCGTGAACAGGTGATCAATCATGACAAATGAGTTGGTATTGTCAAGAATATTCTATCTCGACCAGTTTCAGATATTCACTATACAGCCCCTTTTCTCATCATGGCTGTCATTATAATTGTTCATACCATTGATAAGGGCTAAGAAATTCCTTCACAGAGATGTATGAAATATTGACTTCATCACATGAAACAGCGCCGGAGCACAGTTCAATCAACCTAATATCAGTCTTTATAAATACTTCACTGATAATTCTTTATCGCCATTTATAACACGATACATTTTCATGGAGAAACAGAAAAGAGGAAACGGATGGAATTCGAATGTTATGTTGAATAATCAAGACTTATCAAAAAGTGAGGTCAGATTTTATGTGAGTAAGACAAACACCGCTTCTTCACTACGAGCTCAGATTGTGGCTCACGTTTATAGGTTACAGATCAATGTACAATCCACTATTCATCACCAATTCCATAGTTGAATGTGGTGGAATTTGTCTGAAGTCGATGGGTTCTGAAGTGGTGAACCCAAAATATGTCGAACTGTAGTATCTCTCAGCAATAGCATGCGCATAGTTTGTGTTCAGCCGTTCCGTTTCCCACATAGCAGAATCGACAGTCCGCTTGTTAGTTCAGACCCATCCTTCCTAGGTGGTATCTGAGACGAGCAGTTCTGTCAGCATCCGCGAATTGCCCCTGCTTCATTCGAGAATCTCACTGGTTAAATTTTTTGATGATTCATGCAAAAACGCTTTCGTATGGGTTAATCCTAGTAATTCAGACCAGTACAAGAGTCCCTTTTCCTTCTACCAGTCCTAGATTTTTGTTCTGACCTCACTCGCGGTGACTCTAGAGTATATTTCTGGTTCTATAAAGACAGATTTGGTTTTCTTCTTGGCGAGGATGTCGACTGTATCGTTGCTCCGCACCTCCCTACGTCCAGGAACCCACAGCGAAGTGACTTTGTCGTTAGCACTCAATACACTTCCTTACAGGCATGTGATCATTAATCTTGCTGCAGCTCAGTGCTTCGAGAGCAGCCTGAATGTCTGATTTAATACTCGTGTTTCTGTTCCCTAGGGATTTATACGCCAATTTTCAAGTAAAAAATTCAATTGCAAAGACCTATGCCTGAGAGATTGTAATATACTTGCCTGAGTTTTTGATTTCCGGATTTTTGGTGAACGTACCGGCTCTATCTTCAAGCAGGCTTTCCGAACCATCTGTGTAATTGAGGTGTTTCGTCTGTGTAAACTAGATCGATTTGTTAATCCACTCGTCTGTTTCCAAGAAGAGGACTATGAAAGACTTTCAAACGGGTGTCTGAGAATTCAACAAGTTGGATACCATTCCTAGAGTTTGGTGATTTTTTTTTCACACAGTGTCCCGGAGTGATCTAGTAGTCCTCTCAATTGGTTTATTTCAATGACAAAAAAAAATCATTCTTGCTTGCCTGTCTGAGAAAATGTGAAGAGGATTGAGGTTCAGGAAGTTCCCCATGGCTGCCGTTGAAGAGGACATCGCCCATGAATTGGTCAGGCATGCTATTCGCTGGAGAACAGCGTGCTCCACCCTTGCTGTCCCCTGCAGACCTCCAGTACACCAGTCTATCAAGCCATACGTGACCATTGGTTTCACCATCGTTCTGTATATCCAGTGAATCTATTTGGGGTTGATTTCCCATGATTTGCTGCAACCACTGCTGAGATTTCAGAAGATAAATGTGGCTTTGTTGATAGTATTTGCCATGTGGACGTTCCAGGTGAGTCATTCATCTTGGGTGCCATCTAGATTTATCCACTCTGCCGCAGATGGAATGCTCATTTCATGAAGGACAAGCTGACAAAGCTCATCTACCTTCTGTTGTTTGGTAAAAGGGATGATTACAGTTTTCCAGGGGTTCACAGACATGCTCCCTCCCTGGTAATTAGAGAATATTTTATATATTATATAATCAGGAACCTATCACATGATATTAACTGGCTATGAAAATCAGAAACCTATTCAAAGGCAAAATACTAAAAAACCCAAAGTTGGTCACCAAAAAAAATTTTATAACATAGGACGTGTAACTAGTTTTGGCACTCGGCCATCATCAGATACCTGATATAAAACACCAGAAAGGAACTAATCGGATTGAATTGAGAAACAGTTCCACTCCAAACATTTATTGGGACCATCATATGAAGGCTAGCGGTCATAAGGCAAAGCGAAATCAAGCACCAGAAGAAGATACACATGAAGAATAATTGGAAAATTGTCATTTTCCAATTGACATCAGACATACATAGACATTCGAAATAAAACAGGCAACTATTCAGGTTCAGCTGAAAAAAGGAGACGATACACATTGACATAAAGTCTCGATTGTAAATTGTAAATAGAATCAATGACAAAGAAATAGGTGGCCAGGGTTTGTGGAGTTGGAAACGAATTTGAGAGAAAAAGAAATAGTGCACAGTGTCATCAAATTGAAAAGAGAAGATGAAACTATTATTTTGAAGTCTGCAACAGGGCTGGTCTGAGTGACATGATCAAATTTTGACAAAATTTCAATGTACGAAAAATGTGGTTCCTTTCAAAAACGGTTTGGTAGTCAAAACGAGTGATATCTGGTTTATCGATACATTTCTGAATATCTCGACTTTTCAGTAGGTTGGGACTTGGACCTCCATTACAAACGTGAATGATTGATTGATGGATTGATCTATTGTGTTCTGGGGCACAGGTTTCATAACTCCTACCTGTTTCGACAATGTAAAAAGGGCTGCAATCATTACAATAAACGTAATAATGGACCGATCCGAGAATTGGTATAGATTAACCAATTGACTATGTGTGACATTAAATGACAATCTGAATGAGGTGTGAAATTTTGATTGTTTATTCATTATCTTTTCTGAGAAACATTGATCGTTGATGGCTATTTGTTATATGACATTGATTTTTCTATTGAATGCAGAATCAGATAGTGATGATGAGAAAATCCTATGGATAATGCAATTGAACGATGCAAACTTGTGTGAAGGACGATTGTTCGAACTGGAGAGGATCACTGTGTCTGTGGCTATTGGTTTCCTATATATTTCGAATTACAATCTATGGGTTCCAGGATTTCTGATTATGAGAAAATCAGAATTGGAATTTGAAATATTTTGGAAATCAACAGCCACAGAACCTGTGATCCCCTTCAATTCGAACCACCCTACTTCAATTTGATCCTGCATTTGATAGAAGGATCAGTATCATGAAACAAATAGCCATCAACAATCAATTTCCTTAGGAACAAAGAATGAAAATTCATTCAAAATTTTACACCAAATTCAGATTGTCATTTAATGTCACTCATAGTTAATTGGTTAATCAACTCATTCCAAAATCGGCCCATTATAACGGTCATTATTCTGTACAGATTGAAGGAATTTCCAGAACTTCCAATAGCAACATTGCCTATGAAACTTCTGACAATCTGAAACATTAACTTGTTGATTTGAAAAATAAAATCCGCCTTGACAAGAAATCAGGTGTCCTCGAACTGAATTATGGTGATTGTAGCTCTTCTTACAATGCCCAAACAGGTAGGAGTTTTGAAACTCGTGCCTCAGAACACAATATATAGGTCAATACACAAATTTTCTTATTCTGGCAAGTCGAACACAACAACTCCTCCGTTTGCCAACCACATTATCGATTCGAATTATTTTTTCAATGTCAGCTCCAACATGGAGATCATTCACGTTGGGGATGAAAGTCTATGGCTCAACCTACTGAAAATTTTAGGAATCCAGAAATGTATTGATAATCCAGATATCACTTGTCTCGACAACCGAACTGTTCTTGAAAGAAACCACATTTTTCGTTCATTGAAATTTTCTTAAAGTTAAATCTCGTCATCAAGACGGCCCTGTTGCAGACTTCAAAATAATGATTTCTTCTGTTTTTTTTGAATTCGAATGTCAATCTGTTAATTTCTTGTCATGTGAATCTCCCTGTGATGCTTGATTTTGCTTTGTCCAATGGCCGCCAGCCTACATACGATGATCTCAATGAAGTTTCGAGTGATTTTTGTTTTCAATTTGATCCTATTGATTTCTAACTGATGTTCAACCAGATTGTTGATAGCTAATCATGGTTGTTCAGCCGCTAGTTATTAGATTTGTACACTTAGGACTGCTTTTTTTCGGCTGACAACCCCCATTTCAATATTTCCAACCCACTAATTATCAAATGAATACAAAGAGCTCGAAGTCATTTCTTTTATCTATTCAACATTTCATTCCACTTTGAGCATTGGAGCTATGTCGTAATTGCCAATAATTATTGCTGCACATAGTGAGATTCTTCTCATCAGTAGCTTTCGTAGATTTTTCATCGCTGTTCCTTACAGGTGCATTCATTATGTGTCTGATGATGACCGTGTGCCAATACTAGTTACATGTCTTCATGTAATAAATATGTTGTGGTCGACCGACTTTCGGTTTTTTGCATTTTTGCTTCGAAAAATTCTAGACCATTTCGAGAAAATGGATGATTTCCACGACTCAGATACCTATTCGATGATTTTCAAGATTCTAGAATGAAATGTGATATCAAATTGAATGTTGGAGTGAGAGTATAATGAACAACAAACAATAAGTATCAACAAACCCATGAAATATTGAGAACGAATCAACGAACAGTGATAAATGAATAGTTCGAATAGTACGAAGCAATGCAAGGTAGGGGGATGAGCAGTCAAATAAGCTACTGGATCAGAATCATGATTGTAAATCGGTACGTCATATCATCAATGCTAGGAGAGTCGATCAGGTTTAGAGCGGCCATGCATTGAGTCAGTCCTAATAGTGGGAAAGAAATCTGAAGCGACGATCCCTTACGACCTACAAGAAGCCATCTATACTGTGTACAGATGGTGCAAGAGGGAGCATGTCTGTGAACCCCTGGAAAACTGTAATCATCCCTTTTACCAAACAACAGAAGGTAGATGAGCTTTGTCAGCTTGTCCTTCATGAAATGAGCATTCCATCTGCGGCAGAGTGGATAAATCTAGATGGCACCCAAGATGAATGACTCACCTGGAACGTCCACATGGCAAATACTATCAACAAAGCCACATTTATCTTCTGAAATCTCAGCAGTGGTTGCAGCAAATCATGGGAAATCAACCCCAAATAGATTCACTGGATATACAGAACGATGGTGAAACCAATGGTCACGTATGGCTTGATAGACTGGTGTACTGGAGGTCTGCAGGGGACAGCAAGGGTGGAGCACGCTGTTCTCCAGCGAATAGCATGCCTGACCAATTCATGGGCGATGTCCTCTTCAACGGCAGCCATGGGGAACTTCCTGAACCTCAATCCTCTTCACATTTTCTCAGACAGGCAAGCAAGAATGATTTTTTTTTGTCATTGAAATAAACCAATTGAGAGGACTACTAGATCACTCCGGGACACTGTGTGAAAAAAAAATCACCAAACTCTAGGAATGGTATCCAACTTGTTGAATTCTCGGACACCCGTTTGAAAGTCTTTCATAGTCCTCTTCTTGGAAACAGACGAGTGGATTAACAAATCGATCTAGTTTACACAGACGAAACACCTCAATTACACAGATGGTTCGGAAAGCCTGCTTGAAGATAGAGCCGGTACGTTCACCGAAAATCCGGAAATCAAAAACTCAGGCAAGTATATTACAATCTCTCAGGCATAGGTCTTTGCAATTGAATTTTTTACTTGAAAATTGGTGTATAAATCCCTAGGGAACAGAAACACGAGTATTAAATCAGACATTCAGGCTGCTCTCGAAGCACTGAGCTGCAGCAAGATTAATGATCACATGCCTGTAAGGAAGTGTATTGAGTGCTAACGACAAAGTCACTTCGCTATGGGTTCCTGGACGTAGGAACGTGCGAAGCAACGATACAGTCGACATCCTCGCCAAGAAGAAAACCAAATCTGTCTTTATAGAACCAGAAATATACTCTAGAGTCACCGCGAGTGAGGTCAGAACAAAAATCTAGGACCGATTTTGGAATGAGTTGATCAACCAATTAACTATGAGTGACATTAAATGACAATCTGAATCTGGTGTAAAATTTTGAATGAATTTTCATTCTTTGTTCCTAAGGAAATTGATTGTTGATGGCTATTTGTTTCATGATACTGATCCTTCTATCAAATGCAGGATCAAATTGAAGTAGGGTGGTTCGAATTGAAGGGGATCACAGGTTCTGTGGCTGTTGATTTCCAAAATATTTCAAATTCCAATTCTGATTTTCTCATAATCAGAAATCCTGGAACCCATAGATTGTAATTCGAAATATATAGGAAACCAATAGCCACAGACACAGTGATCCTCTCCAGTTCGAACAATCGTCCTTCACACAAGTTTGCATCGTTCAATTGCATTATCCATAGGATTTTCTCATCATCACTATCTGATTCTGCATTCAATAGAAAAATCAATGTCATATAACAAATAGCCATCAACGATCAATGTTTCTCAGAAAAGATAATGAATAAACAATCAAAATTTCACACCTCATTCAGATTGTCATTTAATGTCACACATAGTCAATTGGTTAATCTATACCAATTCTCGGATCGGTCCATTATTACGTTTATTCTTCTGTACAGATTGCAAAAAGTTTCATAACCCCCAACATCAACATTACCTATAAATTTTTTGACTATCTCCAACATTAAATTGCTAATTTGAAGACAAAATTTGACTCGTGAAAGAATCAGGTGTCTACGAACTGAATTGTAATGATTGCAGCCCTTTTTACATTGTCGAAACAGGTAGGAGTTATGAAACCTGTGCCCCAGAACACAATAGATCAATCCATCAATCAATCATTCACGTTTGTAATGGAGGTCCAAGTCTCAACCTACTGAAAAGTCGAGATATTCAGAAATGTATCAATAAACCAGATATCACTCGTTTTGACTACCAAACCGTTTTTGAAAGGAACCACATTTTTCGTACATTGAAATTTTGTCAAAATTTGATCATGTCACTCAGACCAGCCCTGTTGCAGACTTCAAAATAATAGTTTCATCTTCTCTTTTCAATTTGATGACACTGTGCACTATTTCTTTTTCTCTCAAATTCGTTTCCAACTCCACAAACCCTGGCCACCTATTTCTTTGTCATTGATTCTATTTACAATTTACAATCGAGACTTTATGTCAATGTGTATCGTCTCCTTTTTTCAGCTGAACCTGAATAGTTGCCTGTTTTATTTCGAATGTCTATGTATGTCTGATGTCAATTGGAAAATGACAATTTTCCAATTATTCTTCATGTGTATCTTCTTCTGGTGCTTGATTTCGCTTTGCCTTATGACCGCTAGCCTTCATATGATGGTCCCAATAAATGTTTGGAGTGGAACTGTTTCTCAATTCAATCCGATTAGTTCCTTTCTGGTGTTTTATATCAGGTATCTGATGATGGCCGAGTGCCAAAACTAGTTACACGTCCTATGTTATAAAATTTTTTTTGGTGACCAACTTTGGGTTTTTTGTATTTTGCCTTTGAATAGGTTTCTGATTTTCATAGCCAGTTAATATCATGTGATAGGTTCCTGATTATATAATATATAAAATATTCTCTAATTACGATAAAATTACATGCATGGGTGATTTGAATATAAATCTTCTAGACATCAATTCACAAGCTTCTAGTAATCTCTCATCCATCACAGATTCATTCAATCTGACTCAAAGAATAAAAAGTCCTACTCGCGCTTCAAACAACAGCAAGGCACTTTCAGATCTACTATTTACAAATATTGAAAATAATACGGAGGCTACAGTTCAAGACGCAGATATAGCAGACCATTTTCTCATCAGCTGTTCGTTTCCTCTCAGAACCCACTGTTCCATCGAAACCAAAACTTATTTTTTACAGAGACTTTAGTCGTATCAATATAAACCAATTTCAAGCGGATCTAGAGGCCTTACCGTGGGAGAATATTTACACTATCGAATCAATCGATGACAAAATTGAATTCTTGAACAATAACATTATTTTTCTGGCTGCTATACATGCTCCGCTAAGAACATCAGTCTTATGCAGAAACTGCGCGATAAATCATTGAAACGATATAGGAAAATTCGACTGCCAGCCCACTTCGAATACTACAAACAGTTGCGTAACTTTACATCGTCGTCTATCAATAGGGAGAAGAAAGCTTACTCAGAATACGCACTACAAAACTCGAACAGTGTACAGCAATGGCAAACATTCAGGAAATTGGATATATCGGAGAGCAAGCACAATGAACTACCGGAAAACCTAAAAAAGGTGAATGTTTCGAATAATTAATTTGTGAATGCTTCTAAAACTGACCTACAGCCAAGCCCTGAAATGATAGATCATTATTCAAATAGAGTGAAAGAGGGTATTACCAGTGTCTTCACTGTTTCTCAAGTTACTGAAGACGTATTTTCCTCTATAATCAAAAACATAAAATCCAAATCATTCTGTTTAGATAACTTGAATTTAAACCTCATACTCCTCTGCTGTCCATTTTCAATCGTTTATATTACTCATATCATGAATGAATGTGTGAAAGAGTGTTACTTTCCTAGAGTTTGGAAGCATGCTTATGTATAACCACTACTTAAAATAAAAAATCCAACGGAATTTTTCGATTTACGGAGCATAAGCACGCTTCCAACACTCTCTAAAATCTTAGAAAAAATTCTCGATGTACAAATAAGATATCACCTTGAAACGCACAATATACTTTCCCTATATCAGTCTGGCTTCAGATCAGGTTTCAGTTGGGCGACGGCACTCTCTGCAATATCAGATGATATATTCCAATTACTCGACAAAAACGGAATGTGTGCTCTCATCTTACTTGACTACTCAGAAGCTTTTGATACCATAAATCACCAAATCATGACTGCCATTCTACACTTCATAGGGTTTAGCGAATCAGCGTGTTCTTTTATGATATCCTATTTGGCTGATAGAGTTCAACAGGTTAATTTGCAACAAGGAATTCCTCAGGAAAGTATCTTAGGCCCCTTGATGTATACCATCCACACCAGTAACTTTTGCTCGAGCTTGACACACTGCAAATATCATTTTTATGCGGACGACACGCAGCTGCACTACTCATTTAAATTTTGTGATATAGCGGAAGCCAATGGTTTTATTAATTCTGATTTGAATGAACTTCTCGATGTGAGAAACAATCATATACTGAAAAACAATTCGAAAAAATCTATCGCACTCTTATTTGGGTCAGACAATCAGAGAAATGAGGCGCTCAATACCTTGCACATAGAAATTGGCAATGACCTGATCAGATTTGAAGATAATTGCAGAAACCTTGGGCTCTTCATGGATTTCAAACTACGATTCAAATATCATATCACCCAATAACTCAAAAATGCATATTCTTCCTTGAAGCTCATTTATCAGCATAGACATTTTCTCAATTCTAAACTAGAAATAAAACTTTGTGATGGTTTGGTTCTTTCTCACTTCAATCACTGTGATGTTGTTCATGGCCCATACATCGATAATATTGACACTAAAAGAATCCAGAAAACACAAAACTCATGTTTGAGAATGATATTCGGGATTAGACGACCACAGCGTATTTCCCACAAATTGATGGACGCTGGTTGGCTTAGCATGTTCAATCGTCGTAAACTTCATATGGCATGATTTTTCTATGGAATTTTGAAAAGTAAAGCACTGGAATATTTATACCAAAGAATTACATTCAGAACGGATGTTCATAATCTGAATTTGAGGCGTAGAAATATGCTCATGATTCCCAGGCATAAGAAACAACTATTCAGACGCTCTTTTTCTTATAATGTTACACTGTTTGGCGATATGATGGATGTTTCATCCTCATCATATGAAGCATTTGAAATTTGGTACAAACGATTTCTGTTTTCTCAACAATGATATTACATATTGAGTATAGGTACAGGTGAATATTTATGAATTATAATCAATGCATTTTTTTTGTTATATTTTTTCTGCTATAAACATTCTTATAATTATTTTTCTTCATATATCTATTTTTGAGGAAACTGTGGAAGAATCGGCTACTCGGCCTAACAGTTCTCCTATTATCTACCATCATACAACTGATTCTACTTCTAACATGTGTCATGTAACATGTATCTATGGTAAATGATGAATGTGTTATTATTATTAGTATTATTATTATCATTATTATTATTATTATTATTATTAAACGAAATATTTGTACTCTTGGTTTCTGTGTGCATTTTTATTTTGGCAGACCATATACCAACGACATTCACCTGACTATCTTCACATTATACTAATGATATTTTATTCATATATCAGCCATTGTTGCTTTTTATCTTCACCCTGAAGATGGGAACTACACTTATTATTGTCTCCACATCCTAGACATTCCACAATTTGTGGAAATTCTCGGCCACTAATCGAATGTGATGGTGGATTTATGCAGCAGTTTTAAGCGAATGAAATGGTGGATTTATGCAGCAGTTTGAGGTCTCCAATTTCAAGTCGTAGGTTTCAAGTCACAAGTTTCAAGTCATAAGGTATAACTGGTGATTCATGTAGCAATAATAAGGACTGTCATATCATCAGGGAAGCATCCCCATTAATTAGCTTATTTTGATTATTGTTTATCAGTTTTTCACATGTTGGAGTTAACACAGAATTGTTATTATTTATTATTCAGCAGTTGCGAATATCTGTTTTGGTTTTGATTCAATTGAGACAAGGAACAAATGTGAATGAACCAAAATTGCAAATGGCAGTGCACGGCTCATGCGCAGAGTGAATTAGTCATAAGTTTCAAGTCGTAAGTCGTTAGAGATTAATGTTGGCCAACTTTTCTCACGACTCAAAACTCATAACTACCTATGACAATTGTATGAAAGTTCATATTGAAAAGCAGTGAATGAACTTTTTAAGACTTATGACTTGATACTCAAGACTCAAAACTTAAAACTGCTGCATAAATCCATCATGAGTGCACAAGTCTCCTCAACTCTTCATGCGAATGATGAGTTCCTAAGAGACTGTTCATTATAGAAAACCCAATTTTCAAGACAGTGTTGCGAAGCGAATAATGAATATAGTATGAAATGATTAGGGGATTCCACCAAGTTTATCATGAATAATTGGGTATTTTCAACAAACACAATTTTTTGTCATTTTCATCATCAAAAATCTTCATGATCACCCTATATATCCCAACAAGATCATTTTCATGCGGTATTTGATATAAACGAAGAATAATAGTTCACTTGAATTAACAGGATGCGTCGGTCATATTATGTGTCACGAATTTTCCAAATCACCCAGTGTGAATTGTATAAATTATTGTGAATTATGATGGAATAAGAAAAGTATATTGCATGCTCGGATGATTTCATAGAGGATGTGTAAGAATACATCGGTCATATTATGTGTCACCAATTTCTCAAATCACCTAGTATAAAATGTGTGAATTATTGTGATTTATGATGGAATGAGAGGAGTATATAACATCACATCGATATAACTAAAATATTTGTATGTTTGTCTTTGTAAACGATAATATAATCTGAACTATCTGAGATTATAACGAGTGATATAGAGGTACGTTAATTATGATACAAGCAGAAAAAAATTCAATTGGCATGTTTGAGTTCCAACGGAATAACTGAATGAAAATCAATGATTTGTTACTATAATGCCTTGAATTTCAGAATCTGTTCATTAAATCTTACTATTCTGCAGGTTCAATCAGTTTAGCGAACATACTGAGAATTCAGAAAATTTCACAGAGAACCATTTCAGGTACAAAATGAGAGTGCGGGGTCCATGAATATGTCATGTTGTCATACCCAGCAGATTGTTGAGCAAGTGTTTGACAAAAAATGGCAGTGTTTCGTTTTTGCGCTACGGCCGCGTGTTATCTCATCGTTCTCAATGGTCTTATTAGTTTTGGAGTATTCAGGAGTTATGGTCAATAATATCGACCGGTGCATCTCGTTGGAATTTACATTCAGGATGTTTGAATAGTGCTTCTCAGCAAGCAAATTGCAATAGTTCTGTTGATGTTTATCGTTTCGTATCGGATTCAATCTCCATTGATAGGGTGAAATCAAAAGCAAGGCGCTGCTGATATTGATCTCTTGAAAGCATCTAATAAATCTCTAAGAAGAATCATAACTTCACGTTGGCGTTTGTGCCGGCCATCTTGTCTGGTGATAAGAACATTATTTAACTCCATATGGCAACTTCACGTATTTTGTTTTCAGGTCTATAACAACCAGGCTTTCACTATAAAGCTGATATCACTACAGGATTTTATCTTCAGGATCTTCACTAAAGGGCTGCTATATCTACCAGTCTGTCACTATGAAGCTCCTTTCACTGTAAAGCTGTTTCTAGGGCTGTTGTTGCTTCAGGGTTATAACTGCATCCCAGACGGCACAATCATATTCCATGAATATCCTATGCATATTGCGTCGGAATATTGCCATATGCCATGGATATTCCATGTCCTCCAAAACATATGATATGCATGTTCCAGGAATATCCAAAGTCACCATGAAACATATGCCAGGAATATCTGTGAATCTTCCAAAAGAGATTGGTGGCATATACTAGGAATATGATTTTTGTATATGCATAGAATATGCTTTTCAATCATGACTAAAATGAAATATCTATATGAAATGTAATTTATTATGTGAAAGATAGAAATCAACATACAGGATGTATGCTTGCACTTTATATATCATATCATATGATTTTCTTCTTTTCTTGAACGGTAGCGGTGATGAATTCAACAGGATCTGCAATGATTATAACATAGCAAATACTAGAATATAAAAATTGATTGAATTCACTCACCTTTGCTTTGGGCGTGCTACAAAAGTTGAAAGAACTAGATACTGAATTTGTCAACATCTGAGTTAATCAGAGCTGATTTCAAACTATTGTTTATTTCTTTGTCACGTTTGTATCTTCAACAACACGAGTATGTCCTGGATTTTCCATTTGACAGATGGGTAGATATAGGTGAGTACTGAAAAAAATAGGGTGCATCTACAGGGTGTATCTAAATAACAGAGAAAAATTTCAAGTGGTGATTTCGTGATGAGAATTGAGGTGGGCGTTTGGTATGCATTTGTTTGAAAAATCTCTTCACGGAATAGTAACACCCTTCTCAAAATTAGAAAAATGGTTTTTCTTCTTCATTTCCTCTGTATATGACTAAAGGCACAGAACTTGTTAATATTATTCATCAATAAAACTACCCATTCTGGAATGTTTTCAACCCTGAAGTATGCTCAGAAGGGCTTGAAATATTCAACGTCTAAGATATTTTTTTACAACTTTTTTTTTTATAAACACTTCTTTTTAAACACATGGCGAATGCTTTTCCAGAGATCAACAATGATTTACTGAATGGATTGGGCTTTCAGCTGTTTTTTCAAAAGTTGTAAAATAAATATATTTCAACCCCTTCTAAGCATATACTTCAGGATGTGAAACATTTCAAGATGTGTAGTTTTATTGACACATGATATTTACCAAGTTTCGTGTCTTCAACTAAATATACATGGAAGTTAAAAAATGAAAACCATGTTTTTTATCTTCGGATGTGTGTAACTTATCCGGGGTTGAGAGGGTTATGAAAAATGCTATACCAAATACCTTCATTCTCATCACAGTATCACCCCTTTCATTTTTTCGATGTAATATACTCTGTATATGAATTCATTAATGTATAATCTCAGGTATACCTCATACTGGTATTGAGTGCCATTGAGTCTCCTTTGTGATCCTCCTCAGTTTAATGGCGGCTAACTTCAGACGTCTGAAACTTTATATTTATGTCAACACTATCCACAGTAATCGATACACATTCTAGCACTTCTACTTAAACTAATAATTCCATGCTCTTCTCGTCTGTTTATAATAAAAACAAACGCGGCATATTCGCGTCCATGTTGATATCACGTCCTTCACTAGGTGACTGTGGAATGTGGAACAAATCGATGACCGACAGACTCGTGTCGTGTCCATTAAGCATCGGTCGACATTCCAACAATTTGCTTTTGAAATATTCTTGGAATTTTAGAAAAGCATATTCAATGGATATTCGATAAACATATTCAGGGAATATTCTTTGGGGATATCCAATGAATATTCGAAAAATATATTCCAGGAATATTCTTTGAGGATATCAGATCAAGCACATATTCATGGAATATTCCAGGGATAATGCAATATTCATTGGAAAATTGGATGTAGTAGGCATCCCAGCAAACACAATTATGTAAAATTGACATAAGTGTTACATAACTGACAATACGTGTTATGTAACTATGTTATGTAAGACTTACATCACTGTTATGGCGAAATGTCCGCCACAAATACTACATGATTATTACGTAACAATTATGTCACTATTTTATATATATTTTATATAATTTCATTGCTATAAATAAGATGTTACGTATATAACAAACTGACATAAATATTACATAACATTCTCTAGATGTTATGTAAAGTTTACATCCCTAATATGTAAAAATGTCAGCTACAAATATGACTCCATTTTAATATAATATTGATGAAACTACTTGACTAATATCCGAAATGAATATCAGAATTTCACAAATAACCTCTTCACTTCACCAACTCACTTCACAGGCATATGCACATATTGATAACTAAGTATAATAATCTCAGTAGGTGATCCAAATTCTACACTCCATAATATCTATACTGATATTACTGATGATGATATATGGTTATAGAAATGTGCATGAGAGTTGGAAGTGGGCTAGTGTGAAAAAGAAGTTATTTGGCAATTTTTGATTGTGTGGAAAAATGTAACAGAGACAGATTAGTCATAATATGCTTGATGATTTATTATCTCCTATATCATTCAGTATTCACTTCAATTCTCCTCACATACAAAAAAAACTCTGCTCAAAAATTTTTAAGACTCTGTTCCAAATATTATGCATTTATAGTACACAGTATAATTGATCAGTTGCTTACTTTAAAACAAAAAAATTGTCAAAAAATTATAGACTGAATAATGTTCAAATCAAATAGAAGATGATAAAACAAAATCAACTATCAAATGAAAAACATGACCTTCAATTTTCTTTGAAAATAAAGACCATTTATGTATACTTCAAAAGTTCAAAAAATCAAAATTGTGAGTAATCAAATTATATCTTTCTTCTTGATCTCCCAATTCAACCCTCCATTTAACCTCTGGTGACTAAATCAGAACCACCTTCCTGCTGGTTTATCTATCAGAGTAAGATATCGAAGGGTGTGTGATAATGATGGATTCTGAAAAAATATTGCATTGTTTTTCATTTTTCAAATTAAAATCTAAAATATATATTACCAGATAATGATATTTTGATTGATTTCAAATCTCTGACTTCAATGTTTCCCCTCTGCCCTTACCAGGAACATTGTGTGGCCCCTATATAGATAGTCTCTCCCATCTCTACCACCTTGAGTTTTGAAAAGATGTACCTACCTGGAAAAGTATACACTTCAGGATTCATCTTATTGGGGTTCTTCATGAACTTATTTATGAAACAAAAAATAATAATCACTGACAGAATTATCAAATTTCCATAACCAATTTATATAACTTTAATCCAGAATGTGAGGCACTTTGGGGTTTTCACTAGGGTTTTCATCAGCCATCATAATCAATCACTGGCTTTTGTTCAATTTCATATGAGAATTGAAGTTTGAACAGATTATACCTCCTATTCTATCAATACCTACCAGATTCATCACTTATTCTAGGCATTTGAGAAGTCCAGGATAGATAAGTAACTATTTCTTTCTTGTTGCTTGTTGTTTTCACAGAGGTTAGGAAAATCAGGCATGTTTTATTCTCACTCACCTTCACTTATTCTTATTAACACTTTTAGTTTAGTTTAATTCATCAAACACAGCAGGTGGAAACAAGAAAAACACTCGAAATAGTTATAAAATACCGAAAATACCTTCAGTCACAGTCTTCAGTGTAGTTTGTTTATGGTCTCGTCTTCACTTAACCTCAAAGTAGTCGACCAATGGGAATTGGGCATGTGGGATGGGGGACCACTGCAGCGCAGAAAATTGGTGGAAACAAGGAAATCACTCGGAATAGTAAGAAAATACTGAAAATGCTTTGTCTCCAAGTCTTCACTCATTACTTATAACCTCAGAGTGGTCACGGAGAAACGCTACAGTGCGAGAGCGAAAAATAATAATCATCGCGGTGGGGGGACGCTGCAGCGCGAGACCACGGGTACTGATCATCCCAAGGAAATCCTTAATTGGCGCAGAATCAAGTCTGCAGAGAATTTACGGCCGAGAGTCCTAGTAAAGTCATGTAGCTAAAATATAAGCTTTTATATCGATATCAAATTTTCACATATCAGTTACATCATAGTTACGTTACATTTATATATAATTATGGGGTTCACATATTTTGGAATTGTTATGGAATATTTACGTAAATAATTTATATAAATACGAGGTTAACATATTTTAGAGGTATTATGGAATATTTACGTAAATATTTTACATAAAAAAGTTCCGTTGATGTTATATAACAGTGATGTAAATATAACAGATGTGTTTGCTGGGATATTCCAGGAATATGAGGTGCCGTCTGGGATGATCATCACAGCAAACTTGTTACTACTGGGCTGTTAGTACGACCATTGTCGATCTAAATGAAAACTTAGTATATGACCTAGTGCGAGGAGGTATAATATTGTCTGTTCATTCAATCAAAATATGTCTGTCTGTCAAGTGGCGCTGGGGATGAGAAAATGGAAATAGCTCATTTGTTTATGTCAAAATAGACCATATTAGGTTGATTTTCTCTTCTCCTATTTTTTCCCAATATGTACTCAACCACAGATGTGCTTTCCATCATTGACGTGATATTTGATACAAAGGCGATGAAGAAGATTCTCTCATGAGATTGAGATGTCATAATCAGAAAATTATTTTCTGACAGTTGTCATTAACTTATAACTTCGTCTTTGTGAATATGTTATACTTTGAATTCGTATTCTTGAAAATTACAATTATCCCTAATTATTTCTTCTAGTATTGGTTTTCTATTGCAGTCTTTTGATTGGTTTGTGAGTGCGATTGTGTTATTTCGCAATTTTAACTGAAAACTTCGCACTCCAGGAGGTGGAGGTGTAAAATTATCAAGGCCTGGTTTTCCCTATCCTCACTGTTGTGAATTCGAGCCACAAATCCTGAGGCATCAATGGGTTTATGCCATATTCATTGGATTGCAAGGTGACATTTTTTTCTTGAATCGCATAATATTTGAAACTTGATGCATTGATATTTCAGGAATGGGAGTTTTTGAAGTGAGCGAACATGATACTGTATGTTTCCAACATTTTGAGAAAACTTTTTCTTGCCAATGAAGAATTGGAAACGGTTTTGGAAGGAGGGTTCGGTTCCAAGTTTGTTAAAGGAAGGTATATATGAATAAAATGATATTTAACAAGTTCCTACCTATACAACTCTTTGTAGCATTCAGCTTATTAGTTTCTAGTTGACTGGAACTATTAGTTTCAGTACAAAAATTACCAAGAACTTGACTTTGGGACCTCTAAAAATTGTTCCATACGACCAGTAGATTAGAAGCATCTGAAGAGGAAACGGGCATTTGAACAGATATTATAGAATGATAATAAATAATGATGAAGTTTATTCAAAATGATTACATAATAAAAATTGAAAAGTTATACATATTGGTATTGAATATTCCTATGGTTCAATTTGTGGCAATTATAGACACATCTTCCCATATTTAGTGAAGTTAGTGGATAAGATGATTTTATAAAAAATAATCATTGTTCAGCATAACATATATTTAACCTATATACCTTTGGTACAATATATATAGTGTTTTCAAACTCACCTGCCAATACATCTGTACAACAATAAACAGGGTATCAGAGGAGAACAAATTAGTAGAATAAGAATTGCAATAATTCTTCATAATTATATTCAATTCATTGAAATATATTTTCCAATAAAAAAAATCTGAATATCCCAGCATCTTGATATTTTGTGTTTGGAGCAGAATATCCATGAGACATTGATGGAATGAACAGATTGAGTCTAACCTTATTAATAATAATAATAATAATAATAATGTTTATTTCTGAAAAATATATATATCATTACAATGTTTTTTTGTTTTATTTGCTGTGGTAGGATGCAGAAACAAGCATTAGAAAACCCATTAGAACCACAGGGTCGAGCATGGGTTTGTCAAAACTGTATCTATTTATCCTAGAAATCGAGCAGCAGAGAAGAAAGAGAGAGAGAGAGAAAAACAAAACATGTTATATAATTTTTACGTGAGCTAACTTAGATTATATAGGGTGAATTGTGAATTAAACAAATATAAGTATTTACTCTGAATAAAGAGTCCTAAATTAATTGTAAAAAAAAAGAAAAAATAATTATTAATTATGTCCATAATCGTCATTATATTTGGGTACAAATTAGAGTGAATTTTCAAACTATATGTTATTACCTATTCTATAATGTGACGGACGTATTCTCTTGTCAGAGAAAATATATAGTGTTTGAAGATGTCCTTCAACAGGTTGGGCGAGTTTATAGTGAATAAATAATTTTTGTACATTTCTGGCAAACTGTTGAAGATTTTATAGCGGAGATATAAATAGCATTTTTGACCAATTGATTTTTTGCAGAAAGGTAATTTGGCAGTGATTTTAATTCTACTTCTTGTTGAATGGTCATGATGATTATTATCCAATATGATTTTATTCTTGTTCAAATCAGTGGTAATGCTGTACATGTAGAGTTGTCTGATATTCATAACATGAGCCTCTGCATAAAGTTGGTCAGAGGGGTAAGTATATGGTTTTTTGTACATGATTTTCAAGATTTTTTTTTGTAGTGTGTCTAGTTGTTTTAGGTGTTTATAGACGACCCCACCCCAGCTTAGAACTGCATACTGTAACCGGGACTCAACGAGAGAGTAATATATCATTTTTAGGTGCGTGGTGTCCAAGATATTTCTCAAATACTTGAACTTTGGTAGCAAGCTCCTTAATGTCCTAGTCATATTCGAGATATGGAAATTCCATTTTAAATGAGAATCAATTGTTATTCCGAGATACTTTACTTTATCTGATGATTTTATTTCATACACAGAATTTTCGTGTGAAATTCTCAACTTGTCGAAATCAGGTAGACTGTTTTTGTAGCTACAGAATGGAAGGTAGAAAGTTTTTTCAAAATTGATGGTGAGAAGTTTATGGTTGAACCAGTTAGTTATGTTGCCAAAGTCTTCTTCAACATTAGTTCTTAGGTCGCTCCACGAATCAGATGAATATATAACAGCTGTGTCGTCAGCGAAGCTAATTACTTTTCCAGTGGATTCTATGGTAAGTAGGTTGTTAATATAAATACTGAATAGTAAGGGGCCCAGAACTGTACCTTGTGGTATACCGTATTTCAATTTTTTTTCATTGCTCATCTCACCATTGATTTTGACCACTTGCCTTCTATTTTTCAGGTAACTTTCCATCAGGTCTAGTGCAACACCTCTGATTCCGATGCCTGCCATTGTATCTAGTAACTGCGAATGATTAACCGTATCGAAGGCTTTGGCCAGGTCTAAAAATATACACAAGGTTGGCTTACTAATGTCTACTAGTTTATAGATATCCCCAAGCAAAGATGCGATGGCGTCATTTGTCGATATACCTTTTCTGAAACCGAATTGTTGTTTTGAGATTATATTGAATTTATCTAGATAAACCGTTAATCTATTTTTCAAACATTTTTCAAAGATCTTGGCAACAGTTGGTATCACAGAAATTGGCCTGTAGTTATTTATTTCAATCATGTTGCCTTTTTTGTAGATAGGAGTCACTACCGCCATTTTGAACTCAGAAGGGCATATACCAGTAGAAAATATTTGATTGATCAGGTGTACTAAGGGATCGGCAATTTGGTCGCAGATTTCTTTTATTGATTCCGACTTAATTTGGTCAATACCAGGCGATTTATTTTTTTTTAGTTCAGTTATTATACTAATGACTTCATTTTTTGTTACAGGTTTCAAATAGAAAGAGTTGGGTATATAGGCAACTGGAGGAGGAGGTGTAGATGGAGGCACAATTTTTTTAGCATAGCTTTCTCCGATAACGGCGAAAAAATTATTGAATGCTTCGGCAATTTGTCTATCATCTTCAATAAGTTCACCATCCTTATTCAATATACTTTTTATTTCTACTTTCTCATCAACTCCTCCTAAATCTGAGATAATCTTCCACAAGTTTTTGGGATTATTTCTATTTTTATTTATTTGAGATTTATAGTAGTTGTATTTTCTTGCAGTGATTAACTTATCGGTATGATTACGATATTCAATGTATGTTTTTTTTTTCAATGCATTATTTGGATCTTTTCTGTGTTCGCGGTATAAGTGGTTTTTTCTATTGATAGATTTCACAAGGCCATCAGTTATCCACTCTTTTCTTTTTCTTTCATTTTTTGATTTTTTGTATTCTTTTGTGTTTTTATGTATTGTGTTTTGTAGTATTCTCATCAAATCTGTACAAAGAAGTTGTGGGTTTTCTGTACTATAGAAGGCCGTCCAGTCATGAACAGACAGGTCGCTTCTCAGTTTAACATAGTTAATATGTTTATAGGTATATTTATTTTTGCATGTTTGAGTCAGTGTAGTATCATAATGTTTCGAGATACACACAACGGTAGCTTTATGATCTGTAATATTACTGTCAATAACCATGGCAATGCAGTTATCATGTTTTAATCTTGTCGATATTGTTTTAAAAAAAATGTGGTCCAAACAACTCTTAGAACCTCCTTGCTCTCGTGTATATTTGTTAATCAGTGATATGAAGTTGTGCGAACTGTAGTTATCTAGGTATTCATGTATAAGGTCTTCTTCATTGAACAAGTTCAAGTTTATATCTCCTATTATAATATGATTATGTACTGGTATTTGCTTTGATTCTCTGAGGTACTGGTTTAAGCAGTTCACAAAACTTTCTGCCTGGGTGGGGGGTGGTCTATATATTGATGTTACCAAAATATGTCTGAAGTTATTTAGGATAATTTTTAATTGTATAGCTTTGCACTGATCTATTGAAACTACTGTTGAGGAATGTGTGTAACTTTTTTTCAAATATACTATGACTCCATCGTTTCTATTGATATCTCCTCCACTATAAAAACAATTATAATTATCTAGCTGATACATTTTTATATCTTCAATTTTGAGTGTTTCAGTGAGGATTATACAATCGAAGTCGAAGTTGAGTTGGCTTAAATGAATGACTAAACTATCTACATTTTTTGACACACTTCTTATATTCTGATGGAATATTTTGAAATTGTTGTAATCTAGTAAACAATTCTGCTGATTCATATCGCTCATATCATGTAGTTCCAGGGATTCAAATGGTTTATGATTTATATCTCGTATATATGGATTCATTGTTTGTACTTAGTGCTATTCTTACTAGTTAATGATTAATTATTACAAATATTTTATATATATTTTGACCTATAAAGATGCCTACTTACATAATATACGACTTAATTCTGGTTTGGTTCTTGAAATGATTTTATTTGCTTTTTGCGTTCCGAGTTAACCTTGCACTCTTACTACTTGATTCAGAATCACTTCGGTTCAATTTCTTGGTAGATGCTTCTCTATGGCTGCTTCTATATATTCATTTCAGATGGGAAATTTTCCATTCTGTTCTCAAACATAATTATCCTTCTGGTACATTTCTTCTGAACATTACTTACATAATGATTCCTGATGTGATTCTTCCACATCAATTTGTTTGTATCACTCATATATAGTAGAAGATCCGAACCTAAATCGACCTTCACCGAGCTGATAATAGAACGAAATATATTTTATCATGAATTTAGTATATTAGAAAACATATTAAAAATGGGTTGGCTAAAAAAATCTTGGGCAGACTATTTTTAATTATTTTTCGAAAAATTATTTTTGATTAAATGTTGCAACATCAGGATAATAAAAAAATTGTGTCCTGACTGAAAGTATAAAACGTATAGAATGTGCAGCCGTTGGGTTTTCTACTATTTACCTGGGCGAACTACTGGGTTGTCAGGTAAACACAGGTATATCGATGCCAGTTACTTTCACTGGATTGGATAATTTAATAAAATTTTAAATCGTAATACAAGATGTCTAGTCTATTTTTCTTGTTATTTCTTAATTTAAATTTTTGGCGGTCCACTTTGTTTCTATTTCCAGAAAGAGCAAAAAAATTTCAAAGTAAGTATTTGATATTTTTATTGTCTATTATATTGTTTTTATATATTAGTATTATATTAAATATATTTAATTATTATGTAATTAATTAATTATTTTTTTTTGCTACTTGAATATCAGTTGCTCCAAAATAACACGCACTGTTTACTATATAAAGGGTAGTAGAGGTACCTCTACCCTCCATAGTTTACACACCGAGCATGCGCACTTTCTACTATTCAGGGTCCCATCACAAGCGACTGCGATGTTGGGTCCTTTATTATTACACAGTATACTTACCTCGGGTCTCTCTGTCACACACTTCCACGCGCGTTGAAATTAAAATCTTTAAAATTCGCAAACCCCTAATAGGACCGGAATTTTCGCAGACAACCCTATATCAATGTGTTCGCAATTAAACAGCGCTTATGATGATATAAATTTTTTTGAATTATCCAATCTAGTGAAAGTAACTGGCATCGATATACCTGTGTTTACCTGACAACCCAGTAGTTCGCCCAGGTAAATAGTAGAAAACCCAACGGCTGCACATTCTATACGTTTTATACTTTCAGTCAGGACACAATTTTTTTATTATCCTGATGTTGCAACATTTAATTAAAAATAATTTTTCGAAAAATAATTAAAAATAGTCTGCCCAAGATTTTTTTAGCCAACCCATTTTTAATATGTTTTCTAATATACTAAATTCATGATAAAATATATTTCGTTCTATTATCAGCTCGGTGAAGGTCGATTTAGGTTCGGATCTTAGACTAATAGTTTTTCGTTTTTCAATTGAAAATCTATTCATGTAGGTACTCTTTGCTGTAGAGGTAGGTACCTGAAATTTTCAAGTATAGTGATTCCGATGTGTACAGGGTGGCCAACTAAGACTCCAGAGTTCGATTTCTCTGTTGTCTTGAGAAATACAAAAAGAATTCATGTATCAAAGTTGAAGTCATAACCGAGCTCCACAATTCAAAATTTCTTTGAAATACACAGGGTGTTCCGTAAGGTCACAGCACATCAAAGCTAGGTTTTTTCATTGAAACACCCTATACTTTATTTCATTTTTGAATTTTCCCTGAAGATCTGATTTCAACGACCCATCATACTGAGGGTCTAGCAGTGAAAGTTACTGCGACTATAGGGTGTGCAAAATCAAGATTTTCCAAGTTCAGGATTTTTTTTCTGTCGAAACTGTTCATTATTCGTCAAAACGGTTTACATGTCCCTATCTCAACTTTTCACTCACTATCAATTGGTGTTCAATTGAAATTGATACAAGGTGGTCAAAAAATCAAAATTTATAATTTGTATCAATTGAATGTCAATTGAACACCAATTGATAGTTAGTGAAATGTTGAGATAGGGACATGTAAACCGTTTTGACGAATGATGAACAGTTTCAACATAAAAAAATCCTGAACTTGGAAAATCTCGATTTTGCACACCCTATATGTCAGTAACTCACACTGCTAGACCCTAAGTATGATACGTCTTTGAAATCAGATCTTCAGGGAGAATTCAAAAATGGAATAAAATATAGGGTGTTCCAATGAAAAAAACATAGCTTTGATGTGCTGTGACCTTACGGAACACCCTGTGTATTTAAAATACATTTTGAAATGTGAAGCTCAGTTATCACTTCAATTTGAATGCGAAACTTTTTTTTGTATCTCTCCAGACAACAGAGGTATCGAACTCTGGATTCTTAGTTGGCCACCCTGTACATAGTTTACATCACTAAAGACATGTTTTCACTGCAAATAACGGAATTCCATGAATTATATAGTATCTTATCAAAAATATAGAAGGAAATAAGCAGCCCCTACCTTCCTGCTTGGCTTGCATGTCGAAAAAGTGTAAAAGCACTGATGAGTTTCCGAAGTTTCCACAGTTCCAACTTGAATTCAAGTTGCATCATAAGTCAACCTGATACAGCATTGCCTAAACATCTCCCTGCTTCCATTCAAGTATAGGTAGATGGTTTTCATACTTGATAATATCTTTCGTGATGATGTTCCATTTTCAGGTTTCAACATGACAGATTTTCATTTACAAACTTGACAGGACCATGAAAAATTTTATGGGTTAGGAATAAAATATGAATAACTTAGTTTACTCAGTTCATGTAGATGTCTCTGAACTACATATTTTCTTCAATTGTCTTTTCAATGAACAGACAATATTATAGCTCCTGCCTACTAACTACCTAACTAGGTTGTCATCTAGAACGACAATGGTACGACAAAGCTGTGTCTACTGTTCAATTTTTCAGAGTTCTTGAAGAGGCATCCTGTGAGACCACTAGAGATTCCTTCAACCCTGAACTGCGTGGCACTTCGCATTTGTGATATTTTATTGATTCATTGAGTATAGTATGCAGTAGTTTAAGTGCAGGACACTATTTGGTATCCCATTGAGTACGTTATGAATTTATGAGATTATTCAACCCTCACCTGAATACATGTTGTTCTGTCTGAAAGTACTGGCCCCTGAACTGCGGTGAATACGATAGTAAGAGAATGGAAATTGCCCTGATCTGAAAGTTTCACTAGCAGATATCAGAGGAACCATCAATCTATTGTGAATTTACAGAGCGTAAGCTTCCAGTTAATCAGGTATATCTGAGCTATTGATGGTTCAATTGTGTTTGGAACATAATTTCAGAGTTACCCCCAGTAGAGAAAATGATCAAATGCATATATATGTGGGGAGAACCAGTGAATTGATACTTGTTGATAATGTCGAGTATCACCCCATTACACCAATCAACTTTCCTCATCTCACAACCCACTGTGCAAGACAGTTTTGAGTTCCTCCGGAACGAACTGGGCACTCTCATCACTAATTCTCATCAACAGTTTCCTTATACTCAGCCTTGCAGCCTATCTCAATGCTCTAAACTAACTATAGGCGCAAGAACTGACTGTGATATGACGAACAAGTAAATTGCTACTCGTTATAGTGGTGATAGAAAGGTTTGATCAGGAGAAAATCGTTAAAATAGGAATTCTCAATCAAGGGGCGCAAGATGAATTTACTCCTGGCAAACATCTCTGGTTACCAATCAACTCACCAAATTAACCAAATTGAGTTGATGCAGAATGACGAGATGAACCGGTATAAATAAATTAACATCAGCTCAATCTCAGTTGAAACCACTTGTGATGCTCATGAGAAGATAAGGAAATGGTGAAATATTAGTGATAGTGATATTAGTGATATTATGGTGCATTCAATAATTATTAAGGGTGAGTTGGTTTTCACTACATGCATAAGCGCTAGTAAACCTGTATACGGTAGAGATGGAATGAGATGCGGAGATCCAGACGTGAATACTCCATATCAACATGTGCCAATGTGATGATGAAAAAGATAAGTCAGATTCGAATATAAGTTTCCATGTTGGAACTTGCGTTTTATTCTACAACGAAGACTTGCGAGCCTACAAGCCTTCAAGCTAGATATCAGACTGCTATTTCAAAATGACAATATTGAAATCTAGCTTGAAAATTCGAAGTGAGGTCACCCTGTATAGACTCAGAAAAAGTAAGTGATTTCAATTGAGTTAAAAATTATATTATCAGCCCTCTTGAAAATTTCGAATGAGTCCACCCTGTACATCATCCATAAAACGTCAATATTCCAGATACTAACAGTGATACACTACTATTGAGAGGAGAGCTTACCAAAATGCAAATCTTTTACGTTCACCATATATCATCTGAAGATATAACTGAAGGTGGGCGACGAAACTATCACCGAATACAAACAGTGTGGAGTGATTAGAAATAGTTTACCAACTTGGTATACACTCTGAGCACGCGTCGCACGCCTCTGTGACAATTCTCGAAGGGCCCTCGGCAAAAAGTAGGGTATCGAGGGGCACCGAACCTGGGACCTCAGAACTCAATCCGGGTTGGCCGGACCTGCCGTGTCGGCCCTCCAGACTGAAGGAACCCTTAAAGGTGCCTCCGAGATGGAGATGGACGCGGTGGAGGCGACAGTCTCGGCGTCGAGTAACAGAGGAACCGAAGTCGATTTCCCGACACCTATAACCAGCGGAGGAACCTCTGAAGGGACCTTCGCAAACTCGGTTGGAGGAACTCCTCAGAGGACCTCTAACCGATCTCCCACCTCATCAGTGATGAGCGAGGAGCAGCTGATGGACCTTGATGTCTTGATTGAGGAACCTGAAAAGGGACCTCAATCAGATTAGGCCAAAGTAATGGCTGTAAAATTTTTGCAGATCAACCTTCAGCACGGCAAAGCCCCAACGGCCTTGCTATGCCGAAGGATCCTGGAGTGGGATATAGATATCCTACTGATACAGGAGCCTTGGGTAATTGGGTATATCAAGGCAAAATGAGGGGTATGGGAATGGGCGGAGGAACGGCTCACTACTGCACCTCCGTCGATTCCTCCCGTGCGTGCGTGTATACAAAAGGCATGGAGGTCTTCCCTGTCCCAGGATTTTGTACCAGGGACCTGGTGGCAGTGAGAATCCTCACGTCTGAAGATAATCGTAATCGGGAGGTGATAGTTTGCTCTGCATACTTTCCGTACGAATTGAATGCCCCACCCCAGGAGGTTGAATCGCTAATGCGATATTGCGAGGAGTCCGGGATGAGCCTGATTATGGAATGTGACTCGACTGCTCATCATGTATTATGGGGCAATCGGGACACAAATCTCAGGGAAAACGCTCTTTTTGAATTCCTTAGCACCAGTCATCTGGAAATTGTGAACGAGGGTTCAACACCAACGTTCTTTACGCCAAGGCGGCAATCCTGCATAGATTTGACATTATGCACTCGAGATATGCTGACCAAAGTTCATGCATGGAATGTGTCACAAGATGATTCTCTGTCGGATCATCGACACATTTTGTTCAAGTTAGGTGGGATAAGCCCACCTGAAAAGAAAAAATATAGGAACCGACGGACTACCAAATGGGACCTCTTTCGAGAGGAACTGAAAGGAAGACTAGTGGGACTACCATCAAAGTACGGAAGCGAAGCCAAAATAGATACGGCAGTGACATATCTAAATGAGGCAATCACTTCATCGTATGAAAATAGCTGCCCCCTCAAACAGAGGTCGGACAATGCGAAAACGCCATGGTGTAATTGAGAAATAGGAAACCATCGTAGGCTTACAAGAAAGCTTCTGAACAAGGCGAAGCGTACTGAAGCACCAGAACATTGGAAAGAATATAAATCGGCCCGAAAAACGTACAAGAAAGTCATCAGACAATCACAAAGAGACAGTTGGCGTGACTTCTGCGAGGATATGAATACAATATCCTCAGCAGCAAGACTTTGTGAAGTTTCATCGAAAAAAAGGGAAGAAGGTGTAGGTGTGATGTCCTTACCCAATGGAAGTGAAACTACATCGGCGGAAGAGACATGACAACACCTAATATCCACACACTTTCCCGACTCAGAATTTACCAATGAACCACCTATGAGGACGAATCCAGTGAGGAGAACTCACATGGATTACAAAACGGCCTCAAGGGTGGTTACATATGAGAAAGTGAAATGGGCCATAAAGTCTTTCGCACCATTCAAATCGCCGGGTGTGGATGGTATATTACCGGCCCTCCTCCAAGAAGGACTGGATGCCATCATACACCTGCTTATGAAGATACTACGATCCTGTCTGGCTCTGGGCTACATACCAGTGGAATGAAGATCAGTCAGGATCGTTATTTATCCCAAAACCAGGGAAAAATAGATAATTCCCAGGCCAAAGCGTATCGACCTATCAGTCTGACGTCCTTTCTCATGAAGACGTTGGAAAGGCTGATAGATCGACACATCAGAGAAGAGCCGTTGCAAACGTATCCACTGCATGAGCAGCAATTTGCCTACCAAACTGGAAAGTCCACAGACGCAGCTCTCCATCATCTTATTCGAAGGGTGGAGAGAGTGCTAGCTTGTGGACGATCTGCCATAGGGGTCTTCTTAGACATAGAAGGGGCATTTGATAATACGTCATTTGAGTCCATCTGCTCCGCTGCGGAGAGGCATGGAACTAACCCAACTTTGATTAGGTGGATTCGGGCCATGCTATCACAGCGAGTAGTAAGAGCAGAATTAAGTGGGAGTTCTATGACCGCCAGAGTATCGAGAGGGTGCCCTCATGGTGGGGTGTTATCACCGGTCCTATGGTGCCTGGTGGTCAATGAGCTCCTCACAACACTCAATGATTCAGGGATATATGCGCAAGCATATGCAGATGACTTGGTTATTATGGTTCAAGGCCAACCAGTGAATCACCTAGGGAACTCCATGATGGGAGCTCTCAGGAAAGTGGAACAGTGGTGCTCCGCCGGTGGACTGGGAGTGAATCCTGAAAAAGCAGATCTGGTGTTATTCACCAAGAAACGTAAAATAGGGACACTTCCAGAGGTTTTTCTCACAGGAAGGTGTCTTCAATACAAAAGCTCAACCAAATATCTTGGAGTCACAATCGACTCCAAGTTGACCTGGAATGAGCATATAGGTAATCGCACCAAGAAGGCTATATGCTGCTACTGGGCATGCAGAAGAGCCTTCGGGAAAACGTGGGCCGATCACCTAAGACCCTTCACTGGATATACACGGCAAGTATTCGCCCAACACTAACGTACGGGTCCATCGTATGGTGGACTAGTACTAAAAAGAGCAAAACCAGACATGAACTGGATAGAGTTCAGCGACTGGCTTGTTTGGGAATGACAGGTGCTATGGGGACAGCGCCTACTAGGGCCCTTGAGGTCCTACTAGGTCTCCCCATTTACATCTGATTGTAGAGCATGAAGTCATGCGCACTGCCTACAGACTCGAAGGTGCAAACCAATGGATCGAAAAGGCAGACTATGGACACTCCCTAATATGAAACAAGGCCGAAGAAAGCTGTCCCAGTCTGCTGATGGTAAGGGACAGCACTCTGCCAGTTCTGAATTCCAATAAAGCTTTGCATGTCATTTTTCCTACAAGAGAGGAATGGACTGGCGATACACCAGGCTTACTTCCTTCCAACGAATCAACCTGGTTCACGGATGGCTCAAGGTTTGGTGGCGGGTCTGGTGCAGGAGTATATGAAGGAGGAACAGGGAGAGGAATCTCAGTACCTCTTGGCAAATACGCTTCAGTGTTCCAGGCCGAAGTGTTTGAAATTCTGAGGTGTGTCCAAGAAAATTTCGGTAGAAGTGGACGTGGACCAGTCACCATATGCTCGGACAGTAAAGCTGCTATTATGGCATTGAGATCCAATAGGATCACAACTGAATTGGTGTCCGAGTGTAGAAGTGCCTTAGAAAATATGGCAAAAACTAGGAAAGTCAGCCTCATGTGGGTTCCAGGACACTCTGGTATCCCGGGGAACGAGGAGGCAGACAGACTAGCCAAGATCGGTTCAGGAATGACACCCATTGGACCAGAACCGATATTGGGAATACCCAATAGTACGGCTATGTCCTCCATGAAGAAAATGCTGCAGAGGCAGTTCCTTGAAACATGGTGGGACACACCAGGAATGAGACAATCAAAGCTAGAGCAACTACGAATATTGAATGAAATCTTACCAAACGAATCATACTTGATCAATTATGCCACATTAGGTAACAATAGTTCAATACATAGCACAACAGGATTTACCCCATTCGAACTCGTTTTTGGACATACCGACTCTAGGAGCGCAGATGAGATTTTCGTACCTGAAGAAGTATTTTCAGCATATATTCAAGATAACAAACAGAAAATCTACCCAGTATATAACAAAGTGAAAGAGAAGCTTCAAACTCGAAGAGAAACTATCATATGTTAATCAAATATCAAAGGCGATGCAAATGACGAATTCAAATCAAATCAGAAGGTGTATAAGAAAAATCCGTTGAACAGAAATGAAAAAAATTAAAAAATTTTAGGTCCATATACTATAACCAGAATGTTAGAACACAATGAAGTCGAAATAAAGAATAAGAAAGGCAAGACAGAAATCATCCACATTTCAAGAACTAGGAAAACCCGTTACGTTACAGGCTCGAAATGAAGAGACTGATACTCCTTCAGCTGATGATCGTGCTGGTTCAAGCTCACGAGATTGAACTGAATGAATGAACTCCTATTGAAACTAGGCCAATCTAAAACCAGTGAACATGTATTTATCAATGAAATTGATCTAAAATTCATAGAAAACGAAATTAACAAATCAATTGAAAGCTATCGAAACCCCAAATATCTCACTGGTAACCAATCTAGATATGTTTATACCCTGAAGAATACCTATGAGAATTTGGAACCTATCATCAAAGGAGTCACAAATGAGTTCAATAAAATATATCACCCAGAATACCTCAGAAATAGGAGAGGTTTGATCAATGCAAAAGGAACAGTACAGAAGTTTCTCATCAGTACACTTGATTCTTCAGAAGGCGAAAGATACGATCTTGCTATCACAACTTCGAAAGAAAATCAACAAAAAAATCGTTAAAGATGTCACTATACAAATTTCATTATCCAAACAATTAATCTCCTGAAGATGAAGAAGAAGCCATCAGAGGTCAAAATCAAGATCGAAGATAATCATCAATCAGTCCGATCGCCTTCGGTCCTGTTCCAGCCCGAAGCCGTCTCTTAAGGGGGGAGGAGTTACATCGAGCGGTCCCACGGTACCGAGCAAGAAACAACACTTTCCAGGCCGTTTCCCAGAAAGCAGCGAGATCAGCAGATTCATATTTCGTCTCTCAAGATCAACCGACATTATAAATACATGTGTAATTCATTTTTCCAACGATTTTGACCGTATACCTTGTCCAGTGAACAGAATGAACGTTTTTTGAAAAGTCTTTTGCCCGTTTTTCGAAAATAACTAGCGAATTGATCTGATCAAGAGGTTCTTCGTGTGAGTGTGAATATTCCTTTTGGGCTCCTAGAGCGTGTTATTCCGCCCTGCACGTGACTATTGGTCTCATAGTATCAAACAATGAGGAACACAATTGTTAAACTTGAAAACTAGCAATTGGTTTCAAAACAGGTGAAATAGCAGGAATCATGAATCTTTCAAGAAATAACCACAAAGGTACTTGGAGATAGTTTTTGTCACGAGTCGCTCACTTGGATAATGAAATCTGCTCAATTCGTGCGCTCATTTCTTCAGCTCTTTTGTTTTTTTTGCTCGATATTGCTTCTGCGGCTCATCATCCTTTTCATTATGCCTAACGGTCAACTTGCTCCTAATTTATGTTTTTTGTCTCGTTCCCAAGCTAGTTGATCAGAATTTGCCACTTGCTTGCGATTTTGTTGTTGTGACTAACGAATTTTAGTGCTTAATATTGCTATGTTATTGATTATGGATATTGCTTGATTGCTACATTATTTCTCTTATGTTTATCGCGTTAGGTTGCTACTGACTCACCTCCTATCAGTTTTTGGTGGCTAGTGATTAATATTGCTTATACTATCGCAATTTCTTTGCTCTCATCGTTCAATTTTGCTATTGGCAGATATTTTGTTCAGTTGTTGCTTACTACCGCTTCTATTTCCTCTTTTTTTTCGTCATCTACCATTGTTGTTTATGTTATGAACATATATAAGCATAACTTCGAGCTCTTTGTATTCATTCAACTCTGCAATACACTTCGAGCGATGTAGCCATTTCATAGTTGACACTCATTTCATATCAGATTACCAGATAACAGCTTCCCACGATTTTTATATCATAAGAAGTAGAATCACCATTGATCATATTTGTTTTCTTGTCGTTCAATCTATAGCAGTAGTCTACTCGAAGTTGTGAATGACGTTTCAAGTGATAGTTCGTTCTTGAATGAAGTAGGTACATAACTTGTTTGAGTAGAGAAGTGTTTTCGAAAAAGTGAATTTTCAAAGTATAGAGGAAACTAATGTATTCGTTGTTAGAGACCTACCTGCTTATAAACGAATAATATCAATTTTATCGCATATACTTGAGAATAATGATTAGAAAAATAATCATCAGTTTCATAGTCATTCGAATAATATGCAATTATCTATTGAGTTTCGTTTTATATCTCTTCGTGGAATTCCATTATTTTCCCAAGCACTCAGTGCATCATAACAAAAGTAGAATGTATGGGTAATGCATATTATAATAGTAGGAAGCTGGGAGTTGCGGTTTCTTCAATTGATTCAACCTTGTAGATTATGTAGGTATAAAATATCAAACAGAGAATTATTGTTTATGTATATACCTATTCATTCAAAGATTGATTCAAGACCTCAGTGAAGTAATAACTGGAGATGAAACTGTTTGTTATTTTCATACTTTTGACCTTATTTTTCGTGATTGATTGTTACGGTGATGAGATATTGGAATATCAGAGGAATCAAAATGAGCATGGATATCATTTCAAGTGAGTTCTTCATGAAATAGCATACACTTGAGAATACTGTCTGTAGGTAATGCGAATAGGCGGAACATTCATTTCTCTAGATAATTGGGGTTGCTTCTCCTTACTGAGAAGCGTGAATAAACAAAAACGAAGATTCCGGAATCAGGAATTATTTTTTGATTAGATGTTTGGGACAGGAGCAGTTCCGCTTTCAAAACTCCTAAATATAAGGGGAATTCTATATTATTCAATACCACCTATACTCTTCGTCTTCTTCGACGTGTCATCGATATGACTTCAAACATTTTTTCGAACAAAGTGTCACTGACAAGCTACTAGATTTTTATTCTAGGCTCCCTGATAAAAAAAATTTTTGAAAGCAGTGACATTTTGGGGCAAATCATCTGATTTGATCCACTACAAATATATTGAAATAATACGCATATTTTTTTTTTCATAAAAACGAGTAGAAAATCCCAAAGAATCGAGTAAAATGAATGAACCACCTCCTCGATTAACCTACAGACAGTATTGATGAAACTGCTTGACTTATATCCTGAATGAATATCACAATTTCACAAATAACCTCTTCACCATACCAACTCACTTCACAGGCATATACACATAATGATAACTGAGTACTCATCTCAGTAGGTGATCTAAACTCTACACTCTATAATATCTATACTGATATAACTGATGATGATATATGGTTAAAGAAATATGCATATGAGTTGGGAGTAGGCTAGTGTGAGGAAAGAGTTATTTGGCAATTTTTGATTGTGTGGGTAAAATGTAACAGACACAGATTAGTCATAAAATGATTGATGGTTTATTATTTCCTATTTAATTTAGTATTTACTCCAATTTTCCCCACATGGTACAAAAGAACTCTGCTCAGGAATTTCAAAGACTTTCTGTTCCAAATATTATGAGTACACAGTATAATTCATCAGTTGCTAATTTAAAAACAAAAAAATTGTGAAAAAATTATAGACTGAATAATATTCAAATGGAATAAAATGGAATGTCCTGAACAGAAAATGACAAGACAACATCAACTATCAAATGTAAAACATGACCTACAACTCTCTTTGGAAATAGTGAGACCTATTATGTATTCTTCAAATGCTCAAAAAATCAAAATTGTGTGTAATTAACTTATCTCTTTCTTCTTCATCTCCCTATTCAACCCTCCATTTAACCTCTGGGGACTTGATCAGGACCACTCGCCTGCTAGTTTATCAGAGTGAGATATGGAGTAGTGTGTGATGATGATGGACTCTGAAGAAATATTGAGTTTTTTTTCCATTTTTCAAATAAAAATCTGAAATATATTTTACCAGAAATTGATATTTTGATATGGATGTCAAATCTCTGACTTCAATGTTTCCCCTCTGCCCATACCAGGAACATATTATCGTGTGGTCATTTCATTGGTAAACAAGGCTCCTTCTTAGATAGTCTCTTCCATCACTACCACCTTGACTTTTGAAGAGACATACCTACCTAGAGAAGTAAACAGTTCAGAATCCAACTTATTGGGGTTCGCCATAAACTTTTTCATGAAACAAAAAATCATAATCACTGACAAAATCTTCAGATTTCCATAACCAATGATATATCTTCAATCCAGAATGTGGGGTTTTCATCAGCCATCATAATCAATCAGTGGCTGTTGTTCAAATGAGAATTGAAGATTGACCAGATTTCTCCTTGGATTCTATCAATACCTACCTACCAAAGTCTGACAGTGATCACTTCTAGATATTCAAGAAGTCGAGGAGAGATTACTTACTATTTCTCATCCACCTCCACTTATCCTTATTGACACTTTTGAGTTCGTCAAACACAGCAGAAAAATGGTTTAAAACAAGAAAAACACTCGAAATAGTTATAAAATACCGAAAATGTCTTCAGTCCCCAAATCTCCACATGTCACTCATAACTTATAACCACAAAGTAGTCAACCAATGGGAATTGGGAATGTGGGAAGGGGGAACGCTACAGCGAAGAAAAATTGTTGGAACAAGAATAACACTCGAAATAGTTATTTAATGACGAAAATGCCTCCAGTCTCCAAGTCTTCACTCATAACTCATAACCTCAAAGTAGTCAACCAATAGGAATTGGGAATGTGGGAAGGGAGAACGCTACAGCGCAAGACCAAAAAATAATAATCATCGCGGTTAAAAACATCATTGGAATAGTGAATCCCTATCGGCCTCAACAGTGAAACATGCTTCAAACACAGTTCTCTTTCAGAGAGTAAGGAGAATATCTCTTCTGCAAAGAAAAGAATACTGCTTTCCATAAACAAACTAACCTCTTACTCGTCCTTAATGAACCGTCTTTCTGAAATGTATATTTTTCGAAAAATCACTCGAGGAAACAGAATGAAGAAAGTCGCAGGTATTGATGACCCCAAACATAATCAGTATTGCCAAACAAATGATAAGATAAGTAGCAAAGTCATGTAGCTATTATAGGAGATAGCAGCTTTCATATTAAAAGCAAATTTTTACATATCAGTTACATCATAGTTACGTAAATTTTTTATATAAGTATGGGGTTCACATTTTTCAGAATTGTTATAGAATATTTATGTAAATATTTTGTATAAATACGAGGTTCACATATTTCAGAGTTATCATGGAATATTTATGTAAATATTTCATATACAAAAGCTCCGTTGATGTTATATAACAGTTATGTGAAGGTAACAGATGTGTTTGCTGGGTTTAATCTTGTTCTGGGACTATTATCACTACCAGGCTCTCATCACAGGGTTATAAATATGTCATTCCTCTGGGAATATTACAAGGGCTGTAGTGAGTGCTCCAGGGTTGTATATGCACGATTGTTGCAACATATATAGCTGTTATTACTGGGCGGTTAGTGCCCCAAGCTGTGACTGCTCAGTAGTAGGGTGCTACTAACCCTGCTCTGTTTCGTATTGTGGAGTATTCATCTCCAGGCTGACCTCTTGACTCATGTCATCATCAACATACATGATATTCTATTTATTTAACGGTTATAGTATGGAGTAGTCTGGGTACAGTACTTTGTTAGGTACTCAATCAAGTACTCGATTATTTCATTAAAATCACTCATTTCTCAGATGATCATATTTTGTCCTCTCTGATAGAGGTTGACTGAGGCGATTACCAAGGTGAAAGTATAGAAATTGCTCTAGTCTGAGAGTTTCATCAGAGCATATTCTGAAAACAATGATTTCCATATAAATGTACAGAGTGCTACCTTCCAAAAAAGTTACATATCTGGCAACTGAGGGTTCTATTTTATATTTTGATACACAAAATCGAAGTTATTCCCAAAAGGAAAGGTGTCAGATATTGAATGCATATGTGAGGATCGAGATCGAGATCGAGAATAGATATTTGTTATCAATATTCAATACCACTACATTCCACCAACCACCTCAACGCATCTCACTGCACACTGAATTAACCATTGTCTTTTTTCTTTTTCTTTTTTTTTTCAATCGACTTTGGCGTAACTTGATGGAAATTCATGGCAAATGTAAAAACAAAATTTTGTGGAAATCTGATCGATCGTGAAACCAGTATCTATTCCTTTCAGAACAAACTGTTTTTCATTTGAAGCTCCATCAAACTCAGTCTCCACATCAGGGTCAACAGGATCTCAGCATTCTTTTTCAAGGATTTCTATTCCTATCACTCCCCACCCTTCGAACAAAAATACAGTAGTGAAATGCTCCTCTCATGTAGATCAACATGATTAATATCCCCATCATCTCTCGGCAATCTTTTGTACAATCATGTTGTTATGATATACATATTATTGATTTCAAATCTCGAATCATGTTGCCCTGATCATTCTCAATCCAGAAGAAAAAACATGAACTATGAGACATTCATTCAAGAAATTATTGACAGCATCAGGATCCATAGTTCAAAAGAATCTGAATCTTCGTTAGTAGTGTTGTTGGAATTGCTGGTGCATGCAATTGACATCACAATGAAATGTAACTGAAACTAAAATAATAGTTCTTCATGAATAGTGATATCCTGGAATCAATACATAATTCATGATGATAATCCAATATTACACTAGCTCATAATTGAATATAACAATTTTTATCCAGGTACATAACGAGTAGTAGACAAGAAAGAGAAGAAACTGGAGTAATAGAAAATGTAGGAGGACAATTCATCATGCGAATCAAAGGATATTTTTCCTACTTCAACTTGGATGGTGACTTATATGAAGTTTCTTATACAGCTGATGAAGGAGGATATAGGTCTGAAGGACATTTAATACCATATTCTGATGAAAAACAGTCAGGAGAATCACATCCTCCTTTTCCAACATTGAGAATATCTCCAGCAGCATTGGCTTCTCTAGCAGGTGGTGGATTAGGATGAAATACTCAATTTATATGAGTACATGAATCATCGGATTGTATAAGCAGTCTTGCGCTACTTTGGTAGTATCATGTTTGTAAACTTATGATCGTATTCAGTTTCCTGTGTTCCCATCGTACTTTCCACAATGTTCGAATACAAATGCTGTAATGATTTTATCATCATTCCATTTATCATTATATTTCCTGCATTACAAATTATTTCATCAATCATCATATTATCAATATATCTACATACATGTTTTGAATCATTGCCTATAATTATTATAATTCAAATTCCATCTATCTTCAAATAAATTTCGATAGCATCTGTGCCATCTTTCGGTTGGTACCGCAACTTTTAAATATATTACAGGTTACTGAATCTGCCAAAATAGAATTCTCTCAGACGACATCGAGCTGTTTGTCAATAGTATCGATATTAAGAGTGCGTTGCGGAACGAAAAAGAATAACGTTAACGAAGAACTCAAAACTTCTTCTTTTTATCTGAACCACCAGAGAGAACAGTTCATAACGGAGAACGCAAGTCGGTGACAGTCTGGTATGATCGGATCAAATTAAAAATATCTGGATAATCTAAAATGATTCCGATGTAATATCGAGACTTATTAATCGTTGCAATCATCAGTAACTCTTTAATCAGTATATACTGCAGAATATAATGTCATAGGTTAATATAAATAGGTCTGATCGACGGCCATTTTATAAGTCACTAATAATCGTTTTCTTTTTGAAAAAAAGTCAATCATTCATTGAATCAATATTTGTATAAGATAAATCAGAACTTTTGATTCGTACACCTTTGATGTTAATAATATTCTTATGATTCAACGTTATTTCCTCTACGTTTCAACCGGACGTTTTCTTTCTCGTGTTTCGTATTTTTGTTTCAGCCACCTTTGAAGTTCTTCGTCGCAGTATATCCTATTATCAGAGGCTCTGCCATATTTTTGGGTATCTTGTCGCAGAACCTAGCGAAACGAGGACGAAAGATGAAGTTGGAGATTGTCAGCTCATGGAATGCAAGCTCCATTGAACTTTTGAAGGGTGAGTAAGAATTTTGCTTCTTTTTTTTTTGGGTGTATGATAAATTTGCATTCATCATACAGGGCGTGGAAAGAATAAACTAAAAAAGAGTAGATATTCTCATCACATAGAGAATTCGAATTCTCAATGTATTGCTCCATATAAATATATATCCATTTTTGTATGTCCAAAATCTATCTGAGAATTTTCCTTTTCAAGAATTATTCTTTTGTATTTTCCAAGTATTTTCTGGGTTATACCATATTTTTGGGAAAACATCTTACCTACTCAAGCTACAAGTAATTCATTTTCTGACAAACCTGTCACTTGTACATGTGATCTCACATTTGAGTTACATTTATTCTCGTATTTTAAATTATAAATTTAATAATTATATACAATTTGCATCACATGAATATATTATTATTCTCTCATTAAAATTTCATCGATTCGATTATACTCAGTTTGCACCAGGCGTGATTTCTAAATATCGTTTGTTTATCTATTTATTTCTTCACTATATGGGTTGTCTTTGGTTATTTTGGTTCAGATCTTGATGAGATCATCTTGATATCACTATCTCAACTACTCACTACCTTTTTACAATACCACCACTTGTTTTCACACACATTACCCAAACGAGGTGATTGCTGCCTTCACCCTGGCTCGACGACTCGACCCATTTTCCATTGCAATGGTGATATGGCCTCTCGTAACCCAACCATAGAACCGACCTTGAGTTGATCAGGTTTTCTTTGTTGCCACTTGTAACGTGACTGTAGGGACTGCAAATATTCGTGGGTCCAACGGGACCAGAAATGTTGTACCGTTTGCTGCAGCCGCAAGTATTTGGTAAGTCTGTTGGCTGGAATCTCCATGACATCACGTTGTGGTACAGCTTTTAGTGCATTCCCAATCAAGAAATGCCCAGGGCTTGAAGGTGTAAGGTCATTAGGGTCTTGGCATAGAGGGTTCAAAGGTCTAGAATTTGAAATGACTTCCACCTGCGCAAATACTGTGGACAACTCTTCGAAAGTTAGATTAACCCCGCTAATAATAATAATAATAATAATGATAATGTTTATTTACCAAGAAAAATAGTTCGACAGCAACAATAGGTGGGTACATTGATCAGATATTATATTAACGTAGTGATCTATCACTGAAAAATTGGGATGAAGTGAGCCACAAAAACCGAAGTAGCGCGTGGTACTGTCCACAATCTTCAGTGAGTTTGTGAGATCGTGATGTGCTATTAAAAATTATATTGTATTATATAATACCTATTCACCTAATTAATTGAGTGTGATGGATGAATAAATAAACATAGATAGCCCACAAAAACCGAAGTTGTACGTGAGATTTAACTTTTCAAGAGTTAATAGTTAGAATCTATAATGAAAGCATGACATAACAAAATGATAGGTAGTGGGAATGATAACAATGATGATAGCATTTAAAGTAATGGTGATAATAATTTCAATAATAATGATGAACAATATAAATAAATATTATGAGTTATAATAATGTAATTATTACAATGCATGGACAAAATATTAAGATATATAGATGTTGATATTTGAATACGAGATTTTTTATTTTAATGAACATAATTGAAGTAGAAACGAATAGGAGATGGGATAAAACAGCCTTAGGATAATAATGAATCTATGATACGTCTATCAGTTTGGAGTATATAAATTTTCAGTTTCTTTTTGAATAGATATTTTGAATGTATATTATAATAATAATAATAATAATAAATGCTTTTATTGTCTCAATGAAACAAAAGGCAGAGTTCAACTCGCCGATAAATCGACAGCTGCTCTTCCACTTATTTTTCTGTTGTTGTGGAAGCAAGTTGAAAACTTTTGTGTGAAGATATGCAAAATTCCTTTGTCCAATTGACTTGTATGCAAAAGTGACTTTTACTTGATGTCCTGTTTTCTGACTTGTATTATATATGTGATCGATAGCATTTAACGAATTCCTGTGTTTGTATATAAATGCAACAATGGATTTGAAGAATAATTGTTTTATGTCTAGCACTCGTGATTCGTTATACAAGGCATCAGTCGGGTAAGCTTGTCCCTTGTTGAGCATTAATTTTATGAAACGTTTCTGCATTTTTTCTAGTTTCTGTATATAGGCTGTTGCCGCTCCACCCCAAGCGAGGATACAATATTGAAGCCTTGATTCTATCAGAGAAGAGTAAATGATTTTCATGTGAAAGGTATCTAATATCTTACTGTAATATTTGAATTTAAATAATATACTTCTCAGTGTTTTTATCACATTACTTATATGAGTGTTCCACCTAAGGTGACAGTCAATCGTGATACCCAAGTATTTAACATCACTAGTAGATTCAATCTTCAAATTGTTACATTGGAATATTCAGGGAGACCGTTTTGATATGGAGAAAAGGCAATGTATTTACTCTTTTCAATATTTATGGTCAATAATTTATGGTCAATAATTTATGGTCAAACCATTCAACAATATTACTCAAGTCGTTCTCTACTTTGATTTTTATATTTTCCCAGGTTTTATCTTCATAGAAAATAGCAGTGTCGTCGGCATAGCTAATAATGCTCCCAGAGCTCCTCAGAGAGGGTAAACTGTTGATATAAATTGTGAACAATATAGGACCCAAAACAGTGCCCTGTGGAACCCCATATTCTACTATTTGTTCTTGACTTACTTCATTTCCTATCTTCACGAGTTGTTTCCTCCCATTCAGATAACTGGATATTAATCGATGTACAGTACCACGAATTCCTAAGTCTTCCAGGGTGTCCAATAATTGCGTGTGACTCACAGTGTCAAACGCCTTTGAGAGGTCGAGGAAAACACACAAAGATGGATTGCTGTTATCCATTGATTTATAAATTTTTTATATTAATAACGAAATGGCATCTTCTGTTGATTTACCCTCTCTAAAGCCAAACTGACTTTCAGATAGCAATTCATATTCCTCAAGAAATTTTGAGAGTCTCTTTTTGATAACCTTTTCGAAAATTTTTGCAAAAACTGAAATCAGAGAAATAGGTCTATAATTCTCTAATATCTGTTTGTCACCCTTTTTATAAATTGGTTTAATAATTGCGACTTTGAATTCTGTTGGACAATGTCCTTCATACATCATTTTGTTTATTAAGTATGTGAGAGCTGTTTCAATTTCTGGAATAATTTGTTTTACAGTTTCTGCTTTTATTATGTCTATACCAGGTGCCTTATGCGTTTTCAATTCCAAAACAATATTTACAATTTCTATTTCATTTGCAGGTGTGAGGAAAATTGAGGATTTATTGATGATATTTACGGGACGAGCTGAGTTTGGCTTGGTTATTTTCGATGCTGAATTTTTGCCAACACTAACATAATATGCATTGAAGGTATTCGCTATTTATACAAATGATATTTCGCGGATTCAATTGCGGATTCCCACAATCCGCCCTGATGAGGTGAACGTGGGGGAATATGGTGCCATCTAATATTATTCTCTCCACAATACTCAGATATTCTATATTCGTTCTCAACAGGAGCCAAGTGTTCAGCAATTTCCACAAGTTCATTATTTGTACCAACGAAAATGGTCGCGTTATCAGACCAAATGTGATCACACAATCCTCGCCTCGATACGAATCTCATCAAGCAATTCAAAAAGGAATCAGTGCTAAGGTCACCCACCTCCATGTGCATCGCCTTTGTGCTGAAACATATGAACATACCCAAATTTCCCTTGACAATGGCTTGATATCATGATTTACCATCTTCTTAGTTGCATAGTCAATTCTACATGTCAAAAATGGTCTACTTGGCGTTATTCTACTTTCGGGTCAGTCTCCCATTTTTTTATTTGAAATTGTAGTCTTTGTACGTCAACATATAATACATTTAGACAATTCCTTTCTGATGGTATTTCTGCCATTGATTGGCCAATAATTTTGCCTGATCATGTATAACAATGTTTTACCACCAGCATGCTAATGTTTGTAATGCTGGTTTGAGATGATTAATCGCGTAAGTGAATGGTCATTTGGTATGATTATTGGGAATTTAGTTTCATAAGATATATGATTCGATTTTTCAAGACTTTCACCAACTCGTATCAAACCATTCTCATCTGAAAATGGGCCTAAGGAAAGTTCTGTAATTTGCATTAGTTTCAATAAAGACAACGAAGCTGCATCTAACTCCTTAATGGACAATTTACCAAAAAATCTGTCATTCTTATTGAGCCATAAATTCTTGTGAAATCTATAACACCAAGCTACTACTTGTTGTAACTTCTGTAACGGGGAATATTTACAAAATATCGACATGTCTACTACCTCACAAAGTAACGTGAATGTGACGTTCTTCCGTTCAGGTATTTCAAACGTTTCACTGATTTCTGGTGTTGGCCAAAGCATGGAAACCTTGGAAAACCAATCTGGGCCTATCCACCATGAACTGAGGTCCCCTAACTGACTAGGCTTAACACCCCTAGAAATTATATCCGCTGGGTTATGTGCTGATATTACATGACCCCATTTGCTCGTTTGTGTCAATTCCTGTATTCCAGCAACGCGATTTCCGACAAAAATCTTCCACTCACTGAGTCGTTCATCTAACCACGATAAAACGATGATCGAGTCTGTCCACAAAAATGTTTTATGAATTTCCATATTCAAACCTAACTTGACTTTTTGAACCAACCATGCTAATAGCAATGTCCCACACAGTTCTGATTTTGGTAAGGTTATTGTTCTCAATGGTGCCACCCGAGATTTGGCACATAACAATTTCACTATAATATCTTCATTATTATTCATTGAACGCAAGTATTCACAAGCCCCGTAAGCCAACATTGATGCATCGCAAAACCTGTGAAACCTGCCAAATTATTTTCGCTCGAATGGTTGTTGGACCTACTAGCCCCAACGGGTCAAAAATCTGCGACACTATGGACAAAATTGTTCGTTTACTCACGGTATTTTCAATTCCGATAATAACAACATATTCCAAAATATCATCTTTTGCTTGCCAGAAAACCCCCAATGTCTTTTTGGAGTCGTTCTCGGTTAAGAGGGGTTTAACCCTATGAGCGATCATTGGGGAAACAAGGAACGGCAGAAATCAAAATACTCGAAGCTCGCTGAATAAATTTATGATTTTTTTGCACGGATCGTTTCTAGAAGGTTGGATCTAGGCATCTCTTGGAGTACTTTTTCAAAATTTTGAAAAAAAATACTCGAAAAAAATTCCAGAAAATTGACCAGATTCACTATTTTTTTTCTCACTAGGTATATATATTTTTTGAAAAGTACTTCGAGAGTAGCCTCACTTATACATTTATCTTCGTTGTCAAAAAAATTCGCAAGGATCCATTCAAAATATCACCATCAAAAGTGATTTTTGCTGGACCTCTGCAGACGCAATTTTGGATCATTTTTCTTCACTGATACGAGCGCCCTCACACGAATATGCACTTCTACATGGATACTATGAATGGTTGAATGAATAGTGAATTCATTCATAAAAAGTAGCACTGAAGCTATTCAGACAATTTTAGCACTGGAGATGAAACCAAAAGAAGTTTTAGATGGGTTGATTGAATTTTTGAATACGACGTATAGGTACGTTTATTAGGTAACCCATATAATGAAAATACGTAGGTAGGACCCCAATTCCAATTTCAAAATGCGAATATAAGGAATGTCAGAAGTTCCATTATTCTAGGTAATAACTGGTATTATATGTATAATATACGAGTTACATATATTTTAATATTCTTGTCAACATTAAGAATTTTTCTTCTGGAAATATATAAACAGAGAAATCTCTCATTGAAGAATAATAGTTTCGCTCCAGGTGACCCACCCAATTAGATGATAAAAGATTGAACATGTTTGGCAAGCGGCAAGCGATGGACATAAAGGCGGTGAGCATAAAAGCGGCGGACATAAAGGGTCCGAAAATCCTGGAATTAGTGTTATACCGTGTTATACACGGGGGATTGGAATATTGTTTTTGTTCAGTTTACTTCAGTATTCCGACAGTGACATTTGCGTTTTTCAATATTTGTGCATTATTTGTGTGAGCAAAAGTTACCTATAATGCCGAGAAGTAATTATCGAACTGGTAATAAATACCGCAGAAGACAGTCTGTCAAAATATACCTCGCAATGATAAATGTTGGCAAAATAAAATGTAATCGAAATAGTGAATAGTAGATTCGAAAGGAATATGGAGATTACAAATTGAAGTTGTTCCTGTAATATATACAGGGTGTCTCAGGTTTAGCTCGTCTAACTTTGACAATCGGAAGCAAAAATTGAAATATTATACACGTATTTTTTTGTTTTGTCGTGGAGACACTTGTTTTCTTTATACGAGGTCGCATGAATTTTTGGTTTTTATTTTTTATTTTTGTTGAAACCAAACCTAGAGATTTGACATTCGGTAAGCACTTTTCTATCTGTTATATATGAACTGTCCCTATCCTTCTTAGTTTCCCTGTTATTCGAAATAATGTTACAACTACTATGCATAACAATTTTATATCCTAAATTTTTATCTTACATCAAATTATCATTCGAATTGAATATTGAATGGTTCACGTACACGAAAGATATTGAAACAAATGAAAAACACAAAGTGTGGTGAAGAAATAATAATGATTTTTCATTTGCTTCGATCCACCACTAGCGTCCCAATAAAAAAAATCTGACGAGTTCCATGTCAGAGGGCTCGAAAAAGAATAACATCGTTACTCCCATTGGGGGTGAAGATAACACCCAGTTTTTTTCAATGGATAAGGACTTTTCATATTGCCGATAGAAAAGTGCTCACCGAATTTCAGATCGCTAGGTTTTGTTTCAACTGAGACAGAAATTAAAAACCAAAAATGTATGCGAACCTTAACACCCCGTATAATTAAAACATGTTTCTCCATGACAAAACAGAAAAATACGTATCTAATATTTTGAGTTTTGCTATCAATTGTCAAAGTTAGACGAGTAAAACCTGAGACACCCTATGGCGTATATGGCGTTGTTTATTACACAATATAAATTCTGTTTATACAAACCAAAAAATTCCACTCATGTAATAGTTATTTTTCTTCCCCTGTAACAATGCATTTTGATATTCCATTTGCATTTGACTTCAATCAATAAATCATGATTGTATAGGTGAGTGCAAGCCATTCGAATAGCAGTATTTTTCTGTAAAAAATTCCCTTTCGGTTTTTCCCTATCTTGAACTGTTTTTGCTGCCTTTCTATTATTCAGATTCGTACTTTCGAATTATATTTTTGCAGTTGAGTTTATACATACCACTAATTTATGCTCATATAGGGTATACCGGGTATATTCTTTTGAAAACTTCTCACCCCTACATTTTTGAGGGGCTGGCGGCTGGCATCAGTGAAGGCAAAGGGGATGAAACGAGCAAGGTGATTTTTACGTGAAAACATGTCCTCCTCATAGTTATTAGTGCAGCGGGACACAAGGTGAAAGTGATCAAAAAAAAATTGGAAGTAGAAAGATATATCAGACCCTCACTATCCTATCTAGAAACAATTGACTACTTTTTTCTATGGTACCGAAAAAAGTTACACTACACTGTTTTACCACTAACCAAACCGATTTTTTAACGCCTCGACACGTGAAGATTAAAATTTTAATCTTCTCCTGAAGATGCTAACATAGTTAGCGAAACACGTGTCGAGGCGTTAAAAAATCGGTTTGGTTAGTGGTAAAACAGTGTAGTGTATTATCGTGCCAAAGGTTCCATTCTTCGATATACCGAAAAAAGATATAAACGAACAAACTAAAAAATTACAAAAAAATCTACTTCGCATGTAAATGTATATACCTTAGTAACTTGGAGACTACATAACTTAGATGCCTCAACTTCTCATCATTTTGTTGAGGATATTATGAAGATTCGATCCATGGAATATAAATTGAGTTTTTATATGTGAAGATAAATTTTTTGTCACGCATTACATGAGTAATTTAGCATTAACACCTCTTCAATTGATAATAACTTTCTTTTTCACGATATGAATTTCAATTTTTTTCTCCCATCTAGATAGAATGAAGTGTAACGAACAATTTATTTCGAATAAACTTTTCGCACGTTTCAAAAATAAACTTTTCATAGCGCTTTGAATGACAACGTGCAACTTTAGATAGGTCATGCACAGTGAGTGAGACAGAGTGCAATAGATACTGGTGCATGAGTGCGGAACGAAAATGAAATAATATCAAGAGCTCCATCCACAGATATAATGAATATAATAGATTTATATCGATAAAATTACATATTTGCTCGCAAAGAATGTCAATTTTAATATAAAACATTCAATCTAACTAAAATTTATCACAAATTCCTCTCAAAGACTCTGAAAAAGTTTTTCATTATAAATATACCATATTGGTATACCATAGTTTGTCCAGCTGTATAATGTTGATCAATTTTTTTTGGGAACTCATGTTTGGAAAATTCTAGCATCTCCCAATATCTTCTTGGTATTTTTTCTTCACCATTTTCACTTCGTTGCCTTTGAAGTGAATTATTTTGGGACCATATTTATGAACTGAAGTTATTTACCTACATATTCAACCAAGAACGCTCCTTTCTCCAATCCCAAATGAGACAGTTATCCTCCCCGAATCTTTACTGTTTGTTCTTGTCTAGAGCACGTAAACGCCGCTGTATCGTTCTCACTCGTGCGCTCGGATGGCCTCTTACGTATTAGACAATAAATGCTTCTACAAAGTTCATTTTTGAAACGTGCGAAAACTTTATAGGAAACAATTTGTTGCTCACATTTCAATATATCGAAAGATATCATAAAAATCGAAATTCATATCGTGAACTAAAAAGTTATGATAAACTGAAGAGATGACAATGGACATTTTTTCGCGAATTCTGTACAAAATGATACATTTTAGATCGAAAAATAATTCAATTTCCCAACATTTCATATATGAATCGAATCTCCAGAATATGCTTAATCATATTATAAAAAGACTACGTATATAAGTGCTATAATTGCGAAGTTACAAAGGTTTATATATTTACGCGCAAAGTTATTTTTTTCTTAAGTTTTCGAGTTTGGTCGCCTATAACTTTTTTCGGTACAATAGAAAAAAGTAGTCAAGCTGGAATATTATGTAATAATCATATATATTCAAGGTGGTGAAGGTCCTATATCTTTCTACTCTGAAAAAAAAAAAGTCTGTAAGGAAGAGGATTTTGCCTCGTTCTCCTCTTAGGCCTATAGCACAACTTGTAAGCTGTGCCTGTGGAACTTATTCGGAGAATTCAGACGACCGACCGCAGATGCCTCAAGGGGTAACACTCAAGGCCGCTTTTACTATAAATGTTGAAATATTTTCCGCTAGAATGAGTTGGAGTGAGACACTAGACGACTTTCTTCGTTATCGGGCCCCGCCTCCTTCGGACAGGATTTTTACTTCCCCCTTTACACCTTAGATTAAGTTTGACCTTTTTCAGAGGGTAAACCCCATCTTAATAAGGTAGCTACGTTATCGTCAATATTTTCTGATAGGTCTTTCACCACCTGAAGATTTTTTGATGCCGATTTACGCAAAATAAATCCTGACCTTTCAAGAACAATAGAAACATCACTAGCTAATTTGATAACATCTTCTAATTCCTCACCTCCGCTAATCAAATCATCCATATAAAAATCCCGCAAGATCATGTTTGCTATATTTGGCTGAGCTTCTTTGATCTCGAACGCGATTTGATGCAAGCACCTCGTTGACAAAAATGAAGCCGGCCCTGTGCCATACTTTAATGTATTCAAAACATAATGACCTAGCTTCTGTTCCTTATTTTCTCTCCATAAAATCCATCGCAAGTCATGATGATGATCTACAATATTAGTTTTTATGTACATTTTTGCTATGTCCGATGTTATGACAATTGCATGTTTTCCAAATCGAAGTAAGATTGAAAACAAGTCATCTTAAATATGTTGCCCTATTCCTAGAATATCGTTCAATGATACGCCACTGGTTGTTTCAGCCGACGCATCAAATACTACTCTTAATTTTGTAGTCAGACCATTGTCGATCTAAATGAAAACCTAATAGGCGACCTAGTGCGAGGAGGTATAATATTGTCTGTTCATTCAATCAAAACATGTCTGTCTGTCAAGTGGCGCTAGGGATGAGAAAATGGAAAGAGCTCATTTGTTTATGTCAAAATAGACCATATTAGGTTGATATTCTCTTCTTCTATTTTTTTCCAATATGTATTCAACCACAGATGTGCTTTCCATCATTGACGTGATATTTGATACAAAGGCGATGAAGAAGATTCTTTCATGAGATTGAGATGTCATAATCAAAAAATTATTTTCTGACAGTTTGACAGTTGTCATTAACTTATTACTTCGTCTGTGAATATGTTATACTTTGAATTCGTATTCTTGAAAATTTCAATTATTCCTAATTATTTCTTCTAGTATTGGTTTTCTAATGCAGTTTGTTGATTGGATTGTGAGTGCGATTTTAAGGGACCTGTTTTTTGCCAATGAAGAATTGGAAACGGTTTTGGAAGGAGGGTTCGGTTCCAAGTTTGTTGAAGGAAGGTATATATAAATAAAATGATATTTAACAAGTTCCTACCTATACAAACTCTTCGTAGCAATCAGCTCATTAGTTTCTAGTTGACTGAAACTATTAGTTTCAGTACAAAAATTACCAAGAACTTGACTTTGGGACCTCTAGAATTTGTTTTATTGTCAATTGTCATTAAATTAATTTCGGAATGGTACAGATCATTGAAACTGGGGACAAAATAGATATCAAATATTTCTATAGTTTCAGACTCATCAATGTAGTTTGGAATATGATGCTGAAGAGGAACTCCTTCCTTAAGGAACACGACCTGAAGATTAAGGAGCATCTGAGGAGGAAACGGGCATTTGAACAGATATTATGGAATGATGATGAATAATAATGAATGAGTTCATTCAAAATGATTACATAATATGAATTGAAAAGTTATACATATTGGTATCGAATATTCCTATGGAAATTAAAAAGTTATACCTATTGGTATTGAATATTCCTATGGTTCAATTTGTGGCAATTATAGACACATCTTCCCATATTTAGTGAAGTTAGTGGATAAGATGATTTTATAAAAAATAATCACTGTTCCGCAAAACATACAGTATGATGCAAATGTATGGAATAAATTCATTTCAAAACAAGACGACTTTCGAAAAAAAAAAAAAAACTAGAGTTTAGAACTTTTTTTCGACGTATTTTTTTAACTAGACGACCCTTCGATGTTCAATTCTCAGTAGCAGACCTCTGCAAGATTCAATCAATCACATGATAATCCATTTTAATTTCAATCTTCTTATGCAATAATTTGACTGTTGAATAAACGATCGGTAGACCTTTCAATCGAGGTGTCACATGACCCCTATTTGTATTTGAAAAAATCGTCCATCACGTCTTTACTCCAACACCGGTGACGTAACATCTCTCATATGAATATCATGAGATGAGGCTTCAGAAATTAAAACTCAAGTGTTTTTGGAATTTTTTCAAATGTCGCCCATTTCTGAAATTATGAATTTATTCCATACATTTGCATCATACTGTATATTTAACCTATTGAAACGTAAAATTTACCTTTTTCACTGCACCTGGTAGCTTTTCGTCGGCGGCATATGGGTGTGGGTTGAAACCTTTGCTATTTCTCAGATATCTCAATATTTTAATATCAATTACTAGATAATATCACCTTGACTGTGAATTTAATATGTATTTGAGTATATAATTAATTTTTGGACGCCACTGATTCTTTCAGAACATAGATAGTACGTCTAGGGTAAAATCAGAAACCTGTGGGTTGAGTTTGAAGGGAGAGAGATATCAGTAAAAACATGGAAACTTCAAAAATACACACAATTCTAATGATGAAAAATTCCTTCATGAAATACAATAATAATTATATACATTATAGTAGAATATTATGGAAGCTCTTTAATTCCTGATATTATCAGACATGATACTTATATGATTGACACTTTAGTTCAAATTCCTATAAACCCATTTTGAAGAATATTGTTATTGGACTATTATAATTGAATGAATCAATATGCGCATTTCCGCTGAACGTTGTAATGATTCATGTCTGATGCATGTAATTTCCAAAGTTCAAGTAGGGTTTGAACATACTTAGTGTAGATTTTTGAAATGTAATAGCTCTATAAAAAATTATATGCAAGTATGTAAAATGAAGGTAAAATGGACTTAATAAAAAAAACCTGAGTTATCCAACATGCAGAGACGTGTCGCGGCACACAACTATATAGTTAGCCTTGACACTTTTTTCTACAGGTGGATCACTAGTAATAATTTGCTCAATATGCAACAAGGTATTGTGGCGCCCTCTACACCGTTCACAACCGTCTGCCCTGCAATCATTTACATAATGATTGAATCTCGGACAATTTATGCAGAGTCTCAATCTTTTAATTCCTTTCAGTCTTCCAGATATCGATAAATTCGATGAATTCTCAAAATTGCAAACAAAATGTGAGCCTTTGCAAAATTCACACCTAAGTCTTTGCATCGGAATATGTGTTGCAATTTTATGTCCCTCAGGCATTCTCTTTCTGAATGGTTTGAATACTCTATCATAAACTTCAACTGTTTCCAAAATCCTACATTCATTTCCTAAAAAGTTCTTGAAATCTACCATACTTGGAGAACCCCGATGTACAGCAATGGTTTTTTCTTCCCATTCTCTTTTTGTCTCACTATCTGACTTCCTAGACATCAAAACTATGCAATGGCGCTCTGAATTATCCAAAAGTTTTCTCAGGCAATGATGAGATTTTTTTGTCAAACCAGTTACATCTAATAGTGATTTCAAATGTGTTTGAATGATATTAGGCTTAATTTCGAACCTACATTTCAGCAAATCCCAAGCCATAGGTCGCGTGCAAGAACTGTCAGATGACCGACCCTGGAGGCAAAACATATTTGTTTACAAGTGATCGAAATAGTTTTCCACAATTATTTTGGCATATGAATCGTATTTTTCCGCTATTCATCAATTCGCTAATGCCATCACATTGTGCTGTTGATTCAAAAGTAAGTACCTACTATAGTCACTCACATAGTTTTCATTTTTGAAATTTGGTAATTTCTCTGATTTCTCATCGGAATTCCTTCTGCAATAGGATCAGCTAATAGAAATATACCTGAAATTTCCATAATAATGCAAGAAGATTGGATTCATGCAATCAATCGGTAGGACTGGTCTGACATGCTGACGATCGTGTGTGTTGTAGACATTTTCAATCTATTAGCAGCATTAGCTTGTATTGCAGAAGTGGCAGAAGGCAGAAGGAATTTTAATAAGGAATGACAACATTTCATAATGCTAACTATGTGAGATTACTATTTATCTGAAAAATCATATTCCCTAGTCTCTTGCTGCATTTTTTGTGCATTTTACAACAGCACAATGCGAAGGCATGCTTGAATTAATGAATAACGCAAGAAACACGATTCGTATGCCAAAATATTGTGAAAAACTATTCCAACCTTTTGATTCCTTTGTAACCAAATAAAAAAGTGAGGTTGTGTTTCAATAATTCACAGAAGAATGAGGTTGTGTTTCAATATTTTGCCTCCACAGTCGGTCTTCGTGCACGCGACCTATTCTTCAATAACCTTCAGTAACCTCTAAGGACATCAACACCTCTTCTGCTTTACCTTCCAAACACTCCAACGAATGATGACATTTTTGTATTTCATCTAATGTTTTATTTGATTTGATATTTGATACTTATCGTAGTCTTCGTAGAACTTTGGCAAACTTAAAACAGGTAATTTGTCATTCGGCCCCATATCATTCAACCCAGACAAAGGCGGACCACAAGGAGCCCGTGATGCTTGGATCTTAGCACTTCAATCTAAACAACATTATCTACCAGCAGCTACAGCCGCAAAATATTCATTTCCAAAGTCCTCTCTTTCAACTGAACCAGTTTCGTTTCTATCTAGTCTTTCAATCTCAGACCGAACTTCATTGAAATCTGTAAAATATACTTTTACTCTATCAAGTCAAGCTTGTTACTCTAGAATTCCATCATCCACAAAAATACAAACGAAGTTAGAAAATCTAGATGATTGTGATTGTTCTCTGATCATTTCTCTTTTCAACACCAAGTGTTGTTTGAGCTTTTGTTCCTCATCCATATTCACTAATATCAGTCTAAATATGCCTAAATGGGTATTCTATTCCAAATTGTCTCAATCTCAAAATCTATGAATCGAGTCTATATAATTGTCTAAATATCAAAGTCTACGATATTCTATGATTTTTCTTGAAATTAACGTATATAATCTGTTTGCAATCTGAAATATTGAACAGTTAGAACGTTTAACTACTACCAAAAATCTAATAAACGAAATCATCAACAGCATAAGCACTGCTGGTCGCCATCTTATATAGGGTGAGTCATGAGGAACTGTACATGCTCCTACTACGAATAGGGGCACCTGAGGGTAATACCAAATGACCATCAGAAAGTGTCTCCGCCTTTTCTAAAATAATCTATAGGGTGATTTATGGATTATGGCCAAACCTTCTTTCAATCATAACTTTTCAACAGTTCTTTCGATTCCTTTCATTTCTTCATGAATTGTTATGCTGTCACTCAGCAATCAACTGACGTATTCAGAATCGTAAAAATCCAGGACCGGTCTTGAGAAATTCTGCCAATTTGGTTCATATCGAAAATTTCACCCTGTATAAGGTTTAAGTAAACTGTGATATGGAATTTTCAAAGTTGATGAACAGGCAACCAAAATGAAGTACTTCAAATTTTCCTCACACTTTCATTGAATTTTTTAGAAAATGATCAATTTATACTACACGCCAAAACTTAGGCAACAAATGTATTAATTTCAAAATTAATACTTCGCAATGCATGAATTTCACGTATAAAAGTGAGGATAAAATTATTTCCAATTCTTCAGCTCAACAATGATCAACATTCTCCTACTTCCAGGGTTGGATTTAGTAATTTTTTGGTAGAGGGTAATAATCACCAAAAATTTCCCCCTGTATATGATTTTAGTGAACTGTGACATGAAATTTTTGAAGTTGACGAACAAGCAACCATATTAAAGCATCACAAATTGTCCATACTGTCATAATGAATTTCTTCAAATAATAAGATCAATTATTACCAAACACGAAACTTTAGCAAAAAAATGAATTAATTTTAATATAAATACTTCTCAACACTTTAATTTCACTTATAAAAGCAAGATTGATTCCAATTCCTAATCCCAATGATAATCAACATGACTATAATTTCTAGGGTTGTATTTCTTTTCTTTGTGGAAAGTAATAATCATCCTGTATTTTGTTTTAAAATTTGTTCTATCCGTCATTCGGTATGATGTTATAGTAGGTAATGTGATGGACGAATGTCACAGCTTGAATCAGTTAAATATTCTGAGGTTTTCAATCGATTTGAAATAGAGATTCTGAGTATTTCTGAATATTCCAGCTTTCAGTTGATGACCCGTCTGTTGATAGAAATTGCCTGGAAAATTTTTGATTCGAATTTTCATAATATTGCGGATTTCTAAGAAACACTACAAAAGATTTTTGGGTCCAAGGAAAATTACTGAATCCAACCCTGGATATTGAAGAATGTTGATTTCCAGAGAGCTGAAGAATAGGAATTGATGTTATTCTTGCTTCTATTCGTGAAATTCTAGCGTTGCGAAGTATTGATTTTCAAATTAATACATTTGTTGCCAAAGTTTCGCGCGTGTAGTGAAAATTGATCGTACTCTAAAAAATTCGATAAAACTCTGAGGAAAATTCAAAATACTTCATTTGGGTTGCCGGTTCATCAACTTTGACAATTCCATGTCACAGGTGACCAAAACCATATACAGGGTGGAATTTTTGGTGATCAATACTCTCTACTAACAAATTACTGAATCCAACCCTGGAGATAAAAGAATGTTGATTATTGTTGAGCTGGAGAATTGTGAATAATATTATCCCTACTTTTATTCGTGAAATTCATGCGTTGCGAAGTATTAATTTTCAAATGAATACATTTGTCGCCAAAGTTTTGCGTGTAGTCGAAATTAATCGTTTTCTAATAAATTCAATGAAAGTGTGAGGAAACTTTGAAATACTTCATTTTGGTTGCCTGTTTATCAACTTCAAAAATTCCATATCACAGTTCACTAAAACCTTATACAGGGTGAAATTTTTGATATGAACCAAATTGGCAGAATTTCTCAACACCGGTCCTGGATTTTTACGATTCTGAATTCGTCAGTTGATTGCTGAGCGACAAAATTATTATCCATGGAAAAATGAAAGGAATCGAAATAACTGTTGGAAAGTTATGATTGAAAGAAGTTTTGGCCATATCCAATAAATCACCCTATAGATTATTTTAGAAGAGGCGGAGACACTTTCTGATGGTCATTTGGTGATTTCCTCAGGTGCCTCTATTCTTAGTAGGAGCATGTACAGTTCCTCATGACTCACCCTGTATAGGTAATAAAATAAACCACGATACGATAAAAGGAATGATAAATAAGGACTGACCTTAATAATACCCAATTTTACCACTATACCAATTTCCACCGCCTGCCGTGACGAATCCATTTTTCCAGATACCAAAGGTATCATCTCGTAGCTCAACCAAATTCATATGCTGCCTCTACTTGTCACCCAACGACCCAAACTTTAGAGATCCCTTCAGAGCCCTTGCAGAAAATGTTGACTTTCTGCAAGAAAACCACCCCGAAGCAGAAATCATATTTCAAGGCGACTTCAACGTCCATAATATGAACTGGTTAAAACATTTCAACCGAACTGACGATGCTGGCAGAGAGGCAGAGGCATTTGCAGTCAGCTGCAATTAACATCAACTCATAGAGGAACCTACTCGCACTCCTGATATCAATGGACACCATGCCAATATCTTGGACCTTTTTCTCACTACTCATCCTGACCCATACACCATACACCTATCGGAAACTCCGACCACAACCTCATCTCAGTTAGTTTCAATCTTGGTTTCGCCAGCCGAGAAACCACCTCCAAGAAAGGTCTGGCACTACAAGTCGGCTAAATGGGACGATCTGAGAGACTTCTACTCTTCTTTTCCTTGGTCAGATGTATGCTTCAATAACAACGACCCTTCCATTTGCGGCACATCCATCTCAGAAGTAATTATACTCGGGATGGACACCTTCATTCCTTATTCCATCAAGCACACATCATCTAGCAAACCATGGTCCAACAATGCTTGTGCTAGCGCTGTTGCCAACAAAAATGCATCTTTCCGCCGTTGGCGAGAGAATCCAACAATCGAATATCAAGCTATATTTGTTGAATCACGTAGTATTTGCAATAACATCATTGATGAGGCTAGGGAAGCCCACAGCAATAGAGTAAGAAAAAAGCTCATAGACTGCTCCAGCGGTACGAGGTCCTTTTGGTCTGTAGCCAAGCCGATGAGGAAAATTTCAGAACCTCCTTTTTTTCCCTACTGACGAGGGATGACGGTTCCTCTGCTGTTGATGCGAAAGAAAAAGCTGATCTTCACGCTACCTTGTTTTCAAGCAACTCTACTCTTGACTCTCAGGGAAAAGACCCTCCCACACTCACCAATGTTCCTACCTCGATGACAGAAGTCAGATTCTGGCCACGCACAGTCAGGCGCATTCTCAAATATCACGACACTAATAAGGCCACTGGCCCGGACAATATCCCAACAATAGTCCTCAAATCCTGCGCCTTAGAGCTAACACCAATATTTTGCAAATTATTCACATTATCTTATAACCAACCATGTGGAAGGTGGCTCGAGTTCAACCAATTAATAAAGAAGGAAAGAAAACTTTGCCCGCCAACTACCGTCCAATTGCCTTACTATCCGTCATCTCGAAAGTAATGGAAAACGCCATGAACATAGAAATCATAAGATATCTAGGAAACAACAACATCATATCTTGAAGACAATATGGCTCTCGGCAACGCAGATCAACTGGCGACCTTTTAGAATAAATGTAACCCACATCTGTAACTCAACTCTAGAGAAACACGGAGAATCTAGGGCTATTGCCCTAGACATATCTAAAGCATTTGATAGGGTATGGCACCAGGCACTCCTGAATAAGTTGTCTTCCTATGGTCTGCCGCCCCTACTATGCCGTTGAATTACCAGCTTCCTTGAAGATCGAAATCTTCATGTTGTTGTTGACGGGATTACTTCAGACACACTGCCTACCAATGCAGGAGTACCACAGGGCTCTATTATATTCCCAACGCTTTTCTTACTACATATTAACGATCTGTTGCACATGACTACCAACCCTCTCTTCAGTTTTGCTGACGATACCACTCTCATAGCATCATACTCCTCTGATACACCGATATCAGCAGCAACCAATCAAGGCCTACGTTTGCAACAGATTCAGACCGTCAACGACGATTTGGAAAGGATCCAACAATGGGGCAATTTGAACCTCGTACAATTCAACGCTTTGAAGACTCAAGCAACAGTTTTTTCTAAGAAGACTAACCGTGCAAGTCCTGATACAATTATGGCTGGAAGAACTTTACCATTCAGTTCATCACTATCAATGCTCGGCATCACGGTATCTGACAGTTTATCTTGGCATGACCATGTTGCCAATATAGCCAGAGCTGCCTCTCAAAAGCTGGGATTTCTCTTTCGCGCGAAGAAGTATTTCACCTCATAACAGCTTCTGACACTCTATAAAGCCCAGATTCGACTATTCCTCGAGTACTGTTCGCACATCTGGGGATCAGCTCCGAAACACTCCCTGAGGTTGCTGGAGTCGGTTCAAAGAAGAGCCATCAGGCTCATCAATGACCCAACTCTGACAAGATCACTGCAAACTTTTCAACATCGGAGAGACGTTGCGGACCTATCACTCTTCTATCGCTACTATCATGGATGATGCTCTGTTGAATTGTCATCAGCTGTCCCCCCTGGAATGACCTCTGTCCGCCAAACGAGGCTGGCTCAAGTTTCACACCAATATGCAGTCAAAATTGAAACACCTAGAACAACATATTTCAAGATCTCCTTCTTTCTTAGAACATCTTCACTGTGGAATCGTTTACTCACAGATGTATTTCTAGCGAACTACAATCTATTTTCCTTCAAGAGGAGGATCTATCGATATTTGTCCCTCCTAAGTGCTCGCAGTTCCACCACGGGATTAAAGGTCCAACCTTTTGCGAGCACTCCCGGATAAAAAAAAATCATGATTTTCGTTGTATCGAACGATCAAAGTCTTGATCTATGCCTACAAAACTGCCGCGATCGCTTATGTTTCGCTGGGAACCGGTTAGCGATACCTTCCTGGACTTCGCTCGATGTTTCCAAAATCTGCTCGAATGACCGAAATGTTTGTTGCGGGTTTACTAACCCTGCATTTTTTCTGGACGTTGCTAAAAATAAACATCAGTGAACTGAATTTTTGTTTTATTGATTGATCCACTCCTGGAAACACTTCGACAAATACAACGGCTCAAAATCATACACAACAAGTGTATCGTTGAAACTCTGACATCGATCTCAGTCTAATAGTATATAATATATAATGGCGTCTGCATGGCCTCTTGTTTTATCACACATGCCAGCCAGCGCAAGCGCTATTTATCCAAAATGATTTTGGCATGACAGATTCTGCCAGCGTTGCCATATTTGGCGGTAATTCCAAAATTTCAGTTAATACATAAACAAATTCCTTCTGAGCAATTCAACAGCCGAACTTGAAACGACAATTCTTGAAAAAGTCATCATGGCAATTTTTGAGAAAAGACAATTTATAGATGAAATGATAGATGATTAGACAAGCAATATTTGCCATTTCGGTCGAATTTCTACTGCCAGGAAGGTCTTATCCTGCTGAGCAATGCTACGACCAGTCTCAGCACGGCAATTTCTGAAAAATACGATAAGATGATATAGAAGCTGAGAAGAAATGAGAAATATGTCATTTTGGTTGGATTTTTACCGCCAGGAATGACTGATCCTGCTCAGCTATTCTACGGCTGGTATCAGCACAGCAAATCTTGGAAAAAATGGCATGAGAAGAATGAGATATTTTGAGGCCATTTATCCTCCTCATAACAATCATAAGAATCAGATTCTGAATCATCATCAGAATCGATATATGTGGAATCTATTTCCAAGACCCCAACGTGCCAGTTTTCAAGATCAGATCCATTCTCACTTCTCAGAAACTTCATAATACAGGAGTCGATCATATTGACGAATCACCTCAAGATTTCACCTATACTAACAAAAATTCAGACATTTCAAAAGATCCCTGTGACGACACCTATTACTCAGAACAAAATACCGAATACTCTAAACAGTCGCATTCCGAAATGGACCATCCGCTGAACCAACAAACTTCAATCCACGGATGATTGCGTCCAATATCTCTAATACATGTGGACTGCCGTATATAGTCTCCTCTGAAAATAATTTGAGAATTCTGATCATCGATACCGACTTTATGAAATCATTATTTGACCCAAATAATTCCAATGGATTGTATTCAAATTCGATTCAAGATGATTCTCTTATAGTTTCAATCATATTCCAAAAATCTGCACACAAGCATTGTGTCCAAGTTCCTATTCCAAAATCATTCAGAATTAATGAATCTCTCAAGTTTTATTTGTTCAAATTTCATAATTTTTTTCAAGGTCTACTAGGATAAGATAATTCAAAACTACTCCAAGTTACTTCAGATTTGGATGAAAAATTATTGTTACTCCTCATGCGAGAATTGAATTACAGTATCACTAAACAAGAAATGAATCAAATTTCATTTTTGTTGCTCCTAGAACAGAACAAGTGATCGAGAAAATAGTGTTGAACTGGGCGAGATGATAGTTCCTTATCAGAAATTGCATAACCGCGAAATTCCACAATGTGTCACAGTCGCAAGAAATGGAGAAGTTTCGATGACAATTCTCGATAACACAACGAAACAAATAACACATGACTCTTTCGAACTCATCATGGTAGACAAATTTGATGAAAGACTTTGAATACAAAATTTTTAACGACTATGACAATAGTAAAAAACCTAAACTAGACGTATCCAAGATTCGTACAGACCATGTGAATATCAAGGAAAAACCCGTGATTTAAAATATGTGCAAAGAATATTTCGACATATTTCATAACGAAAAAATGCTTTTCAACATTCCATGGAATTTAACATGACATCAGAACAAGTGACGAAATCCCGATGTATACGTAAACATACAGATTCCCTTCGGTCCATGAGAAAGAGGTAGAACGACAAATTCAGAGTATGATAGATCGAAAATCATTCGGCCCAGTAAATCTCCTTGGTCGTCCCCGAATTGGGTCGTTCCGAAGGAAATTGACGCCTCGGGCAAGCAAAAGTGGCGTGTAGTTATTGACTACCGCAAACTCAATCAAAAGATAATCGATGACAAATATCCTTCACCCAACATTACTGTTCTGTTGGATGAGTTAGGCAGATGTCAGTACTTCACCACTCTAGATCTCGCGAGTTTTCACCAAATCGAGATGAGTGAAAATGACATACGTAAGACAGCATTCAATACAAGAAATAACCACTATTGATATTTGCGAATGCCATTCGGTTTTAAAAATACCCCTGCCAAAGAATGGAAGATGATATTCTACGAGGTATTCAAATTAAAAAGTGTCTGGTCTATCGAGACGATATTATCATTTATTCTACCTCACTCCAAGAGCATATCGATGTCTTTCAACGTCTGAGAGAAGCCAATTTCCGAATTCAGCTCGACTGATCCAAGTTTTAACGCAAGGAATTCAGAATGTGTTGATCCTAACCCGAATAAGATAATAGTCGTCAAAAGATACATCATACCGAAAACAACCAACCAAATCAGAAGTTCGCTTGACTTTCCTGATATTCAGATAGAAAATCGCCATAATTTCATTTTGTCGATGAAAGACGCCTCGGGGTGAATATAATGCCGACTTTATTTTTTTTTGGGTAGGCTTCGCTGAGTCGGCGGTCTTGGGACTGCTGTCTGTAGACTACACTGCACTGATGAGAGTCCAAGAGCTCGAAACCGGTCTGTGGTTGTCTAGCGGCCTTACTAAATCGAAATCAATAGGCATTCAGGAAAGAATCACTTGTATCAGTATTCGTTCATACGAGTCGATGCATAGATTTTGGGAGGATGCAATTATTCAATATCCTGCGTGGTATTAGCCAGGAAAGTAGTTGTTTTTCTTCCGAAATCTACCATTGTTGTTCATTTTATGAACATTGTGTGGAAATGACTTTGAGCTTTTTGGATTTATTTTCATGATATTGTTACGATTTTACTCTGGGTCCGTAATAATTTAACACTCGGTATAACACTTAAAATAATTTATTCTGAACACTACTATACAATAATTACAATACTCGTACTAAACACTTCCGATTCACAACACTTCTTCGATCGTTATTATAACGCTTCCAAATAAAGACTCCTTTTCCTGTCCCTAACAACAACTATTTATACTACCCAATAAAACGTCTAGATTCCACTCGAAATATCGTGAACAGGTCGATAATCTTCTCGAGTCATCTCAATAGCCGTCGATCCACTTAATTACTATTCCAAGAAATATGGCTTGTTTACTTCCCGCCGCAGGTAGCTGGGATCGATTGCCAGGGTCGTAACATTTACCCCCTTCTTCAAATTTGATCGTCCCAATCAAAAACAGAACTCTCCTCACCATGGTAGCGCTTCAGTCTTTCAAGATGAACGACTTTCATCTTTGTCCTAGGGCTGCGTTGGATTCTGTAGACCACATCGTTGATCCTTTTCAACACCGTATACGGTCCTTCCCAAGATGGTGTTAATTTGGGTGATACGCCTTTCTTCCGTCGAGGATTATACAGCCAAACTCGATCTCCTTCGGAGAATCCCTATGAATTGGCTTTGAGATCGTACCGTGCCTTCATTTTGTCACTTGCTAATTTCAATTTTTTCCGAGCAGTCTCATGAGTTTTCATCAAGCCATTCCGGAGCTCATCTGCGTAGTCTTGTACTTCCTTTTCTTCAACACTTGGTGAACCGAACACCAAGTCACAAGGTAAGCGGAGTTCTCTTCCAAAGACTATACTAGCTGGAGTTAGCTTCGTTGAATCATGGACAGCTACTCTATACGCCATCAGGAATAAGGGAAGATGCCTGTCTCAGTCCCTCTGATGCTCTTCGACTACTTTGGAAAGATGTTCTTCCATAGTTCGGTTGAATCTTTCGACCATGCCATCGGATTGTGGATGTAGTGGAGTTGTTCTCGTCTTACTGATTCCCATTAGATCACAGACCTTTTTGAATGAGTTCGACTCAAAATTTCTCCCTTGATCAGAATGTAATTCCATTGGTACTCCGAACCGTGAAAACATGTTGTCGACCAATATCCTGGCAACTGTGGAGGCTTCTTGGTTTGGCATGCCGTATGCTTCTACCCACTTACTGAAGTAGTCCATAGCAACCAAGATGTATTTATTTCCATCATCAGTCAAAGGGAATGGTCCGGCTACATCGATGGCGATCCTTTCAAACGGTGCACCCACATTGTATTGCTTCATTCCAGCTGTGGATCTCGTTCTGGGACCTTTACTGGCTTCGCATACAGGACATCTTCTACACCAACTTTCCACGTCGTCACGACATTGAACCCAGTAAAATCTTTCTCGAATTTCACTCAATGTCTTGTTAACTCCAAAATGTCCACCAGATTTTCCGTCATGGACTTCTTCCAGAACTTCATTAACTCTGATGTGGGGCACAACCAGCTGAGAAATTGTTGATCTACCATCAGCTGATTCCCAAACTCGCTTCAATAATCTATTCCTCACAACTAGTGAGTCCCATTGTGCCCACATCGCCTTGGAAGCAGGCCCTCTATCCGAGATATCCTTCCATGTCGGTCTTTCTGATCCTCTTTCTTTCCAACGTAGAAAATCGGCGATATTCGGATCGTTCTCCTAATCTCGTCTCATGTGTGCTGCTGTCCACTTATCATCGGTCACAAGTCTGGTTTTTCTAACATCAGCAGTTCCTTCTCGATGTTCAATGCGCAGACAATGCTTACAGGTTTCCGAACAAGGTCTTCTGGACATGGCATCTGCATTCTGGTGTAGTTTTCCTGGGCGATGCTTAATCTTGAAGTGATACTGGTTCAGCTTTTCCAGCCATCTTGCTATTTGACCTTCAGGATTCTTCATCTCCATCAGCCACCTCAAAGCTGCATGATCCGTCCTAATGAGGAATTCTCTCCCGTATAAGTATTTGTGGAAATGGTCAACAGCCTTAACAATTGCCAGCAGTTCTTTCCTGGTGACACAATAATTCCTTTCTGGTTTGGCCATCACTTTGCTGTAGTATTCTATAACCTTTTCTTGACCATCCTGTACTTGTGATAGCACGGCTCCAATTCCGATGTTACTCGCGTCTGTGTCCAAAATAAACAAGCCTCTCTCTTGTGGGAACCCCAAAATAGGACTCGAACACAGGCCAGCCTTCAATTTCTTGAAGGATTTCTCACATTCTACAGACCAGTTGAAGTTGACTCGATCTTCTGTCAATCTATGGAGTGGTGCCGCAATATCAGCGAATCCTTCCACAAAACGACGATAGTAAGTGCACAATCCCAAGAAACTTCTAACTTCATGTTTGTCCTTCGGTCTTGGCCAGTCTCGAATGGCTTGAATCTTTGTGTCGTCAGTTTGTATTCCTTCTGACGTTACCGTGTGGCCCAAGAAATCTACTCGTTTCTGGAATAGTGAACATTTCTTCAGGTTCAGTTTGAGGTTGGCATTCCTGAATCGCTGGAACACTTCCCGTAAGTTCTTCAGGTGTTCCTCGAAATTCTTTCCCATGACCAAAACATCGTCCAGATATACCAGGCAAGTTTTCCAAGTGAGCCCACGCAGTACCAATTCCATCAGCCTTTCGAAGGTTGCTGGGGCATTACATAGTCCAAAAGGCATCACAGTAAACTGGTACAGTCCATTACCAGTCGTAAAAGCAGTCTTCTCCTTATCTTCTTCGTGAATTCCCACTTGCCAGTATCCGCTCTTCAAGTCCAGTGTCGAAAACCATCGGGAGCCAGCCAATGTAGTCAAAGTGTCATCAATCCTTGGTAACGGGTAGCTATCCTTTTTGGTGACGTCATTGAGCTTCCTATAATCCACACAGAATCTTGTGGATCCATCCTTCTTGGACACTAATACAACCGGTGCAGACCAAGGGCTGGATGATTCTTCAATTACCCCATCCTTCATCATTTTGTCAACCAGCTGTTCCACCTCCTGTTGCTTAGCAAATGGCATTCTTCTTGGTGGTTGCCGAATTGGGTGAGCTTTACCAGTATCTATTCTGTGTTTGACCAAGTTCGTCCGCCCTGTTGATGTTGATTCAAAGATATCACTTTCGTCTGCTATGAATTTCTTGGCAGCTTTATATTCTGTTGGTGATAAGTGGTCCAAGGAGGTTTCCAGAACTTTCAATGCACTGTCATCTCGTTCCCTCCATCTCCGCTCGTTAGTCTTATCACATTTTGCTACCCAACTGACTGGTTCACAAGCTCCAATAATATCTCCTTCCCTTACTGTTATGGTGGTAGGTAAAACATTTGCTACCCTCACAGGAATGTCTCGTTCGGTGGTCACTAAAGCTCAAGCAAGTAACAGCTTGCTGGGGGATTCCTCACATGACTGTACTAATCCAACGCAGCACCCAGGGTTCTCTTCTAATCGCGCATGGATGATCTTCTCAGTGAATCCAGGAATTCTCACAGTCTTCGCTAGTCGTAGCCTCACAGACGTCTCCCTCTCGGCCGGTGTCGTTAGTACAAACTCTTCTCCTCCAAATTTCATGGTCTTCTGATCACTGTCGAATTGAAACCCGTAGTCACTTATCAGATCCATGCCGAGGATAAACTCATCTTCGATATCTGCGACGTATACCATGTTCATTATATGGAGTCTTCCAAGCGTCAACTCAATATCAGCCATCCCTCGTATTGGTGCATTTTCTCCAGTGACCGTACGAAGAACAAAGTTGGAAGTGGTTGGTTTTATACTTCCAGGCCGGAGAATGTCACTGCCTACCAGAGAAACTGATGCACCGGTATCTATGGTGCAGGTTACATCCATTTGGTTGATTTTTCCTTCGATGGTCAGGCTATCACTTGTACTTCTTATCCTATTGATGTTTATGACCCTGGGGGCTTCGTTATTGCTAGCCAGCATGCGCCCCGATACGCTGGCTAGTTCTAGTTTTCCTGGTATCTATCTCAGGACTCACTAGATGACCTAGTCCTCGCAGGTGAGTACGACCGTAATGGCGTCCTTGCAGGTGAAGAAGATCGTGGTGGTACTCTCACCTTACAGTCCCTTATCAGGTGTCCAGTTCTGCCACAGCGATAGCAGGATCTATTTCGCTGGTTACTAGACCCACTCTTAATTTCTTTGAGTTCCTCAAGCACTCTTCTCAACATTTTCGCCACTGGGTCCACGTCTTCGGAAGGCTCCTCGATGGACACAGCTCTCACTCTTGGCCTAGAGGTGTTGAAGGCCGCTTCTACCTCCAGAGATCTTACTAGGGCTTCACCACTTCTCTTAAAGTGTGTAAGCCTCAGAGTCTTCTGTATTTCTGAGTCTCTCAGCCCGTCGATGAATACCTGCACCGCCAGTTGTTCTTTGAAGTCCTCTGGTGCCTCTGGGTAGGCTAATTGAGTCAGTCTTCTCACATCTGCTTCGAACTCCTGTAGGCTCTCTCCAGACTTCTGCACACGATTTTTCATCTGAGCCCGGTAAAGCTGTTCTCGATGTTGGTCACCATACCTGAGTTCTAGCGCAGCCACTAAATCTCCGAAGTGGTTTTGTTGTTCAACTGGGATCGACTGTAACATCCCCAAAGCTGGTCCTCTCAGAGCTACTATGAGTGCAGTAGCTTTTTCCTCGTCACTCCACCCATTTGCACTTGCTGCAGCCTCAAATTGTCGGCGATACATAGACCAAGGCGACTGTCCATCAAAAGTTGGTGGTTTCACGGAAGAACCCGATGTGGCAACTCTGTCACGGCGATCTTGACTTCGTAGCGAGGTGATCTGATTCGCTACATTTCTTTCGATTGCATCGAGCATGGAATCTATTCTTGAAACTTCCTGGTTAAGCTTGTCATCAATTCTGGTGACATCTGTCTTTAACTCATCCATTTGCTTATCAGTTTTATGCAGAATTTGTTCGAAGAAGATTTTCTGATGTTCTCGTTCTTTTTCTTGATGTTCTCGTTCTTTTTCTTGATGTTCTAGAATTTTCTGTAACTCTTCTTGACGACGTTTCTCATCTTTCTGTCGTCGTGTCTCTAGTTCTGCGAACTGATTTTTCATGAATTTTATAATGTCTTCCATCGTGTCGTATGACGTACTCACCATACGTATTCAACTGTCCTCGAAAATCCACACTTCTGACACCACTGTTACGATTTTACTCTGGGTCCGTAATAATTTAACACTCGGTATAACACTTAAAATAATTTATTCTGAACACTACTATACAATAATTACAATACTGGTACTAAACACTTCCGATTCACAACACTTCTTCGATCGTTATTATAACGCTTCCAAATAAAGACTTCTTTTCCTGTCCCTAACAACAACTATTTATACTACCTAATAAAACGTCTAGATTCCACTCGAAATATCGTGAACAGGTCGATAATCTTCTCGAGTCATCTCAATAGCCGTCGATCCACTCAATTTCTATTCCAAGAAATATGGCTTGTTTACTTCCCGCCGCAGGTAGCTGGGATCGATTGCCAGGGTCGTAACAATATTATCAAATGTTTTGAAATAGGCGCGCGTATAGTTGATTATGACGAATTCACTTCTTGCTTTCAGACATGCAAAAATTTACTGATCAACGAACACATACTACAATACCCTTACCTAACCAAACCATTTTTACTCACGACATATGCTAGTAGATAAGCGATCGGCGCTATTTTATCTCAAGGTACGATAGGAGATGCTTCCTCTCGCATTGAACTACATACAGAAGAAACAGAACTTCAAGACCTTTTGCGATACGTATAAGACTTCGATAAAACTATAAACCCTATAACCGATCCAAATTCCTGACTCGCCTATAGATTACGGGCAGAATCAGTTGATCATAAATTCAGTTCTACATTCACCAGTGCAACCGGTAATGACCATTCTTTTCGACAAGAAACAGAGAATCATGGCCCATATTTCACAAAACAATTCCGATCAAGGTGTCATTGACTTTGTTAAAGACAGTATTGCTGAAAATGTCCAGTATTACTTACCCTAATAGCACACAACGTCCTAGGGACGTCCCTATTTGGTACAAATCACGTCCGAATGTCCCGAACCAAAAATAAGTGTCCTTGGGACGTCCAATCCCGTACATCTCATGCCATGTCCTAAAAATAGCACCCCTCAGACGTCCCACGTGGTACATATTGTAGAATGTCCATGCAAGGACGTCCTTGGCATGTTCCTGATGGGATATGATTTAAAACGTTCTTTTAGGGACATCCATCAGATGTCCCGAGTAGTACATATTCTGGCATGACTTCAGATCTTATATGTATAATGTCCCTTCTAGACAACCATGGAATGTCCCTGATGGTACATTCCTTCAAATATCTCTGCACAGACGCCCTCAATATTTCCAGAATCGTATAACAATCGAAATGTCTCTTAGGGACATCTTTCGAAAGTCCCTTAGGGATATCCGTCGGATGTCCCAATTGGTACATAAACTGTACTCTCCCGATGTCCTAGAAATTACGTCCTATGGACGTCCCAGTCGGTACTTTCAATATGTTGTCCCTGCGAGGACGTTAACTTACACCTCGCCGACTAATGATTGCTCGTAGGCTATAAGTACTCCTCGTCAATGTCCTTCACGTTAGTCCAATAGACATCCTTGGGTCACTGTTTGGGGACCTTCTACGGACCATCAACTCATTTGGATGTCCTAATCAGTAATGCAAGATCTGGTCCTAGAGGGACCCAGAAAAATTCAAAGTCAAGAATAATTCGTACGTCCCTGGGACATCCTATGGACATCCAATTGATATCCCTCAGCGTTGCTGATAGGTTGTCCTATGAATGTCCTAAGGATGTCCTCTGTAGTGCTTGATGAGGAATACTGTAGGATTTAGGTATTCGATAGTTGTTCCAGAGACATCCCTCAAGGACGTCCCTAGTTGGTCCTGAAGTGGGATATTTGTGCGTCCCACAGACGTCCAATGGACGTCCACGGTACCAAATTCGAACGTCCTATGGACGTCCTGAATGTCCCGACAGGACGTCCTAAGGATATCAATGGGACATAAGTGTGTCATTAGGGTATATACTTCGAGAAACCTGACGTATGAAAATTTCGCGGAGTGATAAGGAGGAATCCCAAATGACCATCATCAAAATTCGAGAGATTAATCTCCAAATCAATCGACGTCGCAACGAAATCAGATATTTCAGAAATCATCAAATCGTATCACAAAAGTTAAACCAATCATTGAGGGATAGATGAAACCGAACAACGGATCAAACTATCGTATTTTTGGTCGAATCTGAAAAATTTTATGCAAACCTACATCAATGATTGCGAAATCTGTTAACAAGGAGAATATGAAAGAAACCTTATGAAAATGCAGATACATTCACAAAATGAGTTTTCAACCATAATCAATATCTAACGCACAATCATATTTACTAATCCTATTGGCTTCTACACGAATTGTTAAATATTCAATCTCGGTTTCCTTACATCACGGTGTAATAAATTTCATCATACTCGATAATGGCACAGAGTTCAAGAATTCAGTTTTCACGAATCCATTGAACTTACATGAAATCAGAATTGACCTTCGTTTTCCATAACATCCACAATCGAATGGTCAAATAGGGCGGTTTCACTCAACTGTTATAGACATATCAGACTACTTAACACATGAGGATTTTTGAAAACGCCCAATTCGATGAAAATACCATGATGCTATCATGACTAACAATCATTCCATTCATCCTGTTACAGAACTCAAACCAATTGACGTGATCAATGGTCACATCAATAGCTACAATGCTTTCGATTTGAATCTAGAAGAAATTCTAGTCATCGATTGCATTAACAATCATAAGGAGAAAAAAAAACAATTTCATTCAAAAATGAATGTGAACTCAATGGAGAATGGAACCAAACTAATTTATATATCAAACACAAATCGCGATTCTCTTGAAATATTCCAATCAGAAAATACGACCTATATGAAGGAACACATACCTACGTCAGGAAAATGTCAATGAATTCCAAAAGCCTGAAATGCTAGCCAGTACGAATGAAAATCGAGAAACAATCTCAACCGCTCCACATGATAAAATCCACATTGATAATATGAAAATACCACTACGAATAACCTTCATTATTGACTAGTTTGTTTCATTTCAGATTATCGCCATCAGTCATTGAACTTCAAGACAAAGTTATATTCATAAATCTCGAGAACAATCCAAGAATAATGCCATTGAAATAAGGAATTTAATAATGTCTTCCATCGTGTCGTATGACGTACTCACCATACGTATTCAAATGTCCTCGAAAATCCACACTTCTGACACCACTGTTACGATTTTACTCTGGGTCCGTAATAATTTAACACTCGGTATAACACTTAAAATAATTTATTCTGAACACTACTATACAATAATTACAATACTGGTACTAAACACTTCCGATTCACAACACTTCTTCGATCGTTATTATAACGCTTCCAAATAAAGACTTCTTTTCCTGTCCCTAACAACAACTATTTATACTACCTAATAAAACTTCTAGATTCCACTCGAAATATCGTGAACAGGTCGATAATCTTCTCGAGTCATCTCAATAGCCGTCGATCCACTCAATTTCTATTCCAAGAAATATGGCTTGTTTACTTTCCGCCGCAGGTAGCTGGGATCGATTGCCAGGGTCGTAACAATATTATCAAATGTTTTGAAATAGGCGCGCGTATAGTTGATTATGACGAATTCACTTCTTGCTTTCAGACATGCAAAAATTTACTGATCAACGAACACATACTACGATACCCTCACCTAACCAAACCATTTTTACTCACGACATATGCTAGTAGATATGCGATCGGCGCCATACTATCTCAAGGTACGATATGAGATGCTTCCTCTCGCATTGAACTACATACAGAAGAAACAGAACTGCAAGACCTTTTGCGATACGTATAAGACTTCAATAAAGCTATAAACCCTATAACCGATCCAAATTCCTGACTCGCCTATAGATTACGGGCAGATTCAGTTGATCATAGATTCAGTTCTACATTCACCAGTTCAACCGGGAATGACCATTCTATTCGACAAGAAACAGAGAATCATGGCCCATATTTCACAAAACAATTCCGATCAAGGTGTCATTGACTTTGTTAAAGACATTATTGCTGAAAATGTCCAGTATTACTTACCCTTATAGCACACAACGTCCTAGGGACGTCCCTATTTGGTACAAATCACGTCCGAATGTCCCGAACCAAAAATAAGTGTCCTTGGGACGTCCCATCCCGTACATCTCATGCCATGTCCTAAAAATAGCACCCCTCAGACGTCCCACGTGGTACATATTGTAGAATGTCCATGCAAGGACGTCCTTGGCATGTTCCTGATGGGATATGATTTAAAACGTTCTTTTAGGGACATCCATCAGATGTCCCGAGTAGTACATATTCTGGCATGACTTCAGATCTTATATGTATAATGTCCCTTCTAGACAACCATGGTGGTACATTCCTTCAAATATCTCTGCACAGACGCCCTCAATATTTCCAGAATCGTATAACAATCGAAATGTCTCTTAGGGACATCTTTCGAAAGTCCCTTAGGGATATCCGTCGGATGTCCCAATTGGTACATGAACTGTACTCTCCCGATGTCCTAGAAATTACGTCCTATGGACGTCCCAGTCGATACTTTCAATATGTTGTCCCTGCGAGGACGTTAACTTACACCTCGCCGACGAATGATTGCTCGTAGGCTATAAATTCTCCTCGTCAATGTCCTTCACGTAAGTCCAATAGACATCCTTGGGACACTGTTTGGGAACCTACGGACCATCAACTCAACTGGATGTCCTAATCAGTAATGCAAGATCTGGTCCTAGAGGGACCCAGAAAAATTCAAAGTCAAGAATAATTCGTACGTCCCTGGGACATCCTATGGACATCCAATTGATATCCCTCAGCGTTGCTGATAGGTTGTCCTATGAATGTCCTAAGGATGTCCTCTGTAGTGCTTGATGAGGAATACTGTAGGATTTAGGTATTCGATAGTTGTTCCAGAGACATCCCTCAAGGACGTCCCTAGTTGGTCCTGAAGTGGGATATTTGTGCGTCCCACAGACGTCCAATGGACGTCCACGGTACCAAATTCGAACGTCCTATGGACGTCCTGAATGTCCCGACAGGACGTCCTAAGGATATCAATGGGACATAAGTGTGTCATTAGGGTATATACTTCGAGAAACCTGACGTATGAAAATTTCGCGGAGTGATAAGGAGGAATCCCAAATGACCATCATCAAAATTCGAGAGATTAATCTCCAAATCAATCGACGTCGCAACGAAATCAGATATTTCAGAAATCATCAAATCGTATCACAAAAGTTAAACCAATCATTGAGGGATAGATGAAACCGAACAACGGATCAAACTATCGTATTTTTGGTCGAATCTGAAAAATTTTATGCAAACCTACATCAATGATTGCGAAATCTGTTAACAAGGAGAATATGAAAGAAACCTAATGAAAATGCAGATACATTCACAAAATGAGTTTCCAACCATAATCAATATCTAACGCACAATCATATTTACTAATCCTATTGACTTCTACACGAATTGTTGAATATTCAATCTCGTTCTCCTTACATCACCGTGTAATAAATTTTATCATACTCGATAATGGCACAGAGTTCAAGAATTCAGTTTTCACGAATCCATTGAACTTACATGAAATCAGAATTGACCTTCGTTTTCCATAACATTGTAACGTGAAAATTGCCCTTCCTCGAATTTTCAGTTCCATCTTTATAATTCACATATAAAAGCATTGAGACACTGTATCTGAAATTCTTTATTTATATACCATATTCACATGACACTAGATTGTATTGATGATCCTTTAGTTGATCAGACTTCTACGACCTGAAAATACCAATAAATATAACAATTTGATCAAATAACAATTAGAAAGTACTCACCTGGTTCAGCATGTTCTTTCAGTCTGGGTGTGATTATTGTGCTTCAGGGATTTCTTCCAAGACTTTGACTTTGATGGGTGTTTGGCTTCTGTGCATTATTTAGCTGATATAATTTCTTTTTCTACCATATTCGATGGTCCTCATACTTATATCAGTAATTTCAATGATTATTGTTTTGTTTACTATTGTTGAGCTGTCATTGAAATATAGAAATTTAATTAGACGTTTCCATCAAGTTGATTGCCAATTGTCAAATGATGAGGGCAAGGGTACCTACACCTAACCTGCACCTGATCTACACCGAACCTGCAGCGGATAGTTGGACGGTGAAGTGAATTATTGCAGCCAGGATAGTTTTATGACTTTCAGGGTACTGGCGCTAGTCATCTTTGGAAGGCGAAGAGCAATGTTCCGTGTATTTGTCAAGGTCGTGTCGCATCTGTTCATTTTGGCCCTGTGGAATCCTCCTCGGAAGAAGTCGGGGATGGTCGTTTGTTTCGTAGCTGTCATTACATTTTGGGCGAATCACAAGTCAGTATTTTAGTCACATGTAGGGCGCTTAAAGCCATCCTGTATTTCCTCTAGTGCGCAGAGGTTGCATATGAGTTGTATCCTGTTTTTTATTGTTAGTTTTTGGGATGTAAAGTTCTGAAAAGGCGCAGGAGGCTATCCCTCCCAAAGTGTCGAGACGCCAATTCAACATTCATCCTCGGCAAGATGGGCATCGCCCATTATTTTGTGGTGAACCTTTCCAAAAGTGAGGCCTTTTCTTCTTGGGGTAAGTTTTTGAACATTGAAAAGCTAGCGGTCAATTCCTCCTATGATAAGAGGCTGGTTATTTATTTGGATCTATTCCGTTAGATCTGTGGGCCTCTTTGGTACCCCGTGTCGACCACGTGGCCATTTTCTTCTCTCAACGGAGAGATTCCATCTCTGGAGCAGGAGGCTATATGAAGCCTCATCAGACGTCGCAGGATCTCTCGTCGCTGCAGGCATCTCAGGCTCCTTCATCTCTGCAGGCCTTCCAGGCCCTTTCGTCTCTGCAGGCACCTCAGGCCCTGCAGGCTCTTCGAACGACGCCAGTTCATCAGGCTCCACTGGATCTACAATCTGCACAGGATCGTCCGGCTTCCCTGTCTCTTCAGTCTGCACAGGATCTTCAGGCTGCCCTGTCCCTTCAGTCTGCGCAGGATCTTCAGGCTGCCCTGTCCCTTCAGTCTCCACAGGCTTATCTGTCTGTGCTGAGTCATCAGTCCTTATTGCTGTGTCACCAGGCTTCGCAGTATCATCACCTGGAAGCTGCTTCTTGCTGGCTGGGACCTGGACCGCACATGCTAGACTTCATCAGAAGGGGGCCATCTTTCTTCTGGGGACTGGCCATTGAATAGTCTGGCCAAACAGGCTAAGAACTCCGTCAGGATGCCACCCTGCTAGTTGCCCTACTAGCTGTGGTTTGAGTAAGAAAGCCACCCAAAAATTTAAGTCAATACTTACCATGGAATTTACCATTATTTTCTCTTGAGGATGTCTCAATGTCTAGTATTTTTCACCATTATTTTTTTATGATATTTAATAGGTTGCTATATGCCCATTTTATGATTTAAGCATAATAATAATATGTGCATCCAGTTTATAGTACTATAAAAGGGATTTTCAGGGTTTAAAAATACACAGGTCATACCTAGTAACTTTTACTGAGAATATTTTTGAAAACTATCATATTACTTAGACAGCAATCTACCTTGTAGGTATTAAAAAACTGAATTTGATCCTCATTAAACAATATCTGAGTTCACACAGTGTTTTTTCTTCTATTTCTCTTTCAGGAAGCTAGACTGAATTTTATTATAACTTTCTTGGTTTTGCCTATAACAAATCAAGTGGCGCCCTTTGTCATTCAATAGTCAGAATTCACTACCATTGCTCGCCAGACGAAAAGCTGCTGTGCCTTGTAAGCCCTCATGAATAATTTTTTCTTGAATTGAATTTCCATATTTTTCAAAATTTCATAAGTTGGCTACAAGAATTTGACGCCTTAAAGCGTGGGGCCCGAGTGACCATTGAGTGAAATAACTTTTTTATTCATTTTCAAAAATTCAGTACTGGAATAACACTTTGTGAACTCAAGTTTGTGATTTAAAAATTATTACAACATTCACTTTGATTATAGGACTTGCTTTCTTACTCAAATATTTTTCCTAGGACCACATACAGGGTGATTTGATGAATTAATAGGGAGATTTTATTTCTTCATTTTCTTATGTGCTTTCAACCTAATTGGGATTTATTATTATTTTTTGAACTCACTAGAGTTTGTGGGTTGACCATTTATTTCTATATTTTTTTGAATTTTCAATGGGGTTGATATCAACCTGGACTCAGTGTCACTGAGTTTGATTTGGTGATTTTGTTTGATTTTGGTTATTTAATACTGAACATGGTATTTATTCAGCTTACACAGGCTGATTTCTTAATTTTGAAAAATTCACTATACAGGGTGGAACATTTTCATTTATTTTTTTGAAAATTTCTGACATTTGTTGGAATACCAATTTTAGTTTTGAATTCTGAACATACCTACAGGGTGAATTTCAGTAGGTAAATAAATACTTTGAAATATTCTGATCAGATAAAATATATCTGAATATTTTTTTGAAATTGTAACTCAACTTTTTCCAAATTTAGGAATATTTTGCTCATTTAAAATATATCTGAATATTTTTTGATAACATTGTGACTTAACTTTTTCCAAATTTAACTACGCCTTTATTAAACTTGAATTTTTTCATTGAATTTGAATTTTACTTGCCCCAAGATGGAGGGAATTAAAGCAAAACATTTGCTCATTAATGAACTGAATTATGAACTGAGGATTCGAGGAATTGTAACTGATCGGGACATGAATGATAAAAGGAAAATTCTTGCCAAAGCAATGTCGAAGCGCAATCCTACTCCATTAGAATTAACTGGCCCTGTAGTTCCTTTTCAAAATGAATCTGTGGAAATTCAATCATCGCTTGACAATATTAGGTCATTAATTATGGATTTTGAAGGCTCAACTAGTGACTCTGTGTATCAAAGGCTAAGATCTAGACTTAATCATGTTAGTGCTCGTATTCAACGTTTAGATGTTTCAACTGGTGTTAGGGAAGAAATTACTTTCAAACAGGAATCTTATGCCACCTGTATTTTGTTGGAGTCTGAACTTGAAGACCGTGTTGTGACTCCAGGGGCGCCTCCTGTCCCTGTGGTAGATTTATCGCAATCTTTCATGAACCCCATTAATTTTGCTCAAGTTTCAACCCCATCATTCAAGCCAGTTTCATTGTACAAATGGGATGTCAAGTTTGACGGTACTAAAAAGACATACAGTGTCAAGTCATTTTTAGAGAGAGTCCATGAACTAGCAGAAGCTAGACATGTTTCAAAAGACCAGCTATTCGAATCAGCTGTAGATTTATTTTCAGGAAAAGCCCTTCTATGGTTAAGGCATATTAAAGAATCAGGGAATGTTAAGGATTGGGATTCATTAACTGTTAGGTTAGAGCAGGATTTTCTTAACAAGGATTACGATGAAGAATTATGGGATTCCATCAAACATCGAAAGCAAAGTGATGATGAATCAATTGTTATATTTGTAGCTGTCATGGAACAACTTTTTAACCGCCTTAGTTCTCCTCCTGCAGTTGTTACCAGAATAAAATGGATAAAGAAAAATTTAAGAAATGAATTTGTAGATAGACTGGCTCTTAACAGCTATAATTCAATAGATGATTTAATAAAAGATGTAAAAATTTTGGAAGAAGTATTCAGAGATAATAAGGATAAATCTTTTTTAAGAAAGTCTAATGTTAGTACCCTGGGATACGATAATATGGCAATGAGTGATGAGGCTGGAACTAGCAGTTCACCAAGTACATCAAAATTTAATCAAAATTTTAGATCCAGAAATTTTAGGAATTCAAGTACCCAAAAATTTAACAGATCAGGTAATGGTCGTTCTCGTTCAAATAACTTTTCTCGTCCTGATAATTCTTCTCGTCCTGATAATTCTTCTCGTCCTGATAATTTTCCTCGTCCTGATAATAATAGGTCTGAAGTTAGAGCTTTGAATAATGCTACTAGTAGCAATGAACAAAATTTAAAAAAGCCAGTTATCTGTTGGAATTGTAAGTTGGCAAACCATACATTTTATAATTGCACTTTGAAGAGAAACGTTTTTTGTCATGGTTGTGGTGAGCCAGGAATCATCAAAAATAATTGTGAAAAATGTTCGGGAAACGTACCCAGGAGGTAGAATATTTTTTTTCTGGCCGACATTCACCTCCTTTTAATCAGGCCACAATTTCGAAAAAATATCCTACTGTAGAACAATCCAATATGATTAAATTTTGTAAAACATTTCTAAATAAATTAAATTCAGAAGTTTCAGCTGCTCCTGTCTTTGTTCAGAAAGAACAAGACAATAGACCATTTATATCAGTGAATATTTTTGATCAAGAGATAACTGCTCTTTTGGATTCTGGAGCTAATAATTCCATTGTTGGTAGTAAAGGAATACACTTAATTGAGTCATTCGGTTTAAAAATTAACAAGTCAATTCGTTTTGTATGCACTGCTGATGGTGTCAGACAGGCTGTAGTAGGTTCAGTTGATCTGCCTATTTGTATTAATAAAATATGTAAAATAATTCATTTCCTCATAGTACCTTCACTGAACTATAGTTTCATCTTGGGAAGCGACTTTTGTAAATTATTTGAACTAAAGATCAACTTTAAAGAAAACAACTGGGAGATTAGCTCAGATTCAATCAGTACTATCAATTGTGTTTCAGCTTTAAATGTAACTGAAACTCCTGATATTTTGATTTTCTCCTTGAGTAGCCTATCAGAGAATGAATCAGTACTCGCTGATAACGTAGTAGCATTGTTCAGAGATCTTGGCAAGGACAAAGCTTTAGGGAGGACAGATAAAATGATTTACCACATTGACACTGGGGACGCCCCTGCAGTCAAGCAACGGCAATATGTGATGTCTCCTTATATGCAAGGGCATCTAAATAAAGAGCTTGACAAGATGTTGTCCTTGGGCGTAGTTAAGCCTTCAACAAGTAATTGGTCCTCACCTGTACTCCTTGTGAAGAAATCAGACGGAAATTTTAGATTTTGCTTTGATGGAAGAAAATTAAATTCAGTTACTAAAAAGGATAGTTACCCTTTACCTGTGGTTGATAGAATTTTGTCAATGCTAGGCCATTCTAGGTATATGTCGTCGGTTGATTTGCGCAGCGCATTCTGGCAAATTCCCCTGGACGAAAGTTCCAAGGAAAAAACCGCTTTTTCAGTTCCTTCACGTGGACTTTTTCAATTTGAGGTAATGCCTTTCGGTTTAGCTAATGCAGCTCAGTTTCAACAGCGCCTAATGGACGCCATTTTCGGGCCAGAATTAGAGCCAAATATTTTTGTGTACCTGGACGATTTAATCATAGTAAGTTCCACCTTTGAAGAGCATATTAAATTACTTCATGAAGTAGCCAAGCGTCTAAAAGACGCCAAATTAACTGTTAATTTTGAAAAATGCGAATTTTTTAGAGATTCTTTGAAATATTTAGGGTTCATCATTGATAAATTTGGCTTACGGACTGATCCTAACAAGGTCAAAGCGATGGTTGAATTTCCACAGCCTCGCAATACTACAGAAATCAAACGGTTCACAGGTATGTGCAGTTGGTACCGAAGATTTATTCCTCATTTTTCTACCCTTATGGCTCCTATCAATGATTTATTAAAAAACAAAAAAAAAGGTCAGAAAATCAATTGGTCAGCTAATGCAGAACAAGCATTCAAGGACATAAAGCAAACTTTAGTTTCAGCACCAATTTTATCCAGTCCGGATTTTTCACTCCCATTCACAATACAGTGTGATGCATCTGACTCAGGCCTAGGTTGCGTGTTAACACAGATTCAAAATGATCATGAGAGGGTGATAGCATTTGCTTCACGAAGTCTTTCCAAAAATGAACGCAATTATACAGTCACTGAGAAGGAATGTTTAGCATGTATCTTTGCTTGTGAGAAATTTAGAGGGTATATTGAAGGGGTGCATTTCACTTTAATTACTGACCATGCTTCACTCAAATGGATGTTCAACATCAAAGAACCCATTGGTAGAATTGCTAGATGGAGTGTTCGTTTAAGTCAATTTGATTTTAGTATACTGTCAAGAATGGATAAAAACTATAATTTTATTGAGAATATTTGAAATTCTCATTTCATTCAAGAACAGTACAATAACCTAGTCTAGATCATATTCTTAGAATTATTAAGCTTACAGGATATCAGTAGAGAATTACGATATTCAGAGGAAATTATAGTTCGGATTTCAATTTTATTATTATTCAAGTAAAGTCGCTGACGGGCAGAAACTGCTGGTTTTGGATTTTTCCTAATCGAGGTGAATACACTAGTTTTTATGCTGAATCGATTACCACTACCAAAACCAAGATGAAAAAGTATTAGAGAAAAAACCGGCAGTTGTGGTTCGGACAGTGGACCGTAAAGTCTTTTCAAATATTCTAATAGAAAGTAAATCTCAAACTTTGCATCATGTCTAAACTTCGTGAGTGGCAGTTCCAATCCTCCAACGAAAAGCGAGCCCTTCTGTAAGTACCTTTTTTGAGTATTACTATAGTTTTAGTTTTCCTGTTTTGCTTCGATTTGAGTGGATCTATCTTGCTGGATAATTAATGTTCAATTTATTTCATGCCCTAATTGTTTTTATTCAAAATGAATAAACTTGTGAAGTGGAGTTAAATTATTTAGTTATCTTTTTCAAAAAAACCTCTTGCAAGCGAGTAAGTTCGAGTTGCGATAGTGGGCGTTAGAGCCACTCGTGACATTATGGTGGAGGCGCCCTGCTCTTTCTTGAATGTTAATTCTTCCTAGTTAACCTGATTTTAGTTGAAGTAAGTTTTTATGTGTTGCAATTCGATCAACAGCGAGATACTCCACACCAATTCCAAATCGAAACAGAATGACCTCAAATATTTTTTCAGATTTCAAATATAGGCGCAAAGTGATTAATAGAATCATCGGTCATTCAACTATAGGGGTATTTGATGATGTTTCTATTTTTTAACGCGCATTCTCCTACATTTTGCATCTTTCTAGATATATCTTCTTTCTCTCTTTTTTCGAATACTTACTAGTTAATTCTGATTAAAATTTTTGCGATTACCTGAAATTTCTCTTGTAACTCTGATGGCCTTATGAAGTCGAATGAAACAGTGAAAATGCGGAAGCATTTCCAAATAATTTTTGAGCTAAATTCGACAAAATATTGATTAAACACGTGCACCCCGACACGTCATTTATTTGAATAAGTGAATATTTCTTCAAATTCTGCGGAGCTGAACTCACCATCATTTGGAAAAAACATCCATATAATCCGGAAATTTGGGGTCGAAATATTCGAAGAATTCGAAATATTTCTCCGTCAAGTAATCAAACAGCTTTCTGATAAATGCGAAACGCATAACGTCGTGGCCTATACATTGTATCGCGATACTAGTTTCAGTGAACCCTAGTGTTGGGCTAGGTCCAGGATTTATTCCACGACTTTATTTTGCAGCTTACTAGACAAAACGTGTTGTCACAAATTCATTATGTTATATAATATGAAGTATTATATCATTTGCAATTTATTCTTCTTTGGTCTTGTATTGATTGTATTCGATTTACTCAAACGATATAAGAACATTTCTTTCAATTCCTGGATATGAGAAATGAACCTTGCGAGTGTTCAACTGGTTGGTTTCATTTTGCCATCGTATAACTATGCCAATATTCCACTGGTTGGTGATCCTTTTGCTGATCATCCTCTATAAGTACTTAAAAAAAAAGCCCGAATATTTTTGGAAACCTATATTTCATTATTCCTTCTCCAAAATCAAATCTATCGATAAAGTAGCACTAGAAGTAGTGAACATAATAACAATTTTATAATTATTATAATATGAGATGTCTTTCTTCCTTGAAATCAGTCTCCAAAAACGAGACCACAGTGTAGAAATGTTGCGACTTGCATAAATCAATTTCAAAATTCATACGATATATAAGAGGTTACAGTCAATATGTTTATACCGATCATTCATACTAATGAAAGTTGAATTAGTACGGAAATCAATTTTGAAAAAAAATATTTATTCGGATTATTATCTCACACTATTGAATATTATTTTCTAATTCAACTCTTATTTCTTGAGATGAAATTGAAATTTAATTGTTACCTACTCAAAATTTTGGCAGATTCATGGAATTCTCGCATGAGGCACTGGCCAGAACGAGCTCACATTTCGGCATGCTAAAACCGGAATGCTTCTACATAGGATTCGTCCCATGTAAGGTCTTGTTTGGTAGTGCGCTACAGTTCGGCATGCTAAAACCGACTGTACTTATACGAGGAATTGTACGAAAAAAGGAAAGAGAAAGGATTCTTGTATGAGGCACTGGCCAAAACAAGCTCACATTTCGGCATGTTAAAACCGAAATGCTTCTACATAGGACTCGTCCGATGTAAGGTCTTGTTTGGTAGTGCGCTACAGTTCGGCATGCTGAAACCGTCTGTACTCATACAGGAATGAATTTGGAAACTAAGTTTAATTCAAAATCTTATTTTCGTCAGTACGTATATAGTAAAGTTCGACTCACTTCATATATATTTTTTGAAAAAAGTAGGTACATGATATTTTTGCGATAAACTGAGATGATCATAATAAATTCGCTTATTAAGCTTATTCATAGGATATGTTCAAAATTTTTCAAAATTTGGTGCAACGCTCGTAAAAATCGAAGAAATAATAAAAATAATACTTCACATACGAATTCCGCAACCAGAACCACTTCGTCTAATATGGACCAATTCAGCATTGAACTCGACTCGCAAGCATTGAAATTAAAACCAGGCGAGAGCGTTAAATGTATTTTACATAAAATGAACAATGAAGAGAGTGAAAGTAATGATGAATGTTGAAGTGTATGAACGAAGAATGATGACTAGACAAAAAAAAAGATGGCCGTAAGAATAAGGTATTTAGAAAGAATGCAAGGTAATTCAAATTGGCAACGAGAGTCCAGGGCCCGGACTAGCCTATTTGAATCACTTTTCGTAATGAATTCCACAAATACCTATCTAAATGTATAGGAGGCGTGATGCTAGGTACCTAGAAATGGATGAAAACGGAAAAGAATTATTAATAAAAATATGAAGAAGATAAAGAATGATCATGGAATATTTCAATTAAACACAGTCAAAGTATAGAAAAAGTATATTATGTCAAGAATAATAATGCAAGAAACAATGATAAAGCAATGTTAAGAGATGAATATGAAAAGATTGAAGACATGCGCATGCACAGATATGTAATGATGATTGATAAATTGAGTAGATAGATAATTTTTCTGGAAACAGAACATACGTAAATTACTCTTGAATTGTTCAGTAATGCATGTTTCAAATATTATGTGAATTGAGTCTATCAAGGAGAAGAAAAAAAAAAGTCAATAAGAAATAGATTTGCGGAAAGAAAAAACAAAATCAAAAATCGAAATTTTTCATTACAATAAATAAGGTACCAATATAAAAAAAAGAGGGATCGGTTAAAACACTGCTCTGAAATTCAACGATTTTGTTAGTGTCAAAACAAACGAAAATTCAATTACAAAAAAAAAACAAAACAAAATGGAGTAGCTTTCTGTCAATGTAGGTCATTTTTAGAAGATAAGATAGGATATTCAGCATGCAGGGCAATTTGTAAAAAATATGAATATATATAATAGAGACAATAACTCATTTTGTTTGAATTTCGAATAGATAGTTAGGTAGATATATAGGCTTATAAATAGATTCATATTTCAACTAAGTACTATACAGTATATTCATACAAAGTTTCTCTTGTTTCATGTACTATACTTGTTTGATGCGAGGCAACACAACAAACGACAACCCTCACTGGCAATACGGAGGACTACCACTGGTTCACTGTTCCATGTTGCACATTTACGAGGTTTTCGAGGACGGTTCAGGAAAGGCAACTACCAACGAAAAGCTGGGAACTGAGTACCGGCTGCTTCATATTAGCAGATATGAAGGATTCGTAAGAGATGCCATTTGGTTTGCTGTTGATCTACATGGGAGGATACACCTGAGGATACAAGTTCACATATATAGAACGAATGTTGCAGACATGGGTGCGGTTAGAGAATCCTCGTTGAGACATTCTGTTGCACCACAGAACTAAGGCTGAATATGGACCTCACTGAAGAAATACTGAATGGACGTGAGATTGCCATATATAGAGTGCCGCCATTGACTATGCCGCGTCCAAAATTCGACGAAAAATTATATTCTGGACCAAGCAGTGCATTATTCAGCTGGATATCACAAGGCTATCCAGGTATGATTCAGGAAGTCTCTATGAAACCACTCATTGACCAGGACTTCTAACCACCATCCCTGTGGTCGGTGGTGGCCAGGCCGTGAGCGTTTCCTGTATACTAGTGTCACAGATTCTAGTGTATACTCTACCCAGCAGACTACACGACGACACCTGACGACACCGTGAGAGCAAGCCCTATAGTTGCTCGTCATATCGATGGAAAACCCAGGTTGATAGTGAACAGGAGCGTATTCGGGATAATGAATTATTAGTGCCAGTGACAAAGTTTTTGCCAAATGTTGTGTTGGACTCAGTCATAGTTGGACATTAGAACTTTAATTTCTTTGAGTTCGATGTTTCTTTGAATAATTTTCTTCAGTATATTTTAGATTCATCAGTGATATTCCAGTAAATTTGATTTCAATTTGTTATTAATTTTTTTCAATGATAAGTTTTCTTCAGGATAGGTAGATACATAGGTACTTTGTTTCTAAAACTTGACCACTATGTTTTATTGATCATAAGTTTTTTTATCTTTTACTTCTAGGTATGAATGGGGATTTTAAGATTCCTAGGTTTTCATAAAGCGAGGGGCCCGCTTTCAGAGGTGGAGGAAATGTGTCAAGAATGGATAAAAACTATAATTTTATTGAGAATATTTGAAATTCTCATTTCATTCAAGAACAGTACAATAACCTAGTCTAGATCATATTCTTAGAATTATTAAGCTTACAGGATATCAGTAGAGAATTACGATATTCAGAGGAAATTATAGTTCGGATTTCAATTTTATTATTATTCAAGTAAAGTCGCTGACGGGCAGAAACTGCTGGTTTTGGATTTTTCCTAATCGAGGTGAATACACTAGTTTTTATGCTGAATCGATTACCACTACCAAAACCAAGATGAAAAAGTATTAGAGAAAAAACCGGCAGTTGTGGTTCGGACAGTGGACCGTAAAGTCTTTTCAAATATTCTAATAGAAAGTAAATCTCAAACTTTGCATCATGTCTAAACTTCGTGAGTGGCAGTTCCAATCCTCCAACGAAAAGCGAGCCCTTCTGTAAGTACCTTTTTTGAGTATTACTATAGTTTTAGTTTTCCTGTTTTGCTTCGATTTGAGTGGATCTATCTTGCTGGATAATTAATGTTCAATTTATTTCATGCCCTAATTGTTTTTATTCAAAATGAATAAACTTGTGAAGTGGAGTTAAATTATTTAGTTATCTTTTTCAAAAAAACCTCTTGCAAGCGAGTAAGTTCGAGTTGCGATAGTGGGCGTTAGAGCCACTCGTGACAATACAGCATAAGGCTGGAAAATTGAATGTTGTACCTGATGCTTTATCTAGAAGCCCAGTAGAGCCAGCTACTGAAGAAACTGATAATATTTGTTTATTAGATAGGGAAGATGAAAGTATCAACCTTGAAATTAGTTTGGACAAATTAGAGCCGTTCTATGAAAATTTGCGGAAGAAAATTCTAGAAAACCCTGAGGACTATCCACAGTGGTCTGTGAGAAATAATTTTGTTTATAAGCTGGTACCTTCCAAATGTCCTGTTAGCTCAAATATTTCAGATTGTAAACTTTTAGTGCCGAAGTGCCAACGTACCGATATTATCAGGTTATGTCATGATGTTCCAACTTCCTCTCATATGGGTTACTACAAAACTTTCAGTAGAATTAAATTGACTTATTATTGGCCAAAAATGAGGCAAGACATTTTCCGGTACATAAAAACTTGTAAAGTGTGTTCTGCACAGAAGTCACCGAATTATGCTAAATTTGGGTTAATGGGGGCTGAGAAAAAGGTCCGATTTCCATGGCAAGTGATAGCACTTGACCTCATGGGTCCTTTACCTCGTACTTCCAGCGGTTATCAGTATATTTTAGTAGTTAGCGATTGGCTAACCAAATACCCGGTTTTATGTCCTCTTAGAAAAGCTACTTCAGCCAGTATAATTAAATTTTTAGAAAACGAGATTTTCCTGGTCTATGGTGTTCCACAACATATTATCTGTGATAATGGGAGGCAGTTAATTAGTAAATCCATTAAAGAACTGGATAAAAGTTATGATTCTAATATTTTTTATACTGCCTACTATCATCCGCAGGCAAATTATGTTGAGAGAACAAATAGAACAATTTGCACAGCTATACGCAGCTATATAAATAAAAATCATAAACTATGGGACAAAGAATTGGCAAAAATTGGTTATGCTTTACGAACTAGTGTGCATGAGGTGACTGGATATAGCCCTGCATTTTTAAATTTTGGGAGAGAAGTACCAGGTAGTGGTCAATATTATGGGAAGGGTAATATGGATATTAATGTAGTTAATCGCGATTATTGGATACAAAATTTAGGTAAAATTTCAGAAATTTATGAAGATGTTCAGAATAAAATTCACGCTGCTCATCAGAAAAACGCTAAGTATTATAATCTACGCAGACGTGATAAAGAATTTTTTGTTGGAGACAAAGTTTGGAAGAAAAATTTTGTTCTTTCTAATGCAGGTAATAACTTTGCTCAGAAACTTGCTCCGCGTTTTGTACTTTGCACAGTAGCAAAGAAAAAGTCGAAATTAGTTTATGTCCTTAAAAATGAAGATGGCTCTAATGCCGGAGTTTGGCACATACAAGACTTAAAACCTTATCATGGGTCGATGTCCGATCTCTCTGGTGAAGATGAGACGGGTTCTGTAGCATCAGATTAAACCTTTTGATCAATCAGCAATTGCTTTATGCAGATTTGAAGTATCCAAGTTGTATATAATACTAGTTAAGGGTAGGTAAGGACTTAGCAAAAGTTAAGATTTAGGAGTAAGGTAGTATAGGGCGCGCCTAGTTTAAGTTGTATATATGTAAAAATGAATTCTCTATTTTTGATGAGGAACTTTACGACCTTTCCTAGGGGTAGTATTCAGACGAAAAATTTCTTTGGCAGAAATTTTTTTTTTTTTCAGTAGGGGGGTGAGTGTAACGTGAAAATTGCCCTTCCTCGAATTTTCAGTTCCATCTTTATAATTCACATATAAAAGCATTGAGACACTGTATCTGAAATTCTTTATTTATATACCATATTCACATGACACTAGATTGTATTGATGATCCTTTAGTTGATCAGACTTCTACGACCTGAAAATACCAATAAATATAACAATTTGATCAAATAACAATTAGAAAGTACTCACCTGGTTCAGGATGTTCTTTCAGTCTGGGTGTGATTATTGTGCTTCAGGGATTTCTTCCAAGACTTTGACTTTGATGGGTGTTTGGCCTCTGTGCATTATTTAGCTGATATAATTTCTTTTTCTACCATATTTGATGGTCCTCATACTTATATCAGTAATTTCAATGATTATTGTTTTGTTTACTATTGTTGAGCTGTCATTGAAATATAGGAATGTAATTAGACGTTTCCATCAAGTTGATTGCCAATTGTCAAATGATGAGGGCAAGGGTACCTACACCTAACCTGCACCTGATCTACACCGAACCTGCAGCGGATAGTTGGACGGTGAAGTGAATTATTGCAGCCAGGATAGTTTTATGACTTTCAGGGTACTGGCGCTAGTCATCTTTGGAAGGCGAAGAGCAATGTTCCGTGTATTTGTCAAGGTCGTGTCGCATCTGTTCATTTTGGCCCTGTGGAATCCTCCTCGGAAGAAGTCGGGGATGGTCGTTTGTTTCGTAGCTGTCATTTCATTTTGGGCGAATCACAAGTCAGTATTTTAGTCACATGTAGGGCGCTTAAAGCCATCCTGTATTTCCTCTAGTGCGCAGAGGTTGCATATGAGTTGTATCCTGTTTTTTATTGTTAGTTTTTGGGATGTAAAGTTCTGAAAAGGCGCAGGAGGCTATCCCTCCCAAAGTGTCGAGACGCCACTTCGACATTCATCCTCGGCAAGATGGGCATCGCCCATTATTTTGTGGTGAACCTTTCCAAAAGTGAGGCCTTTCCTTCTTGGGGTAAGTTTTTGAACATTGAAAAGCTAGCGGTCAATTCCTCCTATGATAAGAGGCTGGTTATTTATTTGGATCTATTCCGTTAGATCTGTGGGCCTCTTTGGTACCCCGTGTCGACCACGTGGCCATTTTCTTCTCTCAACGGAGAGATTCCATCTCTGGAGCAGGAGGCTATATGAAGCCTCATCAGACGTCGCAGGATCTCTCGTCGCTGCAGGCATCTCAGGCTCCTTCATCTCTGCAGGCCTTCCAGGCCCTTTCGTCTCTGCAGGCACCTCAGGCCCTGCAGGCTCTTCGAACGACGCCAGTTCATCAGGCTCCACTGGATCTACAATCTGCACAGGATCGTCCGGCTTCCCTGTCTCTTCAGTCTGCACAGGATCTTCAGGCTGCCCTGTCCCTTCAGTCTGCGCAGGATCTTCAGGCTGCCCTGTCCCTTCAGTCTCCACAGGCTTATCTGTCTGTGCTGAGTCATCAGTCTTTATCGCTGTGTCACCAGGCTTCGCAGTATCATCACCTGGAAGCTGCTTCTTGCTGGCTGGGACCTGGACCGCACATGCTAGACTTCATCAGAAGGGGGCCATCTTTCTTCTGGGGACTGGCCATTGAATAGTCTGGCCAAACAGGCTAAGAACTCCGTCAGGATGCCACCCTGCTAGTTGCCCTACTAGCTGTGGTTTGAGTAAGAAAGCCACCCAAAAATTTAAGTCAATACTTACCATGGAATTTACCATTATTTTCTCTTGAGGATGTCTCAATGTCTAGTATTTTTCACCATTATTTTTTTATGATATTTAATAGGTTGCTATATGCCCATTTTATGATTTAAGCATAATAATAATATGTGCATCCAGTTTATAGTACTATAAAAGGGATTTTCAGGGTTTAAAAATACACAGGTCATACCTAGTAACTTTTACTGAGAATATTTTTGAAAACTATCATATTACTTAGACAGCAATCTACCTTGTAGGTATTAAAAAACTGAATTTGATCCTCATTAAACAATATCTGAGTTCACACAGTGTTTTTTCTTCTATTTCTCTTTCAGGAAGCTAGACTGAATTTTATTATAACTTTCTTGGTTTTGCCTATAACAAATCAAGTGGCGCCCTTTGTCATTCAATAGTCAGAATTCACTACCATTGCTCGCCAGACGAAAAGCTGCTGTGCCTTGTAAGCCCTCATGAATAATTTTTTCTTGAATTGAATTTCCATATTTTTCAAAATTTCATAAGTTGGCTACAACATCCACAATCGAATGGTCAACTAGGGCGGTTTCACTCAACTGTTATAGACATATCAGACTACTTAACACATGAGGATTTTTGAAAACGCCCAATTCGATGAAAATACCATGATGCTATCATGACTAACATTCATTCCATTCATCCTGTTACAGAACTCAAACCAATTGACGTGATCAATGGTCACATCAATAGCTACAATGCTTTCGATTGGAATCTAGAAGAAATTCTAGTCATCGATTGCATTAACAATCATAAGGAGACAAAAATAACAATTTCATTCAAAAATGAATGTGAACTCAATGGAGAATGAAACCAAACTAATTAATTTATCAAACACAAATCGCGATTCTCTTGAAATATTCCAATCAGAAAATACGACCTATATGAAGGAACACATACGTTAGGAAAATGTCGATGAATTCCAAAAGCCTGGAATGCTAGCCAGTACGAATAAAAATCGAGAAACAATCTCAACCGCTCCACATGATAAAATCCACATTGATAATATGAAAATACCACTACGGATAACCTTCATTATTGACTAGTTTGTTTCATTTCAGATTATTGCCATCAGTCGATGAACTACAAGACAAAGTTATATTCATAAATCTCGAGAACAATCCAAGAATAATGCCATTGAAATAAGGAATAGCAAAAATTCAGCAATATGCACACACATTCATCCATTTTCAAGACATGAACCCTATTATAGCAAGAATAAACAAGTTACATTCACAGACTCCGAAAACACTGACAGCAATCAACTTGAGCAGACAACACTACGACAACACAGTTAACTACGTGAAAATCTTACACTTGACACAAGAAAAAGCAGAATTGAAATCAGAAAAAGTCATTCCACATTCGAAACGTATGAGAAGAGGACTTACAAATGGCGTTGGATCAATATTTAAATCGATCACAAGAAATCTGGACGCCGAAAACGGTGAACGATATAGAAGACTGATGAATCAGTTTCACAATGATCGAATCAAAATGGAATCAAGCATTTCGAAGCAAAATTCTCTATCCATTGATATTGTAGAAACATTCAACATGACAATTCAGAAAATTACTCATAACGAAAAATCACTCCAAGGTGAAATTTGTTATCTCATTAGAGTCATAAACAAAAACTCATTAGATAAACAGTGTATTTTCATCGAAGATCAATTGAATCAGCTGATAGACATGAACGAAGTAATAACCTCTAAGTTGCGGGATATCAAAAGCTCACTTGTCTTTGCAAAATTGGATGCACTACACGAAAGCATGGTAAAGACATCTGAAATTCTCAATCAACTCAGAAATTCACAAGAAATAATCAAACCAGATCAATTTCCATTCGAATTGACATCAGGATACACCTTGAGCTTCTGAAATATCATCTAAATTAAATGTTACATTCTCAATAACAGACTTACCTACCTACTCAGAATCCCAATTTCAGATCTATACATTTTCGAATATTGTCACTTTTATCCAATTCCTGTTTCTAGTCGAAATCAGTTGAGAACAATATTGCCAAGAAGGAAGTATTCGTTGAAAGATACTTTGTACTTCGCACTTGAGAGTGAAAACTGTGTCAGAGTCAAACCACAGAATGTACGTTTGCAAAAAGAAGGACCCTTTCGATGTTACCAACGATAGCCCTTGTGAAGTACAACTACTGTTCATGAAAAATACGACCACTTGCATACAAATCAACAAGGGAATCATAAAGCCAAAGGTCAATCAACTTGGGGGCTCAACCATGTGGATCGGCATATCTCCTACAAAAACGAATATCAATATAAAGTGTCAAGAACAAGATGAAGTTAACAAAGTTTTTGGTACATATCTTATCACTTTTCCAATCGGCTGTCAGATAACCACCAATCACTCAAGAGTTTTCAACAGAAAACAAGTAGTAGCCAAATTCTACCAATACTGGTACCAAACTTGGACCAAGAAGAACACCCCTAACCATTCCATACGAACTTCAGCCTTTTCTCATCCTAATAAAACAACGTTGTGCTGGGAAATGTCTTATATACAGGGTGTCCCACTAAGGTCGGCGAGGTACGATATTACGAAAGCCATTAACTTTACAGCTTCGGGAAAAAAAATCTATCGATGAAATTGGCAAAGAGAAATTGATTTGAAATATTTTCAAGTTTCTCAAATGACCGGTAGGGGGCGAAGTTACTATGATAAAACAAAAAATTCAAATTATCTCAGGAAATCGCTCGGTGAGGTACTTTTTTGATAACGAAAATGAAAAGATTATTAATTTTGGGTCAGGTTGGTGTATGGACTTTTTTTCGTATCTTGAATAATAATGGTGGGGGAAGCTTGTGAACAAAATATTTTTTGAATTGCTGTATCTTCCATACCCTTCATCCAAATTCAATCAACTTGGGCTCGTTTGAAGGATAATTCCACTCTTATTTCAAAACTGACTTTGTTTATGGTCGCTAGTTCACACCGCGTCTTATAGAGGGCGCAGTTTACTAACCATTACTTTTTTTCGATTTTTCTCGAAAAATTCGAATGGAATGATACATGTTCAAATCATTGGTTCAGAAGAACATCAAAATAGCTACATTTTAGCGAAAACCGCGATTCGATATCTTCATTTGTCTTCAAGTTATTCGCGAATGACTAATTTTTATGTATGGTATCTTCAGTGAGTGGGCCTTGCGAACAAAATAATTAATTATAATCCTAATTCTTTGCTCTAGTAGTGAAAAAGGTTATCCTTATATTCCTTAACCTCTTGTTGCATTTGTGCATTGGATTGATATTCAAATGCCACTTACTTCAGAAACAAGAATGTAGACTATGTCAACAATTGAACTGCAATAACGAAAATTATAATTTATTCAGGAAATTCGACATAAAAAATATCTTCAAACTGAACGCATAAAATGATGTCCTATCATCAAGTGTTCGAAATGTATCCCATTATTTTCAATGCAGCGATTCAATCTGCGTTGCGTGCTTGATACTGCTCTTTCAATTTCTACTCTTGGAATACTGACAATAGCATCTCGAATACGTTCATGATTTCTGCAGTAGTTGGACGAGTTTGGAAAACAATGTCCTTCAGCTTGCCCCATAAATAAAAATCAAGCACAGTGAGATCCGGGGATCTAGGCGGCCATGGAAACAAACTTCCTCGTCCGATCCAGCGGTTCGGGTATCTTTGGTCCAAAAAGTCACGAACTACCCGAGAATAGTGTGCAGGACACCCATCATGCTGAAACCACATGTCCCTCCTCATCAATAATGGAACATCTTCGAGTAGAAGAGGCAATTGGTTCCTCAAAAATTCTAAATAAATATTTCCATTCAAATGTTCATCGATGAAAAACGGGCCTATAATCCGACCGTCGAAAATGCCACACCACACATTGATAGTCCATCGGTTTTGATGGTCAACTTCACGCATCCAGTGGGGATTATCAGCGGACCAGTAATGCATGTTATGCAAATTGACTCCTCCAGTACTTGAGAAAGTAGCTTCATCAGTCCACAATATGCGTGACAAAAAATTCTGTTCTCCGCCAATCATATTTCTTAGCCAATAGCAGTAAGCAGTAATCTAGTCTACGTTCAAAATCCAATTCCGATGGGGCCTGATATGTAATTCTACGTGATATGGATGGAAGTTATGGTCCATCAAAATCCTATGTACCGATGTTCTACTAATTCCTAAGTCACGTGCAATTGTCCTATTATTTTCATTCCTAATGTTCCGATTTCGTATTGGTGGTGGAATAGGATGCACCTGTCCTGTCTCCCGCAGTCGTCTACCCAATCGGGAAAATACTCTTCTAGTGAAATGTCTCCTATCAGGATATTTAGCTGCGTATACTCGTTCTGCCACAGCAACATTTTCGAAACATTGAAAATAAACCGCCAACATATCATAGGCTTCCGCGGTAGAATAAGACATTTTTAAATGAATTTCAAATGCACAAATGTCAGAATACCTCAATATGAAGGTTGCCTGGCAACCAGCTCAGTTAAAGTTCAATTATCTTCACAGATATCATGATTGAAGGGAATAAATAATAGTGTATTCTTTTTAAGAAATGATTTTTCAATGGACAATAAGTTATTCGCGAATAACTTATTGTCCATTGAAAAATCATTTCTTAAAAAGAATACACTATTATTTATTCCCTTCAATCATGATATCTGTGAAGATAATTGAACTTTAACTGAGCTGGTTGCCAGGCAACCTTCATATTGAGGTATTCTGACATTTGTGCATTTGAAATTCATTTAAAAATGTCTTATTCTACCGCGGAAGCCTATGATATGTTGGCGGTTTATTTTCAATGTTTCGAAAATGTTGCTGTGGCAGAACGAGTATACGCAGCTAAATATCCTGATAGGAGACATTTCACTAGAAGAGTATTTTCCCGATTGGGTAGACGACTGCGGGAGACAGGACAGGTGCATCCTATTCCACCACCAATACGAAATCGGAACATTAGGAATGAAAATAATAGGACAATTGCACGTGACTTAGGAATTAGTAGAACATCGGTACATAGGATTTTGATGGACCATAACTTCCATCCATATCACGTAGAATTACATATCAGGCCCCATCGGAATTGGATTTTGAACGTAGACTAGATTACTGCTTACTGCTATTGGCTAAGAAATATGATTGGCGGAGAACAGAATTTTTTGTCACGCATATTGTGGACTGATGAAGCTACTTTCTCAAGTACTGGAGGAGTCAATTTGCATAACATGCATTACTGGTCCGCTGATAATCCCCACTGGATGCGTGAAGTTGACCATCAAAACCGATGGACTATCAATGTGTGGTGTGGCATTTTCGACGGTCGGATTATAGGCCCGTTTTTCATCGATGAACATTTGAATGGAAATATTTATTTAGAATTTTTGAGGAACCAATTGCCTCTTCTACTCGAAGATGTTCCATTATTGATGAGGAGGGACATGTGGTTTCAGCATGATGGGTGTCCTGCACACTATTCTCGGGTAGTTCGTGACTTTTTGGACCAAAGATACCCGAACCGCTGGATCGGACGAGGAAGTTTGTTTCCATGGCCGCCTAGATCCCCGGATCTCACTGTGCTTGATTTTTATTTATGGGGCAAGCTGAAGGACATTGTTTTCCAAACTCGTCCAACTACTGCAGAAATCATGAACGTATTCGAGATGCTATTGTCAGTATTCCAAGAGTAGAAATTGAAAGAGCAGTATCAAGCACGCAACGCAGATTGAATCGCTGCATTGAAAATAATGGGATACATTTCGAACACTTGATGATAGGACATCATTTTATGCGTTCAGTTTGAAGATATTGTTTATGTCGAATTTCCTGAATAAATTATAATTTTCGTTATTGCAGTTCAATTGTTGACATAGTCTACATTCTTGTTTCTGAAGTAAGTGGCATTTGAATATCAATCCAATGCACAAATGCAACAAGAGGTTAAGGAATATAAGGATAACCTTTTTCACTACTAGAGCAAAGAATTAGGATTATAATTAATTATTTTGTTCGCAAGGCCCACTCACTGAAGATACCATACATAAAAATTAGTCATTCGCGAATAACTTGAAGACAAATGAAGATATCGAATCGCGGTTTGCGCTTAAATGTAGCTATTTTGATGCTCTTCTGAACAAATGATGTGAACATGTATCATTTTATTTGAAATTTTCGAGAAAAATCGAAAAAAAGTAATAGTTAGTAAACTGCGCCCTCTATGAGACGCGGTGTGAACTAGCGACCATAAACAAAGTCAGTTTTGAAATAAGAGTGAAATTATCTTTCAAACGAGCCCAAGTTGATTGAATTTGGATGAAGGGTATGGAAGATACAGCAATTCAAAAAATTTTTTGTTCACAAGCTTCCCCCACCATTATTGTTCAAGATACGAATAAAAGTCCATTTACCAACCTGACCCAAAATCAATGATCTTTTCATTTCCGTTATCAAAAAAGTACCTCACCGAGCGATTTCCTGAGATAATTTGAATTTCTTGTTTTATCATTTTTTTTTTTATCGATTGGAGCGCACGAAAGGGAATCCCTATAATGTTCAAAGAACATCGTGCGTTCCTAGGGAGGATAGGGACAGGAGGTAGGTATTGGAATTTTTTTTGAATTTTTGGAGATTATATGTTGTTGGGAATACTTCCACAGGCAATGAATTCCAGAGCCTAGCCGTTCTATGGATGAAGGAGTCTTGATAAAGTGCTGTTCATTTGAGAAACTTGAGAATATTTTAAATCAATTTTTCTTTGCCAATTTTATCAATAGATTTTTTTCCTGAAGCTGTAAAGTTAATGGCTTCCGTAATATCGTACCTCGCCGACCTTAGTGGGACACCCTGTATATAATATTTTTTTCATCTCAAAGAGCATCTGAATATACGTACATGGGAACCATACTCATTGTCTAGTTTCTGCAATCGTTAATTTGCTCTTCGAAAACAATTTTGTTTTCTAACAATGAGAGAATTATTTTTCATCATCATCATCTTGAAACATCATCAAGAAAGAATATCATTCGAGAACACTGGTAGTATCCGGAATATTATCATGATAATATATTAGTCTTGGTAGTCGCATTCTTAGGATTATTGTTGCTAACAAGAAAGAGGAAATAAATATGCTAGAAAAGTGATTATGATAATTGGAGAGATTTTATTTTTATTGGTATGTAATACGGATTAACTTCTAAATGTTTGAATTTTTACGAGATGAGAGGGGCTTCTTAGGTATATAATGATAGTTGTGATTATTTATTATCAGTCAAGTAGATAGGTGACCGGAAATAGATATACCAAAAATGAAGTCAATTTACGTGAGTAAATGATCAGTAATTTTCTATCGATAACTCATTCCTGACAACTCCTACGTATTCCGTGTATTCATAAATATGAAAAGAGAGTTCGTTCATCAGTGTGTGTATGTGTACTAATCCTGTATATAATGATCGGAATATCATCGTTAACCTCTTACCTGTTAGGTTTCAGTGATCGAAGGCAATTATTGTGGAAATTATCATGCATAAATCTATCAATTCAACTTTCTGATATAAATAGTGCAAATGCAGTGTGTTCGATTGAGGTCTTATTTTGTTGCCTCAGGAAGAACCATATACAAAAAACTACTCAGTGATGTTGTGACTCAAGGTTCTTCGGATTGCGAATGTATTTTTCCTGGAATAGTGTATTGTTCAACGAGAACGAAATGATTGGTATATCCCACAAAAATCAAGTTTGCAACATGAGTCATAGGTGAATGCTGCATACGAATTACATTCCTTCATTTGATAAAACAACGACTTCATTGTGCTACAGTTATGATCATTATTGAACAATGGAGCACGTTCTGATGACAGCGCTGATTTTGGATGGAATCGAATTCAAATTGATCAAAACTCCGTTGTTGAATAATTTTGCTATGAAATATTAAAGCAGTGAAAAAATTATGGAGTTCATCCCGCACGATATGCTGATTAACTCCTCGTTTAGCTAGTGGCATCCACCTACGTCTTATGCTACGAACTCTATACCTACTTGTGGAAAAAACTGTCATTCCAAATTTCCTGAACAATATACCTACAATGTCGAAATAACTTCTTATGATCTACAAGCACAGCCCTCAGAATACTCTTTCCAAAAATGAAGTTAAGGACAACAAACATGCGTAGATTCCCTTGGATTTTGATTAGCATTGAAATATCTGCCAGGTGGATGATGCCACACTCAAAAATTGCTTTACATATTGATTAGCTCAGTGAGCACATCCTTCCGTTGTAAAACTCAGGAACTGTTTGGGCAACATCATTCCGCGACTTGTTTGTCTATGGAACAACAAATCTTCGAAATCTTTTTCAAGAAAAGGAGAACGTTATCGAAAATTTCCCTATATATTTCTTTATCCTATCTCACCTCTTAGGTTCACACGACGTCACAAGATTATGATAGCAATTCCATCGTATACCATCCAAAATTGAAGAGATATATCGATAATTCAGTAAGTCAGAAGAACTTGAAATATGTGCAAGCATACAAACAAAAAACTGATTCAATGAACGTCATTACAATATTTCATCTTGAATTTTTCACTCAGTTGATCAGCAAAAGTAATCGGAAATATATTGAACCAATAACCGAATCATTTTGAATCAGTTCACCGAGATTCAAAGTTACTTTATTTGAATGAAGTAACTATCCAGTTGGAATAACTGAACGAGCTTTCAGAAGTATAAAGATAAATGTTCACCTATGATGATGATCATAGAAGGCATACAAAACCACTTTCTTCTAATTAGTATAATCGTCTTATTATAATCTCAGATAGCGGAAACTGTTACATAAGATTAATTTCATTCATCTGATGAATAATTGAATTGTACTAATTATGTTTGAAGTAAAGGAAAATTATCATCATCATAATTGCTGTTTAAAGCAACATTCATCAATTTGCAAGTTCAGAGATTATGGCAATAAATATCTGCTAAAATCCTATATTCATTTTCACTGGTTGCAGATGAGGTCAGCAGTGCAATATCTCTTTGAGTGGCAGATGAAATATACAGAAGTCAGAAAATAGGATATGAATGAATGCAAGTATCATGAATACGAAATACTAACCTCAAAATTAAATGGTCATCATCCTCACTTGGACAGAATGGAAAAAATGATACTATTCATGGTGCTACGATATCAAAAAATCACAATTCCCAGAACAAGTTGATAGTCACTTACACACTCTTGAGTATTTTTCTTATCGCTTGTTCAGGGAACATCGTGCGTTCCTAGGGAGGATAGAAACAGGAGGTAGGTATTAGAATAATTTTTGAACTTCTGGAGATTGAATGTTATTGGGAATACTTCCTCAGGCAATGAATTCCAGAGCCTAGTCATTCTATGGATGAAGGAGTTTTGATAAAGTGCTGTTCGACATCTTTCGAGGTTGACAACGAAAGGATGTGCTGACTGGGCTTGTCTTGTTCGTCTGACTGGTGTTGCTAGTGAAGGAATAAAGCAGAGATTTCCGAAGAGCATTTCCAGTGTGAGTATCGATAGAAAAGTGAAAGGTCGCCGACCTTTCCACGGTGTTCCAATGATGTCAAAGAGTGAGTGAGTGTGGCGTCACGCACCAGGCGAATGGATCTTCTCTGGATGATGAAATCTAAGAGCATCAGCGTATGTTTTGGTGCTTAACCTCATATGTGGGAACAGTATTCTAGAACAGGCCGTATTTGCGCTTTGTAGATCATAAGAAGCTGTTGAGGTGTAAAGTAGCTTTTCGCACGGAACAAGAATCCGAGTTCTTGTGAGTAAGAATAGGTACTCTCATTGTACACGTACATACTCTTCCGATACATCAAAGACTGAATAAATCATTTGATCTTTTTGAGCAGCGGATAATGCTTCGAAAGAATTTTGAGCATATGGTTATATTATCGAAAGAAGCAAGCAGGCGAATATTCTAATGTCTTCTCTGTTGGAAAAGCTTTCATTTTTACGTCACGGTTCTCACTTTCCAGTTTGTCTCGGCATGATCATGTTGGCAGCATATAGGCATGCCAGGTTCACAGTAACTGGAGTTCATCAGATATTTTGTACCATGGACGTATAAACAAAGAAGGACCCATTTATTTACATCGTAATGTGAAGTCAGAGAATACGGTCACAGTATACCACCTGATGTTGAATTGGAGGTTGTCACGTCCTGTCGCTAATAATTCCTAACCTCAGTCTAATCCTCTCAATTATTTGTACATACCTCTTTTGTAATCATCTAATCAATTAGATGTTCATTATGATCCAATTCATAGAACTCAAGGAATAAATCATATGTCCATAGATAGTCACAAACAAATATTATAAATTTGTCGTTATACATTATTTCAAAGTTATTCTGTAAAGGTTACCGAGATTATCCACAACCGACAACTGCTTTCGACGAGTTCGGCGTTGTTCGTTTATGTTTATGTGTTTGAGGAAGTTCATTGTTTTCGTTGTTTTTCAGTGAATTTTCTAAATTTTTCTTGTGAAAAGTTGATAGACAGAGACTAATAATGGTGTTACACTGCTGGATTTGCGAAAAAACAAAGTTTTAATACCCAAATTTCACCTTCCATTCGTAAGTACCATTTTTGTTCACATGTTCGAATTAGAGTTTCATAGGCGTAACAATTGATATTTTCATCAAATAGAGAATGCGAAGTCTCGATGTATTTCATTATATATGTTTATATCCTTTTTTTTTACGTACATAATTTATCTGAGAACATTCCTTTTCGATGCTTTTCTGTTAAGTGGAAGTTGTACTATGATATTGAGCAATAATGCAAGGGTTTCGTAGTTCCTAAATTTTCACGGTCATTTTCAATTTTTAGTGGATGAAAAAAATTGTACATATTCATGAACATCTTATAAATGTTTCTGCTGTCTTTCTTTTTCGAAATTTGATTCGGTTCTTGAGAAAAAAAATTTGAAAATCATCAAAAAACACGTTATTTTGCGATTTTTTAAAGCAAAAACTGAATCAAATTTCGAAAAAGTGAGACGACACGAACATAGATTAGGTCTTCACAAATATGTACTGATTTTTTCATTCACTCAAAATGAAAAATGAACATAAAAAGTTATGGATTACGAAACCCTTGCATGTCAACAATTTATGTCCAGAGAGTGGCGCCGCTCTCAGAATTCATAGGAATTACCATTTATGAAAGGAGATGAAAGATACATGCCTTATTTGCAATGTTTACGAGGGTCTGGCATGTGTAAAAAATTGAAATTTCATAATTTCAGTGGGATCATTATTTCATATCATTTCAGACTGCTCCAATATACGTAGAAATTCAAGAATATTCGGCAATGTTACGGTGAGGTTCTCGAAATTAACATTCAATAATACAATTAGAAACATATAAATAATAATTGTGAATAAGTATAAATAAATATAAATAATTATGCGAATTGAATTGAATGCTCAGTACACTGTATATGAATTATATAGATGATGTCTCATTTCCTAATGAGACAATTGTTCCCTTATGATAATTTGATATTGTTAAAAATTCATTGACCTATGTACATTTGTTTCTTATCCTTACTACAACGTCCACTTCGTGAGGTTTTCTCCAGTTCATTCAAAATACCTATCTGTATGTTCCAATGTATCTTTTGTAAACGTTTTTGAATAAACTTATATTATTATTAATATTTCTTGACTTCCAGAATCATGGAATATTTTGGAAAATAAAACGTTATGAACGTTTATTAACGCGTAGAATTTGAATTAGGATAACCTCGAGTATAATAGGACGGTCGAATCAGGAAACGATAGAAAATCTACTGCCATCCAGTTATAGGCATATCAAAACAATATTTATCGAAATAAAAAAGGATGCACTTTTTTGTGCATATCAAAGTTTTTTCGACGACAACTCATTAGCGCTACGGTTTGACAGGCGCCTGTCATTATTATTATACATTTGTGATGTGATAGAAATTGTAGGTATCTAGCTCCTATAATTCTATATTTTTTATTACTTTTTTTTTTATTTCTGTGTTATTTGCATTACATGTCATATAGAAGCAAGTATATACTGTATATATTATAGTTTCAAAAATTAACATGAAATGATAATCAGTTATATTGTCTAGTAATAATCCTTAATCTTTTCATGAACTGTTAGCTATGAATGAGGATATAGTTGATTGTATTTTGCATCTGCATCGTTATCAAATAGATTCCCAAACTGATCGGATTGAGTGAATCAATTAATCAGAAGAAAAGTCGTTCTTCAGGGGGTCAAAAAAGTGGTTGATGAAGAAGTGAAAATAATAGATAACATAGTGTATATAAATTTATTTTGACCTCATTACACGTGGTAGTTCTCTGTCCCAGCAATTTCGGGACACTCTTTATAGTTGATTTGTTGGTGTACCATATGGAAAAAGATACAGAACTTTCAATGATTCCTTAAATAGTACCGAAATTTCATTATCTGAATAATATTTTACCATAATCACACCACAGTTATATAAAATCCATTATTAAATTTGTGAAAACACAAAACTGTATTTGTTATGTTCACTTGGTATAACCCGAGGTACAACCCATAGCGACCCAGATTAATAAACCGTCATATTGTGATTGGTGTTCAGTTTTTAGTCGCTCTTTGCATTTTGGATTCCGAAATTTACTATCACTATAATTCATTTTCGCACGCCGCTGTCGTTTGAGGAGATAGCACAGTCTATCGTTACCGTTTTCCTTTCCCTCAATCCGCTCGCCTACATCTCTGAGACTTCAAAACATTATATGCTGAAAGTATAGAGTTGCTGTGTCCTTCTTTTTTAGACGTCCATGTTTTGTACACATGAATGAATTGGTGAAAGTCTAGCTTTTCAAATGACATATCCAAATATTTCGCTAGTTTTGAGCTCTATATCCAATTTAGATTCGATTATATAATAGCATTCTTGAGATAAACTATTCGAAAAAGTGCATTGAAACATCCCATGAATATAATTGTGTCGAATGAAAATTCGATTAAAGTCTCTGGTAGAAGTCTATATTGCTCAAAGTGGAGTGAAATATTTCACAGGAAGGAAGGAATGCTCGAAGTAATCTCCACAAATTTCAATGATATTATCACTCAATCGTGAGGGACATGTTTCGCTCTTATAAAAGACCATCTTCAGCTTAATTGAAAGGTCTACAATACGAAAAGAACTGATATTGAAGTAAAAGAATTACCTATTTTATGCTAGACTTACTTGGAGTTGAAATTTTTTTTTATTATGATGCTACTATTCCTTGAACTGTCAATGCCCATAGTCAAGAGTTCCAAAGATCTGGAAAAACGGGTTCTCAATGGATGAAGGTCATTGTGCCCTGAGAGCGTATACGATTTCTTTTCAATAAACATTCCATATACCAAAATGGTATATGAAGGGTATTGTCAAAAAGTTTGTTATTTGACAACACAACACCATAAACTAGCGGTTTGTTTCAAAAAGGGGTTCCTCTTATTAATCAATTAATTCTTCCTTGATAATTAAGTATGTCTTGTCTTTCAATGAACAAACACATTTTGATTGTATGAAATTTTTCAATGCTTTGGATTTTAATTACTGATAGTTCACCTACCTTGGTCTCAACTTATTTCATGATATTCCATAGTCAATGATATTTCAGGTTTGCTCAACTCTATCCTACATGCATCCCTCCTTCTAAATTCACATTCTCCAATAGTTGTAATAGATTATGTAATATGCCTATGCTCATGGTCAGATTTTCATGTTTTATCCCTTGACATTGACATTGACTACGTCAACGTTTTGTCCATGTCTTTGTTTGACATAATTTTCAGTGTTTTCAAACCAAATTAGTTCAGATTTAAACATGTGCTGGATGTTTGCTCCATCAATTTAATTGATATTTTCCTTCAAATAATCAAGTAGCACACATATATTGGGACAATATCGGTGCAATATTACAAAAATATCGGCAAAATATTGTGAAAGTAATATTGGCGAGAAAAAAAATGTGAACATTCGGCGATATTGGTACAATATCAGTTTCCAAATGTGGGTAGAATATTCTTATATCAATATTGGTTGAATATTCGTATAGTTATATCGGACACAATCATCATGAAGGTATGTTGTCTCAGAAATATTGGTTGAATATTCTCATACCAATATTGCTGGAATATTCGTTATATTGGTCACGAAATGTGATATCAATATACTGGTGCAATATTCGTTGGAAATATTGGTACATTATTGGAAATCATTATGTAGCTATGTTGTCTTCAAAATATTGGTTGAATATTTTCATACCAATATCTGCGAGTTATTCGCATCAGGAATAATCACAAAGGTCAGCCCAGCCGGAGTGCAATGGGAGGGCCTTGCCCTGAGGAAGCCGCCTTGTTGATCACGGTTAACCCCTACTCCAGGTTATAATAATTTACAATCGTCTAGAGCCAATATTTATATTCTCTCGTCTGATCGGCAGTGGGAGTACGTTACCAATCATTTATAGCGTCATCTATCGACAACGGTTTGGGAGTGCGTAATATGGAATAAATATCGAAATTTCGTTATCGATGTGTATTCTCAAAACAATATGTGAACAATATTGCTCACATGATATAGTGAATCACATATCAGCCAATATAATATGATATAATTTTCTTAATATGGCTAGGAAACTATTCACCCGATATGCAATTGAACTTGAAAATACAATATTGTTTTTCTCATCTATGTCCGATATAGTTGGAATGATATCAGTCAATATAGGTGAATTCTATGTTCCAAATATTGTTCAAACAATATTCTATCAATATGGCGTCGAACTCGAACATACAATATTTCATAACCGCTTCAGAATTGACATAAGGAGAATGTTCAAATTGCTATATTGGTTATAATTGTTGGGAACAATATGTATACGATATCTTTCGCATGATATGGAAAGAATGATATTAATCGAGATAGGTGAATTTGATATTTCGAATATTGTTGAAACAATATTCAACCAATATGCCGTCGAACTCAAATATACAATATTATACAACCTCTTCAGAATCAACATGGGGACAATATTCAAATCGCGATATTGGTTATGAATGTAAGAAGCAAATTGTATACGATATCTTCCACATGATATAGATAAAATGATATCAATCAAGATGGGTGAATATAATGTTTCAAATATTGTTTAAATAATATCCAACCGATATGCCGTTTAACGTGAATATACAATATTGCATAACCGCTTCAGAATCGACATAGGGAGAATGTTCAAATTGCAATATTGGTTGTAAATGTCGGGAACAATATGTATACGATGTTGTTGTATCGACATTCGTAAAACAATATTATATAACATTTATAGATATGTTTTTCAACACAATGTTAACGAATTTTACAACCAATATTGCTCCAATATTGTAGCTGACAATCCATATTCAGCTCAGGTTGAACCAATATTTCACCAATATTATCATTCCAATATTGTTTGTCCAATATACTCTCATATTGGACCTATATTATTTTTCACATGTACGATATATCTATATCGGCCCAATATGAAATCGGGTTCCAGCCAATATGATGTGCTACCAACGCTTTCATAAGGGCACGAGGATCCCCTTTTTCATAAAACCCGCTAGTTTATGGTGTAACATACTTTTTGACAATACCCTTCATATACCATTTTGATATAAGAAATGTTCATTGAAAAGAAATAGTATACGCTCTCAGGGCACGGGGCCCTTTATTTATTGAGAACCCGTTTTTTCAGACCTTTGGAACTCTTGACTATGGACATTGACAGTTCAAGGAATTGTAGCATCATGATAAACATTTTTTTAACTCCAGTCTAGCATAAAATAGGAATTTCCTTCACTTCAATATCAGTTGTTTTTGTATTGTAGACCTTTCAATTAGGCTGAAGATGGTCTTTTATAAGACCCAAACATGTCCCTCATGATTAAGTAATAATATCATTAAAATTTGTGGAGATGACTTCGAGCATTTCTTCCTTTCTGTGATTTGATAAAAAGTCCTATTCATCCTACGGTTTTGATTCTCGTTTCAACCCGATATCACATGTTCGAAGTATGCCCGGTATCATGACAGCAAATGAGTCTTGGATTTGACTCAGATTGAGTGGTAGGTAACACAAATTGGTTTTTGAGATCTACCATTCAATTTTTATCTGATGGCAAAATTTTCGTCTCACTATCGAATTGCGGAATTGACTGCAAATAACTGCACAGAAAATTGTCATTCTTCAATCATATTCCTCAGGATAGTATTTGGCATATTATGTCTGCTTGATTGAAAACAATATTTTTATAGGACTGTCTGTAGGTTATTCGAGGATGTGGTACATTGATTATTTCAGATCATTCAGGATTCTCTCTTCACGTCTTCATGAAATAAAAATATCAATTGTATTTCCATATACGTGTAGTGAGGACGAATCAAATGATTTGCCCCAGAATGCCACTACGTCTCAAGAATTTTCCCATCAGAGAGCATTGAATAAAAATTAACAAATGCTTCCGTTTTCAACATAAAAACTGGACTTTTGTATAACAAATTCGTAATCGTCTCAACACTTCTCAGTTCTCAGTGACATATCCTTACTGAAGATGGACAACATTTGGCAGAGTGGAATGATATTGAAATCATTGGAAAAGGAGATAACATTCAAAAGAGATAAATCAAAGAATCTGATTGCATTCTTCTTAACGGATCAGTTTATATAAATAGAACATGGTATCCACTACTGAAATCTGGAAATGGAAATATCGACTTCAAGATTGAATAATAAAAACATATTGTAACTCATTTGATTGCCACCTTTCACCAATAGTCACTGCGAACGATACAAAAATCCATTTTCTATGTTGAAAACGGAAGCAGATTCGTTACCAGAACGTCCAAAGGTAGATTGAAATTCAATATTTCATCTATATACTTTCATCTCTCTTCTCAATACCTTTTTCAATATAATACATCTTTGAACGCAGTAACATTAGGTGGCAAATCATCTGAATTGTCCTCACTATACGTATATTGAATTGATTCTGATATTCTCATTCTATAGAGACGGGAAGAGAAAATTACGAATAATCTGGAATGATTTTCACATGACTTTGGAACATATTTCATTTCGTTATCACATGGCGATTAATATTTGAAGTCGGCTCTTGGAGAATCCAACATGATTATTGAAAATACTCAGATAAAAATATTCTCATGGTGACCAGTATGATCAAAGTTTCTCGAAATGACTATGAACCTATCGGTGAATCATCTGGAAACACGATATCACTTATGTTAGTAGGTAGATGTACCTTTCAGCATTGATATTTGGAAAATAGATCACTAATTCTATTCCATGATAATTTATAATCGAAGCGAGGACATTGAGTCCGAATCTATCTAATATGCGCAGAAACGAAAAATCGTTGGTTATTTGATCATTATGATGTGACGATGAGTTTGAGCTTCTTCAAATCTCAAGTGGAACAAATTTATCAAATTTGATTCTTCTCTTCTTGTTGAAAAGCCTGCGAGTCCATATTTACTTTCGAAGTCAATAACTCTGTAACGAAGTACGATGAACATTTCCTCTATGAAAAGTACGAACATCATTCAGTCTCACTCTATTAGCCCTGCAACTATCGTGATATTATTGAATAAAAAAGAGTTTTAATCACCCTTGAAATGGTTGGGACGGATGAATGATTTCAGAATGCGATTTCCTTCAGAACGGTACAAGATATCGATTGAAATTGATTATACCATTTTTGTTGAGAGAAGATGAAGAGATCGTACAGTGGAAGCAATCTTAAATTGCCCCCTCTGTCAAACATGCCTCCATTGAACGGCAAAACTTCGTCACATCCTGTATAAGACAGTATGATTCAGTTAAGTTTCCCAAATTATACTGAAACCATGGCAACTGTTTAATTCATGACATGACTTTCCCGGATAGCTTGTATAAAAAATTTGAAGAATTATTTCTCGAAGAGCAATGATCAAGAGAATCGGTTGAAGGTTTGCACTTTGAGACATGTGACTATCGAATATCTGTTAGCTCTATATGCAGTGCCCCGAAAAATGATGCAACAGAAACACCCAGTACAGTACTGTTAATCAATATTCGAACAATAAACAACACCGGAATGAGTACCAAGCCCTTTAGTTTCAGTATTTAGCATAACACTCGATGTTCATGAGTAAATCCAGAACACTAATTCATGTCTGTGTCTCTCAGGCTTCCTGCAAATGTAACTGACTGCAATTATTATATGAAATATGTGAATGAATGATAATCCACAAGAAACTATAAAATATATCCTATGAAAAATGTGAATAATTCGCCTTTTGAAACTCTATGAAATCAATCAAATGAGATATATAAATGATCCATCAGTACAAGAGAAAACTATACACAATGCTTGTGAATGCCACTATTATATATCTGTGGATAATGCAAGCAGGAATAACGATTACGTTTGTGATGTATGAGAGTGGAGTCCCACCTATGTGATCAGTAATCCTTTCCAGGAAGCACAATCCTCGAATTGAAGTGTTTCAGAGCCATTCCTTGATTTTACTTCTATAAATTTTTTTCGGTCTATGATGGTATGACAATAAAGCACTTTGAGTAGCACTAGAAAACGAAAAAAGGACTGAAACGAATTCACGTAGCGATGGTAATGAATGTATCAAAAGGTTGCAATGAATCAGAAAATTAGTTTCACTCGGTACTGGGATCCTCTTACATCATTTGAGTTTTAATAGGACCTGTTCTTGAATACTGTTCAGACATATGGGGTTATGCAACCAAACATATTCTGATGATCTTAGATTCCATCTAGAGAGGAGCCATTTGCCTGGTGGGTGGTGATATTATTGAAACAACGTGAAAAAATTGGTGACCTTCTACTTTTTTATGAGCACTTCAATTAGAAATGTTCTTCAAAAGCTCTGCTATCATTCCACGACTCACAATACCAGTCAGACGAACTTAACAACCTCTAAACATGTCGAACAGCACCATTTCAAAACTCGTTTCTCTATATAACGAAAGAGTTCTGGAATTCATTGCCTGAGGAAGTATTTTCGAGAACTCATAATCACCAGAATTTGGAGACAAATTCCAACACCTACCTCCCTATCCTTCCTAGGGACGCACGATATTCCACAAACATTACAGGGATTTACTTTCGTGCGCACCAAGTGATAAATGAAACCTACTGAATGGACGTCAAGTGATATGCAGAGATGATCAATGGAATGAGAAATAATATGTATGAGGAAGACACTGAGCACTTGAAAAATGATCGTTAATGAATCACCAGATCAGACATATGCCATGTCTAACCTGACCTTGAGGATATATATCTTCTCCACTGGCAAAAAAACAACAATCAAGAGTTAATGAATTATTTCTAGTTCTAGAGACGGCAGGAAGTTCATAGCAAATGTGAAAAATCATTAAAAAATGGGGAAGAAACGGAAGTAATGGTGCTACCTTTCTAGGGAACAAACCTATGTCGAATGTTCAGGTCGAGTGCCAAACCAAGAGACAGTTGAATTGTTCAATTTTCAATCATAGAAGAAGAACTTTATTTTCAAATAGGCAAGCCTAATATAAACATGGTTAACATATTCTATTTACACATACTTAATACATGAAAATCAAAATATTTGTCTATTTCAACAAAATAACAATAAATAACAGAGAACTTACATCACATAAATTCTATAAATTAATCTATTTTATCTATTTATTCTAACAAAGTCGTAGTTGATGATACATTTTGAATATAAGTTAGCTTCCATTCAATTTGTTGTTATGAATGTTATCAACTCCCTCTTGAATAAACGGATGGACGATGAATTTTTCATATTATTTGGCAGTTTATTAAAATTATCCAAACCCTTGAAAAATAATGAGTTCATACTGCTTCGTGAATTTGTCCTTGGGATGTAGGAATTGGTATTCGATCTGGTATTATAATGATGTACTTCATTGTTCGTGATTAACAGGTTTTGTGAATATGTTGGTTGCAATTTATTCATTATTTCAAATATAAATATCATAGTTAGAATAGATAGTGAAGTCGTTGAGAAACTGTAAGCCATCTTGATCTACAAAGCATATCTTGTATAGGTGTCATTCTATTACAGCGTAGTATTATTCGCATTCCACGATTCTGCAATTTTCGTAATTGGTTCAATTTGTTCTGATTAATAAGATATAAGAGAGTACCGCAGATATCATAATGAGGTTTTATTATGCAATTATAGCATGTTATTTTGGCATACATTGATAGTGAAGATGACACTCTTGAGAAAAAATACAGTTTTTTTGATATTTCACTTATAACATAGTCAGCATGATCATTCAATGGAAATGTGTTACCTACAATAAATCCTAGATACTTAAACTTACTCACAATTTCTACATCATTTTCATTTATTTTAATTTTGACTTGATTCCTCTCAATGTTATGTTGTTTATATTCTGTTGAAATGATCATCGTCTTAGTTTTATTGATATTTAGTTTTAGTTTATTTGTTCCAAGGTACAACTCAATATTCTTCAATGAATTATTCATCTTTTCAACAGCGACTTGCAGGGTTTTATCATAGGTATATATCAACGTGTCATCTGCAAAGAGTTAATCACGTGATCTCCATGTACGTAATTGATAACATTTATATAAATTAAAAAAAGTGAGGGCCCTAATACACTGCCTTGTGGTACCCCAAGATCATTTATCATATTTTGCGATTAGCAATTTTCGTTATTTGACTCCTAAAACTGAGATAATTTTTCAACCACTCCAAAAATATATCACCTATACCATAATATTCGAGCTTTTGGATTAATATATTTCTGTCTATTGTTTCGAATGCCCTTTTTGAATCCAAGAATGTAGTAACAACGTAATTATCTTTATCAATTTTTTCTTTCCAATTTGCTATTGTATACTGTAAGGCAGACTCACACGAATGTTATTTTCTGAAGCCTGACTGACAACCTGAGAATAACCCGTTTTCATCAAAGTATTTGACGAGTACCTCATACACTGCTAATCCCAAAACTTTTTCAAGGGTTGGAATAGTATTGATAGGACGAAAATTACACGATTCTATAGTATTATTTATTTTCGGTATTGGTATAACAGTGCTTGTTTTGAAGTGTTGGGAAAATTGTCCAGTTTGAAGAGACATATTTATAAAGTTCAGTATTACATGTCCTAAGGTGTTGAATGTCTCTCTTAGACATTGACTGTTCATTATCTCAGATCTATCAATCTTATCTATTGAAAATATTATATTTTTCAACTTCGGCAAATCTAGCTGTTGAAATGAATTCAATTCACAATTAACTATATCAAAACTGTTTGAACTCCAGTCTGAATCAGAATTTATTTTGTTCACAATTTCACTGATACTATTAATAAAATATTCATTGAATCCATTTGCAATATCAATTTATGTGTTACAAACTTTTATTTGATCGCCGAGATTGAATACTATCCTTTCAAAATCATAACTTTCAATTGATTGATTTTAATATTTCCACATTTCTTTAGCATTATGTTTATTTTCATCAATTTTTTGTTCATAATAATGCTCTTTCTTTACTTTTAACATATTCACATAGTCATTTCTCACTCTCTTATAGATTTCCCAATTATAATGTTCACTCAAATTTGTACTTTGTTTGAATATCTTGTAGGCTATATCTCTTCGATATGAGAAATGTGATTTTATATATATCTGACATTCCTTCATCTTGAAATGAATACCCTTCTATCAGATATAGTGAAAAAGACAATGACGATTATTTTACCAACCCACTAAATAAATTATGGTTACACATGGGATACAACACGAATATCGACCATAAATCTCAACTCAAACTCATGAAATTCTGCAGGGATTTCAATCGGTTCACATAACTTGGAGATTTAGGGATCATGCACATAGCTATTGAATGACAGAGTTTCATCAATCTTGAAATCGAAGATGAAACTTCGTTTTGAAGAACTATTGGAGACAGTGAATATTTGATGTTTCCATCAATGTATGCCCCTTAGAAAAACTGGAAATAAGTTTACTATTCCAGGTTCTTGAATTTCATTAGATGAGGTTACTCAATATTACCAAGCTTGACCAAATTCAACAAAACCATCCAGCAGCAGAAATCATCATCATGGGCGATTTCAATGTACACAACACTGCTTGGCTCGTACACTCTAACAGAACGGATGAAGCTGGGCGACAAGCCGAAGCTTTCGCCATCACTCACGGCTTAGAGCAGCTTATCCAAGAACCCACACGAATTCCCGATGCCAATAACCATTCAGCTAACATACTTGACTTATTCCTCACTAATAATTCAGCACCCTACACCATAGATGTACGAGCTCCACTTGGCAATTCTGACCACACACTCATCTCCACAACCTGCCCATTCTTCATTCCATCAACTGCTCCGGCACCCTCACGTCTTATATGGCATTACAATTCAGGAGATTGGGACGGTCTCCGCATGTTTTTCTCCGAGTTTCCTTGGCATAGAGTATGCTTTGACTCTGAGGACCCTTCACATTGTGCTGCGGAAATATCCGAGATCATCATGCTCGGAATGGACACATACATACCTCATTCTTCGAAAAGATCATCACCATCGAAACCCTGATTCAACAAAAACTGTTCTAGAACTGTTGCCTTAAAACAAACAGCCTACCATCGCTGGCTCAAAAACCCTAACCTCGCGACTAGAGCAGAATACGTTGATGCCAGGAATAACTGCAGCCAAACAATAGATGCTTCGAAAGAGACATACAATGCCAAGATAAGATCGAAACTCATAGAGTGTCCCAATGGCTCCCGTTCGTTTTGGTCCCTTGCTAAAGCGGTCGGAAGAAATTTCACTAACAGTTCATTTCCACCACTGTCCAAATCCGACGGCACATTAGCAACAACATCGCAGGAGAAAGCGAATATTTTTGCAGAGATGTTCGCAGCAAACTCTACTTTGGATTCCCAAGGAAAAGTGCCGCCAGACATTCCACCGGTTGAGAGTCGAATGCCCGAAATCGTCTTTCGTCAACGCACTATCAGACGAATTTTGCTTGGTCTCAAAACGAATAAGGCTAACGGTCCTGATGGAATTCCACCTATTATCCTCAAAAAATGTGCACCAGAATTAACACCGATTCTCTGCAAGTTGTTTACCGTCTCGTACAGGTCGGGTATTTTTCCGTCATGCTGGAAGACAGCTAGAGTCCAACCTATCCCCAAAAAAGGAAACAAGAACCTGCCCAACAACTACAGGCCCATTGCCCTGTTATCAGTAATCTCCAAAGTAATGGAGAAAGCCATCAACATTGAGCTTATAAAATATCTGGAGAGCTCAGGAATCATCAATGATAGACAATACGGCTTTCGCCACCGAAGATCTACTGGAGATCTACTTGCCTACGTCACCCATGTATGGCAAGCTTCATTAGAAAAACACGGGGAATCTCTAGCTGTCGCGTTGGACATATCGAAAGCATTTGACCGTGTTTGGCACGATGGACTCCTCCACAAACTACCATCATACGGCTTACCACCTCAGCTATGCCATCTCTTATCGAGTTTTCTTTCAGGCAGATCACTTCATGTGGTGGTGGACGGTGTATCGTCTGATACCATTGGCATCAATTCCGGCGTTCCACAAGGATCAATTTTGGCACCAACATTATTCCTTCTTCATATCAATGATCTGTTGGGAGTAACAACTTGCCCCATCCATAGCTTTGCAGATGATAGTACCCTCCATACTGCGTTCTCTTCCAGAATTCCCATTTCTTCCGAGGAAACTAAGAACTCACGGCGCAGGCAGGTCAATGCTGTCAATGAAGACCTTGCTGAAATCACAGCCTGGGGAACCAACAACCTAGTTGAATTCAACGCCACCAAAACTCAAGCCTGTATTTTCTCTAGGAAGGCGGAACTCAGTATGCCCGACATTGTAATGTCTGGCACCACCATCTCCACCAAGCCCACCATATCTATGCTCGGCATTTCCATCAGCAACACTCTTTCATGGGATAATCATGTCAGATCCATCGCGAAAGCTGCTTCACAAAAACTCGGATTCTTGTTCCGTGCAAAAAGCTACTTCACACCTCAACAGCTTCTCATGATCTACAAAGCGCAAATACGGCCTGTTCTAGAATACTGTTCTCACATATGGGGTTCAGCACCAAAACATACGCTGATGCTCTTAGATTCCATACAGAGAAGAGCCATCCGTCTGGTGGGTGACGCCACACTCACTCACTCTTTGACATCATTGGAACACCGTAGAAAGGTTGGCGACCTTTCACTTTTCTATCGATACTTCCACGGGAAATGTGCTTCGGAAATCTCTGCTATCATCCCTCCACTAGCAATACCAGTCAGACGAACTAGACAAGCCCAGTCAGCACATCCTTTCGTTGTCAACCTCGAAAGATGTCGAACAGCACTTTATCAAAACTCCTTCATCCAAAGAACGGCTAGGCTCTGGAATTCATTGCCTGAGGAAGTATTCCCAACAACATATAACCTACAGAAGTTCAAAAAAAATTCCAATACCTACCTCCTATCCCTATCCTCCCTAGGAACGCACGATGTTCTTTGAACATTATAGGGATTCCCTTTCGTGCGCTCCAAGCGATAAAAAAAAAAAAAAAAAAAAAAAAAAAAAAAAAAAAAAAGCAGTGGCGTGGTTCCGATGATATGTCGCCATATTTTTTTGTTTTTTTTTTGTAAACAGATGAATTATGGAATTGGTGTATGATATCAGTTGAGCTCATCAATACCTAACCTGAAACCAACGACATTCGACATGCTCGAATATGAAGGCTCCTGAGATGATCGTGAAAAACGTATGATGTAATATTTTGTAGTCTCTTTGCTGCGTGCCGTACGCGCTTGACAGTTATCTCTGACGAGATATAAAAATTTGTCTCATACATAATAATAATAATAATGATAATAATAATGATAAAAATAATAATAATAATCTTTATTGATCCATTTAGACATCTATGAAATGTATAGGACAAGTCAGGCAGAACAGGACATACAAAGAGCATAAGCTAAAATTATATGAACATTACACTTCAATATATATAAATAAAAATTGAGAACAAATGAATACCAATACTAATAGATTCATGTCATCAAGCAGGCTGATCAATGTCGCAGTCAGCCATGAAATCATCGATGCTGTAGTAACCTTTCGAGGATAATATAGACTCCACTTTGCTTTTGAAGATGTTGTTATTGAGCTTCTTAATCGTGTCTGGCGAGTGGTTATAGAATTTTATCCCCTGGTAGGTGGGAGATCGTTCGAATTTGAATGTCTTATGTTCAGGAATATACAAAAGACTACCATTTCTGGTAGAGTAATTGTGGAATTGTAAATTTGTTTTCAATTTAACGTAATTATCCTTGACGAGCAGAAGACATTTGAAGATGTGAAGACATGGGAATGTTGAGATTTTGTGAGAAATAAAATAGGGCCTGCACGACTCTTGTGATGATAAATTGAAAAAAGTGCGAATTATCCTTTTTTGTGATATGAAGATTCTCTGACTGTTCACAGAGTTCCCCCAGAGGATTATGTTATAAGACATATGACAATTTTGAATTCGATAGCGGAAAGCGAATTTTTAAAAAACAACAAGTAACTATGATGAACTTTATTCAAGAGATGAACAATTGAGAAAAAGCCGGCAAATGATGAATGCAACTGGTTTTATTAAACAAATGTGCTGAGTCGGGTGCATCTCTGATGCTAGTGGAGAGGGTACACGTGGCTTCCCATAACTCCTCCGCCCTTAGAGTGAAATCTGGGGGTTGACAACAGGTTTCCCTGTATATACTGCGTTCTGGATTGGATGAATCTTCGATAGTAGAAGTATGCGACCGCTGCTACTGCGATGGCCATGAAGAAGTAGATGACTATGGTCCAAACACTTATGCCAAAATGGATTTTCTCTTTTGACATATTTCTGATTCTTTGGTGCTGATGGTCCAAGGATGCGGCAATGTGTTTTACTTCGTCGAGGCTAATGCTGTCTAATTTCAGGGGTTGAAATTCTTCAAGAGTATTCTTGATCACTGGAAGATTTATGTCTATTTTTGGTAGTTCAATGTTCTTGTAGACACTACGCGAGTTTTGATAGTTTCTGATATGAATGTCCTCAATATCTAGAACACACTGTGAATTAAGTTCTAAAATAAATGTTCCTTTAATAGGTATATTGTCCGTTTGGGATCCACACTTTTGCTTGACCAGTGTAGTTTTTGGTGAAACTACAATCCACTTATTATCTTCAAGTTTCTGCAGTTTTACTGACTTTATGTCAACAGGGATCGGTTGGCAGCTAGTGATGTTGTTTGAGTATTTCAGCATCTGAATTTCGCATGGGGCATCTTCTTTTATCTTGACAGGGCTTGATTCGTGGCATAAAAATTGTTCAGCTGAGACTTCTTGACATTTTTGATCGAAGAACATGTAATTTTGCTCATTTAGGATGAGGAACTTCGATTGGGGTATAATAGTTTGATACATCTTATTATGGAAAGTTGGTAATGGATAGAGGTGGAAATAATTGTTATTTTCATTGTCAACAATTGGGACTTCTATAATGAAAATAATTTGATTGCCTTTTGAATAGCACTTGATTTCTATCACTCTCTCATAAATAAGAATATTTTCTATAGTTGACTCGAAAGGTAATTTATTTATTTTCAGAACAGGGTTGATCAGTTTCATTTCATTCAAAAGTTCAATTGGTTCTACCATTGAGTTATGGAATGTGTTCGATTTTGAAAACGTTATGGCAATTTCAATTTTCTCAAGTATATCGTACATTTCCTGAAAAGCCATAATAATTTGTGATACCAAGGTATGGAATAGAAAGTGATTGTAAGAATTTGTATATTGAATCTTTGTGTCATTCAAGACTTTTTGTATCTGTATGATCTTGGTTTGTAAAGTTTTCTGATTATCAGCCAAAATTTGAGTATTATTTTTGAATATATTAATTGATTTTTGCAAAAGTGTAATCTGTTCATCAACTAACGTTTTGATTTCCATTTGATTGTCAGATAATGCCACAATTGCTTTGTCAAATTTTTCTGCATCACTTTGGTCTAAATTGCCTGTTATTGATTTGATTATTGATCCTAATCCATCTATTAGTCCGCGTTTAGTTCTGGTTCTATCGTTATTTGAAATAGGGTTCAATTGATCAATTTGGTTCGTTATTCTCTTTTCTAGTGAAAATGCCAAGTTATATAAGTTATAGAATTCTCTTCTGTCAGTTTTTGAAGTAAAATTACTCTCAATTGCATCTTTGATTACTTGAAACTTTGATCGAAGTACTCTTAATTCTTCAACTGCGTTACTGATATCATATATCTGTATGAAAGACCAATAGTCGACTTTATTTTTAGCGTTTCCTAGTTTCAATGTCAATAGTCCGGGATTGTCAGCAAGGTCATGAAATGTCGGGTAGGTCAATTCTCCGTTTATGTGGAATTCTGTGACGTAGAGGCACGTGGCGAATCTGTAACAATAGGAGGCTTTTTTAATTCCTTGATATGAATAATTTCATTTTTCTTGCTATGCTTACTAAGGATTTCTACTCGATTTCTGTCTAAGATTTTTGTTATCTCGAACGGTCCTAGGAATTTATTATTCTTCTTATTGCGGTTTTGAGAATTTTGTTTATAAACGATTTGTCCTACTACGAAATCTGGATTAGTGTCACCTTGAGTATTTAATTTTGAAATGATTTTCTGTTTGTTTGCTTCTAGAGTCTCTTTTACATTTGAATAAACGTGCTCTAATTTCTTTTTATGATTTTCGGCATAGTCCGTAAAAAATGAATTTGGAAGAAATATTTCATTAGGGTTTCTTGAATGGGTATGGCCAAAGGTTAGTTCAAATGGGGTATAGTTTGTTGCGCTATGTATTGAGTTATTGTATCCAATAATAGCGTAATCCATTAAATTGTCTTGTTCTTCGGGATACATTTCTTTGAGGATTCTAAGATGTTCAATAATTGTTGAATGGAATCTTTCAACTATACTGTTTGATTCGTGATGAGCTGTTGTTGTGAAATGAATTTTGATCTTGTGTAGATTTAGTATTTCTTTGACCGTTTCGTTATTGAATTCAGTGCCATTATCAATTATACATTTTTCAGGAATTCCAAAAGATGAAAAATACTTGATTAGGGCATTACTAACATTTATAGCGGTTTTTCCAGCTATTTGAAATGCTCGCGCGAATTTTGTGAATGAATCTACTAGTGTTAAATAGTTTTTATTATCGTAAAAAAAGAGGTCTATATGAACTATCTGAAAAGGCTTAGAAGGTGTTTCTGTTATCATTAGTGGAGTATATGGTTTCTTCCTAGCGTATTTCGTGCGTTGACAAATTTCGCATGAATTTATGAATTTTGTGACCGATTCTTTAATTCCTATCCAATAGTAATTCTTCTTGATTTTTCCCAAGGTTTCGGATATACCTCTATGGTTAGTATGCTTTCGTGGTGATTTTTGAGAATTGCAATTTGTTCGTCTTTGTCTTGTACGGTGTTCACTTTTCGTGTGCATTTAATTAATTTTGGTCCTCGTTCTGAGAATTTCTCAATGTAGACTTCATTGAAAGATTGATATAGTTTATCTGTATGGAAGTGCATACAGTATGTCTTGCCAGAAATGGTGTAGTCTCTCAAAAATTCTAGAATCAATGTGTCATTATCTGTTTCTGGGATTTCGATTGTCACGATTTTATGGTGTTCATAGTTTTTTTGTGAAACTTTGAGTCTAGGGTAAATTTGAGGGAATACTAAAATTTGGTTCACTTTATTGTTAATTATTTCGTCTAAAATTTTTATGCCATTGTTAGTAGTTTCATTGAAGGTCGAATGTTGTGTTGATGTACCAGTGTCGTCGTTCGTGATTTTGTCAGGGGGTTGAACAGGAGGCTGGACTTGTATGTCTGAAATAACTTGTATTTTTGGTGTCACGATCTTGTCATGTTCAGGAGGTTTGTTTTTCGGTGGTTCAAAGTATTGGGATAGATTTCGGAGGTATTCGAGGGTTTCTGAGACTATGTCACCAGGGTTATTGATCACTGATTCGTCGTCTAAAGCGTTTATGGTAATTCTCGAAAGAGCGTCTGCGTTAGTATTTTGTTTTCCGTTTTTGTATACAATGTCGTAGTCGAATTCTTCTAATTTCAGTCTCCAGCGAATTAATTTCGAATTTGGTTCTTTGATGTTGAAAATCCAAACTAATGGTCGGTGATCTGTATAAATAGTGAATTTTCTACCAAATAAGTATGGTCTGAAGTATTTACAGGCCCATACAATAGCAAGAAGTTCTTTTTCTATAGTGCTATATCGTTGTTCAGTTTCGTTTAGTGTTCGTGAAGCGAATGCTATAGGTTTGTCGGATCCGATTTGTCCTTGTGAAAGTACTGCTCCTAGGGCAATATTAGATGCGAATGAATTTCCTTGAAAAGTCGGGATATTGCAAAATTGGTGAATTTGAAATGAGATTTTTACAGGTATTGAAGGCAGATATAAAATTTTGATCATGAACAACTTTGTGATTCTTTTTCAAACAATGAGTTAGAGGTTTCGTGATTTTAGCGAAGTCTCTAATGAATTTACGGTAATAACCTACTAGTCCAAGAAAGCTTTTGATTTCTTTCGGCGTCGTAGGAATTGGAAATTTTTTGATTGCTGAAATTTTCTCAGGGTTCGGCTTGACGCCGTCTGGAGTTATAACGTGTCCTAAATAATTTACTTCTTTTCGAAGGAATTCTGACTTGTCAAGTTGTACTTTAAAATTTGATTGTCGAAGTCTGTCAAAAATATTTCTCAGTCTCTCAATATGTTCTTGAAGAGATGTACTGAATATGACAATGTCGTCTAGGTATACCAAGCATGTCTCATTTTGAAGTCCTCTTAGGATATTATCCATAACACGTTGGAACGTACTTGGAGCATTTTTGAGTCCAAAAGGCATTCTTTTGAATTCATAATGCCCGTTTTCAGTCGAGAAAGCTGTCTTTTGTACGTCATTCGGGTTCATCTCAATTTGATGAAACCCATTAGCTAAGTCCAGTGTTGTGAAGTATTGACTTTTTCCGAGTTTGTCTAATATGTCCGTTATGTTTGGTAGGGGGTATTTGTCATCTATAGTTTTTTCGTTCAATTTACGATAGTCACTTACTAGTCGCCATTTTCGTTGTCCTGAAGCGTCAAGTTTTTTTGGGACTATCCAAATTGGGCTTGACCAAGGAGATGTAGAGTTTTGAATTATGCCTTGATCTAACATTTTAACATTTTATTAATCTGACTTTTTACTTCGGTTCTATGGACTTCGGGATATCTGTATGTCTTTGTGAAAATTGGTGATTCGTCAGTCAAGTTAATTTTGTGTTGGATATTGTTGGTAAAGGTCAGGGGTATTTTGTCACAATAAAAGATGTCACGGTATTCTAAACATAAATTTCGGATAGTTTGTCTTTCTTCATTATTACAGTGATCAAGACGAAGGTTCTTCAAATTAGATTTTAGAACATTATCTTGTTCTTGGTCCAAATAATCATCGGTTTTCATTTTTTCAATAAAATTGAGTTCACAAATATTCAAAATTTCGATATTGAAAGGGTTATTGATTTTGATTTTCACTGATTCAGAACTTGAATTTGATATTGATGAGATCGCAAAATAGTTTTCGATATTTACAACTGCGCGGGGAGATTCTATTTGTTTATCAAAATGTATATAGTCCAGGTATCCTATGCCTTTTTCGTGGTTGACTGGTATTTTAACGATCTTACTAGTTCTTGCAGGAATATCTAAAATGTAATTGTTCAATTGAAGTTTACTTTTCAATTGCGTTAATTCCTCAGATTCGTAAATTATAGGAATCTTGACATATGGAGTTGTTATTGATTTTGATTGAATATTTACTGAAGCATGTAATTGTTTCAATAGGTCTATGCCAATCAGGCCATCATATTTTTGACTAAAATTGAATAGATAGAATTTATGTGATTCATTTACTTTAAAAACTTTAAAAACAGGGATTATCATAACTTCGTTGTGGTAACTGATGTTATGAGCCGTTTGTATATTGAAATCTTCATTGAAAATAAAATGTCTGTAAAATTTGTAAGCTAAATTTGGATTCATAAGGCTTCTTGTACTACCAGTGTCAATCAGGAAATTAGCATTTAGTTCAGGAATGAAAATGTATGGTAAATTTGCTTTTACTAGGTTTATGTTTAAAATCATGTTTGAGTCTCTGGGTATCGATCTACTTGAAAATTTACTTGGTCATAATTCGGTGATGAAAAATTCTGATGTACTTGTTGATTTGTTTCTTCACTTGGAAGATTGTTATACTGTGAATAATCGGGATCGGATTGGTCGTTACAGTAACCGTTTTGATCATAGTCGTAGTAATCATTGTCAAAATTTTCCTCTGGTGTGTTTGTGTTCTCGAAAGGATTATCGAATTCTTCAATGTTGAGTATTAGTAAATGGTTTTTGGATTTGAGTAAAACGGGTATTTTCAGATGATGTATCCATTGGTTCAGGTTGGAATGTTCTTCTGGTTATTTGACTTTGAGGTTGATTGCGAGTCATTTGACTATTATTAGGTCTGAATTGATTTTGACTATTTTGAAAGGGTTGTCTTTGGAAATTATTCTGCATTTGTGGTCTCTGAAAATTGTTTTGGAATGAGGGTGATTGAAAATTATTTTGATATGGTGGTCTTTGGAAAGAATTTTGGAATGGTGGTCTTTGGAAGGTATTTTGAAATGGGGGTCTCTGAATATTATTTTGGAAAGGTCTTTGGAAATTGGGTGATTGTGTTGTTCGTGGGTTTTGTCTACTATTCATCGGAGTAAGTCTCTGTCCGGGTCTATACATGTTTTGTGTATTAATAGAATTACTTTTTGATGCACTGTATAGAAAATTTTCCTCTTCAATTACTAAAGACATGGCTTTTTCCAAACTATCTGGCTTGCGAAGCCGTATATTATTTTGCAATTGACTAGGAAGTCCTCTAATAAACGTTTTGAGTGCTGAATCGTCATAACTTTTGATTCTGATGCTTTTTTCTGTCATAGATAGATTTTCTGAATTTACTTTAGATATCAAAAGGCTTCTAGAATCCTGGCAACGCATACCAAAATTATAGGGAGATTCGTTTCTGAAAGGACTCAAAGCAATTAAGTCTTGAACTAGACAATCAATGTTTCTTTGATCTTCGAAACTAAGTTTTAAAGCGTTTTCGATTTCTGTCCAGGTTTTTAATTCGGTACGTGAACCTATCAAACTGAGAGCTCTGCCTGTTAGTTTTCCAAGAAGTGCTCGTATGATGTATGTATTTAGTTGTGGGTTATTATCACTTCTGAAATTATCAATTAAATTGTCGCAACTACCTAGGAAGATTCCTAATGTATGCGGATTTCCATCAAAATTTGGAATTGCATCTACAAAGAGTCTCAAAAGAGTATAGTTTACATCTGATGGAGGTGCTATCTCGTTTATTGTTTCTAACTTTGAACTCAGTGGATTGAATGAATTTTTCAATAACTCAGTTAATTGGTCGATATCTGTAGCATCTACCATTGAATGTCACAAAAATTGAAAATGAATTCACAATAATTGGGGTTATTGGGAATGGTAAATATGGATATGAGCAAAATCACTTACAGTAGAATTGCTGTCTTCATTTTTCTCGTTTCTTCTTAATCCTAACTTATGCTAACTGGTTTCGGCGATGTGGTCCTCTGCCAGAGTTCCCAAATTTTCGGCGATGTGGTCCTCCAATTTGGGCTGGTGTTGGCGATGTGGTCCTTCACCAGGCTTCTTGATGCTTTGGCGATGTGGTCCTCCGCTTCAAGTGTAGTTTCTCGAGTTTTTCAGTCTTTTCGCGAATCCACTATTTTTTGCCGTTAAACTGTTGATACAGACCGGTAAAAACGCGATTTTTGTCGTCAAAACCGTTGGGCAAATCCTACCGACTGTGCCAATTTTGAATTCGATAGCGGAAAGCGAATTTTTAAAAAACAACAAGTAACTATGATGAACTTTATTCAAGAGATGAACAATTGAGAAAAAGCCGGCAAATAATGAATGCAACTGGTTTTATTAAACAAATGTGCTGAGTCGGGTGCATCTCTGATGCTGGTGGAGAGGGTACACGTGGCTTCCCATAACTTGACTAGAACAGACTATAGTACACCGTCAATAGTGACTCAATCGGCATCGATGACTTTATTCTTGATAATTATATAACTGCTGAATATTTTGCAAGCACGTTCCGTCTTCTCTCCGCATTGAGAGATATGTTTCTGTATCTGACTGGTTTATTAGGGGAATTTGTTCAGTCTCAACACAAGTTGATATTGTTCAAAGTGAAATGATTTCATTTCTACACCCGATATTCAAAAATAGGAACTTCAATTCCACATCAGCTGAAACGAGAGGATCTCTCTTTGTCTGTCTGTCACTCTGTCTCTGCCCCTCTTCTCACCTAGGAATTGGTATTGTATATTGGTTATTGTTTCTCGTCATTGCGATATAGATCCTCAGTCGATACCGGTTTTCTCTATAACTTTGAACTATTTATCGGTTGATGATGGGCTAATATAAGCCCAAAATTAGTTACTTTGATGATCTTCGACCATTTCAATGTGAGTTGTGTAGATGATTCTGGGTTTCTCATTTATGAAGTGCACTACTCCATGTTGAGATACTATGAACTTCTTTGAAATTCCATATTGTAGAAACTTTATGAAGTAATCAATACATAATATACACGATAACGTGTAGAAACCAATGCTAGAATAAAATCCGTATGTCTATAACACAAATATATTTCAAATTTACCACGACCCGTCGATTTTCATACTCGAGAATCTATATTTTTCACAGAAAATTCTCAACCACCTGTCAACCTCCTATCCTACAGATCAAGTCCCTTGAAATTTCCAAGCTACATTTTGCGAGAAAAGTATTTCATATCTCTGAACACCGGTATATCCTTTCGAATTGGGTTGAGCCATATACGCAAGAAAGATTCGAAATTCATCCGAATAATTGTCTGAATAATTGGTTATAATTGGTACTGGTTTATTTTATACTTGTTCAGTTGACATACCTTCATTTAAAATACGTTTTTCATACTAACTTCTATTACATTGAACTTATTCGTAGACGGACATTCAGTATAAGAACTCATTTCACATGTAGGTAAATTTACTTCACAAATAAAACGAGATTAAGACATAAATATCAATGAATTTTGAATATTTTGTCTCCTCTCCCGTGGAAATGGCTTGACAGAATTCGAAAAATTGACTGCTGTATAGAGATTTGGAATACCTCTTTACCACAGTGTTACTCTAGTAATCTCGTACAATTTGAAGATTTCGAAGTGGTTGATCTGTAAGGTGGTTGAGAGGTGGTTGGAAATTTGCATTAAGAGATAGTATATTACACACCGAGGTGGAAAGTGATTCATTCCTGTCGTGAGATCAGTTAGTTAACCGAGACGCAAAGCGTCGATGACAGCTTCAATTTCGAGACAGGAATGAAACTTCCTACCAAGGTTTGTATACTATTTTATCAACAACCATCATATTTCGATCAGAATCAATAAATCAATGTTTCGTTCTGAACATACCTGAATCATTACATGGGTGAGGGCGGAAAGTGAGGGCAGGAAGTAGAGGTGTGTAATGTGACACTTCCCAACCTTCAATGACATTAGTGATGACAACATTACATATATGGTTGTGAATAAAATGATTCATCTCGACCTATCCGAGGGTATTTTTGAAAAAAATCTTGTTATAGACATACGGATTTGAATTCATCATACGTTTTGAGACTGAAAATTTGATAAAATATCAAGCGACTTGAATCCTACATCACTTAGTATGTAGAGAATTCGAATATATTCACGAACACACTTGATGAATGACGCAATGTTTTCTGGGGAAAACTTTCCAACGTTGGTATATTCATACAGTGCAAAAGTTAATTCGAGTATCTGTTATCCACCTTTTTATTAGCTCTAAGAAAATACTTACGCCTCAACTATTTCTAAATAGCTTGAGCACGTAATTGGAGTAGAGTTTTTTGAGAGCAGTCGAAAATCCAGTGGGTTCATAAACACAGGGAGTAACTCGAATAACCAGGAAAACTAAAATTTAACATTCGTCTGCTGGCTGACGATTTGAATCTCCCTATTAATACTCCTATCTAATTTTTTGAGAATTTGCAATCTCCAACAAGCGATTGATGGGCTGTTTGTTTATCCATATGGTATTATCAAATGTCAACAATTTCGAATTTTCATTTCGACGAATTTCATCATGTCCTGACTGAATCTGTGTATTGATTACATGCAATGTTTTATTCAAATAATTATTTGTTTTAGGTTTTATTCGCCGTTTGTAGTATGACGAATGGTACAGCTTCAGATAAGGCAGAAAGTGCACGTATACTCAAGTATGACTTCGACAATATTGGAACGGGATCTTATCGATTTGGGTATGTTTGAATACGAAAGTTCGAAGTTTTGCTGAACGTGGGTGAATCTCATCCAACCATTCTACTCTTGGATATATCAGCAGATTCAAAATCTATCGACATTGTGATAATGAAATTCAATTGATGGTGAAAACAATTAAAATAATTGTGTGATGATATAATATTCCTCTATCTATGACAACAAAGATACCTACATCGTTATAGATTCTATAACAATTGGAGAGTAGTATTTTTCGAGATTTTATATTCACAGTCATAATTGCCTTGATACTATAGCTAAATAGATATCACTGTATGAAGGAGAGTACTGAGTTATTGAATAATATATATTTCTCACGCTACAGCAACCTGATGTCGAAGTTGGTGAAACTGAGAAATATAATTCCTCCTTTCGTGTCATTTGGCTACTTCCTTCTATATCATCTTCTTCGTTAATGTAGAGATTTGTCGTAAAAAACAGAAGTCTGCTCATGTTTTTTATCACTTGTCTGTTCAAATATTCTACAACATTTCTCCCGAATATTTTTGATTGAACAGACTGTAGCCTTAACGGTTACCCAAGAAAACTCTGAGATTTCTGACATTGACATTGACCTCACGTTTTGATAGCACCAGCTGGTGACACTGAAAATGTTAGCCACCATATCACATATCAATTGTTTTGTCTGATTATATTCGAAACATTCACCCAGCTGACATGACTACTAATCCAATGTACTTTTGTGACAAACTTCACGTATCCTTCGGTACTTATTGAAGGAAGCGACTGATTAATTTCAGGGTCAGGTTAAAAGTTCGATTCGTAATCACAGAGCTGTTATTACCAACTTGATTTCAGAGAACATCTGTGATATTTCAAATGAAATTATTTTTTGGCCAGCGACACGAAAGTAGTCCATTTTGAATCCGGAATTAGCTCTTGAACTGCAATTTCCACTACTGACAGGAGCATACGTATGTTGCTAGACAGCACTTTCAGGAACTGAAAAGTATGTTATAATATGTAATCAAGAATAAACAAGAATGTAACGATTGGTTATTTGGGTTGGGACGCATACCTGATCTGTTTTCGATTTTGGCAGATTTATCATCTCATACTCACGATGAATGTATGATCATACCATGAAGTTGAGTATTCTTGTTCTGATCAGGAAAGCCTTCAAGTTTTGCATCCCTGTTTTATGTGTAGTTTTCTCGTTATTCTTGGGATCTGTTCATCTGAACTTGTGTTTGAATAATCGTAGCCAGCAATAACTTATCGCCTCAGTGAAATATAGAGGGGAATAAATGATCGCTATTTTTTTTGTTGAAATGCTCCCAGTAGAAGATTCTTGCGTGGTCTGAGACTCCTCCTCAAGGTTGGGAGGGAATATGACCTTGAGGAGGAGTGAATGCAGCCTTGAAGTCTGCTCGTGAACTTGAAGAGGAGTGAATTTGGCCTTGAAGTCTGCTCGTGACCTTGAGAGGAGTGAATGCGACCTTGAAGTGTGTTCGTGATCTTGAGAGGAGTGAACGGTTGCCGCGAGATTGGAGTAACCGTGAGAGTGAAGTAACTTCGAGAATTGAATGGCCTCGAGAGGAGTGCCGGTTGCCTCAAGAGTCATTCAGGGATGTTTTATGGAAGTGGGGTGATGATGATGGTGATGATACGTCACACATCTCAATATATATAAATATAACATTCTGCGTATATTAGAGCATAGTGCCAAAAATACCATTGAACATAGGCAATCTGCTCAGATACGTGAGAATATATATATTGATATTGAGTGCGATAAAAGTGTTATCTGTTTCATGTGAGTACAATTATTAATATTATATATTTTTAATCCTCTTTTCACTCAACGGGAAAATGACTGCTTCAAAAATTGATCTAGTTGCAATTAATAATAGAATAAATGAAGAGAATGAAGTTATCAAACAAGTTCTCATATCATCATTACCCTTGAATAAAAATTATACCATACGAAAAATATCGTTATGTGGTACGAGATTTGGTAGGAGTGGTAGTGTATTATTGTATGATAAAGAAAATGAAGTGTCTTTGAAATGCTGGTTACCAAAAAGAGTTTTAGATCTGATGAAAGAAAGTGACATTGATGAGATAAATTCTTCTAACGGCCTTTATACTTTAACATATTTGGGTCAGAGCGAACCTATATTTTCTGGTGCGAAAACGAGGGCTCTCATCAAGTTTGACACGTTAGGAATACATGGATAGAATAATATTCCTTCATTAATTTGGTAATGATAATAATAATAATAATAATAATAATAATAATGATAATCTTAAGAATGTTTAGAATAGTGAAAGGGGTTTAAAACTTATATATTAATAATTATTATACTTACATTCTACATATTATCACTTCATCGCGAATTATTGATTGGATATTCCACTTTATTTTGGTAAGTAGTTCACTTTGATGCAAATGATTCAATGTGAACATATGATTCTCACCTCGATTAATTACCTTAATGTTTTTTTGTTTCCAGAAATAGACACACGTTCCTGATATTATGTGGATGCATTATTCTAGTCAATTTTGGCCGACTGCAGAAGATATCGAATCATCTGTGAGAAGGTTGAAATGTCAGTTCACGGAGTTGGAGCGCGACGCACTTCACGCAACAAATTATGACATAAGTATTTGCTTGGATCAAGAACAAGTTCAGCAACTACAAAAAAAAGCTGAAGAATATAGAATGGGTTATCTTCTATGTGCCAGATTTGAATATGGTAGTCTTACTTTAGAGCAATTCCTCGAAGCAATGATTGAAGAGGACATGGAACAATTTCTTCATGAATTATTCGATTTTCTTCCAAATTATCTTGTTCGTAAATATAATTTGGAAGAAATTCTAGAAGTATCCGACACCGAAGAAGAAGAACAAGAAGATTCCGGATATTCAACAGAACTTGAGAGCAATGAAGAAAGAGAGAAGAAAGAGGGGAGTTAGTGTTTCCATATCATAGGTACTCTATCCATATGATTCATAATCAACTAACCTAAGTCAACCTAACCTCTGATGTATATTTAATGAAATATAATGATAGTTAGAAATATTTTTGATGTGGCCAATAAAACAATCATTTTGTAGTGGGTGTAATCATTCGTCTTCCAATGATTTTAACGAATCTTATTCATAAGGTGTGTATAAATAGTAGAGATCGAGAACTACTATATTTTTTCGGAAGAACATATTTCTCTTCAATGTTAAATTAGTATTCGATTTCCTACCAAATAGAGGAGTACTTCTGGAAAAAAGTAAGCGTTTCCATATCGTAATATATGCATGTCATACATACAGAGTGTTTCAGTTTGTTTCTGTCTAACTTCAATGTAATGCCCATTGAGGTGAGAAGAAACTCCTATGGTTCGGAAACATGTATGCACTACTGATCTTTCTCCAAAATAAATGAGGATTCCAAAATGATTTTAATTTTCGGAAAAAAAGCAAGGGAGAAAAATCTCCAATATAATAAATCCCATACAGACATCACTGGTCGAAATATAAAATATCTTCAACATCAAAAAATGCTTATTGGTGCTCAGTGTAGGTGCATGTCAAATTTCGTGAAAATATCTAGAACAGTCGTATTTAGATTATGATGAGAAAACGAATCGTTTCTTAAAATTTCAAAACCCTATAGCTCGAAACTTAAGAGGTTTAGGGCATATATGTTCATATATGAACTTTTTATTTTCAAGACGAGCTATGAAATCACATTCTATATATTTTTTTGCCATCAATTGAATTAAATCCTGTTATAACTCAATGAATTCGATCTTCGCATAATATTTATGTACATACCTACTTCGAAATAATTTCGAATAAGATTTCTCATTTTATGATCACAACGAATTTGGGCCTTTAGGAACCATTTTATGATCAGAACAATGTGTATAACACACAAAAGTTGCTATAAAGTATATGATAGGGTATGGGTGAGTAAAAATACAAATAGCGAAGTATTTGAAAATGAATAATGTTGTTTTTTGGAGAAAGTGTGAAAGTTTCAAAGTTTCATTATATCACAGAGAATGGTTTTCACAGGTATTCATTGAAGGAGTGTGGAACATTTGCTCCATTGTTGAAATTTAGTTGTTTGTCAAATGTAGAAAGCTGGTGCTATATAGGTACCTGATAATATTATACAAAAGGTAAGGTATAAAAGCTTCATTTGAAGGTGAATAATGTTTTTTTTTGGAATAAGCGCCAAGGTTTTTATGGTTTCATTCTATTATAGAAAATCGCATGTTAAAATTATTATGATTGCCAGAAATGATTTTAAAAGGGTTACGACGATGGTATTCGAAAAATAAGTGTGAAGATTTCTAAAATATTTGCGCTATTGTTAAAATTCCGTTCTTTGTCAAAATGTAGAAAGTGGCTGCTATACCTACCTAGTAATATTCCACATTGTAGTAAAATGTAGGTAAGTATAAATATAATCTGAATTTTGGTTATTCACTTAGTCTTCTCACTAGTTTTCAGTGTTACAGTTGTATACCTATAAAATTTTTTGAAATGTCTACCACCAAGGAAATGCTTTACAATTTGTTCGGATATACCGATAGTGAGTTGGATGAAATAATACAAGAGTTAGAAAATGGCGACGAATGCACTGAGTCGAATACTCGAGGTGGCAGCGATGGGAGTGATCCAACCGGGAACGTCGAGGACAGAGGTGTCCCCATCTCTTGTACCCCAATTCGGATTAACCTCAAGAGGAAGCCCTCGACGGACAACGGTGGAAATTGGGAAGTAACAAACCAAAAACTTTCAAATTCAGCAGATGCATCGAACAATAAGCTTGATATGGTGGCGTATGTTGAGTCGGGTGGAGCATTCGACAATATTTTGTCGTTCCCACCAATCAAGGCATATGCTGCCATGAGTAAGAGGGCGAAGAAGGAGATTTCCGAGGAAACAAAAATTTTGGGAGAATGTTCGATAAGAGAACGCGAACTTGAGGAAGGTTTTCAGGAAATCGAGAAGGAAGAAGAGAGAATAAGAAAACGAATAAAGAAATTGGAGGAGGACAAAAAACAACATTTGATAAAACAGAGTGAGAATTGTTCTACAAGAAGACAAGCCAGCGAAAAGTTGAAGAATGCCGAAGAAGCATTAGGTGTGGCCACAAAGATGTACCAGGTGTGGCATAAACAGATGTCGGAAGCGTTCGAGGGCGACAGTCGATAATATGTAAGTAATTCAGTATTCTATGAGAAGTTCACAGTTCTTTTTTCTTTACTTTTTTTATTGGAAACTATTTCGCATGTCATAGTATAGAATATATATATATATATATATATATATTGTTGAAATTCGAGATTATTCAATTTTAGGGATTTTTTTTATGTCTAAACTATTCATTATTGACCAAACCAGCTCACATGTTTTTATCTTAACTTTTCATTCACTATCACTTAATATTGAACACATACAGAAATGGTGCAGAATTCTAAACTTATTCCCTCATAACAATTTTATTCTGATATTTTTCAATTTTCAATTATTCTTATCACAGTATCGAATATATATATATATATATATATATATATATATATATATATATATATATATATATATATATATATATATATAGGGTGATTCATTAAGAATGGACTAATGATAACAGAGATAACAGATAAGTTGTTGAAATTCGTGATTATCCAATTTTAGGGATTTTTTTTTATGTCTAAACTATTCATTATTGACCAAACCAGCTCACATGTTTTTTATCTTAACTTTTCATTCACTATCACTTAATATTGAACACATACAGAAATGGTGCAGAATTCTAAACTTATTTCCTCATAACAATTTTATTCTGATATTTTTCAATTTTCAATTATTCATATCACAGTATCGAATATATATATACAGGGTGATTCATTAAGAATGGACTAATGATAACAGAGATAACAGATAAGTTGTTGAAATTCAATTTTAGGAGTTTTTTTTGTGTCGAAACTATTCATTATTGACCAAACCAGCTCACATGTTCCTATCTTAACTTTTCATTCACTATCACTCAATATTGAACACATAATAGGTGGTGCAGAATTCTGAACTTATTTCCTAATAACAGTTTTATTCTGATATTTTTCAATTATTCTTATCATCACAATAGGGGAATTTTGTGAGAACAAGTATATTTCGCACATTTAATGTTGAATTATTTCCAAACTAATTATGATTTTACCATTCGCAGGTCCTGGTAGAAGTCACCTCGAGGCAGACCACCACACTATCATTATTATTATTATTATTATTATTATTATTATTATTATAAGGTATTATCATTATTATTATTATTATTATTATTATTATTATTATTATTATTATTATTATTATTATTATTATTATTATTATTATTATTATTATTATTATTATTATTATTATTATTATTATTATTATTATTATTATTATTATTATTATTATTATTATTATTATTAGGTATTATCATTATTATCATTATTATTATTATTATTAGGTATCATTATTATTATTATTATTATTATTATTATTAATGCTGTAAACAATGATAATATCAATTTGGAACTCCAAGTTTCACTTCTCACATTACCCTTTACACGAATGTGAAATGGTATATTGGATAAATAAATGTTTTGTGTTCTATTCTTAACATGTGTATATATTTATGTGATAATGAAAGATACTTAAATCGCAGGCTGATCGAAAAAAAACATTTTCGCACATTTATTTTGAATCTTCAATATCAGAAAATATATCAGGGATATATCTAGTACAAAGTGAAAGTTATTCAAAAAAAAAAAGAGAAGAATATAATTTGAATTTGTTCTAAAGGAACCTCTCACACATGATATCCTCGATATATCATTCAAAATACACATCACATCATAACCTCCTCGCAATAGACTATATGAATTTTTCTCAATATAAAACATACTTTTTTCAGAATATATATTTCACGCTATTGAACTAAGAGTTGGAAAAAAATATTGAACAGCCATTTTCTGATTCGCCGTAGAAATAATAAAATTTTCATTGTACAGGGTGTTTCTTGAGTAGGTACGTGTAAAAAAAAATCAGGGACATGTTGCTGATGTCGAAATAAGAAGAAGAAGAAACGTTTGTATAAACATATGCCCGCAAGTTATTCATTTCTGAGATACAGATTGTCATAGTTTGCTTCTTATTTCAGTTTTTGAGAATGAATCCCAAAATAATCATGATATTCGAGTGAAATTTATTCTGACGTCAGCAACATTTTCCTGAGTTTCTTACACGTACTCAAGAAACACTCTATATACATGGTGATTCATTAGGAATGGGAAATCTCTGAACTACAGATAGTAAGCACTAAAATATCAAGATTGAGCATAATATGCTCCAAAAGAATGTTGCTGGTTTAGGAGATAGAGGGTATTCTAGGGGAAGATTATACGTCAAAATTGCTCAATAACTTTGTAAATTTTAGCGGCATGAATATAAAATCTCGTAGTTTCAGGTTCTCTGACATAAGGGATACGAATTTGCAACTTATTTTGTGATTACTCATTATCGAAGTTAGATAAGTTAAACCTGAGACACCCTCTGTACCTATATTTCAATCTTGATTTCAATATAAAATTGTATCCCCTTTTTTTATTGTTTCCAGGACCTATTCATATTTTTCATACAATAAATATCATCTGAGGTTATGATTAATGGTATTGCACCACCTGAAGCTCAAATATGGAAAATATGAATTCAGGCTATAGGAAATCTGAATGGAATGAAAGACATTTGTAGTACTTTTCATTTTCACCTTTTATTGAATAAAATACATATACGATACAATAAGTTCCTGAATACCCAATTATAATATCAATTATAATAATTATTATTACATTGTGATATGTTTATGACGATCATCGAAAGGCGAATCGGTATAATATAGTGTTCATTCATTCATTCATTAATTTAGCACCCATCTGTATGGAACCATCCAGTGCGCTGTACGTCAAGAATGCATCATGGAGAATCAGTGCGTAGACTTTAGTGTTAGATGGAAACTTTGTCTTGCGAGTTTCAAACTCCAACTTGATATCAACGGTTGAGGCTTTCATTGCATCAGGCTGATGGTAGCAATCGATGATGAAGAGAGGATTTTTCCTAAATTCCTCGATACTCATCATTGGTTCACCCATATCTTTACCGTAGTAACTCCGTTGAAAATTGTCGTATGCATAATAAGCTATGGCGTCCAACTTTTTATCGAAATCCAAATTCCATCGCTCGTATGGGTAAACTTCTGAATTCAAATATAGCCGGATATTGTTGACTCCAGCATGAATGAATTTTGTGATGTCCTTGGAAACATTATCTGTATGATCCGTGTGTTGGAATCCAATTATAACGTATCGAGGACGCTCGAGGCTCGAGGTTGTTTTTACAGCCCAAATATCTGAAGCTGTTTCACGAATGGTTGGTAACTCATACAGATCCCACATTCTGTATGCAATTTTTACTTTTGCCGTCGCATTTTTATTCAAACGGTTCAATAGTTTCAATTTCTGCTTATCTGACGGCATAACATGCCTTATTCTCCACTCGATTTTGTTTAACTCAATATCTGCATCACAGTCGCCCATGTAGGAATTTTTGAATGAGCGAGCAATGATGAGTATCAATTCCTGCTTTATATTCAGAATACCTTTATTGTAATCCTCAGCAAACCCCATTAAATATTTGAGCGGTAGTTTGCCGCTAAAAATATGGGTCGATTGATCAAGAATAACCTGTTTTTCATCACATAAACCCCATCCAACTGTTTCTAGGAATTTAACATTCGATGCACCATATGAGATCATAGTTTTCATAGTGGTAGTTATGCCGGGTTTTCTTACCATAGATACTTGTTCACCCCCCATTTCATATCGGATTTCGTCGAAGAGAAAGGCCAGGGCATTATTAGATAGATAACATGGTTTTGCCGCTTCATGTGGTCTGAATTTTCCCTCAATATAAATGTAGCTTTCAGAAATGTCGAGTATCAGATCTTGAAAATTGACGGCAATTCGTATTTCATCGGAATTTTTGAATGATGGTGAACCGTATGGCTTGTACGTATGCTCATGTAGGCTGACAAGCGAATGATCGAAGATTGGTTCTTCGAATACCTCCAACTGTAAGCTGGTGGATGTCGTGGAAACCATTTTCTTGCTGATTATAACTTTTTTCTTGGCTCCAAACCAATAGATTTCAAAAATTGAATGTCGCTCACAGACAATCTACGTCTATCCAGTTCAGCGGGTTCTGTTCGAATGAATCCAACACCGCGCTTTTTGCTCTTCTTATTACTATGGATGCCATAGAAGTTGGCGTTTGTTTTCGTTAGTGATACCAGCTTTGATTGGTTTCCAAAACAAAACCCCATTTTTTATCTTATATATATATATATATATATATCGATAATGTTCAAGTGAGCTGTTTCAATTCCAGTTTCACTATGATTTTCTCTCCTCGAAAATCTATCGGGTGATTATCTTCATCCAAAATTCTCAGTGTGATGTTGTCGATTAACTGACGCCCAATTGGGCTGATCGGTAGATATATAACATTTGTCGGCTCCTTTGACAGCTTATATCCAGGTTCAACATCAATATCAAACTCATACAGAGTATGCGCCTCTGCACCATTGGTGTAAGCACCTGCGGTAATATTACAATCAACTCTTATTAGTCGCACCTTCATAATATTCACCGGTAATGTAGATATATGTAACTGATTGGGTGGGTATACCCTTATTTTTTTCTGCTCGAATCCCAACACGCTGGCTATGGAATTTTCACACGCCGTTAGTATATTATACATAGACTTCATCTCACACTTGAGGGTATTATTATTGGCGCGAAGAAAAAAAACTTCATCGATATCACGATCATTTTGTTGTGTTTCGTCAGCTATAGTTTTTTGTATGACTCTATTAATTTCATCTATCTCGTATACACCTGGCGGTATAGTAACTATGTGGGATGTAGAAACAGCTCCTTCGAAGGTGTAATAACCAATTTTATTGTTTTTCTCATCTATATTGAGTATAGAGTTGTATGAGTAGAATCCATGTAATCCTAAACCATAAGTTTTTTTCACATCTAGTTCAATGGGTGGGTAGAAATCAGCAGTCAAAACATTGCTATCTCCTGATATAGTGAACGTTTGTGACATGTTGTTTTGTTTTTTTTTTGGAGGGGGAGATAACAAAAAAACAGTGAAAACTATAGCATACGTCAATTTAAGCAGCGCGACTCATTAATGTGTGTCGGTCATACAACCTTATTGCTGCATGCACAAATGAAGAATGTTTCGGTTTTCAGTAGTCGAAGGGTTGATATCGAATTTATTTTCAGTTGCTACATTTACATCATTCATCTGACAGAAACAACAGAATATTCTTCTTGGTGTTGGCCCATCATTGGTGTCACTATCCTCCTCCTCCTTCTGTTTCGTGTAATGTTTCTCACAAAATCTATATTTTGATATATCTGGATCTTTTTGTAATTGTTCCGGCAATTTATCCCACACTAAAGCAATCTCATGTGAGGCACACCCTATGAGAACTTCTTTCGGCATGTCAGCAAGTTGTTTTTTCGACATTTTCAATAGAGAACGTAGTCGCGAATAAGCCAATAATGCATGCCCCATCCTCTTGATACTTTCCCTATCCATTTTTTTCACGATTTTTGGTGGTGCTGCTGGTGTTATTGTTAGACGATAGAAATTTCAAGCACAAGTGACCACACCAGACTGTGTTGTAATCCTGTTGACGCTCGTAGTTATATGTAATTTTGATGGCTCCTGTCGATTTAGATCCTCTTTTCAAATATTCCACCAACTCCTCAGGTGGCGGTAAATCACCATAACTATCATAATAATCCACTGTTCCATTCCATTTCTTCTTATATGCAACCCAATGTGTACCTCTACCTCGGCTACTATCGAGATTTATTATGGCTGATTCTATGCGACGCGGTCCTAGTTTGGGTAGATTGTCTCTCATAAATATACCTCGAAAGTGTGGTACTTTCATTATATCTATATAGTGTAATAGATCAATGTCGGTTAAGGCCCTTCGAGGTAACTCATCTAGTTTTTTGAATTCTGCGGCTTTAGATAAATACCCAACCCTTTTCGGAACGGTTTCAAATAAACTCCTTTGCCAAGCTTCCCAAGAGCGATCGCCTCCATATTTTCATTATGTCGATTCGCTTCGGCGAGTTGTTGTCTACTCTCTTTAGCCGAATTGATGGCGCGAGCTATACCAGCACTACCTGCAGCCAAACTTCCCAATGCTGATAAGCCTGCGAAAATGGGTATGAGCGGAAGAATACCGCCAACTTTTGGAATTGGTATTATCCGAGGTGTGCGAATATTATTCTTTCCACCAGCGATCTTAACGAATTTTCGAGCAGCTCCAATTGCCATTTTGGATGTCTTTGCCAAATTTGTGATGAGTTCCCCTTTTTTTCCAATTCCGCGTAATACGTTGCGGACTTTGTGGACTATTCCCGATCCAAAAGCAATTTTTTTTTTACCGCTCTTCGATTGATTCTTCCTTTTCCTAGGTGTGCGATTTTTTTTCATCCCACCACTTGCCGTCCCGCATCCCATACCGAAGCGCCTCTTTCCCTTCATTATGTTGGTGACCAACCAAGATGAAGTCCTCTCCCCTAATTTGGCGTCCTTCGATTTAACACGCTCCCAGGCAGCTTCCTCTAATTTTTTGTCAGCTAAATGTCTCGCTGATAAATCGTTCGGGTATTCAAGGTATGCTATGTCGTGTTGCCTGCAAGCTTTATCCAACTGATTTATACCAGGATCGCCGCGAGCCAGTCTTTTTTGTAGTTTTGTTCCGGGTCCGCAATATTGGTAACCACCAGGAATGTATAATTCAAACGGTAATTTATTGATCAAGGTATTGACAACTCCTTCACCAATATTTTGTTTCCGACCACGCCTATTTCCTTTTTTATGATTAATATTTTTTTTACAACTAATCGATGTGTTAGGCATCACCTTCATAATATAAATGAGTTGTGTAATGCTCGCACCGCCTTATATATCATTCAACCACCATACAAGGAAGATAGTGCAACAGAAAGAAATATTCAATGTAGAAAACTTTGATGAGAAAGTAGGGTTAGGACACAATATTGGTTCAACCCGCCGACATGGACCTCTGTTCCCTAATACGATTCGCGCTCTCATAATTGGTCCATCGAATTGTGGAAAAACCAATGTTATGATATCACTTCTCACCAATGACAACGGCTTACGTTTCGCCAATATTTATCTCTATTCGAAATCATTATATCAACCCAAGTATGAGTACTTACGTGCGGTATTGGATCCGATCAAAGATTTGGGATTTTACACATTCAATAATAATGTGGATATAGTGGAGCCTGCAGATGCGAAATCTGATAGCATTTTCATATTTGATGATGTTATATGTGAAAAACAGGATGTGATCAGGTCATATTTTTCCATGGGTCGCCATAAGAATGTGGATTGCTTCTATCTGGCGCAGACATATTCCAGAGTACCTAAACAGCTGATCCGCGATAATTCAAACTTCATTGTCATGTTCAAACAAGACGATATGAATCTACACCACATTTTTTCCGATCACGTGTCTCCAGACGTGACATATAAACAGTTTCGAGAGATGTGTGCACAGACTTGGACAGATAAATATGGTTTTCTCGTTATCGATAAAGATAGTGAGATTCATGAGGGGCGTTATAGAAAAGGATTCGATAGCTTTATATATCCCTGACATTGTGTATTGTATAATTCATTTGATCTTCAGATACCGCAATGAGCATGTCTAGCGATAAGCAAAAAGAGGTGACTTCTGAAATACATCTCAAACGTGAACTTGTACAAGCAACCGATGCAGTTAGAAAGAAATTCAAAAGTATGAAAGCCGATCGTTTGGATAATCGAATTGCGCTCGAGAAAATATATGAACCACTGACAAATCCGCTGAAAATCATCTCAGCAGCTGCAACTTCATCAAGAGGGAATCATACTCCAACAGCCGCCGCCGCCGCCGCCGCCGCAGCAGCCACCTCACCATCCAAAATGAAGAATGTCAAGAAATTTTCGACATCATCTGTTTCTCAACCCACACATTATTCCACACCAAGGTCACATAACGATTTCGATGGTATGAAAACACCCATGAAGCACACAAATCCCGATGATTTTTCAACGCCATCATTATCATCATCATCATCATATCAACCTGGATATACAACGGTGATGGATACGCCACCTTCATCTACTTCACACATATCTACCGACGGTATAAATACTCCTGATGGGACTATTACTGCCAATAGTTTAGAGAGGCAATTGGAAAAACATTTGAATAATTTGAAATCCGGCGATCCCAATTATGATAGAATATATGGCGTTTACATCGATTCTGAAACGCAAACATTGAAAATGGGTAATATGGAAATTCGTTTCCCATCAAACACAATCGAATTATGGCGTGATAATAGGAGGAGCATGGTTTATCCAGCTACATCTGAACTATACAATTTGATATTTATGAAACATGTGCCGAGATCAATTGACGTTCAAGATAAACGAGCATATGCTGCTTTACTAGAGATCACAAGAGCCCCATATAAGAATTATGATATCAGAGAGGGGCTGAATACAAGCGCTAATGCAAAGAAGAAATATACGCAAGTTATCAAACCATTAATTGGTTCACCACACAGAATGCGAAGTCAGCAGCAAAGGAAAATTAAAGGAGGTAGAGTGTCGATGCAGCCAAGTATACCTTTCAGAAAAGTTCTGGGTAAACAACGTAAAGAATACATTTATTGGAATAAAGCTAAAGAATTGGTCGATCGATTGCGATTATTGTGGGGCTCTAAAATGGCCGGCCATACCGGGCACGATAATGAAATCATGTCAATAATAAAGGAGTTGCGTGAGGAAGGTATTGTGTACTAATTTGAATAGCTATAATAAGTATAAAATATCTAATAAAACATTAGTATATGGTTGGAAACTGAGGTGATTGCATAGGAAACAAAATAAAACATCACAACAACAACAACAATGAACATTAGTGCAACTAAAAGGCAAATTGTTAATGAATTACATAAACCTGCGAGACGCAACTTCAAGAGAAGAAGGACCATTGTTAAAGGTTTTGCAGATTTGTGGCAAATAGATCTGGCTGAAATGCAAACATATTCTGAAAAAAACCGTGGCTACCGATATATATTATTTGTCATTGATTGCTATTCTAAATACCTGTGGACACAACCTATTCGAAATAAAACTGGACCAGAAGTGGTGCGTGCCATGAATAAAGTATTCGAGAGGGCAGACTATTCACCGAAGAGACTGCAAAGCGATCACGGAAAAGAATTCTACAATAGCGCCTTCGAAAAATTGATGGTACGATACAAAATAAAGCATTATTCAACATATAGCACAATGAAGGCCGCAATTGTTGAGAGAGTGATAAGAACTTTGAAAAATTGGATATATAAAGAATTCTCTGCACGTGGTGAATATAAGTGGTATGATATACTACCGCATCTCACAGAGGAGTACAATGATAGAGTTCATAGAACAATCGGTATAAAACCTTCTGAAGTTACACCTACTACAATTCTGAGGGCTTATAGCCATCCAAAAATAGCACCAACGGCGAAATATCAGGCTGGCGATATTGTTCGCATAAGCAAATATAAGAGTGTATTTGAGAAGGGGTACACTGCAAATTTTTCCACAGAACTCTTCAAAATAATCAAAGTGAATGTTACTAATCCTAGAACTTACAAACTCGAAGATATGGAGGGTAATCCAATCGAAGGGTCTTTTTATGAATTGGAATTATTGAAAACCAACAATCCTGATGCATACCTAGTGGAGAAAGTTTTGAAGACGAGGAGAAAGAAGAAAGGAAAGAAAGGGAATGAAATTTATGTCAAATGGCTTGGATTTTCTAATCAGCATAACTCTTGGATTGATGAATCTGCAATTATTTGAAATGTTGATGATAAAATTATTTCTGAATATTGAAAATAGAAATTAATTGAGTATGATTTTGTGTGTTTCTCACAATATAAGTTTCCAGCCATAAGGAATAGTTGAAAAAAAAAAATAATGTGGTCAATTATATGTATGTATATATATATATATATTTATATTTATATTTGTAATATAATACCTAATATATATACTACTTCATTGAACCTATAAATTAGCATGATAACTCGTCGTGGGTCCTAGTGTCTATACTCCATACTCTTCATGAACGAAGCTCGTTATAGGCTTGATTTTCTCATCAGCATCAGCTAAACCCGTTATAGACTTAGTTTTCCTGCGTAAAAGCGACATCGGAATGACGTCAGTATTGAATAAATAGTTTTTCAATTCATTCATATCATCGTCGATTCGTTTTTCAGTCCTAACGAGGACTTCAATCAATTTATTGTCTTGCTTTGTTAACAATTCTTTTATATGGTCATTGACTCGTACTAGCTTTTTATCGAATTGATCTACCAATTCAGCACACTGTTTTTCGATTAGTATTCTGACATCATGCATTTGCATACAATCTGTATCATCCGTCGATTTACCTACATTCTTCAATCGTTTTCCCAACAAATTGTAATTTCCATCGGGATCTAGTGTGAATCCAACACCTTGTGGGCCTCGTATGGAATTCGATATTCTACCCCGTTTTCGACCAAATTTATCAATTGTTTTATTCATGCTTTCTCGTTGGAGTCTGAAGTGATAATGCCTAACTTTTTCAATATTTCAAAGTATATGAAGACAAAATGATGATACGAATGGAGGATATAGAATATTATAAGCCAACAAATAATTTATATATTATGTAAGAACAGGTGATAATTTGTTCTAGTAATAATTACGCCACTAATTCCATCTCTAATATGTGAAAGGAATGAAACACAGGAATTCGTCAGAATAAATATAATAATAATAATAGTAATAATAATAATAATAATAATAATAATGATAATAATAATAATAATAATGCTAATAATTGTTTGAAAAATAAAAAAGAGCAATTTACGATATTTACATAATATATACATTGAAATAAATTGGAAAAATTCACAAGTACTCTGGTATAGAGTTCAAGGTTGTGATTGTTCCATCAACATTTTTAATAATTCATCTAACCTATCATCTGAATTACTTGCTTGATCGCTTTGTGTCAGTTCATTTATTGCTTGCTCCAACCATAGCATATAACGTTCGGGGCTGGTTTGATAGAATTCAATATCGTTATGACCCCAAGGTAGAGTCTTAACTGTGTTGGGTATAATGAATCGTTTATCGTCATGATGTGAAAGTGCGACTTTATTCTTCATCTCGGTATAAATATCATGGCGATCGCTGCGGAAAGTATTCATTTTTCTAAATATCAAACCACCCTTCTCCACAATACTTTTATAATCGTCAATGGTTAATTGATCTCTGACAACTGCTTTGGAAATACCCTTAGCTTTTTTCAATTCATTACCCACAGATTGAACATAATATGCTTTGGCACCTGTACCATAGAAGCTTATGATAGGGTCGTTCGGGAACTCATCCTTCATGTTACCTACTATCGATTTAGTGATTGGCATATCAAACTTGTTATCTCTGGGATAATTAGACGTGTCGAAATATTCGATATTTTCCTTCATGAAATTGTAGAAGTTGTCTGTTTCTATCTTCAATATCAATGAATCTGTGTCAGTGTACAATAATTGTGACTTGTCACCGAATTTCTTCTTGATACATTCATATAGAAAGTCATATATAACAACTTTCGACACATCTAATATACTGAAGCCTAAATATAACGGTTTATCATAATGCACCCTTACTCTACCCATATGAATTGATACGAAATTTTCGTGAAATACTTTACATGACTTGAAATGAGGTAGCGCTATCAATGCATTGGCCCCTTTCTTGGATCTAACACTTTCCCAATGGGTAACAAGTTTGATATCACATCTTTTGTCAACATTTTCCATTGTTTTACCATAAACTGAGTTGACCATACCCTTATATAGATTTCTGTCTGCTTTATTCGTACTCTGATTACGCATTTCCGTATTTAAATCGACATAATTTTTCAACCAAGCTTTTTGTTGGAATTTCAATACTCTATGAATTTTCACTATCACTAAACCGTTTTTAATAGCCTGTTTGAGATTCCTATAGTGTACGATATAATTAACTTTATTCGACAGATTTGGAATCAGTTTTTTCAACTTAGATGCTGAACCGGGTGGTGCAATGGATTCAACAAGAAACGGGAGATCTGAGTGTGCATCATGTAATTCTTGGGGATAGTATACATCTACTTCAAGAACATATCCATAAGGTTCATCATCTGCAACGCTCATTATGTCTAACTCACTGATTTCTTGACTCATTAACCACCTGAAGCCGGAAGTTGGTAGCGGTTGTGACATACTATGACCATACAAGTTGGTTGCATCTAAATACATGATGTATGAAGAGGGGTCTGTTGGATTGAAATTCGGGAGGAACTTATTGTTCGCTACATGACTTCTCAAACTACATTGACTTATGCCTCCTCTGATACCTTTCTTGAAAAAATTAACCATGTCAATGTCAGTCAACAATTCCAATTCTATTTTCGTATACCTCAACATAGCATCCCATGATAATCCGGGTGCTGTATAATATTGACATGGGTCTAACTTATAGGTTTTCAAACAAACTTTACGAAAGTTTTCGAAAACATCACAAAGCAATAAAACATCCGATTTCAAATAGACGTCTGAATAATCACCAAGTGATTTGCATTCGAATATATTCCACACACGCTCAGCTCTTCGATAATCCTCATCTGAAATATGCTTATTGGATAAATTATCAAAGAAATCATTCTTCGTGGGAAATTCTTCATAATCCAATTTATCTATAGACGTTACGAAACTATATGGAAAAACACCTTTTTGTGTCATGTAGTTGAATTGTTCATGATTTGGAAAATATCTAGCAGTTTCCACAAATTGGTCTTTATCCAAATTTTCAGCCAACGATTGCAGGGGTTCCGTAAGGAATTTGTAACTATCCAGGAACCGCAGTTTCAGGAAAATGTCACGTTTTTCGCCATTTTTGCCCAAATAATCACCAACTAAAACATGTTTAGTAAATGAAATATATTTTTCCTTAGTTTGAGCGACACAATCCACTCTCTCTTCTTTATCAAATAATTGCTTAATGAATAGATGGCTGTCATAGCCGCTCAAATTGTGGAAAAATATTGGTATAAAATTTGGGAGTTTGTAATTCAAATTACATGATGAATGTGCTGCTCCAAATCTTTTTCTACCGGTCAGATGACAATGATCTCTGACTTTCACATCATCGCATTGGAAATGTTTATCACAAATCCCACACTCGGTGGCATTAGCAAAGTCCGTTTCTTCTGCTCTGGTTAATTTTTTCATTGGTACTACATTTTTCAGGTATAAATTATAAATGTTTTTCGCATCACTAATGAGATTAGATACAAATTCCTTTGCCACATCTTTTCCGCGAAATGTTACAAATTTCGTGATGGAATTATCGAAGGAGCATTTGATGAGATATGCGAATGAGTATGGTTCATGCACGAATGTTTTATTAGTATAAGATTTTTTCGGGTCGGGTTCATTAGTATGTATAGGCTTCAAAACTGATTCAAAATCTGCATATATAACAAAGGGTACTTCCATCTGTTTCTCAAAATTTTCGAACTTCAAAATATTTTCGGGTACTGTTTTACCGAATTTATCAACTCTATCCACTGTCGATGGTATTGTAGTCAATGTGTGGTTACAATCACTCAATTCATGGCGCAACAGTCTAGTTTCATTGGGAAAATTCATTAAACAGCCGTCACAAAAATATCTTCTACCTTTGTTGGCAGATATTTGACTGGACACTAATCTAGATAAATTTTTTATCCAGCAATAGTGGCTATTGCCTGAATCATCGGTGATGAGAAGTAAATTCACATGCTTACTCACCTTTTTTTTAGAATAGTATAATGGACCGATGACTTGATATTTTAATTGTTGCTTTTCAAAAAATTTTTCTAATCCATAGACGTTGATGGAACAATCGTTGAGGTTTTCAAATTTTGAGATGTTACTTACTTTCATTGGGAACTCTATACCAGTCAAATTCAAAACTGATGAAAAGTGTGGATATGATGACATCTCACAGGGTTTAGCAGTTGCTGGGTACAGAGCGGACGTCACAGCCCATGCAAAGCAGTACACATCTTGATTCACCACATTGATGACAGCTTTCTTATGCTCGATGAAACTTGGTAGCCTTATGTAGGAACATCCACGTAGTGGGCTGAATTTATTAATATTGATTTCTAGGAATAATATTTTTTCAAGAGCCCAACCTGTAACAAAGAATTTTATCCATTCACAATTCCAGTCAGAAATATGGATACATGAATAATAGTTATATAGAATTTTGATATCAACTCACCGGAATCGCGTTCCTCGAATTCCGTTGTTTGATTCACCATAATGTCCTTGAATGTGTTGAGATTGGTATCCAAATCGAGGGATGAATCTATGATATGATTTGGTGTCATAAAGGATTTAACATCGTGAAGATCCTGAGATTGAAGAATGTATCTACCAAATACCTCCATATTCACCTTGATGGTGTGGTGAATAGATATCATATTCCTTAATAAGGATGATATAGTAACCTTATTATCGGTAAAGAATGTATTGTAGTCCAAAATATCTGTTTTACACTCCAACCTATAGCTGATAATGCGACATTTGAATGCGTTATCAACCACATACACACCGTCGTTATAGTTGACACAGGAATTTGTACGGTGTTCTAATGTCCTTTTATGTGCAGCCATTTTATCGGCTGCAATGACTTTATTACAAATCGTGCATGTTTTCATGTTATTAGATATTGTTGGTGGTTTTGGGTGGACATCAGTCAACCGCGGCTCAATTGCATTAGGCGGACCGGTATTAGATGGGTCAGCATTAGGCGTTGCAGCATCAGACAAGTCAACATTTTGCAAACATGACACTCTTTGATGCCGTCGTAAATTATCACTTCGTGTGAAGGTCCGAGCACAAAAGTTGCAAGTCAACATTTTTTCGCATGTTGATGGTGGTTGTGGCTTGACATCAGTCAACCGCGGCTTCTTCGCATCAGATGGGCCGGCATTAGATGGAGCACCATCAGACAAGCCAACATTTTGCACACATGACACTTTTTTGTGACGCCGTAAATTATCAATTCGTGTGAAGATCTTAGCACAAAAGTTGCAAGTCAACATCTTTTCGAAAACAACAAGAACTGAAGAGGAGAACACTCAATGAAACTCACAAGAACTATGCTCAGTTCAAGGCGTTGGCAGGTTTTATAGAGGAAGGTAGGCGTGACGTTGCACTATCCCACTCTTTTCCCAAGTCACTCACCCCAAGGTCACTCCACTCTTGCGGCAACCGACACTCTTTCACTCCTCTCAAGATCACGAACACACTTCAAGGTCGCATTCACTCCTCTCAAGGTCACGAGCAGACTTCAAGGCCAAATTCACTCCTCTTCAAGTTCACGAGCAGACTTCAAGGCTGCATTCACTCCTCCTCAAGGTCATATTCCCTCCCAACCTTGAGGAGGAGTCTCAGACCACGCAAGAATCTTCTACTGCTCCCTAACCTGAAATTTCCCACATCTTCTTCCAATACCTGGCACTAGCGCGGTATTTGCAATTAGGGCTGACACCTGATCCAAATGATGTCATCGATTAATCGATTCGATCGAATTCACAAATATAGATCGCTCTATAGTTGTATTTATATTGAAACTTCAGTCCGAACAGTCGTGGAAATTCAATTAACCTGATTCGTGAATGCAGGTGAAATATTCTCACCACACGGATTATTTGTTGTATTGCATACATTCGGCAAGGCGTTCATTTTTCGGGTAGTATTGAATTTGTGCCTTCAGTCTCTAATGATATATAATGCATGTCAACGCAAATTGTAACGCAGTTAAATTTACTGTGGTCATGGTTCCATCGACTCACTCATATTTTTTTCATCGCTTGGAGCGCACGAAAGAAAATCCCTATAATGTTCAAAGAACATCGTTCGTTCCTAGAGAGGATAGTGACAGAGAGTAGGTATCGGAATTTTCCTGAACTTTTGGAGATCATATGTTGTTGGGAATACTTCCTCAGGCCCATTCTATGAATGAAGGAGTTCTGATAAAGTGCTGTTCGAAATCATTCGTGGTTGACTACGAGAGGATGGGCTGACTGAGTTTGTCTAGTTCGTCTGACTGATATTGCTAGTTGAGGATTAATAGCAGAGATTTCCGAAGAACATTTTTCGTGAAAGTATCGATAGAAAAGTGAAAGGTCGCCTACCTTTCTACAGAATGATGTCAAAGAGTGAGTGAGTGTGGCGTTATCCACCAGGCGAATGGCTTTCCTCTAGAGAGAATCTAAGAGCATCAGCGTATGTTTTGGTGCTGAATCCAATATGTGGGAACAGTATTCTAGATCACGCCGTACCTGCGTATCTTTGTAGATCATGAGAAGCTGTTGAGGTGTGAAGTAGCTTTTCGCACGGAACAAAAATCCAAGTTTTTGTGAAGCAGCTTTCGCGATGGATCTGACATGATCATCCCATGAAATAGTGTTGCTGATGAAAATACCGAGCATAGATATGGTGAGCTTGGTGGGGATGGTGGTGCCAATATCGGGCATACTGAGTTCCGCCTTTCTAGAGAAAATATACAGGCTTGAATTCTGGTGGCGTTGAATTCAACTAGGTTGTTGGTTCCCCAGGCTGTGATTTCAGCAAGGTCTTCATTGACAGCATCGACCTGCCTGCGCCGTGAGTTCTCAGTTTCCAGGAAAGAAATGGTGATTCTGGGAGAGAACGCAGTATGGAGGGTACTACTACTGCAAGGTGGGGCAAGTTGTTACTCCCAACAGATCATTGATATGAAGAAGGTATAATGTTGATGCCACAATTGTTCCTTGTGGAACGCCGGAATTGATGCCAATGGTATCAGACGATACACCGTCCACCACCACGTGAAGCGATCTGCCTCAGAGAAAACGCGATAAGAGATGGCATAGCTGAGGTGGTAAGCCGTATGATGGTAGTTTGTAGAGGAGTCCTCCGTGCCAAACACGATCAAATGCTTTCGATATGTCCAACGCGACAACTAGAGATTCCCCGTGTTTTTGTAATGAAGCTTGCTATGAATGGGTGACGTAGGCAAGTAGATCTCCAGTATAGATCGTCGGTGGCGGAAGCATTATTATAATCCGTCAATTGAGTCACTTTGATGGTTACTTCATTTATATTTATTTCAGTGAATTGTTTCTGTTTTCTAAATAAAATTTATGAATTATTCGGATCAAATGTGACATTTTTTGACTTGCAAATTTCACTTCCGTTTGGCTTCGCTAGACGTTCCGCCTCGCGAATGCGAAATTCGCTTGTCAAACAGAGTGTCATTGTATTCAATAAAATATTATATGAATATATCGATACCTATCCAATTCAAATTCAATTGACGAGATGATGAGAGTCAGCAGAATAGCTTTCAAGAAAGCGGTTTACAAATATAGAGTTGGAAACGAATGAGAAGCTAACATTCAATATATTTCCATCACGGCATTTCTAGCATGTCGCCTTTCCTATATGAATTGAACCACAATATATATTCTCAAATACTTCACAAGTTCCCTCCAAGGTATACAAAGAGTGAGTTACTCTCAACATCTTGAGAACCGCAAGTTTCAGATATTCCGAATTACCTCAACCGTTCATCTGAAATTCGAATCAAAATCATGTAATAGATCCGGTGTTCAAGTGCAAAGTGCGGCAGCTGACTTTCTTATTCAGAATCTTGATAAATTCTCTTGTATAACAACAACAGCTTTACTTATTTCTCATAATGTATGAGTTTGAATTTCTATTTCCTCAAAACAAACTGCATATCTCAGTCGACAGCATAAGTCACTTTGATTGACAAATTGATTCCCATTGAGAAACCATTGCCTTCTCTGCATGTTGAACTCGTAATTTTCATATCCAATCGTTGAAATCTGGAATAGAACTGAATATCCAGAGATAAGATTGATGTTTCCAGGAATAAAATTGTCTATATGATAGGAATTTCTTTTCATGCGATTGAATATATATAGAGAGAGAGAATATTGGTTATTAAAGAATATATGAGTTATCAAATATCATTTCAAGGGATTTCAAATATCTACAAGAGACGAAAAAAAAACAGGCAGACATCGTTGTACCTGATATCATTCCTGCGGAGGATATGAAATGAGATCTATGTATAGTACATTGGTTTCGTTGAGTACTGAAAAAATTTATTTGCAGTCAAACAATCCCATTCTAAGAGATCGTCCGCTACAGACCGATTCCTAATCTCAATTCGACAATTTTACTAGTAATAATTGAACAAACGTTTGATATACAACATCTCCAAGCATTTTGTCGAGCCAAACACCTTGGTACTCATTGAATTTGCAATTTTTTTTATGGAAAGCTGAATATAAAATCATATCACATATTGAGTTTCTTTACAGTGCGTTGTTACTTTCAGTGGTCTCTTGAAATGAGGATGTCTAAAAAATACTGTAACTCCAATCCTTTCACACGAATCATTCCGAATATGAATTGATCGTATTCGATTAGATTTCAAAATGAAAATGAATTCCGACATCGAGCATTCTCAGAAATGTTTCCCTTGATTTTTTCGCGAATTCATCCACTACTTTGACGTAGCACTGAATTCAATGGACGCACTGTTCACAAGCCCTATGTGTGATATATTTTCGAACTATTGGGCTTCATATGGAGATTGGAAAAATCAGATGATATATAGAGTCATTCATCAGGAGAAAATTCCACGGTTACCCAAACGTGAATCAACCTCAACATTCAATAAATTTTCTATATGGATGTGGCAAATTGAAAGAACACCAACCTGATCCGATAGATTTGTTTCGTATAGATATCTCGACTAAAAATGGATATGTTAATGAGTATATCCCACGTACAAAAACATGGAATTCTGAGAATGATTTTGGCACACGCCCAACCGCTAGAAGATCGTTTAAAACTGGAATCTCTCGGTCCTCTTACATTCTGTTTCTACTAATACTTACATCATGAGGAGAGATTTAATTTCAGTTCCTCGTTATGGCATCACTGTGAATCAAGCTGTCGTCGATGAGTATTATTCTCATTCCGATTTTTTTTTTCCATGTTCAATTCGTATATCGCTATTGAGACACAGTGTTCAAGCGGTCTGATGAACTCACACTCGCTAGACAGCCGGAATTTGTTTCGAAGTTTTTTTGCTAATGATTATTTTTCTGGCAGCGTCTTGGTGCCATAAAAGAAGTTTGTGAATGACTATCAGTTGAAGGTCCCTGTCTTTCTGACTCTGCATAGGATTCGACTCCTGGGGGTTGATTTTCAACTTCGATGTATCAACACATTTCCCACTCCAAAGTTGGAAATTGAAAATCCACTTCCCAAGAGTCGAAATATATACAGGGCTTGGGAGTGCAGGACCTGCAGCTGATAGTGAATTCTAAAGCAGTTCTAGGAAGCCAAGATGCATAATGTTCTCGAGAGGTGTAGGTATATTTATATTATATACAAGAAGTTTCAGTTGTTTGTACCGTTACAAAATATGACACTAGTAGTACTCAATAGGACAAAATATATTTTCATAGATTATCTTGTCAATCTGACGACCAATCAATGATGATGAATGTATAGTCAAAAGCAATCTGCCACGAAGAATGAATACATCATTTTGCACAAAAGAGGTCTATTTTGTACAATCATTCACAAAGAATGAAAACGGAAACTCTCGATGAACAGCTTTTTGTTTTAGGTCACACTTCCTTCATTAACAGCAATATTTTCCACAGAGATGACGCTATGATGATGCACATGTCTCATTATGTCTCTAGTGCTCCTTGTATCCCCAATGTTTTCTCAATATATTTATCCTGTCAGTTGCAATTAGGAAGAGGAAATCAACGCGATCTTGCTGTAAAATACTTCAAACAGTGTTGAAATTGTTTATTCCAATTGAACCATTATTCGTCCGATGGTTCTTTATGAATTTGTTGTTGCATATAATCATCATGTTCAGAAAATGTTTATATGTTAATGAAGTAGGTGGAATATTGATTATTATGGAATATTATCATTGAACCCTCATCTAATCTTTCTCTCACATCTCCATAATAGTTATTCAGTCTCATTCGCTCCGAAATGTCACTTAACTCAGAATTCAACTAAAGAAGAATCTTGAGCTAAACTGAAGCCATAGTTCGTTATTCTTTGTCTGAGAAAAGTCTGAATGACAAGAATATGAGTACGTTGAAGATTTGGAGGTTTTTCTAACCTAGAACGTTCTGGTTGAAAATCTGCTCTTGTTTTCGAAATGAAATTATGGATAGTGGCTAGTTGTCGATGTTGCTTTTTTTTGCACGTTTCATCAGTAAATGCGATAAAAAAATGTTTGAGAACAGGTTGTTTCTCAAGTTATCTCGAATGCATTATCCACGACATGTTCATATTCAAGCAGTGATGTTATTGTCTTCGAACAGGACACCGCAGATATATTCTTTAATTGTTTCTTTTTGGTTGTTTCCTCAGTATGTCATCGGATCATGTAATATTTTGACCTTTCTCATAGCGATCTTCAGCTCATTGAGCTTATTCAGATTTGGCGATATGTATCATCCTAAAATTTTTGTCATGCTCTTTTTGCCTTACTGCGAAAGGTGCCTTTGTTTCACATTTATGAAATAAAGGAGGGTGCACCAAATCGAAAATAAATGGAAATTTCCACAACAAAAAGGAGAAGATAATACAAAAATATGAAAAATTCAACTGGCACTTCAATATCATTGATACGAATGTATCGTACGAAGAGCTTTCAAGAAATTATGAGACTGTTGATGATATTGCTCCTGTACATGTTGGTATAAATCAAACTGATCATGATTTGACAACGGAGTATAATTATGATGAGTTGAACAAACATGATAGAACCTTTTGATATTTATAATCTTGTACACTAATTGATGAGCGAAATCAGTGAGGAATATTCGAAAAACAGAGAAATTTCCTCGAATGAAAAAACAGCACTATTATTTCGAAAAATATTATTGATATGGAAATAACCCTGAAGAAACGTGAGAATCTTTAAAGAATTGAACTAGTCATCATCAAGATGAAAGCTGTAACAAAGTGTATTTTATTCCGAAGTGATGATGAGATATCAATAATTGACGATCTAGTCATGGAAGATTCAATATCTATCTGGTTGAAAGCATAAATGTTTATGTTAATAATAATATGTATCATAAAATGACTAGCTTCAAGGTATTATCATTGGGAGAATTGCAGCAAATTGTCCATTATCTTGATTTTCAGCTTCCATCAAGAGGAATACTCAATGCCAAAATGTTTGAAAAAATTCTTCAAACCATTGAACATGTGATATTGAACTCAAGCAATGCATCTCTCGAGACAGATGAAATACTGACAACCTCGGAATTTTTGATAATAGTTATCAATCGAATTGTCATTTATATATTCTTGCCAAACAAGAACTAAGCTGTGTTATTCCGAATTCGATTCGGAAAGTAACAAGTATGTTATCAGTAATTTTTCAGATTTGAAACAAGCTTTTGAGATCATGAATCAAAAAATTCTAATGATAAAATCATCCCAATATGTGTGAATATATAGTTTCAGTGAGAAGTATATTATCGGCTCAAGAACTACTTGAATGATCAGGAAGAACAGAAAGCACGTTTCAACAATGTTTCATCATCAGGCATTTTCTCTTCATTGAATATTCAAACAACATCGAACTTTCTGTGAATTCTTCATTTCATGAACCTCTCTGCTTAGGATACTTTGATAGTAGTAAATGAACTTTGAGAGTAGTTATTCCAAGAATAATTCGGTTTTGATAAATGTTCAACTTTAACATGAATAAACTTGAACTGAACGCTTCAGATACAAAAAGAGTAATTATAACGCCATAATAGAGATATCACTGCATCAACAATTATTGAATGAAATTGATAATGAATAATGAGGAAATTAAAATAAATACACTGGAAGAACGCACTCCTCAGATGACTGTTATTCAATTCCTAATCATATTTGCTCATGGTACGTATAAAATTGATGCCAACGACCAGTTGCCATAACCAGAGACGTTTTATTGGGAGTATATGAATTAACTCCATTGGTCTTCTTGTAATGACAATAATGTCCAAACCTATAATGATGAACGCAAGAGAGTGAAATCCGATCAGATCACCGACTCTTGTTATCAAATAACTCTCATAAATACCGTATATTCTACACTGAATAACATTCCAATGATGAAATAGAGTAAGGGAGATGAGTGAGTATTCATTGATATATTACATACATTTCTGAACTCTCAAAGTTTCATTGTATAAAACTTCCATCAATCTTGGTATATCACCCTGTATATTCTCTTTCCTGTTTTTTTTTTTCTGCAGCTCCAAGGAAAGTTGCTGTCATTCAATCTCGAACACGAAACAAGTTAATCAATGTGTTGTGCTCGGTCTTCCTGTAATAATATCTATCAGATATTGTTACCAAACACTCTATATAAGCAATCTGAGATTCTATACAATCAAGGTCACAATAGCTCATCCAAAAGGAATCTGTGGTATTTGAGCTACAAATAAGAATATTCCTGGTCAGTAGTACAAATTATCACATTCTTCTAAAAAAAAAAAAAAATTTTCTCGAAAATCTGGAAAGATACGAGAAAAATTGCGAAATCGTACAGAGAAAAAAGCGCGAGAATCATGTAAATATGTTTATAGTCAGAGGTTTCCATGTAATTTCATCAGCGGTCTCTCTGTCATATACCCAATGGATCAATCTTCAGAATGAAGGAAACCGCATCCGAATAAGTAGAATTTTAGCGAAAATATTCATGTTGAATGTTGAGCAGAAATGTGATTGAAACGGCTTGATGCGGTTCGATTCATCAGCAGTTTATATTGGAATTGAAATTATTTCATCAATCATAGAGATAGGATGAAAAGAAAAACTCTAAATATTCAGAGGAATGTAAAATCTTCAAGAATCAGAGGACACGCATCAGTGACAGTTCCTTGATTTCCAGTAATGAAAACACATCAAACTCAATTTGGATCATAATTTCGGATGTTGATGATGATGAATGAATTGTTAGTTGTCATTCCCAGCTCATTCTCAGAAAAATATCATTCATATAATGTGATGTCGAACATCTGAAAATGGTTGGTATCTTCTCTGAACAATTCCTGCTCTTCACCCTATTGCGGCTATTTTGTATACTACCATTTACCTACTAGAATTACTGTTTCCAATAATAGTTTTGATGATAGCACTCTTGATGTGGCGCTGTATACTGATTTCATTACATTTAATTCCTCCATAATATGCTTATGCAATACCTACACATTCAAACTTATTACATGACCTCATGATTTGAACAAAATTGTATCTCGAATGATTTGATTTGTTCTCGTGTTCCGATAGAGAATGATGAGATTAACATATGAATGGAATCAAACCAATTCAGGATGAACTGAATAGAGATCATTTCATGAGATAGATCAAGCGTTCAGCAGTAATATAGAAGAATCAATAAAATTATGAAGGGTACGACATCCTGTATACTTGTGGGAGAATCAGATAGTAGGATGAATATTATTCAATCAACGTGAATATTTATTGACATTCGGAGTTCCTCATACTCCAGTTGTTATTATTCACCTATTTTCTCACGTCAGGAAATATTTTCTCGGCTAATAAATAGTTGAAGTACTTTGGTAGCCATGTTTTATATACAGAAATAATTTTTTTCTATGATGCCTAGATATAACTAATTGAATCTTGTTTTTAGGTTCGAATCGAGTGACGGTATAAAGAGGCAGGAAACAGGTGAAGTACATAATGAAGGCTCCACACACCAGTTCGTCAAAGTGGCTGGTTCCTATTCCTACTTGGGACCAGATGGACATCTTTACGAGGTACGATACACCGCTGACGATCAAGGATTCCATCCAGAAGGGGATCATATCAAAGTTCCGCCATTTGTACCATGGATTCACCATCATAATGATGAACACCAATTTGACCATGATCACCATCATAAAGAATCAAGCAGCCTGAAATCATTCACAACAATCGTAGATACCAGTTCTAGTGAGAAAATCTCATCAGATGTAACTAGAAATATTCCTCCTCTGTCTACTGCATATTTACCAGATAGTTCGACCGCAAAACCAAAGGAAGTGATTCCATCGAAGACAAGTCAGCCATATAGTGATCGTTCACTCATTACTGATTCGCAACCACAACCAAATTATCTCTTTTTCTCTAATCCTGAAGCACAAACTCCTATTGGGTATTTCACTCCTAGACCAGATGGTCCTAGCATTGATGAAAATAGTGAGAGTAGATATTATATTCCACCTGTGACACCTGAATGACATAAGACTCGATTAAATGCTGTCAACCAGTTCACGGTTGCTGAAACATATTCCATCGATATCCCAACTCCTCAGGTACCAACATATACTGCCATTGTTCAAGTGTTTATACGATCCCTATATCTCAGATTATTGATGCCCTATCGTTTTGTTGTTACATTTTATAATTGTTACTAGTTTTTGTGTGAATGAGTGAAAAATAAAAATTATTTCCTAGAGATATTTCATTGGTTATACCATTTCCTATTTCAAGAATTCGTCGGGAGATTTGATAGATGTACATTCTGATCCACATTCAGCATGTTCTAATATTCATATTTGATTCCATGAACATTCGCTTGAGCAGGTGAACAAAGAACATGCCAATCAACAAAATCGAAAAATCGATAAATCTCTTCAAACAGTATGCTGCAGACAGAGAAAAATCTATTCTTCAGAATCATCTAGTGATGGTAGTCCAGATGTGTATAGGTTGGTTGTTGGAGCAAAATATGACTCCTGATTGCATGATCATCTGGAATCTTCAACTGGTTCAAAATCTAACTGACAAGTGTTGAGGAACAGAGCAGCAGATTTTTCTGCGCTGATGTGTCATCATGAAAGAGCTCGCAAAATCTGCCTCTAGGATTCTGGGTAGAATTTCAGAATTCACCGATGGATATCGAATTTTTCACATCAGAATTCTGATATCGTCTCGCAAAAGTTTGTGACATGGAAGAATTCTGACATTTTATCACAGATTCCTATGACCTGTATCTGTATTCGCTCCTCAAGACGATCTCGTACCTCAAGGCATCGTTATTATTCAGTTTCTATTTTCAAGTCGTGATAAGGTACCTTGAAAATTCAACATATTGAGGCCGTGAAAACCAAAAAATGGAATTCGAATTTGACATCGTGGAGCTCACTCTTCGAGACCGGAAAGAGAAGGGTGAGACACGAAATCTGTTCTCACATCCTGTGTAGAATGTTGTTGGATATCATGATGAAAAAAAACAGTCGTTATTCAAATGCGAATCTGTGCAATAACGTTGAAATTGAAAAGTTGACAATCAACTCTTGAAATGAATGACGCAAAGGAAAACGATGCACCAGTGAATCACTTTGGTAATGAAGAAAATATACGATCAACTACCGACCAAAAACAAACATATTTTCCACCAGTATGAGGAATTAGCTTGGTGTCATCTAGTTATGAAGATGGTTTTCATAATATGGGTGGAGCAGACAGGTAGATAAATCAATACAGAGTGTTAACTATCTAGAAGGCAAAAATTCTTGTTACACAAAAATAAAAACGATAATCAATATGATCGATGATGATGATCTCTTTCCCAAATGAATAATGTGTTTTTGATTAGGTAAAATCTACGATGATGGTCATTTCACCAACCCAACAAATAAATCATGTTTTGACATGAAACACGAAAGCAATATCGTTAATTGACCAAATATTATGTATTGAATCGAACTCATGGAACTATGCAGAAATTTCAAATGGTTCACAGAACTTGGAGATATAGGGATAATGCACATAGCTAACCAAGCTCCATCAATCTTGGAGATGATATTTACGGTGTCACAGAACTATTGGTGGGAGCGGATATTTATGTGTTCGACACTCAGCGAAACGCGTGGTCGAAATCATCAGAAATAAATGGACAAATTCGATTTTTCGATACACTGTCATCTTTGGACATTTTATATGATCTCTTCCAAAATGATGCGTGAAATTCAATGAGATAATTATATACAGATTGTGCTGAAAAATTGGGACCGAGTTCACTTCCGGTTAAACAAAAAGTGCTACGCACTTGGCGATATTTGATATCGATTGTCTCTACAGGGTGAGTTAGAAAACTGACGAATTCTATTTCCTTACCACATTTCGAGGTGAAATATTTCTATCAAAGTATGTCCTGAAATCAATCTCCTGTTCATCAGAAAAAGAAGTGGAAATTGGTTTCCTTCCCCAGATTCATAATCATCATTAGATGAATCTTCTGAATGTCAACAAGCAGTGGCGTGATTCTAATTAGTGTATGATATTCAGTGAGGCTCATCGATACCTTGCCATTCAAGACTTTGACTTATGTCAATGTTCATTCATTTAATTTCGTGTTCAAAACGGCACGACGTTTTTTATCGAGTACCTTTGAGTGCTCGTCGAGTTTCCTTTCTGGGATTTGACTTTTTGTTCTCATAAGTGCGCGTTCTGAGGGCACGGAGCCCTTCATTCTCAATAGGAGATGGTTTTTTTTTCAACCAATATTCATTAACAATCACGATATCATGATGACAGACATCGGCATCCATTTTGAAATAATATAATGTTTACCTTCATATAAGTCAATTCTTGTTTTCTTATAACAATGTGTATATTTTCACACGCCTTTGCTGGTAGTAACCTCTGAATACGGCCAAAGATGGACCTCAATGAGTCCGAAAAGTGTCTCTCAGATTGATTTACATCATTAACAAAGTAGTGGAGATGACTTCGAGCACTTCTTCTGCCTCTTGAGATTTTGTCATTGGTTTATGTTGCCGAAGAACATGACATGGCATTTGCCAGGATTCAACTTCAAATTGTGTTTGTTCGACAGAGTATTCATAACTTCACGGTCATCATTCATTCGATTTTGGGATACTGAGATATTATCAGATGCGTGTCATTCGCGAATGCTTGTACTTGGCAATGTTCAATTTGAAAAAGAATATCTGGAGTGTATAACAAGAATAGGAGAGGACCAAGAATTGAGCCTTGAGTTACTTCTGATATAACACTTTTGAGACATAGGCTTTCATCCTCTACATGTACGTTTTGATATCGGTTGTTCGAATAGTAATTCGAAACATTCATGACATTGACTGAACATCCGTAATATTCAAGCTTGAAGAGAAGGAGTTTGTGGCTAATGGTATCGAACGCCTCAGAAAAATCTAATAACACTAGAGTGGTGACGTTTGTTTTCATCAATATCGGCTACAATGCTATTACTAGCATTGAGTAGAGCCGTATTAGTACTGAACTACTTTCGCAACCCTGCCTGATAATCTGGCAGAATGTTTTCGATTACAATAAAGGCTATTAGTTGAGCGTGAATAGCTCTCTTAAAAATCTCTCAAACGGCTGGTGAATTACTTATAAGACGTAAATCTGTGAGAGTGGTGCACTGAGAAAACTCGGCCAAGTAAATTATTTTCTTGAAAAAAAGTCGATTGTGACAAGAACATTTTCACCAACGGTGGGAAAATATGGTACTTGCAGCAGGCAAAACTATATTTCTGGAACGAAGTTTCTGCTGTAAGTGGTCAGAACACTTGTTGGTATCAACCAACTCGATATTTACTTAGAGTTCGCTAATTCTAAGTGAACACTAAACTAGTGCTAGGTTAACGAATACTCACTATTATTAAATTATTTTTCTGACATAAGATCACTTGCTCTGAGCGAACTCATCAATAAAGACAATCTATCAAGTCGATTGTTGCAGATGACAGCTCACCTGTAGTTATAGATCTCTTTTCCGTTCGGACATCTCCGATATCATTCGAGTACCCACGCCCAACGCGATCACTGTCCAGTGTCCACGAGTCCACGGCGTCATTTCGATCTTAGCATTCGTGAAGTTAGTATACTTGCATGCGTTCCCGCTAGTAACATCAAAATTCCAAGTCATGCAAGTGCCCTTTCGAACAACTACTATATCATATTCGTATGAGAATTCTCTGTTTGTGTGCCGTGCTTTGTGGCCGTGCTCGTGCTCTGAGCTGTGGGGTGTTGAGTTCTTCATCTGTTCTCTTGAAGGAGATAATAAAATACAAAACTCTTCTAGAACAGTACATAATTGTTTCTTCATATTATGTACAGGATTTTTTTCAACTCCCTATGATACTCGAAGTGGAAGAAAGTGACGTTTAAAAAGTATGAAAGTTGATTCATCTTCAATGCTGGAAGGAAAAAGATAGTGAACCAGAGTGCAGTGCAGTGAGTGAGAGTACCGTTTTTCTCGGTGCATGATGCTGATATACGCGGTATCTAGTATCTCAATATTTGTCGTCAGCCTTACCTTTTTTGTATTTTCTGGATTCATCATACCTATTTAATAAAATGTTTTGAATGCATGTGTTTTTGTCTTATTACCAAGGTTTTATCATTTTTCAGAGAACAATGGAGGTATTTTTTCATACTAGCTAATGACAAGTGAATAAGTCACTATTAGCAAGTAAATAAGTCACTGATGACTAGTAGATAAGTCACTAATGACATGTAATTAGGCTACTAATGACTAGTGAACAAGTCACTAATGACTAGTGAACAAGTCACTAATGACTAGTGAACAAGTCACTAATGACTAGTGAACAAGTCACTAATGACTAGTGAAGAAGTCACTAATGACTAGTGAACAAGTCACTAATGACTAGTGAACAAGTCACTAATGAAAAGTGAATGAGTTACTAATGACAATTGAATAGGTCACTGATGACAAGTGATGTGTTCACTAACCGTTATCACTCTGAAATTTGATGAAACAGGTCAATAGTGGTAGGTGTACATTTTCAGGAACACAAATATTCTTGTGGTTATTAACTTGTTTCCTTGTCCCATATAGTATACAAGTTTTTACTTGCCACTATTAAATATTCACTTAGGGTTAGTGATTTTTTTTCTCCGTATGGTTTAACAATCACAGAGAAAAAACTTTAATAATGGTTATTAAACATTTAATAGTCACAGTTAAAAACTTGAATACTATATGGGACAGATATACAGTATGATAGTGGTAGATAAAATATTTTACCTGAATTGGTATACCTGCAACAGACACTCAATTATATAGTTCATTGATCGTTAATAAATGAATAGATTGAAAATCAACTCAGGATTATTGAAGTGTTGAATAACATTGATTAGACAGTTTGATTACCATTGAACATTGAGTAATTCTACACGGAGAAAAAAAATCACTAACCCAAAGTGAATATTTAATAGTGGCAAGTAAAAACTTGTATACTATATGGGACAAGGAAACAAGTTAATAACCACAAGAATATTTGTGTTCCTGAAAATGTACACCTACCACTATTGACCTGTTTCATTAAATTTCAGAGTGGTAACGGTTAGTGAACACATCACTTGTCATCAGTGACCTATTCAATTGTCATTAGTAACTCATTCACTTTTCATTAGTGACTTGTTCACTAGTCATTAGTGACTTGTTCACTAGTCATTAGTGACTTGTTCATTAGTCATTAGTGACTTGTTCACTAGTCATTAGTGGCCTAATACCATGTCATTAGTGACTTATCTACTAGTCATCAGTGACTTATTTACTTGCCAATAGTGACTTATTCACTTGTCATTAGCTAGTATGAAAAAATACCTCCATTGTTCTCTGAAAAATGATAAAACCTTGGTAATGAGACAAAAACACATGCATTCAAAACATTTTATTATAAAGGTATGATGAATCCAGAAAATACAAAAAAGGTGAGGCTGACGACAAATATTGAGATACTAGATACCGCGTTTATCAGCATCATGCACCGAGAAAAACGGTACTCTCACTCACTGCACTGCACTCTGGTTCACTATCTTTTTCCTTCCAGCATTGAAGATGAATCAACTTTCATACTTTTTAAACGTCACTTCCTTTCACTTCGAGTATCATAGGGAGTGGAAAAAAATCCTGTACATACACAGAGAAAAACGGTCCAGGTACACAAGTACACTTGGGTAAAATTTAATTCCCACAAATATATCAATGAACTTTTGTACCATTACAATAGGTGAATTTTTTTTTCTGATATCGACTTTCAGTGGCAGGTTAACTATGCTCCTGGAACAGGCCATCTTTCCTGTGCTTGATTAATTTTTATCGATGTGTTTAATATTCAGAAAACAACAATCCACCTAACATTAATATAATTGTCCCTCAATCCTTGTTTTCTATGAGTGAAAGGAATAATTCTGCCATTATTACCAGTTTGATAACAACAGGTAACAGTTCACTTGATTTCTCTGTTTCGTCATCATTCGGCTAGTTTCGAATACCCACGATTACGCCACGAGCTGACTGCGCAACTCTTCTGCACTTCATTCCATTAATGAACTCTGTCTGTATCTGTACTAAGAATATGTACCTTTGGTGTTTGCGAACACATATGCGTGCCTTTTTCTATTCTGGAACATTTGTGTTGTGCATGTGAGTTGAGTGATTGTGACTATTCCAAAAACATTTCTCCCAGTGACATTATCACTATGGAGCGACTAGCCCCAGGTCGAGAGTTGAAAAATAGAAGCAGCATAAGCAGTTCATCGACGACACTTTGAAACAGCAGGGTTTGGCGAAGTTTACGCAAATATATTCTTTCTTTCTTGGTGAGTAATATACCATTCCTTTTTCTCCGTGCATGAAGAAATCTTTTTGGGCACAAACGTTTTTTAGTGATATGTTTTTCTCCTTCCGAAAATGATTCTAAGCCCTCTTGTTCCTTATGTTGGTTGATCATTTGCAATTAATTGTTACATCTGATATTATATGTCCGTTTTATTCGTGGTTCGTGCCATTTATTTTTCATTTGAAGAGGTTATATTTTGAAAATATCTCCTATCTTGGTTGTGACCTTTCAATATTTTTATCGAGTGTGCTCTATGGTGTCGAAATTTCAGTAGGAAGTCACTTGTTAAGTAGTTTAAATTTTGTTGAAGATTAAAGAAATATATTATGTCCAGAAAAATAAATGAATTGATCTCAAGTTATTACCGAAACAGAGGAGTTTTTATGGTTATATTTCACAAAAGCCGAGAAATAAATTGGGAAATATCAAAATGAAAAGACTCTTACTGTGAATGTTTGCAAACAAATCTTATTTCTGATAGTAGGTACACGGGAAAAAATGTCAGGAAACGGATCTTGATTTTTATCAATCGGTGTCCCCGGATTTGAGTCAAAGTGAAGTTTTATAAAGAATGGCCTTACTTGGATGAGCTCACGGGACGTTCGCTACCGGTTAAAAGTTTATTCTTCCAATGAATCTCTTGAAATAGGATTATTTGTTTGAATTTTCAAGAAAATAATAGGAGAAATTTAACACATTATATAGAGGAATTTTCAAATTTCAGGGTGCTGATGGTAATGATGTACCTGATTAGAACTTGATGCCACTTGATTTAAATTCAAGTGGACCTAGTACCCCCGAGGCCCGCAGATACTCCATCAACGTCTGAAATATATTTGTATATGAGTCAGTTCGACAACTATTGTATATTGAAAATAATTATTTCAAGTTCATTCATTTATGTAGTTTGTACTGAAATTACAAATGACTAGAATATATTATATAATGTACCTATATTTTGTACAATGTTTTTTCTCTTCTATAGAATCACCATCCCCATTGTGTGATACCTTGAAAGTATGAAATATTCATTGCTCCAATATTCAACAATAAGCACATATCCAGATTGAACGATATGCAACAGCTTCCAAAAATTGATTCTGTAATGTTGATAAATGATGAACATTTAACCAAAAATACCTAATGATTTGATTCTTCTCATTTATCATTTTTCGTTTTTCAGGAATGAATGTTTATGGGTCTGCATCATCTAAAAAAGTGGACCAGAGATGATCATTCCGATTCATGATTTTCAATGTTTTTCACGGGTGCACTTGATACTCGTAGACAATATCTTCAATTTTTCCTATATCCAGGCCATTGAAAATCAGGAATCAGTATGAGCGTTTCTGAACTCCTTTTTCAGAGGTATATATGCACATTGAACATCCCCAATATATCAAATGAATTGCACATCTGAGATCATTAAATTATGTTCCAGAGACAAGTAATTTATGATCCGAGGACAACTAAATAATGTTTCTGGAATAATTGTATTCTTCAGTGGTAGTAATTAAAGGATGTACCTAACATCAGTTAGATATATCTCAGAGAATATCACCTATTTTTCTGTAACAGCATGCTTTTTCACCTGTGGCAACTATATAGTATTGAGAGTTTATTAAACTGTTGAATAACTATCATCGAAGTGTGAACCTACAACAGGTGGAGAAGTCTGTAAGATAATATAGCAATGTTTCAAAGGGAATTACTTAATGTTCAATGGTAATTAAACAGTCTAATCAATGTTATTCAACACTTCAATAATCCTGAGTTGATTTTAAATAGATTCATTCATTAAAGATCAATGAACTATATAATTGAGTGTCTGTTGCAGGTATACCAATTCAGGTAAACTATTTTATCTACCACTATCATACTGTATATCTGTCCCATATAGTATTCAAGTTTTTAACTGTGACTATTAAATGTTTAATAACCATTATTAAAGTTTTTTCTCTGTGTATGTAGAAACAATTATGTACTGTTCTAGAAGAGTTTTGTATTTCATTATCTCCTTCAAGAGAACAGATCAAGAACCCAACACCCCACAGCTCAGAGCACGGCCACAGAGCACGGCACACAAACAGAGAATTCTCATACGAATATGATATAGTATAGTTGTTCGAAAGGGCACTTGCATGACTTGGAATTTCAATGTTACTAGCGGAAACGCAAGTATACTAACTTCACGAATGCTAAGATCGAACTGACGCCGTGGACTCGTGGACACTGGACAGTGATCGCGTTGAGCGTGGGTACTCGAATAATATCCCAGCAAACATTTTGATATGGGGCATCAATGGCCTGATATATTTTTCCCATACCTGACATCAGCGGCCCAGTAAATGGTCCCATATGCGGGACTCTATATATCAGTACACTGCGGCCGGCAGCTGGTCCCAGTGCTGGGTTCCCAGCAAACATATTCAGTTCCCCGGCAAAAGGCCAGTACAACATAATCGACACATTGAATTTCCCATAGCAAGCCCAGCATATACATAAATGATGGGACTGTAATGGCCAATTAACGACATTGGTTACATACTATTGAGGTAGGGGAGGGGTAGGGGTTTTAGGGGTCCAATGGATCTGAAAGTTCTAGTACTTTTTTATTTCACAATATAACCCTCTGATCATACCAGATTTCAAGAAAACAATTTTATGAATGACACAATGATATCTTCCTAACCTCTCTGTTCTTCAACGATGTGACTGCTTAGTGGTTGGTATGTGGTATCTACATATTGGGTAGCATTCCTTCGAAGTCGATTCTTTGTTATGAGGTACTTCTGAAATATAAAATGCATCATTTGTTTATTCAGTGGCCTATGAGTTGCATGAATTTATAACTTGATAATATAGTCTGATGACGTGATAATATGGAGCTTTCCAATTCTCATAATTTTCTTGGCACAGGTATTTCTGTAGCTGAAATTTTATTGTTATTTAGTATAGAGATATATAGGTTCACATAACATGGAATTACTTTTGATAGCAACAAACGAGTTAAAAATGATAGTTGCTTTTGGAGAAGTATATAGCCCACTCCAATTAATATGATAATTAGGTGTATGAAGTTACGAGATACCAAACACATGCATTTAATGATGAAATATTAAACACTATGTAGGTAGATTGATACTTACACAATAATATTATAATTGAAGAATGTCTTCTATCATCATCAATTGAGAATACTACTGCCATCATAAATAAATGCCATCAGGGAAATAGGGGACCACATTAATTCGACATAAACAAACCAGTACGCGATCACCACTCACGAGAGTCAGCCATCTTAGTCACATCAGCTGATTGTTGATGTAGACGTTCCCAGAACTACCACCAGGGGGACGAGTAGCGAACATGAAATAGGCCAGCAAAGGGCCAGATCTCGTAATTTTTCAATTAGTTCCAGACATCTTACCATCACAAGGCCATCATCGTATTTTTAACTGATGGTTACTTGGCATAGGAAAATCATCAGCCCATTACCAATACCCCGGCATCGTCACTTTCCCAGACTAGCCTGCACTAGGCCGGACTTCTCCCGCTAGTTCAATGTTTGCTGGGATCGGAGATGTCCGAACGAAAAAAGAGATCTATAACTACAGGTGAGCTGTCACCTGCAACAATCGACTTGATAGATTGTCTTTATTGATGAGTTCGCTCAGAGCAAGTGATCTCATGTCAGAAAAATAATTTAATAATAGTGAGTATTCGTTAACCTAGCACTAGTTTAGTGTTCACTTAAAATTAGCGAACTCTAAGTACATATCGACTTGGTTGATACCAACAAGTGTTCTGATCACTTACAGCAGAAACTTCGTTCCAGAAATATAGTTTTGTCTACTGCAAGTACCATATTTTCCTACCGTTGGTGAAAATGTTCTTGTCACAATCGACTTTTTTTCAAGAAAACAATTTACTTGGCCGAGTTTTCTCAGTGTATTTGAAACATTGCTATATTATCTTACAGACTTCTTCACCTGTTGTAGGTGCACACTTCGATGATAGTTATTCAATAGTTTGATAAATTCTCAATACTATATAGTTGCCACTGGTGAAAAAGCATGCTGTTGCAGAAAAATAGGTGATATTCTCTGAGATATATCTAACTGATGTTAAATTACTACCATTGAAGAGTACAATTATTCCAGAAACATTATTAAGTTGTCCTCAGATCATAAATTACTCGTCTCTGGAACATAATTTAATTATCTCAGATGTGCAATTCAATTGAAATATTGGGGATGTTCAATGTGCATACTTGAAAAAGGAGTTCAGAAACGATCATTCTGATTCCTGATTTTCAATGGCCTGGATATAGGAAAAATTAAAGATATTGTCTACGAGTATCAAGTGCACCCATGAAAAACATTGAAAATCATGAATCGGAATGATCATCTCTGGTCCACTTTTTTAGATGATGCAGACCCATAGACATTTATTCCTGAATAACGAAAAATGATAAATGAGAAAAATCAAATCATTTGGTATTATTTTTGGTTAACTGTTCATCAATTGTTCAGAATCAATTTTTGAAAGCTGTTGCATATCGTTCAATTTGGATATTTCATATTCTCAAGGTATCACACAATGGGGATGGTGATTCTATAGAAGAGAAAAAACATTGTACAAAATATAGGTACGACATTATATAATATATTTTAGTCATTTGTAATTTCAGTACAAACTACAGAAATAAATGAACTTGAAATAATTATTTTCAATATGCAATAGTTGTCGAACTGACTCATATACAAATATATTTCAGACGTTAATGGAGTATCTGCGGGCCGCGGGGGTATGGGTCCACTTGAATTTAGATCAAGTGGCATCAAGTTCCAATCAGGTACATCATTACCATCAGCACCCTGAAATTTGAAAATTCCTCTATATAATATGTTGAATTTCTCCTATTATTTTCTTGAAAATTCAAACAAATAATCCTATTTCAAGAGATTCATTGGTAGAATAAACTCTTAACAGGTAGCGAACGTCCCGGGACACCGAATAAGAAAAATCAAGATCCGTTTCCTGTAATTTTTTCCCGTGTACCTACTATCAGGAATAAGATTTTTTTGCAAACATTCACAGTATAGAGAGTCTTCTCATTCTGATATTTCCCAATTCATTTCTCGGCTTTTGTGAAATATAACTATAAAAACTCCTCTGTTTCGGTAATACCTTGAGATCAATTCATTCATTTTTCTGAGATTATATATTCCTTTAATCTTCAAAAAAATTTGATTTACCTACTTAACAAGTGACTTTCTACTGAGATTTCGACACCATAGAGTACACTCGATAAAAATATTGAGAGGTCACAATCAAAAATAGGAGATATTTTCAAAATATAACCTCTTCAAATGAAAAATAAATGGCACGAACCACGAATAAAACGGACATATAATATCACATGTAACAATCAATTGCAAATGATCAACCAACATAAGGAACTAGAGGTCTTAGAATCATTTTCGGAAGGAGAAAAACATATCACTAAAAAACGTGTGTGCTCAAAAACGGAGAAAAAGGAATGGTATATTACTCACCAAGAAAGAAAGAAGAGTTTTGCGTTAACTTCGCCAAACCCTGCTGTTTCAAAGTGTCGTCGATGAACTGCTTATGCTGCTTCTATTTTTCAACTCTCGACCTGGTGCTAGTCGCTCCATAGTGATAATTTCACTGGGATCAATGTTTTTGGAATAGTCACAATCACTCAACTTACATGCACAACACAAATGTTCCAGAATAGAAAAAGGCACGCATAAGTGTTCGCAAACACCAAAGGTACATATTCTTAGTACATATACAGACTGAGTTCATTATGGAATGAAGTGCAGAAGAGTTGCGCAGTCAGCTCGTGGCGTAATCGTGGGTATTCGAAACTAGCCGAATGATGACGAAACAGAGAAATCAAGTGAACTGTTACCTGTTGTTATTAAACTGGTAATAATGGCAGAATTATTCCTTTTATTCATAGAAAACAATGATTGAGGGACAATTATATTAATGTTAGGTGGATTGTTGTATACTGAGTATTAAACACATCGATAAAAATTAATCAAGCACAAGAAAAATGGCCTGTTCCAGGAGCATAGTTTACCTGCCACTGGAAGTCGATATCAGAAAAAAAATTTCACCTATTGTAATGGTACAAAAGTTCATTAATCTATTTGTGGGTATTAAATTTTACTCAAGTGTACTTGTGTACCTGGACCGTTTTTCTCTGTGATGGCTTCTCTGCATATTTTGAGAAACTGAGCTCTTTCCATGCAGCAATCACTGATAATATGGATTAAGAATCAATCAATGTAGGGGCTGCAGTACTCAAATATACATAGAGTGATACAGTCTGATCAACATGCATTAGATTTCAGGTTTTTGAGATCCTGATATTATTGAAGCGATAATTATAATAGGAATGGAATGAGTCGCCGTCGGACTCTTTGTGAACAAAGACAAAGCAGAGGTTATCGTTGATTCCATCTGGATTCCGGAGGTGACTAGGGATAACGATTGGTGTTCTGTTCAAGACGTGTCGGTTGAGGTTTTTCCGATGATGTTTTTGGAATTGTTTGTACCAAAGATTTGATCATTGAATGCTTTTTTCTCGCGGAAGATTGCGGCTAACGTGAAATTTTCGAGTTCTATATGATGCTCCCAATCAGGTGAGTTGGTAATTCTAGACAGATAATTTCGTCCACAGTGGGGATAACATCACCTATGATTTGATTCACGTTTCCAGATGGTGGTCTGTATATATTATCTATGGCTATTTTACGATTGTTTACTCTGATATAAATACATGTTTGCTCAATATTTTCATCGAAGAAGGCAAAATCATATTCAGCACAACAAATATTCCCATTGACATAGAAAGCAACACCTCCACGCAAGATCTTGTTCTCTTAGACCTGAAAAGATTATAGTCGGCCATTGATACATTGTCATTCCTCAAGTCGTTAGTATGCCATGTTTCAGTTATCGTCACAATGTCATGAGACTTAACAGCATTTTTGAATTCCTGAAAAGATTATAGCAGAAATCTCACAATCAAGTGGCATTGATTAACAAAACTATCCATGCACAGATCTGCCTTTTCGTTAGCTCTCGATAAATGCTAACGTCACAACTTTTTCTGAATAGCTTAGGCACGTAATTTGGATAGGATTCTCTGAGAGCAGCTGAGAATTTACTGGTTGCATAAGCTGAATGAGTAAGTCAAATAATCAGTAATACTAATAGTTGCCATCTGTTTGCGGGCTAACGATTAGTATCTTGAATTGTTCTATCGAATTTTCTTCAAAGAATTGGCAATCTCTAGGGAGCGATTGATGAACTGTTAGTTTATCTATAATGATAAATCACAAAATGTCAATAATTTTGCATTGTTATTTAGACAAATTTCATCATGTCCTGATTGAAATGGTGGGTGATATTACTATATGCGATGATTCAAGTGTCCAAATTTATATTTGCCTCAGGTTATTGTCTGCGCTTGAAGTATCACATATGGTGCAGCCTCAGATAAGGCAGAAAGTGCACGTATACTCAAGTATTACTTCGATAATATTGGAACGGTATCTTATAGATCTGGGTATAAATGCGAATCATGTTTTTCAATACGTGGGTGTATCTTTTCAAACCATTTTACTCTCGGAGGTATCGGATTTGCATTTCAATGTAATTGTGATATTGAAATTGAATTGATGGTAATTTCAATCACAAAAGATAATATTTTGTCATAATATGATATCTGTCGATCTGATATGAGAAAAATACCTCCATCGTTCTACTTTGATTATAATTGTACAGTAGGTGGCCTATATTCTATATTCTATCCTATATCTCGAATTATTATTGCCTCGATACGGTAGCTGAAGATATCACTGTATTGAGGTGGAAACTGAATTTCTCAATCATATTAGAATGAGAGCTAAGGTAATTCGTTATCCACCTGATCGCGCTACAGGAATATGAGGTCTGAGTTGGTAGATCTGATGGATTTTTTCATGTCATTAAGCCACTTTCTACGACATCTTTCACTTCGTGGATGTAGAAATTGGTCGTGAAGTTCCACATTGACAATAACAGATGTTATTCTGCTCAAGTCCTCCCATTACTTGAGCTTATCCATCTGTTCGAATTTCTACATAATTTTGCCTCGAATATTCTCGATGGAACAGACTTTAACCACCAAGAATATCTGTCAGAATTTTGAGATTTTCTACTCTGACATTGACCTCTCGTTCCAATAGCACTAACTGGTGAGACTGAGATGATTGTCAGACCTGATTGTGCTAATATGTGGAAATACCACTGTATCAATTGTATTGACATAAGGAATATCTGACATGACTACTTATCCAATGTACTTATTGACAGACTGCACGTTTCATTTGGTACCTTTTGAAGGATGTGTGAATTTATTTTCTAGGTCACTTCTTCTTCTAGAAGTCCTGAATAGGGAGTTGGATTCAGAAGTCTATCAATTGATTAACTTGATGGTCTGTTGGAAATCGCAAACCTGTAATCGCATCTCAGAATGATGATTATCAATTCGATTTCAGGAAACATCTATCATATTTCTGATTCCATCAAATAGCATCTGAATCTCAGGAACCACACCAATTGAATTCTATGAATGAATACCTATCCAAGTTGATTCAGTAATTGGAAATTGAATTTCTCTAGTGGACATGAATTGATGGTATGAGAGGATTTGGCGGAAGAGCTTCCAGAAAAGCGGTATACAAAAATAGAATTGATAATAGATCAAGATGACACATTCAGTATATTTTCATCATTGCATCTCCAGAATGTTGGTTTTCTCATATGGATTGAATCACAATACATCTCCTCAAATATTTCATAATATCTTTTCAAGGTGTACGGAGAGTGAGGAACTATAACAATATTTGAGGTCCCGCATGATTAAGATATTCGAAATAATAGCGACCGTCCATCTGAAAAGCAGATCCAAATCATATATCCAATCTGGTCTTCAAGTACAGAGTGCGACAGTTGACTTTGTTGCTAAAAACTCAATAAAACCATTCGTATTGAAAAAAATATTTTTATGCGATTCCAATAATGTAGACGCATACCTGGGGTATTGTTTTTCATAGTTTTGGAAATCAAATCAGATATGTAACGATTCACATTCTCCACACTGTGTAAACCAATTTTTGGCGTTTGCAATGACACTCGTTCGGATAGCAGGCGTTTAGAAGGCGCAAACGTTGGATAATTGTTTAACCATACCCCCCTCTTCATCACATTTTCAGATGATAATTTAGAGACTTACACACGAGGGCATCGTATGCGGATTCTTTACGCGGTATCATATTGTTCAAATTTCAACAAAAACTGATATGCATAATATGCATATCAACTCTTCTTTCGAAATCATCAAATTCAAATGCAAAATAGAGTTTGGTTGGTGAAGCCACTGCATGCGAGCACATATAGATAATTGTCTAGGACATGTTCAAAATCCTGTTTTTACCCATCCATCTTCCTTTTCTTTCATGTTCTGGTTCTCACGAGAAGGAATATCCTGTAATGTTCAGATAACATCGTGAGAAGCAAGGGAAATAAGGAAGGCATTGGTGTTCTTCTCGAATTTCTGGGGGTTATATGCCTTGGGGGACACCTTCCTTGGCAATGTGTTCCAGAGCTTCGCTGTTCGTTGGATGAACGAGTCTTCGGAGAGAGATTTTCTGCAGGTCTCCAGAGTGGCCGCGAAGGGATGCAAAGCCTCAACTCGATAGGTTAATCTTGCGGGGACTGCCAAGGGAGGAACAATTGTTGATATTTCAGCAGAGCATCGTCAATGGAAATATCAATGAAATAGAGCCAGATCGTCAATTGTCCTACGCTGTTCCAGGAAAGTGAGTGAGTTTGTGAGCGAGGCATCACCCACGAGACGAATTGTCCTATTTCGGACAGAATCCAACAGTTTCCAGGTATGTTTGGGTGCTTCACTCGGAATATGGTAACAGTATTCCAGGACAGGTCGGATCTGTGCCTCATAGATTATAAGCAGCTGATTGGAAAAGAAATAGCGCCTGGTCCGAAACAGAAAACCAAGTTTTTGGGATTCACTTTCAGCAATAATTGATCTCACGTGATTTTTCTTAGGAAGGTTATTGCTGATGGTGATACCAAGAATCAAAATGGATGTCTTCAAAGGTATGGTTACTCTTGACAAGCTCATGTTGGGCACAGTGAGATCGACTACTTTAGAGAAGAGGCATGCTTATGTTCTGTTTGCATTGAAATCTACCAAGTTATTGGATATCCATTCGGGAATTGTTGCATATTATAATGTCTCCATTTCTCCTTCGTTCGTTCCTGATTTGCCTGACTGGTATTGAAAGGTACTTCAATCCGCGAAGCTGTATACTGGACATGAAGTTGCTCCCAACAAATCTTTGATATTCTGCATCAGAATGAATGGGCGAAACTATGCTTTGCAGCCAATAATTTTTCGACAAGTCCCTTACTCCCCATCTACTATCACGGCGTTATCTTCAACTCGAATTCTTCTTTCTTGTTCATCGTTTCACTCCGTTCTAGCTAACAACTTTGATATTTTCTTTTCTAACCATCAATCCCAGAGTTTTTTTTGTGAAATATTGAAGTTTCAGAATATCTCATCTTCCTGATAAGCCTTATGTAATCTTTACTGTACTGTTCTGAAGACGTCACCAAGCCCCTTGACGCCTAAGCAAAATTTCACCTGTTTTCAGGTGGAAGTACGATATGTTGGATATCAGGAAGATTTCTATTATATTTATCAGAGATAGGGACATCATACGACCAGATGTCAAAAATGCTAGAGTATACTGGGTGACCTCATGGTTGGCTGTATTCATTGATTGTTGAAACATCCTCATTGTTTATTTCAATCACTGTTGTCTGTCTATGAGGCCTGAATACCAGAGGGATGTCTTGTAGAATTTACATTTCTTGATATTTATAATTGTCAGATTTGCATCCTTCTGAATTCCCTGAACCTTTGATAAATGCTCCTCGAATGCAACTGGGATTATAATTTCATTGTTCAAATAGGTTTACAGATTTGGTTAAGATATTGGGCCGACAATCGCATCACACAGTATCAGTTGGGTTGTAGCACTATCACATCTGCCAAAAGGCATGACATGATATAATCCTCTTTCAGGTATACTGAATGCTATTTTTTCCCACAAGGATTTTTCTAGTGGTACCTTATATCAAGTTGAAAGTTGATATGTATCCAGCATGAAGAACAAATTCAAGAATTTTCCTATGGATTACTGTCATATTCAGTTACATCTCCTAACCAACGCCCAACAAGACAGAATCTGTACTCGCCTGACTATTTTTCAACTAACAACACGATAGTGTTCCATGGACTATGTGATGGTTCAACGACACCCAACCTGATCATATTATCAAATAATTCATTGGGACTATTCAACATTCAAGGAGATTTCAGATATTGTCTCTGCTCAAAAGGTTTGACATCGCCAGTATCTATTCATAACATTATCTCAGCTGTTCGACCTGAACTATTATCACTACTACTGCTCTCGAATAAACTGATAACACTTATTATCTGATCTCTTTATTCCTGTGTGAGGTCAATATCTATATGTCAACGTCGAACAGTGGAATTCGTTATTCCCTGAGATGCCTAGTCATTTCACGTATGGCTGGCAAACAGCGTAACACTTAATTTTGTAGACCGTTTGCCTACTAATCTCAGGCATTCCCTGTGATGACGAAAGCAAGGTTCACTCGAGCCGAGTCAGGTTGAATTGGTCAAACACAGTAGTTTCTTTGGTTCTCTCAAGTTCTTTGCCCAGAAATATATCTTCTTGAGAGAGGGTTTATTCAGACCGAGTTTGGTCAGATTTTTTCTCTAGGAAATGGAGTCTTCCTTTCAAGCATATGCAGAAAGGATTTATTCCTTTCTCAACCTTCCGGCTAACAGAGTGACGACTAAAAATAGGATTTACGATGTTACGCTGTATAACGGCAAAATGTGGAATGACTAGGCGTTTCAGGTACTGACGGATTCCATTTATTCACGCTCACATATATAAAATTCGTGAATATCATCAAGAGAAGAAAGACCAACAATTACGATAGTCCCACCTGATAAAACTCGACACTCAAGATCCCAACTGAAATCGTGAAAATCATTGGACCAGATTTATCATAAAAATCACTACTCAATATGAAATTTTGTGAATTAGAACGTACTACGAGTGCTGCTTTCATTTTTATCTCTCCATTTATTCGAATCCTTGAATGCACATCACCATCATCACTTTGATGTGCTCCAACTGCAGCTAATACATTGTACTTATCAGGATTCCGGACTATTGTTCATTGCCCTCAAACCTCCCTGACCCATAATTACTAACTGAAAGTGCGATAATCTCTTCAAGAAAAAGTGGAATTTTCACATGGGTCTATCATCAGAGCCTTCATTCACCAATAAAAATGCAAGGAGATTATGGACATTGTTAGATTATCAATAGTATTATTCGAATTAAACAGAATTGGCTCTTGAAATGTTTTGTGAAATTCGAGAGCCTACATAAACAATCTACTATTTCAGTTGACTTCACACCTGGCACAATCCCTCAATATATCGTTCGGTCATTTTAAGCAGAATTCTTCTTTTTTCCTGTTTTGAAAGCTCAAGAATTATGATTTACTGAGTTGAATCTCCAGCAAATTACAGGATTTCAACTGATGCTATAGGAGGAAATTCGTTTCCAGAATGTTTACCACTAGTTCGGGGTGATTTTCCATATTTGGATTCGAAACATGGGCTATATCTGGATCATATAGCATAAATATTGGTCTATTTCAGGCATTCGAAATACTACGAAGGACATCGAAATTTACTCACTCCTCACATAAAACTCAACTAAAACATAATCGATTTCACGAAAAGCCAGCCTCCTTCTGTAATGAGGCCTTAGTCCCATTCTAATATATCCAATTTCAGTAGTCTTAAGAGGAGAGTTTCAACCAAATCGACATGCAGGCCTGCACTAGTTGTTGCTATTTGGGCTTATGAATGATTCAATTGAAAAACTGATTAAATCATCGTAAAGAAGAAGGTTGGGACTAGGGCCTGGTTATCATACGGAGTCGAAACTCATTTATTTATAGAAGATACAGATTTTTGAAAAACGTAAACATTGAAATTTTTTTGTCTCAAATTGAAATATTTTCGATCTCAGTACAATTGTTGGAAATTCGGCGAGGTGTCACTGAAATATCAGCTCTTGAAATGTTTCCATTCGGACAGGAAGCAACAAAAACGATTATTCTGTCAACAAAATATCCATTCATCCCAGCTGATGTCGGTAAACTCCATTTCTTGAAAGAATATAATGCAGGAAACTAGGATGTGGTAGTTCAGGCACTACCTGATAGATGGCAGTGTTCGAAATGACAGACAGCGGCAGAGATGAATGGTGCATTGTATTGCAAGCAGATGGCGCTTAGGAGAGATGATGAATTCAAACCCGTTTACACCGTTGCCAATGTTATACATATTACTCGGACATATTATGAAATCTAGGCGACGTGATAATACAGAGGGTATTATTCTATTATCTGGGCATATTTCAAGGGGTGGTTCTCCGAGTGTTTGAAAGACGATCAAATCTAATATTTAAAATTCTCCTGTCACGGTCACGGTGATAGTGGTCGAACTCCTCCGAAACGGCTCGACCGATTCGTATGAAATTTTTTGTGCGTGTTCGGTAAGAATGAGAATCGGTCGTAATCTATTTTTTAAATAGAAAATACAAAATGGCCGATCCAATATGGCGACCGAGTATAGTTATCCGATTTCATTCAAAATTGGTACTGAGGGGTTTTCGGGGTCGGAGATTATGAATACTTCGTCAAATTTTGGGAATTCAAAATGGCGGATTCAATATGGCGGAGGAGCTTTGTAATTATGAATAGGAATACTTCCTCAGGCACTGAATTCCAGAGCCTAGCCGTTCTATGGATGAAGGAGTTTTGATAAAGTGCTGTTCGACATCTTTCGAGGTTGACAACGAAAGGATGTGCTGACTGGGCTTGTCTACTTCGTCTGACTGGTATTGCTAGTGGAGGGATGATAGCAGAGATTTCTGAAGAACATTTCCCGTGGAAGTATCGATAGAAAAGTGAAAGGTCACCGACCTTTCTACGGTGTTCCAATGATGTCAAAGAGTGAGTGAGTGTGGCGTCACCCACCAGGCGAATGGCTCTTCTCTGGATGGAATCTAAGAGCATCAGCGTATGTTTTGGTGCTGAACAGAACAGATTGGTCAGGGATTATGATTTTTTATCAAAATTAGGAAATTCGAAATGGCGGATCCAATATGGCTGACGAGTTTTGTAACTCAATCCGATTTCATTCCAAATTTGTATATGGGCAATTTTGGGATGGGAGATTATGATTCTTCATCAAAATTAGGAAATTGAAGATGGAGGATGGCAACTGAGTTTTGTAGTTATGATCCGATTCTATTCAAAATTTGTATCTGGGTGTTTTCGGGGTCGGAGAAGAATTAAAAAACAAATGAATGAGAGTATGTTGATAAATATTCAAATCAAAAAATATTTTCTGGAAATAATGGTATATAGCAGAACAACGTTTGCCGGGTATCAGCTATTGTAATAAATATTAGTTTGAAGAAATAATGGAACACCTTTTTATAGATCGCCATACTAAAAAGAAGTGAGTAGAAAATAAAGAGTATAGTTTGAAAAAATGAAGAGGTATAGAGAACCGAACTAAAAAGAAGTAGAAAATCAATAGAGTATTTTGTAACGGCCTAGAATTTGTCACTGAATTATAATTATATAAGTAGACCTGAAAATTTAAACATACGAATTCAGCAAAATTTCTTCAATTCTATTCATGAGATCGATAATTATGTCAGCATAGATGGAAATAATAGGAATGGCACAGTTGTGGAAAAAACTTCAAAAAGCTTTGTTAATCTGTGTCAAAAATTCAGGTTATTTCACTCTGAAACTCATGCAAAAACATTCGTCTCAGAGTACAGTTATCAGATTTTGGATCAATTGATATGGCGATATTCAGAAAGGATAATACCGCCACGGCAACAAAACAAAACTGAGCGAGAAATCGTTATATGTCTCTCTCCCTCTCGCGGCGAACCGGGGGGATATTCATTAGTCGCGCGGTGATTCCCCGTCTTTCCGCAGTCCGCCACGTGCCACTTTGAATTACATGAACTTCAGATGAACTTCAAAACCGGCATATAATCTAATAATTGAAAAGCCAGTGTTGCAAGCTGCTGCAAATGATATGTCGCAAAAATTCATAAGAATGGGCAGAAAAGCGAGGCAACGGAAAAGTCAGCCACATACGAAATATTTGAAAATATAGCAGCCGCTTTTCGAGACATTTGGAGACGTTTTCGAACATCCAGTCATGTTTTAGAGAATTATCGTAGGTAGATACTCCATATTCCACTTGCATCTTCTTTAGGGAAGATTTTTGAAATTCAATGAATGCCGTGATATTAAAATTTTCTTCGAAATATATACAGGGTTATTCATTCAAAATGATCAATGTGTGAGCTAGAAATAGTAAACATCAGAATATCAAGATTCAGCTTCACATCTCACATCTCACATAGAAAATGCTGTTAGTTTTGGAGAAACAGGGTGTACAAGGAAAATATTTAATTTTGAAATTCCTCATACAATAACTTTGTAAGTTTTATATCAGCATGAAAATGGTCAATGTGAGAGCTAGAAATAGTAAACATCAGAATATCAAGATGCAGCCTCACATCTCTCATAGAAAATGTTGTTAGTTTTGGAGAAACAGGTTGTTCAAGAAAAATATTTCATTTTAAAATTCCTCATACAATAACTTTATAAGTTTTATATCAGCATGAACATATTTTTTTATATTTTTCTCATAATAATTCGATTTTGAAATGATTTAAAAAAAGTTGACCAGTAAAACAAAATGGATTGTGAGATATAGAAAGTATATGATGGCAAATCAATTTCTCACCGTTATGTCGAAGACCGAAACCAGGGAATCCTGGAAACTTTGGTACGATAATCACACTCACACTATACACTGTTTCATCACTATCAAACAGAATTTTTATCAACTCGACAAACTTTATTGACTAAAAACATTCGCTGTCTGAGATAGACTAACAAAAACTTTTGAGATGGTGTTTGCTTGAATCTCCTAATTTTGACAAATGATTAAGAATCTCCGACCCCTGAAACACCAGTAAAAATTTCGAATAGAATCGGATAATAAAATTAGAAAACTTGTCCGCTATATTGGATCTGCAATCCTGAATTTCCCAATTTTGACGATAGAATCATTATCTCAGACCCCAAACACCCTTATATATAAATTGTGAATAGGATAGAATCATCATCACATAACTCGTCCGCCATATGGAATCCGTCATCTTGAATTTTTTCATTTCGGGATTCATAATCTCCGACCCCAAAAAAACCCAGATACAAATTTCGAATGACTTAGAATCATAATTACGAAACTCGTGCGCCATATTGGTGGAGCCATGATGAAAGAATCATAATCTCCGACGCCGAGAATCCCCAGACACCAATTTTGAATAGAATGGGATCATAATTATTATAAAACTCGTCAGCCATCTTCAATATCCTAATTTTCACGAAAGAATCATAATCTCGGACCCCGAAAACCTTCATATACCAATTTAGAATAGAATCTAATCATAATTACAAAATACTACATAATATGAGATGAGATGCGATACACCCTTCAAATTCATTGCTATTCATTGACCTCGCGATGACGGGACACGGGACGGGTCGTGACGATGACGCGAAATCCAATGTTTTTCTCCACCCAAAAAAGTGCTCAACGCGCCTATAAGTTCTCACTTCGAAACAATTGTTTTTTTCATAAGTGCAATTATGATCGAAATCTGTATTTCATCAAGCTGGTCTGAATTAGAGAACATGAAATTTGAATCAAGGATTTCTTACATTCTACACACTGTATATATCAATATAACCCTTATATCAGTAATAGCAGTGTGAATTCGTAAGAATGAAGATATTTGAAATTAGGCAATCGTCTACGTATGTACCCTATACAGAAAACACGAAATTTCTATTTATAGCCATCTGAACTTGATAAAATATCTTGCACACATTATTTCTGAATTACACAGACTATTTTGCCCTGAACAATGATTTCGATCCCCTTCCTTGGAAGTTTTTCTGGCGACGCCAATAATGATAAGTTATATTAGTAGGAAATGAAATTAAAAAGGAAAAGAAATATTCGAAAGACTACATGTGAAGACAGTTTCAAAAATGACTCATGACATAAATTTTCATTGTAGCGAGATATAGGTATTTGCTTGACTTGAATGGAGTGAAAAGTGGAATCATGTTGAACAGGCCCGTGGAGCAGTAGCTCTGGCAACACTGCACGTACATAATACAATTACCTACGATTGCATTCAATTGTGTGCCACCTATTGGTGACCTTCTGTAACAGACGAAATCGAAGAACTCTACAATAGCTGTGAAAGCTGTAATTTAATTATTTTATTTCGATTTCGACATCACACTGACACCTAGAAATAGTTGTTGAACTAGTATATATATATATAGGCTATATTCGGTCGGAAAGCTGTCGCGAAAGGCCCGTCTTAACTCCTTCGACGCTAAGTTGATGATAAAGTGCTTCCATACAAGCTATTTGAATAACGAATGGTTCTGAATTGCATCGATTTCTATTTTGATTCGTTGCTGAATTTCATATTCGGAATCAGGAATCGAAGTCTTTTCTGAGCATTCAAACCAGTAAGTTTCAGTTAGACACTTTGGGATTCGATATACTCATACCAGAAAGTGGGTCCTTTAGTCGAAAGATTACTTCTAGAGTCGAATAACACAATTTCCGAAATATGTCTTGCATGAGAAAGTTCATCAACTTGTTTAATGAATGATGATAGGTTTTCACAATCACCATCGATTTGTATTCCTTACTTGTTAACATGGGTTGATTTCATCGAATCCAGTCAAAAATATTTCTGACTGGTACTATAAGGTCTGATTCAGTGAAATTCATCAAAGTTGCATCAACTTGGTTAGGTTCTGGGTCAGGATTCTCATAATTTATTTTTGCATCTAGTTGTAATGCTGTTGCATTGAATTCTTTCTCGAATAATGACATTCCTGTGAGATCCATATATGCCGCTCTTCGAGCTGAATATCATGGAAAGATACAGGGGCTTCAATCTGGGATAACACAAATTTTGTGCCCTGAAATTCGAAAAATTTACCACTGAATTTTTCCACCCTCTGATGATTCGTGTCAATCAAACTCGGTAAGCGACCCTCACAGGCCTTATTTGATATATATCTCTAATAATTCTTTCGACCATCAGGCACTTTCTTTCGTCATATTATTATATTTCACTGAACCGATATCAATCGAATTCCAGGTACCCACTGAAAGCACTTAAGTGTGCAAACAAATTAAATTGCATGCCATTTATGAAATAAATCATTTCATTGTAACATTGTATGAAAGAAGTGATCTGCCTGGGATGCGTCTTATCTGGGAATATTCCTAAGCAAAGATGTTTGTATCACAAATATTGCTTGATGGAAAAGATGATTTGCCCTTGAATGAAATACATGCATATTATTATATACAGCGTCTCCTGCATATCATCTCCCGTCTTCTATAGCTCAGTTGAGTCAGGAATTTGATATTTTGCACACTCTTATTCTATTGAAGGGCGCACACCAGGATGAAAATTCCAATAATATAAAATGTCCCAAAATATTGTCATAATGACATATTCTTTATATGGCATGCCATATATCTTGTTGCACATTTGAGTTCTTCTCGATTCGATGCGTGAAAAATATACAAATCGAGAATTTTTCATATATGGTCATTTGTATGAATAGAAAACGGAGGTGACTTTGAGAAATTAATTGTTGACATTCAACTCCGATGAGGTGTTAGGAGTGTATTTGAGCTTAAGTGGTTTAAATCCAATACATTGTTAGCTCATTATTATGAATTTTTCGAGTTGTTTTATAACGAAATTCTGTTTATTGTCATAGAGTTCAAGAAAGAGAGCTTGTTAATATGATTTGTATTCAGGAGAATGTGAGGAGAACTCTTTCTCGACAAGTCGAGTTTATGCACAATGTTATCCAGAACGACGTCATCCAGACAAAAGGAGCCCGCAGAACTTGAATAGGTTCGAAGAAGTCAGGAATGTGAAAATTACATAACCGGTTAGAGATAGACCGGTTCAAAATCATTGAGGAAATCAGTTGGCTGTGCTGTTATCTGTTACGGAAAATCCTCTGATTAGCCAGCAAGCAACTGCAGATGCTCTAGACGTGAGCATAAGAAAATAATGTTCTGAGAATTTCAAGAGATAGTATTCATCTTCATTAAGAAGATTTGGAAAAACTTGTAGAATTCTGCAACTGGGCGCAAGGTGAAATTAGAGTGAATTTCGACTTCTTTGATAATGTTTTTTTTCTGATGAAGCCACCTTCCAGGAGAATGAATTTGTGAGTTGTTACAACTCCCATTATCACTCTGATCACAACTCGAGGGTTTTTGTGGAGAGAAATTATTGTTGAACCTATTATAGGTTCCTCCTTTCACGACGGGAATTCGAATCGCCCTATAATCCTGGATTCTTCGCAAAATCAATAATTGTCATATTCATGTGAAACTACAAATTTTTGTGGAGAATGCAATGTGGCTACACCATGATGAAGCTTCACCACATTATTCATCACAAGTCAGGGACCATTTTAACACAATCTTTCCAGATCAGTAGATTGAAAGAAAAGATTCAAGTGAGTGGCCGCTCAGATCACCTAGCTCAGCCAAATTGGATCTCTACTTGTGGGGCTATGTTGAGGAAATCGTTCATCAATAATCTTTCACCCCACCAGAAAAAATAGAGCAAAGAATCCCCAACGCATTTCAAACCATTACACCCAACCTTTCACGAAAAGTGGCAAGGCCATTTCATAATCGTATTTGCTTGTGCCTCTAAGAAAACAGGAGACATTTCGAACATGAGATTTAATATAAAGGTGATACCGAGGGTAATTTTCCTAAGTGTTCGTGTTTGATAAGTTTATTACTAGAACTACTGTGATTTTCTATACGTTTATGATGTTCATAAGATTTAGACAAATAGTTCTGTTGAACGTCAGATATGTTGAATCAAGAAATCGTTCATCAATGATCCTACCGTTTTCAATCCTCACAAATGACTGTTAAAATAGTTGATGAAACCAGTTCTCGGTGTATAACTCTTGATACGATGGGAATATTGTGATGTCTCCAAGAAGGCAATGATAAATAATAATATCCTGAAGAAATACTATATATATTGATTGACAGGATTCGAATTATGAAATCTAATGTTTACAGAATTCCCCTTCACATTTTTTTTCAATTAAAGGCTATTGAATGACGAAACTAAATATGGAAATAATATATATTATTATACATATATAACATCTTCCTCCTTGAAGGAAATCTAAGTGTAGTTTGAACAATCCATTGTGGTATACCGCTTCGTAAATTGGGTACATTTTGAATCTCTGACCCTGATGCTTTTGATACTTCATCTGATTTCTCTTGTTCCTGATGAGATTTCAATGGCCCAATCTGATCCAAATGTCTTTTCCATTGAATATGCCCTAGACAAGGTATCTCAACAATATATACTGATTGACCAATTTTTTCAATAACTCAGCTTTAACCCACGTTGGTCTAGAGGGCACTCTATAATCTCTCACAATGTCTGACTGTCCCTTTTGGAACTCCAGACTGCGATCACCTTTGAAATATTTTTTTGTCTTTCTTGTTCTTGCATAACATGGGTTTTTAACTGGTCTAGATTATGACTCGTACCTTCTCCTGGTAGAAGTGCATCAAAGCTAGTTTTTATTTTTTCACCAAACATCAAATATAATGGTATATTTGACCTGTAGTACAATTAATTGAATTTTTTTTAGTCGAACAGAAAAACTCGCAATTTCAATCATATCTGAATTTTTATTTTCTTCCAAGAACTTATTTGAACAATTTCCAATTGTTTTCACGTAATTTCCAGCTGATTCATTAGAGGATGGATGATATAGTAGAGAAGTGATGTGTGTAATATTATCATTTCTCAAAAAAATCGAATTCTCTTGAGCAAGAAGATGATCATTGATCTGTAACTATCTCTCCAGGTTACCCAAATCATGCAAATAAAGATCTCGAAGCTTTAATTGTGGAATCCGAAGTTATGGAGTTCATGAAAAATACTTATAACCATTCTGAATGGGCATCTTCAATGATTAAAAATTTGTTTGTTCAAAAATGGCAAGGGAAAATCTGAATGAATTCGACTTCTAACTTTTGATGGCCAGTTTCAACAACTCAATACTGATTGCTCAGGACCCTTCCTCAATAACATACAATTCTCACATTTTCCACTCATTTCCTCAATATCTTCATCCATCCCAGGCCACCAAGAATAGGACCGTGCCTTTTTATTTTGACGACTTGTGATGAATAATGTGCTGGGGCTTCATCATGTTGTAGCCAAATGGCATTACTCACAAGTATTGGTAGACTTTCACATTAGTTTGACAATTGGTTCTGCAGGAAATCCAGATATATAGGGCCATTCAAATTCATGTCAGAAAAAAAGGGATCAATAACATGTTTACCAATTATTCCTCCCCATACATTAATTGACAATTTGTGTTGTCTATGAATCTGCCTTCAAACCCATATATTGTGATCGAAGTAATAATGGAAGTAGTGACGATTCACAAATCCATTCTTGTGGTGGGTGGCCTCATCAGAAGACAAAACCTTATCAGGAAAGTCGGAATTCAATCCAAATTCACCTTGCGGCCAGTTGCAGAACTCGACACATTTTCCAAAATCTTGTTCAAAGAATTCTTGATGCAACTGAATATGATAGGCATGGAAACGGTTGTCTCCCAAAATTCATCGATCAGTTCTTTCTTTATTTCTGAAGTATTTCTGAACAAACGTCAACATTTTACGACGCGCTTCGTTTAGATGTTACAATATAAATTAGTTACTATGGAGAATATCCTTAATTTCTGATTTGCGGAATATTTCTATGTATATCCACGTATATTCGGAATCATACAAAGTTGCTGACCTCAATAAAACGTTGAGATTGTTTCAAAATCATACGAAGAGAATATCCTCTCATATATGTGAAAGAATAATGAATTGAACGACAAATGAAACGTCACATTCATCTATCTCAGATTTTCGCAATAGCTTCGCTGTTGTCATTGAATATTTGTTTCCCAAATAACATTTCCTGATATTATAGTGGCACATCAATTGGAATGAGTCGTTCAGTTCTGTTGGAATGTCTCTTTCCTCTTACCCAATGAAGTTATAACATAAGATAATCGAAACTGAGAATGCAATAAATCAGGAACGTACGGTATTGGTGGAATCTTAAATGAACTATTCAGTTAACATGATGTGTTATGCAAAATTATTCTAATTCTATAAGGAAATTGAAAGAAAGGTTTTCAGAGAATTATTCACTATAAGTGACGAAGCATGCATGTAATTTTAATCACAGATTTCCATGTTCTTCCTGATTTTTATATGATGATGCAATCATATACAGTGTATGCAATTGAATTTGGCTATCGGCGTAATATTATTGATCTACAATTTCAGGACAGGCGTCGCCCATCTCATCAGAGTCGGCCATAACTAAGGGACCAGTTGTTGCCAATCTCGAAACATGGATATATTCAACACGTGAGTCTCGCAACTGGCAAGACAAAAATCTGGGAATGACGTTCTTATTCGAATATAAGTAACAGAAGGAGACTATCATCTATACCTACACCACGCTACCTCCAATTCCCTTGAGGAACCAAAAACACTTCATCATAACTAACAAAATTGATCAGCATCACTCCACCTTTTTTTTAGGCTTTTCATCTTTATGAATACTGAGTGTGTCGAAATGAATTATGGTATATTTTTCAATCCATGTTCAATTTCGTTACCTCATCTCATTCTGATGATTTTTTTTCTGCTGAAGGTTTGAAGAAGTTGGCAACAAATAAAAAACTTTTCAAATAGAGATTTCGGGAAGAATAGTAAAGTTATCCCTAAGCATATATAATAATAATGATAATGATAATAATAATCAAAATAATAATAATAATATGTCCTTATTCTTCATTAACAACATTCATAAACGAACGATACATAAACGAGGCGGTATTCAACAGAGTTGCTCTTCCATACAACCCCCTGAATATCCAACAAGTTCAAAGGCATATTCAACAGTGATCATGATGAACAAAATAATAAATTATATAAAAAAATCTTCTGTAGTAGTCCATGCTCAAAGTGGAGTGGAATGATCAATAGAGAAAAAACCCAAAGTCGTCTCCACAATATTTAATGTATAATCTGGCAGTCATTCTTGCTTCATTAAGGTTGATACAAGTTTCGGCCATTCAAATGACCATCTTCAGTCAAGAGAATACAACAAAGTGCATGAAGCTTCTTCAGCGTCCTATGAAGTATTTAACTTTCCTCTTGGGGGATTGGGCTTTTTGCCTTCCTCCCAATTCCTCATACATTCAATTTTATCAAATTTAAATAATAAATGATGATTCAGCAATAACAAAAATTTTTTTCGCCTTCATGATGCATTGAAGTATTTCCACATGCACTTTGTTGTATTCTTTTGACTGAAGATGGCCATTTGAATGGCCAAAACATGTATCAACCTTTATGAAGCAGGATTGACTGCCAGATTATACATTAAATATTGTGGAGACGACTTTGGGTTTTTTCTCTATTGAATAAATTATATGTTATCTGTTGAAAATGGCATGGAGAATACTATATAGTATACTATATGAATCATGAAAAAAATATAATAATTTCAATGATGATAATGATATGATAATGATATAAATTAAATGAATAATTGATATAATAGAACAACAAATTGAAATATTGAATTGATAGTTTGATCAACTCGTCAAGAGTTGGTATTTATCATATTATGTATACAGGCTTTGACATGTGCTTTGATTATGTTGATAGTCCGGGCAGATTTGACGTGGGCAGGTGAGGTATTAAAAACGTGCGTGGACACATAGGAAAAACATCGCTGGAATTGGGCAGTATTGTGCTTGGGGACTGTGTAGCAGTCACGTGAACGAGTCGGTTTGTCATGAATATCTGATCCCTCCAAGAGTTCATTAAACAAATATGGAGGAGTACTTTGTTTATTTATTTTCAAGACCAGGCATGAAATATGGAGCTTGAATCGCTCATCTAAATTCAACCAGTCAGATTGCTTGAATTCTTTGCTGAAATGGTCATACTTGCGTAGATTATATAAGAGTTTGATGCATGCATTTTTTATTCTTTGAAGGCTAGCTTTATCTCTATGTATCAATGCTGGCCAATGAACAATGTCACAATATGCCAACCCTGATAAAACTAAGGAATCACAAAGTTTGAGTTTGACGTCGGTGCTCAGGATGTCCTTGTGGAGGTATAACAATTTTAGTTTGGAGTATGGCTTCTTGATTAAATGACTGACATGTTTATCAAACTTGAGGTCAGAGTCTATGAAAACACCAAGATTCTTGCAAAATTTAGTAGGATTTAATGTAACGTCGTTGATTTTGATTTTGAAGTCGGGGGTTTTCGTTTCATTCAGTTTCAAAGAATGAGCTTTCGATATATTTGCGATATAGTGCAGATTTGAATTCATTTTTTCGCAAGCAATAGCCAAGTCATCTGAGTTGAAGGATATATATATCTGTGTATCATCTGCATACTGGTGCATTTTACAAAACTCCATTTCTCTGTGAAAGTCAGCAGTGTACAAAGAGAATAGCAGAGGACCTAAGATACTTCCTTGTGGGACACCACTGGTATTTTTTTTTTAATTGTGAACAATTGTTTTTAATAATGGTTCTTTGTTTCCTTCGATTCTGATAGTTTGCAAAAAATGGAGTTGCAGAATCACTAAATCCAAAATATATCAATTTCCTACAAAGCAACGAATGATTAAGCGTGTCGAACGCTTTTCTTGAGTCCAAAAGTACGAGACATGTGTCGAGTTTCGAGTCATTCGCTCTGAATATATCATTAGTGACTTGAGCTAGAGCAGTGGTTGTACTATAGCCAGCCCGGAAGTCGGATTGTATCGGCGGTAAGATACATTCATTTTCGAGGTATACTTTTACCTGTTTTGCAACAACTTTCTCGGGTATTCCAGAGTTTGTAGGTAAGAGGCTTATCGGTCTAAAATGGAAAATATCAGTGGGATTGTTGATTTTTGGTATCGGTGTAACATGAGATATTTTCCATACATCTGGAACTACACCCTGGGCTAAACAGAAGTTTATGATATGAGTGATAATATCTGACAAATAAGGAAGGATCAATGTTAACATTTTGATATCTATAACGTTCACGCCTTTGGCATTTGTTTCAAAAGATGAAACTATTTTTGAAATATCATCAGATATCACAGGAATAAAGTTGAAGCTGGGTTCATTAACAACCGAGTATTTCGAGATGATATTGTTTTCAGTTATTTCTTGATTTTCTGTGGTGGTATTGACGAAATAATTGTTCAAGGTGTCAGCGTCCTCGAATGAGTGACATACATTATTTTCTTTATTTTTCAAATTCAGGTAATCTACACTTCTCCAATATTGTTTTTGATTTGACTTTGACTTGAAGAGTAAATGAGCCCTTTTCTCTGATTTAAGACACATATTCACGAAGTTGCGCATTTCCTTTTATTTGTTCCAGTTTGCGTCAGATCTTTTTTTTTATATTTCCTAAATGATTGATCTCTCAATTTCATCATCAACTTCAAATTTGTTGTTAGCCAAGTAGCAGGGGTTTTAGATATTCTTATAGATCTATATGGTGCATGATTATCGAATAGGCGGATAATGTTCGTATTCTAAAATTCTATCTCATCATTTATGTCCTGAAAATCGTAGATACCTGACCAATTGATGGACATCAAATCATTCACAAATAATTCGTAGTCGAAATTATCATAATCTCGCAGTTGACAGAAGGTGTGTGGTATTTTGTTATTTCTCTTTTTTTCAGCGTACAATCAACTAAGCGATGGTCAGAAATACCGTATCAGCCTTAGTAACTAAATTTTTCATCGAGCAAATAATCACATCTAACAATGTTTTAGTATTGGGCGTAATGCGAGTGGGTTCAAATATAACTTGATGCAAATCATACTTATGAAGTGAACTGTTGAACTGAAGACAATCATTGTTGTCCTTATTCAGCATGTCGCTAATCAGATCCCCAACAAACAGTATTATATCATATTCAGCCTTAAAACCAGCAAATATATTTTCCAATGTGTCCATTTTTTGATCAAAATTCAGGTTTGGCAGCCTATAAATGTATTACAAACACTATCTCTTGCCTGATATCACTGCACTCATCCAGATATATTCTAATAAAGTATTGCGTCAGCTGATGAGCATTCTTTAACTTTGAATTTTATTGAGTTATGCACGTAGAAGGCAACGCCTCCACCTCTGGACGACCGATCAACTCTGACTAATTTATAATTTGGTATATGAAAAGTACTTGTTGATACGCCTGCATTCAGCCATGTTTTGGACAAAGCAATTATTGAGTATGACTGACTGATAATAAGATCCTTGAACATGTCAAAACCCGTGAAGATTGATCGTATATTGAAATGCGCAAAACTCAATGAATAATCACCGCGAGTCATTCGCAATAAACTTCAAATGATTCCTAAGTAACTCTAGTAGAGATTATTGAAAGAAAAATGAAACAAAAAAAAACCTATATGATGATGAAATTCTTCTGTTATTAAGTGGGGCCACCCAGTGTAAATATAATTTCACCACATAGAACCCATGGAAAACTTGATGATAACAAAAATAACGCAAAAATTTATTACATGTGTTTTTATCGCCGAAAAAAACAATAATCATTCCAAAATGAATCACAGGAGCACAAAAAACAGTAACTGAAATCTATGGCCACCGATGAATCCACACTGGCAGCGTTTACAGGTCAGCGTTACTTGAAATTTGCTTTTTGGATTAGCCTTGCTTAACGAATATTTTTCCGGCAGATGCCCACGCGTTTCAGGAACCATATTCATGTTTTGCTTCACGAAGGAGTTCATACAGTGATTTGCTCAGGTCTTCGTAAATTGATACCGGGGAATTTTTCAGCTTGCGCTTCGATTTCAATATAAAATGCAGCTGACTTCGAATCCTACCTTCTCTTGTTATCCTTCCTAGGTACGCACAATAATTTCCGAAAATCTCCTCTCATTCGCTCCGAGAACACCCACCTAATGATATCAGCAATAATGGTGAATACTGAGAAAATTATTGTCATTGGTGCTAGGCGCTAGCTTTATGGTCAGTTCAAGCAACCATTGCTGACTTGTATTCATCAGGAGAATTCTGCTTAGTTTTTAATTCCTCCTCCTATGAGATATTCGGTTCCTGTCCCCTGAGAGAGGAGAGAAAAATATACACCTTTCGACTATGGTTCCTGACAGCTGTGCAGTCGAGCTGTCTATGAGGAGTACTCATATCTTGAGGTTCTCTTACTCTCTCCTAGCTATTCAACATCAGCATGGAAACGACTGATTATGAGAGGCATAATTCCTCCATTTTCCATGGTGTAGCAGATGTTTCAGCACAGGATCATCTAACGTTTCATACGATTTCAATTGAATTCCTTCAATTCGTTTTGGTAAGTTCATTCACAATACAATCATTCACGTGCTGCAAATGAAGGTATATTTCAATCCCATTCAAAACGCATAGAAGCTGAAATAGGTTGTTTCATTGACTTCTCAAAATATTAGTTCGTCCCAATATCTCTTCCTGCTGAGTCGCAGATATGGTACAAAGTATTGAAATTTTTTCAATGAAGGAATTCTCTTTCATGCGCTCCAACAGATGGGAAGGAATAAAGATTCCATATATATGAAAACATCTATCAAATTGAAGGAATTATTCGAAATCAGATCAACCAGAATCTAGCCGAACACGTAGACTCACCAATAAAATTTGCTCAGAACAAATTCACAATAGGATGATAGGTTTTGTCTAGAACACACTTCCTGTAAATCAAATTCCATTATTTTCGTGTCCAGTCATCCTCCTGCTGGAAGGATGCGAACGGATATGAAGAATTAGTACACAGAACGTTTCATCAGTTCTCTGCGATTCCAAATGCTTGCTTATTTCCATTTCATGTTCGAAATCGGAATTTAATTATTATTGCATTATATCAAATTCTGCTTGATGGTTTTATAAAGTAATTACATGGTTATAAATGAGAAATGGAATGTCAAAACTCTGGGAACCAGGATATGAGGGAGCATGAAGTTCTCGGAGAACAAATCAGATCAAAATTTTTGCAGTCAAATTCCACTTATGATTCCAGGAGATGATGCTGCTAGAGATATTGCTCCTGTGGAAATCGGATGCTTGAAATCGTCTTTCGCAAAATGTACTATCGGGCGCATTCTGCTTGGTTCTGCAACAGATAATTCCGAATGGTCCTGGAGAAATGATGCCTATTTTCCTCAAGTTGTTTATTCACCATCTCGTACAAATTCAGTGTTTCTTCATTCTGTCGAAACGACTCCATCATTTGTACGAGATGGTAAGTAATTCACAAAAACAATTGCATTCCATTTCCATGAAACGAAAGGATAATCTGACTGTCATGAGTATCTATATCGAGCTCATCAAACGTTTCAAAAGCTCTGGAATCACGAATGACCGACAATCCAACTTCCACCATCGAAGATCAACAGGGATTCATTTAAATATGATACATTTATAGAAATAACATGAAGAACTGATAGCTGTGGCAACAGACATATTATCAAAAGCATTCGACCGTGATTGATATTTTATTCATTTTATTTTATTTTATTTTTTATTTTTATTTCAGCAGTACACTAATTCAACAGCCAACGCCAATTACAGAATGGGAAAATAACAATGTTCAGGACAGGAGACTACTCTGGTATTTGACAGGGGGGATTCTCGAGCGCCAGATTGTGTTTGAGGTAGTTTACTCTACCTGCTGTGCACAAAATATTTCTGGTACAGAGGCCCAAAATAGCAACAGTGGAGAAAGGTACAGGTACCTTTCTCGGTACCTACAGTATAATCCAGGGGTCAATGGTATTGAATCGACCTGGAATCAATAAGTAGCCAAGGAAGTGTAGGTTTTAATTACAAACCCTGGGTTGAGCCTGGAGTACTGTTTGCTATGTTTAGTCGGTATAATTACAGGAATCAATACAAATTATCTTTCAGGTCTCTGGTATTTTAGGGTTAGGTCTGGAAAATTATTTATTCAAACTATTTCATCATTTCTCTACCTGGAGAAGCGGAAACACAGTTCCAAACGAATCGAACAGCTTCAATTCCTATTCATCTTTCCTTTTCCTTTGATTTTCTAATTTTCTAATATCGGAATTTCAGTGAGGTTGATTATATTTTTCCATTCATGTCAAAATTTCATGAACTACAGAACACCGCCGTACGGGACTCAAAACACAGAGACACCGGTGCACCGGACTGGAATTCTCAAGGAAAAGAAGGAAAAGAAGAATTGACCACTGGCTTGTCAGTATTAGCCGTCAGCTGTCAGTCAATAATGATAATCAGCAATTTGAAAAATAGAAATATTGAAAATCACCGAATAAATTATTGAACTATTTGGGACTGAAAACAATGACAACAGAGAAAGAAATATAAAATATGCAATCACAAAATCCGTTTATTCGCAGATTCAAAGTTCTGGAATCTTTACACAGGTCGGGTGAGTATCGGTATGCAAAACAACAGAAATGGAAAGAATCGATGAGAAGGATGAATAATAATGGTGGAAAATATACAAACTTACATGTGTAACAGGAAATCACTATACAATAATACTCAACACTGGTTTTGAATGAAATATGAGAGCACTAAGAGAACAGCAAGAGAATCACGAGCTTGAAGAGCAACGTAGATCAGGTAGTGTAGACTTCTAGAGAAGAGCTTAGAGAGTCAGCCGAATCCTTGGCTGTCTTCAGTATTCATGCACTACTTTGGCCTTGACACAATGACAAGTATCTCTGGAATCTCATTGGTCAAAACTCCCACCTTGTCATGGCTCATGGCCATGGTCACTAAATCTGTCCTTGAAAAGCACATGTGTACCTCCAACACAAAACGCAAAAAAAATAATATTCAACCCTAAATGGGCACATGAACAGGATCTACTACCTTTGCTTATGCTACTGAATGAATTCGGCTGGAAAATATTCAATAACAACAAAGTTATAAGCAGTAAAACATTCATCATTTCAACTGATGAATAATTCAATCAAATTTCATATCATGAGCGAAGGGTTGAAAATATCGAAGTCTTTAGGGTTGTTATGATGTTCATCAGAGTTTACTATCAGGAAAAGCTGTAAGAAGTCAGGAATCAATGCATTACTCAGCTCTCTCAGGTTTTCAGGTTTCGAGCTTCTGAACAGGTTGAATTCAACTAGAATCAGGCTCAGGTACTTAGATTTCGATCAAAACCAGTCTAGTGATGAAGCTCGTCAAAAAAACTTCATTACACACCCCTCGTACTGGCGGAATAAAAAATGGAAGCACTAGCTTCTATTTTTTTTTTTCAAATAGTCCATCATCAGAATATACACTATATACATTACCATCTATAAACTGAAATACTTATATACAATATTCATACCTCAATCTACTCAGGAAACCTACAGCAGGACCTAAATTTGAACCATAATATCTATATACACTTTCTGGAATCTTTTCTCACTATTCAGATAATTTACAACAGGATCTGAAACAATCAAAAAAAAAATATTATTCATCTATTTATCTATTTATCTAATCCGGACGTTGCTGGAACAAAGTGTTCTGGAAAAATTCTTGCTTTCCACTTGCAATTTTTCCGTTGATGACCAGGATTCCCACATTTCCAACAAATCCTTCTAACTTCTGAAGAGTAGAAAGAATGGGAGACAGGGCAAGGCAAGTTTGAAGCAGAGGCGGGTCGGACTGCTTCAAAACTAGAATTCTGGAAACAGGACCCATCGGAATTCATAGCTGCGGATGCCATTTTCTGTTTACAAGCTGGGTAACGGAACGATAGGAAATTATCCGGACCTAATTTCCTATTTCTGTTCCTGGAACACTTTCTATTCATTCTATTGTTAGTACCGGTCTCTGTAATGATTTTTGTCACTTCATCTACAGTCTGGACCTCATAACAGAACCTAAATTCCATTTGGACTAAAATTTCTGGAAAATCTGGTATAACTGGAGAATCTTGAATTTCTGGAAAATCTGGAATTTCTGGAAAATCTGGACTTCCTGTACCAACAGGATAGTCTGGTGAACGAAGGAAATTCGGATTTCTGGAAAAATCTGGATATTTTGGATCTTCTGGAGAATCTGAATTTTTTATCAAATCTGTATCTCCTGGACATCCCGGATTGTCTAAATTGACGGGACTCCTTGACTGGACTTGATAACCTGGAAAATCTGGATTTTCTGGAAAATATGGAAAATCAGGATCTTCCGGAACATTCCTATTCCCTGAAAAATGTTGTGAATCTGAAATTCCTAAAATATACTGATTAAATGATGGTTCTGGATAATATCGATTTTCTACCACTGGATGTGCTGAATATCCCGGAACCCTACTTTCAGAAATTTCTGGATGCTCTGGATACCCTGGATGTTCTGGATAAATTGAATTTTCAGGACTGTCTGGATATTCGGGGAACTCACTGAGTACTGGATTCTCGGAATTATCTGGAGGGAGACATACACAATCACGAGATTAAATATTCCTCTGGCCACATCTGGATCAAAATATTGTTGGTTGGTTTCTGCAGGCACTTCTCATGTGACCACACAGTCCACATCTCCAACAAACAGTCTCACTGTTTTTAAGGCCTATATTTCGTTTTCTCTTCTGGGTATATGTCCTGATACTAGGTTCTTCATACCTAATCGGTTCTGGACAAAATGAAACAGGTGAGAGTGGTGGCAGGTAGTGATAACCCTGGTAGGTTTGATATATATCACTTCTCAGGCTCTCATATTCTAGAATTCTTGAGATTAGTGATGGTACATCCTGGAAATCAGTCTTTCTGATATACAGGCGGTATTCTGGCAGCAAATATCGGTATAGCCAAGCCAATTCTTGCGCTTTATCAAGAGTGCCTTGTCTTCGGACCAGTGTCTGCATGTCTATCACATAATCTCTAGCTGGTTCCTCAACTTTCTGTTTGCTCTGGATGATATCAATCTGGAGCTGTTCGTGATATCGAAATGGAAAGTATGCTACCTGGAAACACTCTTTGAAAGCTGGCCAGGAATTCCAGTTGACTTTATTACAGCGGTACCATAACAGAGTGTTAGGGGCAAGGTTTTGATAAGCAGGGTTCATGCAAAAGATAAAGTACTTGCCACTAACCCTCCCAGCTGCTCAGTTAGGGTGTGGGTACGGTTCATGTATTTTTGAATTATATGAATAACAGTATATAATGAAAGGGGTAAATTTTCCGGTGCGCCACTGATTTTTCGCTAGCCAAAATCAGAAACCACCCTGATGAAAGGGATGAACCTCTGCTATCGGTAGAGTCAATACTTCACAAATATCTGGTAAAATTTACAAGTACCCTGGGGTTGATTGATGAAGAAATAATAGTCATACACCTTGAAAACTATCTATTCAAATCATATGATAACACCATATATATTTAGGTAAGTGAAATGGCATTCAAGAGAGCATTCAGATTTCAGATATATAGTTATTGTATATTGAATTAATGCAAATTTAGGGAAGGTCCTAAGAAGGGCTATTCATGTGACGTCACGGGGATAGCGTACAACTTAATATTGAATGTAAAATATTATGCAGGTATATGGGGCATTCCCTTATCTTTTATGGTTTGACAGACTCATCTGAATGCTCAGTGGAGCTCCTATGGCGTTACTTATGATTGAATCCCTCTTCTCTCTGGTCAAGGCAATCAGGCCTTAACTGGAAAACTGCTCGTTGTCGAAGACACAGCAAAAACTGCAGGTATTCTTGTTGACCAATAAAAAAAAACTCTTGACAAGTAGTGTAGATGTATATGATAGATACCAGCACAAGTCTATGGTCCAGACAAACAATGACCAGGGACTAGGATGAACAGTAGTACTAGAGTCCTAGTAGTGGGATGAAGCCTATGCCTAGGGCAAGAACTAGGACTAGGACTAAGACTAGCACTAAGACTAGGAGTAGGACTAAGAGTAGGACCCTAAAAATAAACAATACTAGTCTGAGTTCACTTCAATTGATTGTATAATGATCATGCTGACTGACAAAGATAATACTAACCTCTTTTGTAGCTGAGGGTTATTTTAACAATTCCGATGTTGTGGATTGTCTGTGTCAGTTATTTCCACAATGGTACTTGTTGGATAGACAAGACAGGAGCTCTGAAGTTATAAAAAGAATCTTACAAGTCTGAAAATATTAACCTCAAAAAAAAACTTACTTTGGCTTTATATCCTGCAGAGCAGAAAATATGATTTCATTCAAAATACAAACATCCAATATTGGTCCGATACGTAATGAATCATATAATGTTGAAATTCTCCAAATCCATACAGAGATGATCGAATAATTCGATGGAGATATTTCAATCGGCCATACACTCCCACAAGTACCAAGGAAGAATCAAAAGTGAAAAATTGAAATGTCAGTCAGATATCAAAAATATGAAATGTCACTGCTGTCAATTGCATCGATTTATATTGGCAAGGTGATCGACCGTTGGGGGCGCTGTTTCAAAACAAGATGGCGGCAAAGAGTGTGTAGTTTGTTTACAAAATTTCTTGAGATTTGCATACATTTTCTTCTTGATATTTCATCGTGTTATTTGTGTTTATTGTTGAACTTTTTACTGAAATCATAATATTTTTTGTTGGATCATACTGTTTCATCGTGATGTGAGGAAAATAACTGTGACCTACTGACTGAATCGTGGACCAAATAGTCTGAGCTTTCTTCAAACCAGTGCATTTCTGAGGGACAGCTTTATGGGATATCAAAAATCACTAGCATTTCCACTATCATCAGAAGCTGATATATTCACCATCATACCTCTATAACTCCACTCTTCAAGCAAAAGGATCCTACAGAACACAAATGGTGATACCAGGAGTGAAGTTTTTCAACAGTGAACAGTCTTCTGTAAACATATTGAAAAGCATCCCTAAACAATGTGTTAACCTATTCGACTATTTTGTGCTAAATATTATAGCCATCAGAATCATGTGCAATTGATCCATACAATAGAAATCAGCAGCAACCAGCTCTAATGAGTCTGAACCAAGAAAAAATTCAACACCAAAGGCATCCTGACATTACTGTGGATTTAATAGTAGATACAACTATCAATGGCCTATCTTCAACAATATTACTTCCAGGCTTTGAGGATTGTTTACAGTGCAACTCCCATACCTCATATATTATGGTGCTCCACTGCAATAACAGCAAATTGTCATGATCCTTTGTGCCATGTGTGTGAATTGTATCCATATAACACACTTTTTATAATATGAATATTCCTAATATACTTAGAGTTGAGGTAGGTGGCATCCTAGACTGAGTTTTCTTCTTGGAATTCATTTAATATCTTGTAAAGCTAGTTTTTTCACCATATTGATGAAATCATTGAATAATTTGGAATTCCTCCACATAAAACATTGATCAAATGACCTATGTATTTACACAGTTAATTATCATACATTTTGTGATTTGATATCATTTTGTAATCCTAAATTCATCTAATTGAAAATATCTATCTTATCAATCTGTATAGTTCAATATGTTTTGTATATTTTGTAACTGAATTAATAATAATTTTTGAAAATGAAAGTACATTGACATAACATGTGTTTTACTGTACTTTGGCCACTCCAAAGAAGTCAAGAAAGAAGTAGGTACCTACAAATAGAAGGATCTTCCACTATACTCCTTCCCTCAGTGCTCATGTATACTGTTTTTCCCTGAATTATTTTACAAGATACCTTCATGAAAATTTACAATTATAAATGAATTTGAAATCCAAGACTTTCATATATTATGTAGAAATAAATTAACAATGAGCAAAAGTAAGTATCTACCTGGTAGGTACCTATTTTAAAAGGATTCAGTAAAGATTATAAAGTGAAACTTTGAAATTGCATCAAAAAAGAATGAGGTGTTGATTGAGGTATAGTTGTGGAATTGAAATATGAATTTTGAAAACCTACAATAAATTATTACAAAAAGAAAAAAAAGTAGAACTTCTACTTATGAATAAATACAGTTTAATAATAACATACAAGCAGTAAAATTATGAATACATTTTTCCAAGATACAATTTGAAATGTCATGGATATGTTCAAGTACCCAAATAATCAGTGATATCTCCTTAAAAACTTGAATTCAACTTCAAGGAATCTGGGTTTTGGTTACAATTTGTGTAACTATTTGCACTCAATTGCAAGATGCCCTGGATGGCAACTCCTCCCCTGCTGAAAAATTTAAGAAATGTTAGTACCTACTATAAACAAACCATATGGATTAGCTATTACACAATCTAAATATTCAAATAGAAATAGATTGTGTCACTTCAATGTATGTTCAAAGAAAGGTGTTCAAAGATTCAAGTCAAGCTATGAAGTAAGCTACCTACAATGACCTGCTTGTAACAGGGTTTTTATTTATGTATTTTAACTTAATCATTTTGGAAGTACATGCAATCTGCATTGGCTATTTTACTACAAAGATGATACTACAAAATAGGAATCTATGAAGGCCTAGGCAGGATGTCATGAACAAGATTTTTATATGAGTCAAGCATTACAAATAAAACAATAAATTACCCACCTGCACATGTTCATAATGTCCTTTTTCTTGCCCAGCTTTGTGTATTGCAGTTCAAATGTCAAAGGCATTGAATTTGCTTCTTTATTTTTCTTATAAAAATATTTGAAAGTAAAACAGCCATACTTATTTTTCCAAGTCCTGGAGACATTTCCCCATAAACAAAATAGGTATGAACCATTGATCATTTCAATCATGTTCTCTCTCAGATAGGCACTGCAAATAAGAGTTATTCATCAGTAATAAATATATCAATGAATCACAAATTTACCTTATTGTTATCATTATTGGACCAATGATGTGGAGAAAGGTAGGAAGTTTTTGTTGGAGCTGCATACACCCACTTTTCAAACTCATATTGGATTCTCAACGTTTATCCATTTTTTCCATTCAACTGAACTGATTTTTCATTATCAGAAAAGACTTCTTGAGAGCAGGAAATTCATTTTAGAGGACATTATAGGTCCTACATTTTTCCATTGGAACCTTCTACTAGTTCAACCAACAACCAAACACAGTTGATTTTGCGTATTATCAGAGATTTGTTGGTACTAATTTATGGAATAATATAGAATTGATTAGGCAATTGATATAAAGTTCATGTCTTGTATACTCAAGAGAAGCAAAAAGAGAAAATTTAAAATTAACGTAATTTGTTGAATGGTATTCATAAAATACACAATAACAAACATGACCTTGAATTACGTCCTAAACTGGTTCAAATTTGCCCACCAGGTGCCGTATCGGAATCGTCACCTTGCCAATTGATTTATACGCGAAACTGATTCCTTAGATCATACAGGAATCTGAGAATAGTTCTGTGACATATCAAACTTAAATGAACGGTGCAGACAGTATTTTCGTGATGACGGTTGGCTGGCGCTGAATAATTTATAAGGATGGTGCGAGCAGATTCCAAGTGTAAAATCATCCATGAAAATTTTTATCGTTCGGATCCTACACTCAGTTAAAGTTTATAAAAACCACTAAGGCATTAACTCAGATCTCGAAGTAAATTGATATTCATCCGGAATAGATACTCGACAAACAAAATCTGATCAGTGCTTACACCATCCGTATTCGTGTTGCTGCTGAGGAAAAAGTTACGGTTTCACAACTGCTTGCAGACATTCGTGTTCTCAAGACGAACTATCGCTGACGTATTATGGACCCATCTTGGGTCAGAAAGAAAGTAGCTGTACTAAGAAAATATCTCACATGTTATCTGTCAACTCTGTCATTGAATATTGACTTATAATTGTCAGAAATCGATTGTCAATTGATTTAATCATTGTAATAAAAATAAAGTGAACAATGATGGATCATTATATTCACATATTTTACTGTGCACATAATATAATGCATGCGAAATTGTTTGAAATGAAGGTGAGTACAGGGGGGCGAAATACTGAAAGATAGTTCATAATACAGTATAACATGAAGTTATCATATAGCACAGTGAACATGATACAGAGTGTGACATCGATCTGATACTTAAGAACACGAAATTCAATGATTCCAGAATAATAATAACGGAGAATTCGTAGTGCAAAATAAAACCGTAACAAGAGCTCTCCCTTGTAATACCTCAGGCAGAATTTCCAGGAGCTGGTCTGGTTCTATTCTCTTCACATTTCCAAGATCTTCCAGACCTTGCACTTCACAGTGGTAGGGTTCCCATTTACATGGGTAACCCAGGACAGGAGTTTTAGGACTATCAGGAGGTGTTGCAGGACTATCTGGATGTGTTTCTGGACTACCTGAAGTTGTTTCAGGACTATCTGGAGGATAATGAGGATCGGGAATATCTGGTGAATCTGGAGGCGGTTTCCTAACAAGATTCTCAGTCCTGAGGGCTAATATTTCAGGTACCTTCATCTTCAGGAACCAAATCAATCGGTTTTGTAACATTTCCACAGGATCTTCGGTTTTTCGACCATGCACTCTTAGTTCTCTGATAAATTCTGATTTGTTCAGGTTATATACCCAACTCACTCTTGGATTCAAACCTGATATGTGCTCTCGGTAGCTCTCTGGACCTGGGTTCCTGGATTTTCGGAGGCTCTCACAACCTTTACATTTATCATCAACTATATCAGGGCCTAACATTTTATTCAACTGGTTAAATGAGCTGGAATGTCAGGATGATTATCAGGATGAAATGTATTCGGAAATTTACGGATTTAGCCCTCTTGCTGTCTCAAAATTCAGTGACTCTCATAACAAAAAAAAAAAAAAAAATATCTGGACTCAACAAATATTTTCTGGATTTCTAGACTGTGATTTTAAATTCATTAATAGCTCAACTTCACTGGAACTGTTCTCTACAAGATATCAGGTTCAAATTTCATAACCAAATCTCAATAAGCCACTTCACAGGTACTTTCAGGAAAAATGCTGTGATTCTGATTCCAAACAATGAACTACTGGTTCAGGAAAAAAAAACTGTAATGGACTTGTATCAAGCAACTTTTTTGTTGAACAGGACTGGACTTTTTACTGATTCAATAACCAAGAAGTCCCTGCTCTAGGGCGCCATTTGTAAGGGGTCTTTATTCTGAGGCCCTTACTTTGACGCTCTGTTCAGGACAGGAGACTACTCTGGTATTTGACAGGGGGGGAAATTCTCGAACGCCAGATTGTTTTTGTGGTAGTTCACTCTACCTGCTCTGCACAAAATATTTTTTCGGTACAGAGGCCCTAAGAAGCAACAGTGGAGGAAGGTACAGGAGGTATACCTACCTCGGTACCTACAGTATAAACCAGGGGTCAATGGTATTGAATCGACCTGGAACCAATGAGTAGCCACGGGAGTGTAGGCTTTAATCACAAACCCTGGGTTTAGCCTGGAAAACTGGTTGCTATGTTCAGTCGGTATAATCACATGAATCAAATCAAATTATCTCTCAGGTCTCTGGTATTCAAGGGTTATTTCTGGAAAATTATTTATTCAAACTATTTCATCATTTCTCTACCTGGAGAATCGGAAACACAGTTCCAAACGTATCAAACAGCTTGAATTCCTATTTATCTTTCCTTTTCCTTCGATTTTCCTATTTTCTAATATCGGAATTTTATTGAGGTTAATTATATTTCTCCATTCATGTCAAAATTTCATGAACCACAGAACACCGCCGTACGGGACTCAAAACACAGAGACTCCAGTGCACCAGACTGGATTTCTCAAGGAAAAGAGGAAGAAGAAGAATTGACCACTGGCATGTCAGTGTCAGCCGTCAGTCGATGATAATAATCAGCAATTTTACAAATGAAAATATTGAAAATCACCAAATAAATTATTGAACTATTTGGGACTTAAAACAAGGACAACAGATTAAGAAATATGAAATATGCAATCACAAAATCCGTTTATTCGCAAATTCAAAGTTCTTGATTCTTCACACAGGTCGGGTGAGTATCGGTATGCAAAACAACAGGGATGAAAGGAATCGATGTAAAGGATGAATAATTATGGTGGAAAATATACAAACTTACATCACTGTACAATAATATTTTACACTTGTTTTGAATGAAATATGAGAGCACTAAGAGAACAGCAAGAGAATCAGGAGCTTGAAGAGCAACGTAGATCAGGTAGTTTAGACTTGTAGAAAAGAGCTTAGAGAGTCAGCCGAATCCTTGGCTTTCTTCAGTATTTATGCACTACTTCGGCCTTGACACAAGGACAAGTTAATCTGGAATCTCATTGGTCAAAACTCCCACCTTGTCATGGCTCATGGCCATGGCCACTAATCTGTCCTTGAAAAGCACATGTGACCTCCAACACAAAACGCGAAAAAAATAATATTCAACCCTAAATGGGCACAGGAACAGGATCTACTACCTTTGCTTATGCTACTGAATGAATTTGGATGGAAAATATTCAATACCAACAAAGTTATGAGAAGTTAAACATTCATCATTTCATTTGATAAATAATTCAATCAAATTCCATATCATGAGCAAAGGGTTAAAAGTATTGAAGTCTTTAGGGTTGTTATGATGTTCATCAGAGTTTACAATCAGGAGAAGCTGTGGGAAGTCAGGAATCAATGCAATACTCAGCTCTCTCAGGTTTTCAGGTTTCGAGCTTCTGAACAGGTGAAATTCAACTAGAATCAGGCTCAGGTTCTTAGATTTTGATAAAAACCAGTCTAGTGATGAAGCTTGTCGAAAACACTTCATTACAATTGTAACATAAAAGAAAACAGAGAGAAGGATATAAAGAAATAAACATAAAATGAATGACACACCGCATAACGATGTGTATGAACTGAAAAAAACTACGGTGTGGAAAAAGTTCATACAGAGCGCTACCAACAGTGTTGAAACTTAGCCCTTTTGATGTCTATAGGTTTGCAGGAAAAAATATCTATTCTATTCTGAATCGACAATTAATCACGACATATTTTATGCAGAGGCGAATAAAGAAAAACATTTGTTTGAGCGACTGCTGATAATGAAACCCAGTGATTTAAAACCATTCATGACAACAGTGTTCACGTGGTGAGAAAACGTGAGTTTTGAGTCAAAGATTATGCCTAGATCTTTGAACTCAGTCATTTTTTGCAGACGCTGGCCGTTAATGGTGTGAGGAAAATCAATTGGTAACTTTTTGCGAGTGAAAGTAACAAAATTACACTTTTTTATATTTAGAGGCAATGACTTCATTATACACTATTGATTTAAGTTGTCTATGTCATTTTGAAGACGGTTGCAGTCATCTAAAGAATATATCTGCCTAAACAATTCACACACTCATGAGTTATTTGACAGTAGTGGAGCCGATTACTCTTTTTCATGAAGGACCCCGCACAGATCTTTTGTGAAATAGGTTTCTGTCAAATTGACTAAAATTAAGGTATCTTGTGGGTTCCGGTCAGAAGTTCCTCTGGGCCTGTCTGGATCCAAACTTCTCCTATGTACAGTTTTTTATATAGTGTGTCTCAATTCTGATGGAAACACCCCTATATCATACGTAATCGTTGGGTGAGGATCCTGAAATTTGCTGGAGGCAAGAGATATACCAAAAATGCCCTCTATGACCAAGTGAGGTCATCTTCAGTGATTTATACTGCTTGCCAATAGCCATGGAACCATCCTAATTTCCGGAACATGATTTGGAGTCAGAATAGGTTGAAAATCTCTCCGGATTCGGAATCAGGACGCCCAATCCACTAAATATTCATATTTGTCCTGAAACATTTTTAGTTCTGAAAAACTCATTTTTGACCTAATCCTAAGTAATAGTTCGGTAGGATCCTGAAATTTTCTGGAGTGAGAGATATACCAAGAAAATTCTTAATGAAAAACTGGGCACATCTTCAGTGCGATACACTGCTCGCCAACAGCCGTGGAACTACACACATGTAAGGAAAATGATATCAAGAAACAAGATAGGTTGAAAATCACTTCGGATTGTAAAACAGGACAACCAATTCACTAACTTTCCATTATTTTGACGCATCGTTATCGGTTACGATTATTTTTATACTATTAACGAATTCTCTCATTTATAATTCATTTCAATGACACCCGTCATGATTTCTGAGCCATTGGATCAATCCTGATTATTTCTTCAATCGTAATAGTCCTTATTTTTATTTCATTATTCCTGATGAAAACTGACTTTCTGATTATGAGTTTCAGAACAACCAGCAGGTGAATTTTCCGATGATAATTATTTTCTCCTTGTATGTATGTGGTTCTGTGGCTGCTGGTGAGCAGTGTATCATTGAAGATGATCCCACTTGGTTATTGTTCTTTTTCTTGCTCTTGAAAACATCAGACTCCAACATCAATAATCACGTGAGATACTGAAGTATTTTCATGAAAAGTGAAAGCGAATTTATTAATTCAGAACGGAAAAGTTTCCAGGAGCAATATGAGTATTATTGATCGAATAAGACGTTCTGTTTTCTGTTCTCTGATCCGCAGTGATTCCCAACCTATCTTGTCTGCTAATATGATTTTTCGATGGTGTCATGGCTGCTACCGAGCAGTGTATATCACTGTTAGGTTTTTTCATCTGGTCATTGACTGTATCTATGGAATATTTCTCGCTTCTGGCAATTCTACGTATGATAAGGGGGTGTCTCCATGAAAAGTCTATTTTGCCTCCTGATATCAGTTTCCGGCAATCGAGGTGTTGCCATGGCTGTTGGTGAGCAGTGTATATCACTGAAGATGACTTCACTTGGTCATAGATTGTATCCTTGGTATATATTTATCGCTCTAGTGAATTTCAGGATCCTAACCCAACGAATGCTTAAGATACAGGGGTGTTTCCATTAGAAATGAGACACTGTATATAGAGCGTGGAAGTTTGAATTCAGTAAGATGACGAAGTGTCTTGATTTTCTAGTAGAACACGTTATTGTATTCTATTCCAGTTCGAAGGATAGAAACATGGCGGCCGCCTGTACCATTTCGATATTTTTTAAATTACGAATAATATGATCATGGATCATGCGATACCTCGGGTGGCAAATTACAGGAATTCGACAAATGAGGGTTTCACCAAAATATTATATATAGGATGGAAAAGTGCTTCTGTTATTCGTAATTGTGAGACATGAAAGTGTTGAGAATTGAAGAGGAGGTCGTATCTGTATACATACTCGGTAATGTATTCACTCAGTAGAATGAGTGATCGCCATCGTCTTGTCCAACTTGGTGAAACATAATAATTCAGGAAGTCTTATTTATATCAAAAAATTTTTTGAAATCAATCGATGATCAGCATCAGTACAGAGGGTGAAATAAAAACCGATAGATTATTTGATCCATATTTTGAGGAGAATCTAATTATCCTGTATTTCATCACCTCAGTTACTCCTGTGTATATCGTTCAGGGGTGAAGAAATATGATTTTGGACAATTTTCATCATGTATGGAAAATAGGTACAGTTGGATGCGATGAAAATGTTCACTATGGGCGGTGAAAGCACTTCGAGTCACTTCGACGATTGCACATTCCAACTGCGATATGTTTTTGCACATCGCTGTGAGTGTTAACCCAGGACAATGATGTGTGAGTTATATCTGAAAAGAAACTGGAAATTATATCAAATTATAATATCATGACATCATTCACGCATGTTTGAAGAATCGTTTTTTCAAGTTTGAACTCATTCATTATATGATGTTAGCATGATGATTATTGTCACGAAAACGAATCCTTTGAGAGCTTTCAGATAAGACTGATCCAATGCATTGGAATTGCCTGGGAAATCACAAAGATTAATCACCTTGTTAATTCAGGTACTGCTGTGATGGAGAATACTTATTGATATGGCTGTTAAATCACTTGAAGCACTAAAGACTTTTTAAAAACAATTTATTTGAATGAGCTACAATTTGAATGGAATTAGTACAATGGAAAATTAGATGTTGACGAGAGCTTGGCTTGAGTAGAACTGATTCTTCGCAGTGCAACGATGTAGCATCTAAGTTCTGAGGATGTCGAGTCAGCAGACACGTGTGTGTCTTCGGTTACTACTTGGCCTTGAAGTCATCAGTAATGTGAAACTCCTGAGATGGTACTTGCACAAGTATTCCTGGTATATGATGGGAATATTCATATAACAGCTCCCATCCTTTTGAAAAAGTTGTTGCTCTACATCGACAACTTTTTGGAAGTGCCAACCTAGGCGCCGGGTTCGATGAAGGCATCTTCTTGCTCTTCTTCTGTACTCGTATGGGCTCCCAAATTGGGTCGTCTTCTTGGAAACATGGCTCGAATACTTCTCATGGCCTTACTTCCTCTAGGCGGAGGTGATGGTGCATCGGATGGACCATTTATAGCTAGTCTTCTCATTCTTCTACACTTACAGAATATGTATAGAAGAATTAGGGTTGCGATGAGGGCTATAGTGAAATACGTGAACCAGGATATGTTTTTGTCCACAAATGGCTGATTGATTAGGTCGTCCAACGTCTTGGAATAGGATTCTAACTTATGTTTGGCGATGTCTAGGTCATCGACATTCAAATCGCTCAATTTTAGTGGTTTCAAATTCGGCAGGTCAACTTGTTCCGGAAGGTCATTGCAACATTCGTACGGGATTTCGACTGGATAGGTCCCGTACGAAATATTTAGAGTTTTCGTCGAGGTAGCTTGAATTTTGGTGATTCCAATGAAGGCACTGCAATCATTTTTGAGGCTGATTAGAGAGTTCTTGTGAAGGATTCTGGTCTCTGGTCTCTTCTTGGGGCAATTTATTGTTATCTGTATCGGTTCTGACAGAATCGCTAACCAATAGTTTTCGGCTAGTTTCTGGACTTTATATCCTTGACTAAGTATGAGGGCACTCTGACAGTTTTCTGGTATTTTTCGGAATGTTTTCATGATACGGGCTTCACACATGGCAGTGTTGTCTATCGGGTATGGAAATATATTGGAACACATCTTCATTCCAGGAAATACAGCTTTACAATCTTTCATGTCGCTGATTGGTACGAACATCAAGGAATCATCGTCTTTCGCGATATATTTTTGTGAAATCGAGAGGACATGATGTAAACCAGTTCTGTTGTCGAATATCGGAATAGGATAGAGTCGATAGAGGTGGTATATTTGAGGATCAATTAAGGGAATTTTCAGAACAAAAACAATATTTAAATTTATTTGAAATGCTTGGAGTTCAATGATATCAAGATATTGGGCAACATTGGCTAATTTTGCAGGTAGAGGTAAGTTACTTTTGTGCAAATTTTGGGAAATTTCCTGTAAAGCGCCTACTAAATGGTCAGGTGTGATTATTGAAGGGTGGATGATATTAAGTCTAGCAAATGTGATTGAATTTATTATATCGTCAAGGCTGTCCTCAAGATACACATAACTCTCCATAAGTTTCTCACATAGGTCATAAACTTTGAGTTTGCCTTGAATAAATGATAAAGCGTTATTCATTTCACTAAATGATTTTTCGACTTCTCTTATGTCTTCATTGAACGTTTTTTCGTCTATTTGAAGTTTCCGTATGGTCATATTGAAGTTTTTTATTACTGACGTTGTGACCGAAATTTGATTTTTTAGAAGGTTTTCTAATTGGTGTTCGTCGTCATGTAGCTTATTGATACAATTCGAATAATACTCGCCGTCAGAAGCATCGAGGTTACCGGTGATTGACTTGAAAATACTACCTATTCCGTCAATAAGTCCGCGTTTGTATCTTTTTGTATCCAGGGATATTTCATTCAGTTTTGATTTGACTGACTTCGAAATTTGAGTAATAAGGCTGATATGTGTTTTAACTTCTGATCGAAAGACGCTTATAGTGCGAATAGGTGTTGATTTCACAGAGTCGGTCAGGGTTTCTAATATTCTACTGTTGTGTTCGTAAGCTTCTCGGAGTAGTGATATATCTTTATGAACAAGTAAGGTCCAGTAATCATTTGTTAGTATAATGTCATCTTCTTCGTGGTAGTACACACCGAGAGTGTTATTAATCGGCGAAATTTTGAATTGACAAACTGCTGATCCGAGCAGCAGAGTGAACCTGAAAATAAATTAGTTTTCAGAATACGGTATCATGCGATCGAAATTAACTTTAGTTCTTTGATTTGTTTGCGGATTTAATAGTATTGCTGAATTTTTCAATATTTCTATAATTTTGAATGGACCATTAAATTTGTTTTGTAATTTGTCTTTTATTTGGGATTCTTTTATGTACACCTGTTCTCCTACTTCGTATTCAGTCTGTTTTGAAACGGTTTTGTCAAAGCGTTCTTTTGCTTTTTGTTTAGTGCGGTCTGTCTTTGCTCTTGCTACCTTATAGTAGTACGATATTCGATTGTTCAAATCCCTCACGTATTTTGAAATTAGGGCTTTTTGATTATAAAGAGTTTCAGGTGGTCTACTCGCCGTGTGTCCAAAGACTAACTCATGTGGGGTGAAACCATGAGTTTTATTAGTGGAATTGTTATAACATATAATTGCATATGGGAGAATATTGAAGGGATGTTCATCTGGGTTCTCTGCCATATTGACACGAATCATTTCGAGGAGTGTGCTGTGAAATCTTTCGATAGAGCCGTTTGACTGCGGATGGTTTACGCTAGAGAAAGATATTTTGATGTCGTACAATGAGCATAAGTCTTTTATTAGAGTATTGTCGAATTCTCGTCCGTAATCACAGTGGATTCGTAGGGGGGTTCCAAAATGTTGAAAATATAGAAGGAGGGTGTTTACAACGGATCTAGCGGATTTATCTGGAAGTACGTAAGCTTGTGTAAATTTTGTGAGTTCGTCTCGAATAGTGAGCGCGTAATTTTTAACTGGGACTTCGACAATGTCTATGTTAATTCGTTCAAAAGCAGTATGGGGTGTCTCTGTTATAACTAATGGGTTATTAAGATTTTTCCTACACACTTTGGTTTTGTGACATACTTGGCAATTTTTTATTAAATTTTCAACGTCTTTCGTGATACCGTCCCAATTATATTTTTGTCGTATTCGTCTAATAGTCTCGTTAATACCACGATGTAGATTATTTTTTCCTTTGTGATATTGGTCTAAAATTATGGGTATCTGATCTTGATCTGGTGTTTTGACTACGTTTTGGCATACTTTAATTTTTATATCCTCTTCAGCGAATATAAAACAAAGTATTTCTTGCATCGGCAACTCCGGGTTGTCTTCGATACAATAGTAATTCAATGGGTCCAACTCATTTCGATTTTTATATAAAGTCAAAAAGAGGTGTTCAATCACTGTTTCGGGGTCGTATGTCAGTGGAATCAAGTAATATTTTCGGTTTTTAACTGATTTACTAGAAAGGATATTAATTTTGAGGTTTTGAAAGTCATAGTGTTCTTCGAAAAGATCGTCTATGATGTCATAATGAATTTTAGAGAGTTTATTTTGTTGTATAGGAACGATTATGTGTCTGTTAGATTTGTCTAGTATGTGGCATTGAGAATATTGAACTTTAGAATAGTCTATTAGAGATGTCGTTCTGTATAGGTCTACAAATCTGTTGAATTCGTCTTGTATTATTTCTATTGAGATTTCGGAAGTTTCGTCTTCTGGTGGAGTAGTTTTAGGGTCGTTCGATGATTCTTCAGAGGTTCCTGCAATTGTCGGTTCTTCAGTAGGAGGTTTATTTTCGATAGGGTTCTCAATGATTTCAAGGTCGGAGTCTTCTTCGTTCGAAGGAAGTACTAGAGTTTTCGAATGAAAAGCAACACATTCTTGAATATGATTCACTTTTATGCGAGAGAGAGCATCGGCATTCTTGTTGATCTTTCCTGGTTTGTATATGACTTCATAATGGTATTCCTCAAGTTTGAGGCGCCATCTAGCTAAACGACTGCCAGGATCTTTGATCGAGAAGAGCCAAGTGAGGGGACGATGATCGGTAATTAATTTGAATTTGCGACCGAAGAGGTATGGGCGGAAATGTTTGACTGCCCATACGATTGCGAGCAATTCGCGCTCTATTGTAGAATACTTAGATTCTGCTGCACAAAGGGTGCGGGAGGCATATGCGATAGGGAGATCCTTGCCAATGGGGCCCTGAGAAAGTACAGCACCAATAGCGTATGCGCTTGCGTCGGTGGTGAGAAGAAAAGTATCTTCGAAGTTTGGGTATATGAGAATAGGGGTCGAAATGAGGGTTTGTTTCAAATTATCGAAAGAGTTTTTGCAATCGGAATCAAAGTTGAAGGGGGTGTCCTTCTGAAGTAGTTTAGTGAGGGGCTTCGAAATTTTGGCAAAGTTCGATATGAAGCGGCGGTAATATCCGGCGAGACCTAGAAATGATTTGATTTCTTTCTGGTTTTTAGGTTCAGGAAAATTTACGATACAGTCTACCTTAGATGGATTCGGTTTGACTCCGTCACTGGTGATCAAGTGACCAAGATATGCTACCTCCTTCCTAAGGAATTCGCATTTATCTGGTTGTATCTTCAGATTTGCTTTTCGAAGTCGTTTGAATACATCGGTGAGTCGGGAAATATGGTCATGAATCGTGGGGGAGTAAACAATGATGTCGTCCATGTAGACGAGACATCTCTCGTTTTGAATGCCCAGGAGAATATTGTCCATTACCCTCTGAAAGGTAGAAGGAGCATTCTTTAGTCCAAAAGGCATTCGGACAAACTCATAGTGTCCATTCTCTACCGTGAAGGCGGTTTTGGATATATCATTCGGATCGATCTCGATCTGATGAAATCCAGAGGCAAGGTCGAGGGTCGTAAAATATTGGCATTTGCCAAGTTGGTCGAGGAGATCAGAAATCATTGGCAGGGGATACTTGTCATCTACAGTAAGTTCATTTAGTTTCCTGTAATCCACAACAACACGCCACTTCTGCTTTCCAGAGGCGTCGAGTTTTTTCGGTACTACCCAAACAGGGGATGACCAGGGTGAAATCGAAGGACGTATAATGCCTTGCTCAAGCATTTTTGACATTTGATTTTTCACCTCATCTTTGTGGATTTGTGGATATCTATAGGATCGGGTAAAAACGGGTTTCGAGTCTTTAGTGTCAATAGAGTGCTTAATTTCGTTAGTAAATGTCAAGTTGTCACCTTCTAAATAAAATATGTCTTGAAAGTCTAAGCAGAGGTTTGTTACTAGTTCGGTTTCTTCTTCGTTTAAATGTTCTAGGCGTAGTTGATTTTGTATCTCGTTTGTTCTGTCTATGTATACGTTAGTGTCAGAAACGTTGAAGTTATTTAGGTCGAAATTGCTTATTGGTTCTAACTGAAGATCATTGAAATCGATTGATATTGCCATTGGGTTCGCGTTCAATACTGAAGTATAAAATTCTCCTTTTTCATTTACTTTAACAAGTGCGTTAGGAAGTCTGACTTTTTCGTTTTCTTGTGCTGTTAATATAGCATCGGTATTGAATAAATTACATCTTAGTTTAACAATTTGTTCTGTCCTAGGTTCAAGTGAAATTTTATTTTCAAATTTTTTGTTATGGGAAATTTTGTCTTCAGATTCTGAATCGTCAACTTTGAAAAGTGGTACTGTCTTGAAATTCGTGATTAGTTGTCTGTTCTTTAAGTCAACTATACATTTGTAGTGTTCAAGAAAGTCAGAGCCCAAAAGTCCATCAAATTCAATGTCAATGTTGTGTACATAAACTTTATGGGGGTCGTCGTCAGAAAAAGGAATCAATACGGATTCATTTATCAATATTTTTTGATCAGTTATACCTTGTATTATTACATTTTCAGGAGATCTTTTAGAATAAATTTCACAAGTTTTGGGCTTGAAAATAGAGAGTCCGGCACCTGTATCAATGAGGATTTTAAATTTATTTGTTGCGTCTTTAATATAATATAAATTTTTCGAGTTGACTGTAAAGGAAGGATCTATAGAAATTTGTGTTCTGGGAAGTTGAGGTTTGGGTTGAAATCGTCCAAATTCAATGTCTGAATTTGCGCTTGAACTTGTTCCACCGATTCCGAAGTCGCTTTGATAGGAGGGGCACGTGACGTCGAACTCAATCGAAAATCCTGATCGTATTGATTTTGTTCGTCATACTGTGAATAATCATTAGGGTCATATTGATTTGTGTATTGATTTTGGTAGGTATCAGAGCTATAGTCATTGTAATATGTATCGGTGTTATAACCTTGGTATTCCTGATAATCAACAGAGTAACCATCTGCTCCGAGATTTTCCAAATTTTGATAATTAGCAGTATAATTATCATATTCGTAATTTTGGGGACCATAGTTGACACAATGAGTTCTTTGCGGGTTAGATCTTTGAAAATTCGGGTTTGGTTGAATGGTTGAGGGTTTTTGTTGGTTGAAATTTGGGTTCGGTCTAATAATTGACGGCCTTGACTGGGAATTATTTTGGTTTTGGAATTGTGGTGGTCTCTGGGGATAGTTTGGCCTGAAATTCTGTTGGAAATTAGGCTGGGAGATTGGTCGGAAATTAGGTTGAAAATTAGGTCTAGGACCGAAAGTTTGGGGAGAGTTTTGTTGTTGGCGTTGCCTACATTCGTTTATTGTATGACCTTGGCGCATACAGTAAGTGCATACTTTTTGTGGAGTCACATTTCTACGGTTCTGATTTGGATTTGGATTTTGTGTATTTCGCGAATTAGGAAATTTTTGAGTTTGGAAATAGCTCAACTGAAGTTCACGTTTCACTCTGAGAGTGGCTGTGAATAAATCAATAGGGTTTCCAGCTCTAACAATGCGTCCTATTTCTGGATCGAGTCCTGCGAGCAAAGTATTCATAGTCATAGATTCAATTAATTTTGATTGTGACTGTTTTTCTTCTATGGATAGCAGTTGTTTATTAATTGAAGCGTGCATTTTAGCGTTGTGTGTCTGTAGTCTATTTATAAAAACTAGAGGCGATTCTCCAGGTAACTGATGGATACGCTGGAGATCTTGTATCAAAGAAGCTAAATCACGACTGTCACCAAAATATTGATTTAATAGTGATCTTATTTCTTCCCATGTCTGGGGATTTCTAGAGCTAATCAATTCGGCTGCTTTTCCTCTTAATTTATTTTTAATATGGAGAACTGTGAGTAACTTTTGGTCGCGAACCGCCATGCGGTAAGCAGTATTACACGCATTTAGAAAGGTTGTAAGAAATATTTGATCACCGTCATATTCCGGTACTATACAGAAAATTTCGTTCAACTTGTACGGTTCGACTTCGTCTTGATGGGTAGGTGTTGGTGGAGGTGAGTCAGGCATGATTGATTGGAAAATATTGAATCGACAATAGAATTGGTTAAATACAAAAAAATAGGAATTATAAAAATAGCGAGATGATTCGTTTGAGTTCTTACCAGTAGATTGTTTTCATTTGGAGGATGAAATCCGGCTTCACAAGCGTTGCTCCAGCGAAGTTAGCATGCGCGTGTTCTTCGGCTGTTGAAGAGACCGTCCTTCCGAGATGATTGCTTCTTGAGATTGATTTTTCGAGTGGGTCGCTATTCTGGGTGGTTGTAGGTTTCTTCCTTTGAAGGATTAGGATCCAACACCCTCGGTTAGGCTGTCCTTGTTCCGTGGATGTGAAGGAATCCTACCGACTGCGCCAATTTGTTAAATCACTTGAAGCACTAAAGACTTTTTAAAAACAATTTATTTGAATGAGCTACAATTTGAATGGAATTAGTACAATGGAAAATTAGATGTTGACGAGAGCTTGGCTTGAGTAGAACTGATTCTTCGCAGTGCAACGATGTAGCATCTAAGTTCTGAGGATGTCGAGTCAGCAGACACGTGTGTGTCTTCGGTTACTACTTGGCCTTGAAGTCATCAGTAATGTGAAACTCCTGAGATGGTACTTGCACAAGTATTCCTGGTATATGATGGGAATATTCATATAACATGGCTATGCATGTTTTGATCGATATCAGAGCGATCTAAGTAGAGTGTGAGTACAAATTGAGAAATTCATTTTTACAATCAGACTCGAAGCATGAACATATAGATGCATACCATGAGTTTCACAACTTCTTGTCAAATGCTTTCAGAAGGAAACGCACGATCATCTAAAAATTGTTGTTTTTTTTTTTTTTTGTTTCTGAAGATTGAGAATCCATTTGAGAATTGGTATACAATGCCTCATCATCCTGTATAAGAATCTCATCAATCATTACTTACATCAGGAAGGCTTCAAATGAGGCACTGTATGATCATATTATGCATATTGTGTAATCATCTGAATGACACACAGCCCACATTTTGAAATTGAAGGAATTGATTTACTACCTATATGTCTTCTGTCCTCGATCAAGGAAATATGAATTTGGTAACATTCATTATTTCACTCAATGAAAGGGATCATCCGACATCACATGCATTACCCACTCTCAATCATCTCTTATTGGATGTAGAAAAATAAAAATGTTTGACCTTTTTTACGTTACATTGATTTAAAATTGCCTCCTTCCATGTTTGTGAACATTTCTCACAATAAAAGTAGAATAAATATTACACCAGGTAGGTACCTTCTGCAATAATTGATGTTCTGCACTTCAAAATGGACTATCTGTCATTAATTTCTCAAAACAAAAATTAAATCCATACTTCTTATCTGCGAACTTTTCGGACACTTGGGTGGAAGCCATTTCTGCATTTGAGTAAAGTAAGAAAGTCACAAAATGATCATGTTCTTGTTGTTATCAATAAACAGAACACCAAGTTTGTCCTACATCGTTGTATTCCAAATAGATTGACACGCAATTTTCAGAAACAATATGCTATTTGAAAATGAAAACTAATTAGTATCTACCATCAGGGGGCTGCCAAATATATCACATACTTCATAAGCCATGGGAAAGGTTTTTTAATGTCATTCAATGCAGTTTGATATCTTCGATATCTTGACAAATAGGCGAGATATTGCCTGTATACGATAACGTGGGATAACCAGTATTCGAATCATGGAGGCTATTGAAGAAAACAATCCGATATTCTTGTAGAAATATTCATTAATTATTTAGGTCATGTTTGTGATTACTTCAGAGGCTCGCAATGAGAAATGCCCGATCTTTTTTTTTATCGCTTGGAGCGCACGAAAGGGAATCCCTATAATGTTCGATATCCTTGGGTGCTCACAGAAAGAAATGCCTATTTATTTCCTGTTATAGATATCCTCCAGGATTTGCAATAATGAGGAATATTGTCACGAATAGGGTTATTTTTCATTCAAATTCATACAAGGTTCGAAGTCATTGAACGGTCGCGTCTTTGTTTATTAATTCCAAAATTTTCGAATCGTGAACGAACTTTTTTCCATAGTTGAACATAAACACAGGCGTGACATTGACTTCAACGAACCTGGACTATCGACCTGATTTTCTTACTGTCACGTTTCCGAAAATATAGACAACTATTTAAAAAACGTAAGGAAGCGGGTTCGACAGTTCGACTACCGGTTCGACTGCGAGTTGGACTGCCAGTTCTAGTTCTAGTCCTGTTCTTATTATACGAGTTAGGGAAGTCTAAGTTCTACCGATTGTAAGTTTTTAAAGTTGCCACTGTGCCCGAATCTTCGGAGTTTGGGAAGAACAGAAGACGCCCTTCCTCTAAGGTCCCAGCAATATTAGCTTTCAATGTACATATAGGGTAAGTTAAGGTTTTTATTAATAATTGTTATTCATTTTATGCCAAGAATAAATGTGTGTGTATGTTTTGTTTGAAAACCTTTTTGAGTATTATTTATTATCACTTTTGAAGTTCATTCTCTGATGGATCTAGAACACAACTTAGGCAACCCCCGCCTACAGTTTGTGACATGGTGGAGGCGCCAATGGCTCGTTCCCGAGGTTGGTTCTTCATAACCAACCTCACTTTTTCAAATTGCATGTTCTTTTGTTTCTTAAATTGTATTATTTTTATCAAATTATAAATATCAAAGTTAGATAGATATTTTAGTAAGACAGTTTTTATTATTTTAAGGATTGAATGTAAAAATATGTTTTTATACACTGAAAAAAAAATTGAGTGAAATTTCACTCAAGGTCCACGCAATAATGAGCCAATTTCGGTCCACGCCCGATTGAGTTGAAATTTCGCCCTACTTGACTGTGTAAAATGGTTATTCATGAACCGATTCAATCAAATTTCTTATAAACATTCTAATTGATATGAGAACTTGATGAAATATCTAGTTTGAGTTGAGAATTCACTCAAATACTTCAATCAGTAAATTCACTCACAACCACATAATGCATTCACTCAGAGGAATTTTTGATATGCAGTGGAGAGCACTGTATACGGGCTATCAGAAAACCCAAACGGGGTATAGTATAGCTAAAGTAGAGATTTGTGTTTTTGACCAAGGAGTCAAGGTAACTATCGTTGTCGACTTGATCAGTGCAGTAGTCACTGTGGATATCGGATCATCACCCTGTATCATTCAATACCCGTCGTGGTAAGTAGCCAGGGGAGTAGTTGTTTCAGGAAATGGTCGGAATTAGTCGAAAGTAAAGCGATAAGAAGATACAATTAATTGATGTTATTGATACAGTATTGAAAATATAAGAATTATTAAGCTTATGAGAATTATTGAGCGTACCTATCAAGATGTTGAGATTATCGAATTCGTGAAATGTTGAGAAATTGGTACATTATTAGGTGTGCTATGATGTGCAAAGGTTGGCCAACCAAACGTCAAGTGAGCCCAAGGGTTTCATCACGCGAACTCGAGCGCGAACTCCCGGAAAATGTTCTACATTGTAGAGATATTTGAGCTATATCGAAAAATTAGGATATTAGACAAATGTTTCAATAATAAGAACAGGAAGGATGGACTCTGAAGCAGATCTGACACAGATGCACATAGGAAGACAGCACGCAAAGTGAATATTTATTTTGGTACCGAAGGAAGTTCATATTGTGAAGAAAATGGGTATCAGAGAATCAGAATCACATTGGTAGAAAATGGGGAGCCGATATCGATAGTAGTTGACGCAAGATGAGCATGTTTCCAAAAGTAATTGTCTTATTTCCAGGGGAAATCGTTGTTCATTTATTAATCGAACATGTATTAATCTTTTTTTTTCTTTGAGTATGTTTAAGGACAAGAAATGCATGAAGAAAGAAGGAGTTCTAAAAAGAAGCCATCATGAACCGAAACTGAGCAGAACCTATTGTTAAGAAGAATGATAAGCAAAACCAGGAAGCTTACTGGTGCTAACAACAAGACGACCGAGATGACGAGATGACAATTTGACAATATCATGGAACGAGAGATAAGAAATTCTAGGCAAGTATTATTTCCCCTCCGGAAAAATAAAACGCCTACTTCACTGTTTCATCAAGCTAATGGCACAAACTAGCGATTCATATATTATAGATTTACAGTCTTGGATTAGTTGATATTCCCAATAGATATTTGCATTCGAACGAATTTGTTATTGTTAGTGAAATCGAAATGAGGCCACCAGTTGATACACACTTTGTTATTATTCAATTTTACTCACACTATAAGTGTAGGTATTTGATATACCAAAATATTCAGAATAGCTAACATATTAGGAAGTCAAAATCTAGGAATAAAAATCAAGGTATTTCTTGGAAGGCAGTCATTCCGATTAAATGACATTCGCTTATGAAACAGAAGTATTTCAGCGAATCCAAATTGGGAAAAAATTTGAATGGTGAATGTTTTTCACATCTGAAAATCCAAAATTCAGTTCGTGAAAAAAAAATATTTAGTAGGGAAACAAGAAATAAGAAATGGGTTGTCATATGTTTATTTAGTTTAAATCACCATCCGAAACAGTTTTGCTTATAAATAATATCCGAGTTTCGAGTTCGCGATTGTTATGATATCAGGTATAATAACACATTATGAGGTTCAAGTTCAACGAAAGGAAAATAATGAATGATATATAAATGGAAGCGGCATTTTTAAGAAAGACAAATTTCAAGACGTTATCTGGAAGATTTTATTATGGAAAAATTAAAGGAAAAAAAAAATATAATGAGGAAAAAAAATATAATGAGGAAAAAAAATATAATGAGGAAAAAAAAAATGAGTATTAGGATTATCGATGGGTTAATGAAAGAGGTGAACAGTTTAACGGAGTGATGCATACTGGGGTCAGTGACAATGACATGTAACGGTCAATGTCAATATTCGAGTAATCTAAAAGCGGTCAACTCGATACGGGCATAATAAATCCAAGGTAGTTTCAAAATAATAATAGAAATAGTCACGCGGTACGTTAATCGGTTTGATTTTATTAAGTATAATGAGCCAGATGGGTATCACAATATAAAGTTTATTTATATATATTTTAATCTAAGATTTTTACTGCCATATATTTTCTGTTTGTTTTCATGTGATCGCACACACAATGGCACTGATGGGTTTCATCGTACAAAAAGTGGACGCACAGGTCTGGCATCAACAACAGCAGGAGGCATGAATTGGCTGACGACATCCCGAAGGGCAACCGTTAAGGGTACCACTGCAACCGACAAGAAGGGCTATCGTAACCATTCCTTGCCAGCAATAATGGACCGTAGTTTCAACAGCAACGAACGGCAGTGGTGAATACAGAGAGCCATGCAACGAGTGATGGAGAGATGGCATCTCTACAGCCGCTGGATAGCATCCTTCCTAGAGGAAATCAGGGAAGACGTTACCAGAATATGGTATTGAGCCAACCCAGATGTGCAGTATGACTCCGGACCGTCGAAGCCATGCCAGAAAGTCCTTCCTAGGTTAGTTAGCTAAGCCAGGCTGATTAACAATAGCTGACTAGTCGTGTCAGTTAATCGACAGTAATGAAGCCAGATGCCAGAAGAGCCGAGATGAAACCCAGAGACTACAGTTTGAGGTGCCTTAAGACAGTGAAGTGTGTGGATGAACTCACAAATTTAAGTTGTACTATATGGACAGTTTTAAGTTAGGTTTTTTTTATAGTAATTTTCAGAAACTTTCAGGAATATTCAGGAGTTTTCATAAAGAATGATTTATGTTAAGGACAGGAGTTTCTTTTTATTATCAGATTTATATGATGATAGGTAAGTACGTAGTGCTAGGAGTACCCATCTGACCATTTTTTAACGACGGGGGCCGTCGTTTTCAGAGGAGGGGCATGTCACGAGTAGGGTTATTTTTCATTCAAATTCATACAAGGTTCGAAGTCATTGAACGGTCGCGTCTTTGTTTATTAATTTCAAAATTTTCGAATCGTGAACGACTTTTTTTCCATAGTTGAACATAAACACAGGCGTGACATTGACTTCAACGAACCTGGACTATCGACCTGATTTCCTTTCTGTCACGTTTCCGAAAATATAGACAACTATTTAAAAGACGTAAGGAAGCGGGTTCGACAGTTCGACTACCGGTTCGACTGCGAGTTGGACTGCCAGTTCTAGTTCTAGTCCTGTTTTTATTATACGAGTTAGGGAAGTCTAAGTTCTACCGATTGTAAGTTTGTAAAGTTGCCACTGTGCCCGAATCTTCGGAGTTCGGGCAGAACAGAAGATGCCCTTCCTCTAAGGTCCCAGCAATATTAGCTTTCAATGTACATATAGGGTGAGTTAAGGTTTTTATTAATAATTGTTATTCATTTTATGCCAAAAATAAATGTGTGTGTATGTTTTGTTTGAAAACCTTTTTGAGTATTATTTATTATCACTTTTGAAGTTCATTCTCTGATGGAACTAGAACACAACTTAGGCAACCCCCGCCTACAGTTTGTGACAATATCTCAAATCCAGGGAAAGATCTCCGTGATTTCTTTCTGATGACTCCAGAGAGAATTTCCCATGATGACAGCCTATAGTGAACTTTGGCACCTTGCAGGAGGATTTCGCATTTTCATCCTGGAGATAACTACTTAGAGATATCGCGGAGAGTTCCGTGTTACCTGGGTATATGTTTCTCGCGCACCTCGTTTATATCGCAAAAAAGTGTGGCGAAAAGTAGTTGTCAAGTTCTCGAAGTTTGAGTTTGGAAACGCAGGAATGATCCGCTATCAGTGAACCTTTATCATTGTATGGTCCATTATCATCCATTTGGTCAGAAAGTGCAAATACCAGCCCAGATAGCACAAATACATTTTGAGGCCCTTCTGAGGCTTTCACAATTATGTCCTCAGGTCGTCGAGGGCGAGCCTGACGACATCCCTAGGCCGTCCTCCTGTTACCGTTCTGGGGCATGTATAGGACATTATGGGATCATCTACTGAAAGTTGAAGCCTTCATACAATATTTTATAGATGACATCAAGTTTGTGTTTTCCATAACCTTCTGAAGCAAACAATGATTAGATATCTCATATCCATGTAATATCTATCTATGATTTGATTCACCTACCTTTGTTCCTTCCTTCCTCAGAGAAAACTCAAAAACTCATCATCAACATAATAATACATTATGATGATTTTTGTTTCGTTCTAATTCTGTTGTGAGTTCTCTTCTTGTTATCATTTCTGAACCATGGGCATACTTTCAGATGCTCAATTTACTGAAACTTCAAGCCTGCATACAATCTTTTATAGATTCCGAAGAAGCCAAAATATCATTGATTTGGACATCTCTGCTCTGATGATAGCATCAAAAGTTTGTGTTCTCAATAACCTCCTGAAATAAATAATGTATTATTATTTCATGTCCAGTACCTACCTATACTATCAATGTTTTGATTTAGGTACCTACCTTCATTGAAACTACTGAGAGTTCAAGCCTGCATATTCAATCTTTTATAGATTCTGAAGAAGCCAAAATTCCTTGGAATGAAACATCTCTGCTCTGATGAAATGATATCATCAAGTTTGTGTTCTCAATAACTTCCTGAAACAATAGTTATTTATTATACAAGGGAAAAAAGTAGTAGATTTTAGCTCCAGGTTGTGTTGTCTCCCGACGCGTAGCGGAGGGAGACAAAAAACCGTGAGCTAAAATCTAATATTTTTCCCGTGTATAATACACTATTTTTTTCTGTGACAGAAGGAAGGACGAATCAATATTGAGAAGATATTACATTATTTCGAAATCTGAAAATTATCGACGTGAAATTTCAAGTTTTTAACAGTAGGGACACCTGCGTTTTATAGACATCTTTATCATTATTTTGAAGTAATCAAATATCTGATGTCACTTCTGTCAGTTCAATTCTGTGATTTGATTCTGAAAAATTGCGAATTCAGTAGTTGTTTAGTAATATACGAAACCGCGAAGTCGAATGGAAGATAAAAGGACTTGCAGTTCTTTCTCGGAGACGGTATTATTGACTCATTTTTCGGAACTATAGCACAACAAAAGCCATTAACAGAGTATATATATGTGATATATATCCGGGAAAGAAGTACTCACTTTTTTCCCACGGGAAAAAAGTAATTTATGAAAAGTGACATTTTATAACCTGCCAACAGAGATGAAATGCCAAACTTTTTTCCCGTCACAGAAAAAATAATGTATTGATATTTTATGTCCAGTAGGTCAGTAGGTATACCTACTATCAATATGATTTACTTCCTACCTAGTACCTTCATTGTATCTATACTGGAAGTTAAAGCCTGCATACAATCTTTCATAGATTCCGAACAAGCCAGAATATGTTGGGATATCAAACATCTCTGATCTGATGATATAATGATCAAGTTTGTGTTCTCATCAATAACCTCCTGGAGCAAATGTATTAATATTTCATGTCCAGTACCTATTATCAATGAGTTGATTCAGGTAGGTACCTTTCTTTATTGAATCCACTGAGAGTTCAAGCCTTCATACAATGTTTGATAGATTTCAAAGAAGCCAAAATATCTTGGAATTAAACATCTCTGCTCTCAAGTTTGTGTTCTCAATAACCTCCTGAAATAAAATTGTATATTCAATATTTTATGTTCAGTACCTACTATCAATAATTTGATCAATTAATTACCTGTATTTCTTATTATCTTATCAATTCCTCAGAGAATATTATCATGAGACATAACCTCACTTCTAGTCTTTCTAGTTCTTCTTCTTCATCCTTTTGGCTTCGTCGACACGTTATTTCATGGAATGTCATCTGAAGACATCCGTAGGCACGAAATTCGCTGCAGCCTCAGGCTGTTACTGAAAGAACTTTTCTAGGACAATTACGGCGCTAAATCTACGCCTGATGATGTTCTTAGGTTGTAGAAAATATAACGTCCTCTCTAGGCGTTTGGCGACACATTGAGGATGACCCTAGGCGATTGTGTGCTATCTGGGAGGTTTCTTGATATTTGATCATTGAACCTGTATTCATTATAGCTTCCAGATAAATATTTACTGATCTGCCCTGTTTATTTATGTAAGAACAATACCTACTCATAAAGGAATCCGCAATAAAACACAGTTCTTTAAGACGAGGAGGAATATTTGGTCATATAGTGAAAAATAAAACAGAGGTGTTCTAGTAGGTTGAGCTAGAACATCCGTTCACTCACCATGATGCGAGAAAATGTTACTACACACAGGGGATTCCAACCGCACTTTGAAGGCAATGGAAATGACTATTTCTCCTCAGTTCATATAGTATGACTATGAGGCAGAAATCCAATGTTGAATTTGTTGACCATCCCATTTTTGTCAATATTCCAATAATTGATGTTGATGCTCATAACAAACTCCTCATTATGAATCGAGATCTATCATTATCAACCTATGAAAATTGATATCTCATGATCTCTGATCCAAATATTTGAATGAATGTGTGATCTACTGAAATCATGATTATGATGTATCAATGTCTTTTTACGAAATATTGATCACTATTTGGTGAAACAACTTTTAGGTCATGATTGTTGACCTTAGCTATTATTTATATCGAATTGAAACAACTTGCCTGAATTTCTTTGCAGTGAAAAGTGAAAAAAGAAACTGTATTGCAGTTCACTCTGATAAGCTAATTTTGACGCTTATAGCTCAAGATATCCAATTCTCGATGATATTGACTCGGGCGCAACCCATATTATAGTGTTAGGACAACTTGCACAAGGCTTTCAGTATAAAAATGGTTTTTTAGAGTTCGAAACTTCGAAGCTTGTCAAAGTGACAATACTTTTGCAATAACATATACACATTAGATCACAAACTACTCTGAATGAATGAAACTATCGTTTCAAAAACTATCATTATCATTTTTATTTATTCATAATCCTGCCGATATAATATTCACACAATATTCACATTCACTTGGTTCGTACCACTGGTACCACTACCCCTGCACTACCCCTGCACTACCATACTAGCTATTGAACCTGTCGCGTTGTTATGAATCAGGCAGGTATGAGTTCTCGGATGGAAGACCCGCCCAAGCAGAACAGTTTCATTTGAGAAAACTCAATAGTGACTGACTCTCAGTTAAACTATTAGGCGGAGTGAAAACATAGGACAGAAGAAAAAGGGCACGGAACTAGGAATCAGTGCCAGCGGTGAGCAGGACACCAAAGTCCTACTACACGATCTGACGAGTCGCCTAGTATCGTCAAATATCATCAATCAGAAACAGAAGCAGTAAACTGCTGCCTTACAATCTTACGAGTCGCCCAGTATCGTTAAAGGAGAGGAATCGAGAACACGGGCAGTAGAATCAGAATCAGAATCAGTTCATTCATCACAAAAACATGTAAATAAATTCAATTATTTCAGATCAAAGACAGATGCATAGTTATCGGACTAGTTGAAGAAGAACATGAATATACTTCAAAATTAATAGCACAAATAAATTTCAAATTCTGTAAGTTTGGAGTTTGAAAATCCAGAGTTTCAAGAAATTTAAAAACTCCTCCATATCATATAATATATTATCTGTTAATGAATATTTGCTTGTTTCTGAAGGATAACTGTCAATTGATGAATTCTTCATCATAGTAAATCACTGCTCGACGATCCCACGAGTTGCCAAGTATCTTTGAATATAGGGAATCAGGTGAAGGAGCACTGAAGTACTGCTTCACGATCTGACGAGTCGTCTAGTGTCGTTAATTGGCAAGAATCAGAAACACGAGAAGGAATGTACTGCTTCACTATCTGACGAGTCGCCTAGTATCGTGAAATGAGAAAATTAGGGAACACGAGCAGTGAAGTACTTTTTCACGATCTAACGAGTCACCTAGTATCGTAAAATATAGAAAATCAAGAACAGGGTCAGTAAAGTATACTGCTTCACGATCTGACAAGTCTCGAAGTATCGCAAAAGCATTGCCAATAACCAGGCTGAGATTATCGAAACCAGGTTACATAACAGGAGTCGGGAATGTTGTGCGTTACGATGAGAATGAATTTGCGGTCGTTGAATAATGCTAACATTGAGACCACCAAAATCAGTATTTGAGTACGTTCATCGAATCCCCCCCTCACTAACTAATAATAATAATGATAATAATAATAATAATAAACGACTTCCATATGTGCAATGCCAATGCACTTCGGTTGTAGATTCCACAAATCTTTCAATCGGAATAAGTAGGTATTATTAGCTCCAGAGTCTTCACATAAGCCGGTTTCATATCTTTGATGTTGACTCGTTGAAACATTTTACTGGTGCTGTTCTGTTCTCTCGAGCGTTCAATTTTATAAACCACGAATTACAATTAAACAAGTTACATTCCTATGGGGTCAGAGGACAGCCCTACAACTGGTTGAAGTCATATCTAGCCAACAGGAGTCAGAGGGTACTGCTGAGGGTTCATGACGCCAATTACTACTCATCCACTAAATTTATAGAGACAGGTGTCCCTCAGGGAAGTATCCTGGGACTTTTACTGTTCATTATTTTCGTTAATGATTCACCTTACTGTTTCAGTGTTGGTCGAACTTTTCTATTTGCTAATGACCTCTCAGTAGTAGCTTCTGGTAGCACAATCAGCAGCCTTAGCCAGGCTTCAACTGATTACGTGAAACCGACCAATGACTACAGTGTAAAAAAAAATAGTATTGAACATGATGAAAACTGACCTCTTACAGTTTTCTGCCTCAAATTTTAACTACAGTTTATTAGTCAGATCTGAAAATTCTACTGTTTGTCAATCAAATGTTGTAAGCATGGAGTGCATATGGACTCACATTTAAAGTGGTTTACTCATATTGATCACTCAGCCAAAAAAGTCTCATCCCATTGCTTTGTACTTTGGAGATTTTGAGACAATTTGTAGACCGAAATATTCTACTGATGTATTACCATTCATATATCAACTCTAGTTTATCTTATTCAATCACCATATGGGGAAACTCAAAGAGAGTGGAACCTCTCTTGATAGTACAAAAAAAGTATTGCGACCAATAACTTTGGAAAATCGAACCGACTCCTGCAAAAACCTAATCAAGGAACTAGGCATTTTAACAGTTATATCATTATATAATCTTGAATGTGTAACTTTTGTGAAAAGAAGCATCTGTAAAAGTTTCAAACGGGAGTTGTAATTGAAAGCCTTCCAAATAGTTTCATGACATTTATTGATGTAATTAATTTTGACACATCTATCAAGTGTTTTCTTAACAACTCTAACCATAACAACCAGCATTTCATGTGTGACTATTTAAACAAAATAGGAATGCCTAATACCCCTCTAAGGATCTATTCATTCCAACACATACAATCATACATACAGGATGTAGCAATATGACACATCTCCTTTTTTTTATTATTTCAATTTCAAAAAGTATATCCTTCTAGCCAAATGGGTTTCTGAACTAATCTACCACTTCTAGTGAATGTTGAATTATCGTTAACATTCTTGCATACCCTCAAGTTCTCTGTATTTATTTCTACATCATTTGCATTAACATCATCCTGGCTTATTTCTACCTTATCCCTAATATTACAATTCTCTTTCTCTTTTCCATCAACATATAAATCTATACTGCTCATTAAATGATTTCCTAATAAACTTAGAATTCCTTCTCAAAGTAGAACCATCTTCATCCTTTACCACATATGACCTAGGTGTATCACATTTATCAATAATACTTCCTAGTACCCATTTCTTTCCTTTTTGTATAACTACATTCTGTTGTAAGTCAAAATTAGGTCTGTGTGTAGCATTTCTATCATAATATCTGTTTTCGTTCTCTTGTTATAATTGGAAATTCTGTTTGGTAATGTCTGATAATTTTGGCTTCAACTGGCAACTATGTGTTGGTAAGGAAGGTCTTATCAATCTATTGAACAAAAGTTCTGATGGAGAAACACCTAGAGCACATAACAGAGTAGCTCCAACTTCTCTACTTTTCTTCAAAATATCTTAACAAATTCCTACCGATTCTTCAGCAAGTCCATTCGACTGTGAATATCTAGGACTTGTAGATTTAAGATTCATTCCAATATCTTTGGCGAACTGTTTAAATGCGTTACTGTTGAATGGATTATTATCACTTACCCAGTCAAGAGGATAACCGTGAGTAGAAAAAATATTCTTCAAGTGTTTTATCACTTCACCAATAGTCTTATTTTTCAATTCTACTACCCCAATCCAATTCGAGAAAAAATCTGTCAACACTAAATAAGATTTTGAATCTGATTCTGATATATCACATGAAACCTTTTCAAAAGGTAAATCGGGAATATCATGAGGTATTAATGGTTCTTCCACATTAGACCTCCTGAATTCTTCACAAATTTCACAACGTAAAATGTAATTTTCTATATCCACAGACATTCCAGGCCAATGAAGAATATTCCTAGCTCTTTTCTTAGTTTTTTCAATTCCAAAATGTCCTTTGTGTAGCTGACTCAGCATAAATGACCTCAAAAGTTTCGGAATCATGATTTTATCATCAAAAAATAAAATACCGTTTTTATTTACAATATTTGTTCTATTCTTGAAATAAATCATAGTTTCCCTCTCTCCACTCTTCAAAATGTCTGGCCAACCTTTATCACAATATCCCAGAATATTTTTCAACACCTGATCATTCTTTGTTTTTTCCTGGATATCTTTCAATCTCTCATCTTTAATCGGAAATTCCCTTTCTATGCAGTGAACTATTTCTTTCAACTCTGGATCATCAAGCACTTTATCTTTTATGAAAGATCTAGACAACAAATCTGCAATGAACATTTGTGGACCAGGTAAATACTCAATTTTGAAATTAAACAGGGTGTTTCATGAGAAGACTCACATAGCCAAATGGTTGATAGAAGAAATCAAGACGAGTTGATGTATATATATGAAAACATTTTTTGACCCTACATAACGAAGATACAGGGTATTATGTGAAATTGCTATATAACTATGATGGTTGATATTACAGAAATGATTCGTCGTAATCTGCTGAAATTTGGCAGCGACGTATCTCTACTGAAACTATTCAAGATAACATATTATGAATACAATATCCAGGACCGGACTTGGGAAAATGTTATGTTTATTGTTATGTCAAAAAAGTTCACTTTGTGACCACTTTCCTCAAAAAATTCCATCAGATTCAGAAAGATCAGACAAAATCCTATAAGAACTGCTCTTCAATTTACACGGCACACGTCGACCGGTTCAACAAAAAAATATGGAACAAAAACGTTCGAATGAGTTTTCAATTTCGACCTGGCTGATAACTCTCAACTTTCAACTGGATTCGTGTTAATCGATTCATTGTACATTTTTATTGGAAAGGAATTAACAGACAAGATTAGTTTAAATTTTTTTATGATTTGACATGTTAGTTTTCGACCGAACTTCTAGATAGATATATGATTACTCGTGACTATATTTTATAAATTTATTTTGAAGTCGGCCCTGTTTTTATTTTATGTGACGTGACGTTTGTTGATAGATAAACACTGGTAATCGAAATATTCTTACACTCTAGGTGCCACTTCATATTCCAAATGCTGAACAAGACGAAAATCCAAATGCTATGTTCAATATATACCATAGAATATTTCCACACCCAAGAATACGTTGCAGTGGAACCTTCACGAGGATGAACATTAGGAATTTCGAATAAATAGCAAATGCATATCCTTATATCACGTGCAGAAGTGTATCAATAACAAAAAATGGAGCGAAGTTTATGCGTGATGGCATAACTAATTTGATAAATCACCATAATATGGGCACATGAATCCTCATGTCGTAATTTCATCAATTGGTACCTACCTAGTACTAGCCTACCTACCTATCTGTTCGGATTATCAACAAACGTCACGTCTCGTCACACAAATGAAAAACAGGACCTCTTCGATATCTCACTTCGAGCGAATCCCATGTAAAACAAAGTCCGGAATGATAATATCTATCTGAAATTTCGATAGAAAATATCATGTTTTTTCTTTCCGTCTATCTTTCTGTCAATTACTATTCAACAGAAGTGTAGAAAATTTCAATTCACGTGATACCAGTTGAAAGTTGACAGTTATCAGCCAGGTTGAAATTTAAAATTCATTCGAACGATTTTGTTCCATATTTTTTTATTGAACTGGTCAAAGTGTGCCGTGTGAATTGAAAAGCAGTTATCATAGAATTTTGTCTGATCTTTCTGAATCTGATAGAATTTTCCGACAAAAGTGGTCACAAAGTGAACTTTTTTGACATAACAATGAAACATAAAATTTTCCCAAGTCCGGACCTGAATATTTTTTTTCATAATATGTCATCTTGAATACTTTCAGTAGTGAGACGTCGCTGCCAAATTTCAGCTAATTACGACGAATCATTTCTGTAATATCGACGATCAAAGTTATATCGCAATTTCACATAATACCCTGTATCTTCGTTATGAAGGGTCAAAACATGTTTCCATATATATACATCAACTCGTCTTGATTTTCCCCATTAACCATTCGGCTATGTGGGTCTTCTCATGAAACACCCTGTATTTCAACAAATTTAACTTGAGTCTTCGTAATCTTGAACTTACTTGATTGATTTCTTTTTCATGTATTGCCACAAGAGGCTTGTGATCAGAGTTAACTATTATTTTTTTCCCATAAATGAATTGATGAAATTTTACAACACAAAATGTGATAGCTGAATATTCTTTTTCTATCTGAGCCCACCTCTTCTCAGACTCGGTAAGGCTTCTAGAACAAAAAGCTACAGGCCTCCCCTTTTGCATGAGACACCCTCCTAAACCATTTGAGCTTGCATCCGCTTGTATTACTACTTCTTCTTTCGAATCAAAAATTCTCAATATTGGTTTTTCACAAACTAGACATTTTATACTTCCAAATGCTTTCTTCTGTGCTGAATCCTAGTTAAACAGGATGTTCTTTTCAGTTAACATTCGCAATGGAGCACTAATTTCTGCTAGATGTGGAATATATTTTATCAAATAATTTACCATACCCAGAACAGTCAATAACTCTTTCTTATTTTGAGGTTCCTCTAAACACAAGATAGCTCTGACATACTCTGGGTCTGGCTTTTCCCCTTCTAGAGGAAACTCCTTTCCTAGATACTTTACTTCTTCAACTTTATACTGTAACTTTTCAGGATTAAATTTTACATTATACTGTCTTGCCCTCTCTATGAATTTCAGCATTATTTTATCATGATCATTTCCAGTATCTCCTGCAATAATATAATCATCGAAATAGATTCCTACGCCCAAATCTATGAAAATATCCTCATTAATTTTTTGAAAAACCTCAGAAAGTCCAAATGGAAGTCTCAAAAACTTATATTTTCCAAATGGCGTTATAAAGGTGCAAAGCTCTGTAGATGTTTTACTCAATGAAATCTGTAAAAAAACATCTTTCATATCAAGAACACTAAACACTTTTTTATTCTTCAATTTCAAACTTATTTCTTCCCCTGTGGGAATAGGATGCTGATCTAAACATATATTTTTATTTAACTTACTTGGATCAAGACATATTCTTAATTTTTTATCACTTTTGTCTCTTACCACAATATTATCGACCCATTCTGTAGGCTTATCAACTTTTCATTTTCAAGTTCATCTAGTGTTTTCTTCAGTCTATTTTTTATATTTTCAGGTAACCTTCGATTGCCACTTGAATATGGTATATAATTCTTTTTTAATTTCATATCATATTCAACTGGTATTTTCCCAACTCCTACAAAAATATCTTTATCATCTTCCAGAAATTTAATTTTTTTAAATTCCATGTTGACATTTTTAGAATCTTCCGTACCATCACTTTTTATTTCTTTTTCTATTACATCGACTTCATAAATCAGATTCAACTTCTCACAGGTATTCAGACTCAATATTGCCTCACTCTTTACATCTACTATGACAAATTTCATTTTATACTCATCATTCCTTACCCAACATCTCAAAATCATATGACCAACTACATTTATTTTATTCTCTCCATAAGATACGATAGTTTGGTCACATTTTTCAATCAACCCTTCAAGATTCGATATTTTTACAAATCTGAGAGGTAAAACATTTCACTGACTACCTGTATCAAGCTTGAAACTGATGAAAATATCATTCACTTCTACTTTTTCTTCCCAAGCATACTTATTTGAACTTTTTACATCATTAATTTCTATAGTATCAATGCAAAATTCTTCACTTGCATCACTTTCCAAAGCATGAACATTTTCATTACCTTTACCTTTTTTAAATGTCTCTTTAATCCTATTATTTGCATAGTTGTTATTACTCATTTTGCATCCAATAGCAAAATGATTGAACCGATTGCAGTTTTTACATTTCTGCCCATAAGCTATACATTGCCTTGCCTTATGCTTAGTACCACATCTGGAACAGTAGTAATCTTCACTTGAACTTGATGCTCTAAATTCTTGTCTACTTTTTGACCTGCTTGGCTTATTTTTCGCTATGAAACTAACCTCTTGTTCTCCTTTCAAACCTTTTATTTGAATATTAGTCGCTTCTGCTGCTCTAACCACATTTTCATCATCAATTAGAGTTAACTTCCTTTCCTTGATCAGTCTCTCTTGCAACTGATTGACCGTAATTCCCAGAATTAATCTGTCTCGTATCAAAGATTCTTCTTGAGTATCGAAATTACAAGGTCTCGCCAATAACTTCAGATCCTTTATGAATGCTTCAAAACTCTCATCATCATGTTTATAACGATTGAAGAATTTGAATCGATGATATGTTTCAGTACTTCTTGGCTCACAATACTCTGCAAACGCCTCTGTAACTTATTTATAATCTTCCGCATCTTCTTCAGATAACTTGAATGTGTTAAAAACTTCTTGTGCCTCTTCTCCAGCAACATTTAAAAAAATGGCAATTTTCCTCTCATTTGTAGCTTTCGCTAGCTCTGTAGCCTCAAGATGAATGTCGAAAGATTGTATGAATTTATCATAATTCTTACTTACATTATGATCGAATATCAGACTTGTCGGCGGTTTGAAACTATTTTGGCTCATTTTTACTTATTCTTATGTCTTCTTTAATACTCCTTTTTATTTATTATTAATACTTTTTATAGTTTTTTACACATGACACCATGTTTCATACGGGAGTTGTAATTAAAAGCCTTCCAAATAGTTTCATGACATTTATTGATGTAATTAATTCTGACACATCTATCAAGTGTTTTTTTAACAACTCTAACCATAACAACCAGCATTTCATGTGTGACTATTCAAACAAAATAGGAATGCCTAATACCCCTCTGAGGATCTATTCATTCCGACACATACAATCATACATACAGGATGTAGCAATATGACACAGTGCGTACACTGTATCAGGTGATATTGTTAATCAGCATATAAGATCTACGTCGACGATTAGATTACCCCCTCATAGACTTACTTTAACGGCAGAAAGTTGTATTGTAATGCCTTCAAAATTATATAACCATCTATCAAATGATCTGAAGAATATATCAAATTTCTATATTTTCAAAAGTAAAATAAAAACTCTTCTACTGCAGTACTCCCTTCATTCGGTAGATGGATATTTTAATATCAAATTTTAAAAATGATGTTGGTGCACTGTTCTCTCATGTATTTACCTCGTGCTTATACTCAATATCTTATTTGTGGATATACCTTTAATGTATCTTGTATTCATTAATTGGTGTCCTTTTTACCTAGTACTTAGTATTCAGTAGTAGTTTTTAGTTTTAAGGGACTTGTCCACATGTCATGTAATTTGACCATATTTTGAATGAATAAATGAAATGAAATGAAATGAAATGAAATGAAATGAAATGAAATGAAATGAAATGTTTTCCAGATCGAATACTACTCGATGAATCACTTTTGTAACGCTATACGATCCGGAATACTTTGGAGATGATTTCGCGGTGAACCCCTAGCTGGCTGACGACATATGATGTTCCTTTTCCATTACGCAATCTTCAACATGTTATCTCCATTCTTGTCTTCGGAGGTTGAATTGACGACTCTATGTCGTGGAAGCTCAAGATAGATCAGCTCGTACAAAATCGAACACATCCTGGAGTTTGCTCAAACTATGAACATGGTCTAATGGCTCCTCCGAGCTATCTGTAGCATCATCGGTTACCGGTTTCTCGGAACGAAGAACAGCTCTTGATGAGTATTATTTTTTACCATAGTTGAGAACTGCCGGAGTATATCCAGTGGCGTCAAGGCAAGGTGTTTTGTACGCAAACACAAGTTGAAGAAAGCATGTGTTTCATTCGCTATGATCTCAATCGCAGAACTGCGAAATCATGGTTTCATCAGTCCTTTCTCCAGAATGGGACTGCGAGGTGTACGGTGGAGTTGATCAGTGGCCAATTTCCGAATCTTCCAACAGATCTCGAAAAGATGCACCAGTGTACTGAGATGTATAACTGGTGATCACGGTTTTCGGTTGCCCGAACGGGTGAGGAATTTTTCATACAACACTTGACTCACTGCTCTTGCTATAGCTTTCCTTATAGAACGGCACAAGATTCCCCAGATAACAAGCTGACGTAATTTGTACGTCATTATCACGTCAGGCCTGACGTCAGGATGACTTCTAAGATGACGTCATAATGACGTTTATATGACCTTCTTAGTCAAAGACGAATGACGTCATTTTCATGTCTTCAAAATGACGTCATCCTAATGGCGTCAAAAAGACGACATCCTAATGGCGTCAAAATGACGTGATCTATACGATTATTTATATCACTGAAATCTTCTGCATGTTTCATTTATTTTGTGCTATTTCGAAATTTTCTGTAGGTAAAAAAAACACTGTTGTATTAGGGTTGCATCGATATTATCAGAAAAGATGGGATTTTTTTTTGTATAATTATATTGATGTTCCTTCAACATATAAAATACAAAATATTATTATAGGTAGGTACTATAAATACCAGTTTCATAAAAAAAAATTTTTATTGGGAACTTATTCCATTCGGATGATGCACTCGAGAGAATTCTCAGAACCCTATGGTATTCCTTCAATGGCGTCCAATTCACATTCTGCTTTTTCGGCATACACCACTTGTCTAAAATAATAACCATGCTGCCATCCTCAAATTCTACTACTTGATACATGAATATGAATAAGTATGACCACCACACCACATAGATAGCCAAATAACATGATAATGATGGCCTTCTATGTATTGTTATTTTGTTGTTATGGTCATCATGGCCGCAACGGCGAAGCGAAAGTGAACGGCTTGTGGCTTGGCGCTGGCGGTCGACGTTCGCAGTCTGCGCAAGGTCCGTGCCGACCAATCAAGTACAGTTCTCTACGCACTCTCCCGCTCTGATTTGAATTCGCATTCCGGAATAACAACGTTATAGTCTTTCTACGTAAAATTCGGTCTTATATTTTTAATAGCTATAAGGAGAATACTTTGCACAGAAGGTATATAATTAACAATTATCTCAGAGACCATCGAAAACACACATCTCGCACAGATTAGAGAAAAAATTATTATAAAGCATAATATATGATGAGTGACATAATAATATATGTTATATAACATAACTACTAGCGTTTTCATATAACAGAGATGGAAAATTTCCTGAATATGAACTTTCCTTGATGTAGATGACTCAATAAATGATGGTCATAATTAGTCATGAGAATGACCATCAGATGACGTCATATTGACGACATATCGAGGACGTCTATATAACGTCAAAATGACGTCATTTCGCGGTCATATGACGTCAATGACCATAAATAACCATATATTGACGTACAAATGATGTCAGTTGTTACCTGGGCACTTCGTGAATCGATTTCGAAGCACTACTCAGTTGTAGATTTTTTCACTCGAGCTTGGCAGTGGTCCAACTAATTCAGAACTCACACTTTTAAGTTTCATGACGAATGAACGAGCTGATTACGGATCACGCAGTGCTAGTAGATCAGATGATTCAGGTTCTGGAAAATCTGTCGAATCCCAGAAATGACGGTATTAGTCGGGGCTTGTTTTGCGAAAAGACAAATCCTAGAAGCATTTCATGTAACAATTGGATGAATGACGTTCACCCCCTAATTCGACCCCTTTGAATCCGAAAATACCGTTTATCAAGTCAAAATTTCAACCGGAAGTGAGATATTCAAGATGGCGTCCAAAATACCACTAAAATCAAATAATTTTCTACTTCTGGTCAGCTATAGGACTGAGTTGCCGATATCTATGTTATCGGGGATGTAGAATACGATGAGACACTCAAAAAATGATTTGGAGCATTGAAAGTTAATCAAATGATCAAATTTTGACGAGATGGGCCAAAATCCCAAAAAACGTGTTGTATATGCTTGCATACGTTTCCGAGGGCGCTTAATACGTTCACGAGCTCAAATAAGCATTTAAATATTTTCCAAGCCTTTATTTCTTACATTTTGAAAGGAAATAATTCACTATCAGTAGTCTTCTTCATCTTTTTCTACTCCATTCATGCACTTTGCCCGAGACTTTGCCTTGCACTTTTTGGTGCACGGCACCCTCAGCGGCTTCCTGCAGCCACATTTGTGCTGCAGAGCCCCTTGCAATCACAAGCTCCAAATTCGAGACATGACTTGGGAATAGGTGGCAAAGTCATCAAGATCGGGACATACCGTCCATCAACAATTTTCCAGCCGCAATTAATCGGGTCTGATGTCTGCTGAATCAGGATACTGATCATGGGCGTTAATTCCCACTAGTATCTAAAAAGAAAACAGAATAACATTAAAATCCCTCGATTCATTTTATTTTCTTGTTTTCAAGTGGTAGGTGGCAAAAACTCTAACATTCCCACTGTCCCAAAAATTGCAACACGGGCTGCGTCTGTCGTTGTAATGTCCGGTCCAACCCAAAATGAAAATGGTATTAGTATAAAAACGGCTAACAGTTTTTATTCACCATGTGTCTTAGAAAAGGGAAGCAACAAACCTTGTATGGAGCTAGCACCACAAACTGTTCAACCAAACGGAGATCCTCGGGGGCTAGATCAGGAGTCTTTCCAAGCTGACTGAGGAGTTTACAGTAGTTTTATTCTATGTACTGCTTCCACCGTCCTGTTTTTGTGACTGACGCTAACTCAGATGTAGTATCACATCCGGTGCTTGCGTGGAAAGCCATCATTGTTCGTGAATTGGAATATACTTTCTGTTTCGGGAAGTACCACACATCACCCAGCATTTCTTGCATTGCACTTTCTCAAAGTGATAGATGAATAATAAAATCACATCAGTTTCTCTAACTCTCTTTCGGTTTTCACCGCATGGAGCACCATCCTGCTATCAGCCTCTTCATGGTTTGAAAATAAGTTTGTAAGGTGTCTTTCTCTGTTTGACTCGGCTTGCGTCTCATCCACAAAACCACCAGCTATAATGACTTCCAGGCTGCCAAAGTCATACTTCATGGCTTCTCCGCTCAGGTCGCTCTTGTTTTCTGACAGGGAGAGGAAGCTGCTCCAATTCTTAGGTAAGGGAACTCCCTCGTTCTTGATTACTCTTCGAACGGGAGCAAAACCCTTTCCTCTGTTTTCTTGACTTTGGCAGCATGGAAGTCATTGTGGCTGGTGGTTTTGTGGATGAGACGCATGCCGAGTCAAACAAAGAAAGATACCTTACACTTGTATTTTCAAACCATGAAGAGGCTGATACCAGAACCAAAAGAGAGGCTGTTGTTGTTTCTGTTAGAGACACCGATGTGATTTTATTGTTCATCTATCACTTTGCAAAATGAAATGCAAGGAATGCTGGGTGATGTGTAGTACTTCCCGAGACAGAAAGTATATTCCAATTCGCAAACTATGTAAGAAGCTCACACCACAACATATCAAAAACCTGATGGCTTTCCACGCAATCACCGGATGTGATACTACATCTAAATTTGCGTCAGTCACAAAAACAGAACCTTGGAAGCAGTACATAAAAGAAAACTACTGTTAACTCCTCAGTCAGCTTGGAAAGACTCCTGATCTAGCCCCCGAGGATCTCCGTTTGGTTGAACAGTTTGTGGTGCAAGCTTTATACAAGGTTTGTTGCGTCCCTTTTCTAAGACACGTGGCGAATAAAAACTTTTAGCCGTTTTGATTCCAATACCATTTTTATTTAAGGTTGAACCGGACATTACAACGGCAGACGTAGCCCGTGTTGCAATTTTTGGGACAGTGCGAATGCTAAACTTTTTGCCACCTACCACTGATGCCCTCCGTCAACACATTCTCCTGTGCCAATTCCAGGTAGAATAAACAAAAAAAAAAGAAAATAGAAAAAATCGGGAGATTTTAATTCCATTCTGTTTTTAGGTAATAGTGTTTGAATGCTTTTTTGAGCTCACACACGTATTGAGCGCCCTCGAAAACGTATGCAAGCATATACAACACGTTTCCACAAGTTTTTTGAAATTTTGGCCCATTTCGTGAAAATTTGATCGTTTGATGAACTTCTAATGATCCAAATCAGTTTTTGAGTGTCTCATCGTGTTATACACCCCCGAAAACATAGACATCGGCACCTCAGTCGTATAGCTCACCAAAAGTAGAAAATAATTTGATTTTAGGGGTATTTTTGACGCCATTTTGAATATCTCACTACCGGTAGGAATTTCGAGTTGATAATCGGTATTTTCGGATTCAGCGGGGTCGGAATAGAGAGTTAACGTCATTTATCCAATTGTTACATGAAATGCTTCTAGGATTGTAACGGAGGGCTTTTTTTGGAATTTAGCTCCGACTAAAGCACATTATAAACATGGTAGTCTACTATCAAGAGGCAGAGTTAGCGTATACCCATGGTGAAATGGGTAATTACTTTCTTACACTCAACCTGAACAAAACAACAACAAGAAAAAAAAATAATATTCTCAATTACATATTATTGTGTTCTATAGATATATGTATATTTATAAATAAAAATATTCAAATATGAATACTATTCCGAGAATGCTGACCAAGGAAGAATGAAAACAATGCTAATTATAATGATGAGTACTAGACCTGAGTAGAGGAAGAAAGCAAAAAGAAAAAAAAAAGAAAAAAGAAAAAAAATCAATGATGAAAACAAACAAACAAAGGGGAGCATCTAGAATCTTATCTGATCCGTCAACAATAACTTTCTCAATTTCATTTTGAAAGCCTCAATGGGTACATTCTTCAGATTATCTGGAACCTTATTATACAGCCGAGATACCGTGTAAGAAAATGAGGACTGATAGAAAGTGGTTTTATGCAAAGGTGGTGTCAATTTTGATTTGAATCTGATGTTAATATTGTAGACATCTGTTCTGAAAAAAATTTTCTCGAATAGGTGAGGTGGCTTTCTTTGAAGAATAATTTCATGAAACATTACGCATTGATGTAGCAAGATTCATTTTTGTACGTTCAGCCAACCAAGTTCGCGTAATGGAGTTGAAATTTTGTGGCGTTTCCTCAAGCCATAAATCAAACGAACACAAAAGTTTTGTACCAGTTGAAGTCTATTCAGATCTGATTTCAGTAATGCTGGGCTTTAGACAACATCCGCATGATTGAAGTGAGACAAAACTAAGGTTTCACACAATATGGTTTTACTTTTTTTATCCAAAAATGATTTGTTAGAATATATCAGTTTCAAGTCGCAAAGGGCTCTCTTAATGACAGTATTCACATGCTTAGTATATCTAAGTGTATGATCCATGAACAAACCTAAGTTTTCCACAGTATCTGTGAACGGAATTTCTTCATCATCAACTTTGAGGATGATTTGTGGTAAGCACCTCATTCGGATTCCTTTCCGGCCGGATAAAATCACATTTGACTGCTCAGCTGGATTGATAGAAAGACAAAGTTTGTTCGAGATATCAACTATCGAGGTCAAATCATCGTTCAGATACTGAACAGCATTATCCAAGTTATTTTCAGTGAGGGGAAGATATAGCTGAACATCATCTGCATAGAAATGACTGCTAGAAAATTTTATGACTGTGTGCAAATCGACGGTGTACATAATGAAAAGTAACGGACCCAAAATAGATCCTTGAGGAACTCCATTCGCAATATATACAAAATCAGAAAGTTGGTTCTCGAGTTTGACAGCTTGAAAACGATTGAGTAAGTATAGGTTTCGAAAAACTGAACAAAATCATCACTGAATCCAATATAATGAAGTATAACTACGAGAAGATCATGTGTGATTCTGTCAAATGCTTTAGTGTAGTGTAAGAATATCAGCAATACCAGCATTTTATTATCCATATATTTGAGTATGTCATCAGTCACTTCTAGTAGCGCTGTGTTGCAGCTATGATGTGACCTGAATCCCGATTGATGTGGAGGGAGTAAATGGCTGTCTTCTGAGTAGGCTTTAATTTGTGTGTAGATTAACTCCTCAAAAACTCTAGACAGAACACAGAGTATGCTTATTGGCCTGAGGTGTTTGTATTTTGTGGGATGACTTAATTTAGGCAGAGGGAGTACAACATCTTTCTTCCAAATAGATGGATAGGTATTTTCCTCTAAACAATAGTTGAAAATGTGCCTGATATGTTTGAGGACGAGAGGGCAAGAATGGAGTGACATGTCTACACTTATAGAGTCTACACCTATAGCCCTCGATTTGATAGAGAGGATGGTTTTGAAAATATCTGCTTCCATAATGGGTGTGAAACTGAAAGAGCCAGCTCCAGGTAAATGGTTGTTGGAGTATCGGTTGACACTATCAGCATCTAGTGGTAAGTCACTTCGTGAAGAACTGGCAAAATAATCATTGATGTCACGAGCATTATTCAGTGGTGCAGGAATGACATATCTTTTATTTTTAGAGTGGATGTTCAGTTTATCGAGTTCTTTCCAAAAAAGCCTGTTATTCTCATTGTTCCTCATTCGGTAATGGATATAAGATTTTTTTTCCTGGACTATGACATATCAAGTTTGATTCCTTAGATCCTTATAATATTTCCAATCGCGTTCTTGTTTAGTTCGTTTATATTTGGTCAGGGCCTTGTCACGTAACGACATCATCAATTTGATCACTTCAGTTATCCAAGGTGCTGCTGGTCTGGTTACTTTAACTGTTTTGAAAGGTGGATAAAGATCGAATAATGCTTTTAGGATATTATTGAAGCAATCTATTCCAGAATCAACGTCATCGAGATGATAGATTTGAGAAAAATCAGAATGAGACAAATCGGACGTGAATGAGGCAACATTAAAATTTTTGAAATATCGAAATGTGCGAAAATTTGCTTCTGAAGTGACTCCGCCAGATCCGATAGTACAGGAGATGAGACAGTGATCAGAAATGTTAGAGGCATCACTGACAAGTACGTTCCCGACAATAATTGATTCGGAGCATAATATCAAATCGATAGCTTTGGCCCTGGTTTGGCTGAATCTAGTTGGTTCGAATATAAGAGAGAATATTTTTCGTTTTTTGAGGCGTATGATACCCACAGTTGTTCGGTATTAGTTTGATCAATAGATATGATATCATTCGCATTGAAGTTCGATTTCAAATATATTGCCAAGCCTCCACCTCTTCCTACCAGGCGGTCTCGTCTATATAACTTGTATCCATTGAGTGCTATCAGTTCATTTGGAATGTCTGCAGAGAGCCATGTTTCCGTTACTAGTATGATATTAAATTTCATGAATACACAATCTTTGAATTGGTTGAAATGTGCCAAAAGTGAACGCGAGTTAAGATGGCAAATTCAAACAGACATTTTATTTGTTAATTTCAAAGTAGGACAAATTCTGCATACGATATTGAGAGAAAACAGCGATACTCTGCGAGACGAAGAAAAGTATTACCGTTGTCGAGTATAATTATATTAATAATAGATGAATAACTTCTCAACAAAAATACGTGAAAATCATAAGAATGATAAAGAGATTACATAATAAGTATACAGTTGTTGATAGTTTGCAGTTGATCGTTGTGATTGAGATCGGAGCCTTGATTTAGGATTTTCAGGGATGCTGCTGACGGGCGATGTTTCTAGCTTCCTCTTTCGTTCTTCGGGAGCATCAGAATCATTATCTGTAGAAGATCCGGCTACCTTTTTCAATTTCTGTCCCTCTAATAATTGTTCGTAGGAATATGAGGTACCATGAACCATCAATTTGTTATCAATGATTTTAGCATTGGAATCGGAAGTTTTTGCCAGTTTCAGTTGATCACTCATGAATTTTCGTTTTAAGTAATCTTCTTTGGCAAAATCTTTGGTAAAGAGTACTCCAAACTTAATCAGCTGCTCATTCTTGCTACGAGCAGAAGTGAGTATGCTCGATTTTATTGTGAAGTCAATCACTCCGGCAATTATAGTTCTGGGTTTATCTCCGTTAGTTTTGCCAATCCTCGAAACGAATCTAAAGTGGGTTTCATCACATTTAACAGACAATTCTTTGTTGATGAATGTGCCCAGATCGGACGATGTATTTCCTTCTTCACCAGCTAGACCATGAATTATAATATTATATTTTTTCGACTTTCTCTCAGTGTCTAGAACACGTCGTTTCAACTTTTCATTTTCTTCTTCAAGAAATTCTAATTTAGCAGTCAATGTGACAAGTTTGGCGCTGATGGAAGATTTCAAATCGGAAATCTCTTTTTTCATATCTCCGTTGCCCTTAACGTGTTATATCGAGAGATTTAAGGTTCACTGACAACGCTACGTCGACTGTGCGAAACGGACTAAGATCTGTCGCAAAATTGATAAAATGATAAACACAGCAGGAGTATCCGAATTGCTGGTGTATCGACTGTTGAAATATGCGCACAGGTGATAAGCGATAATGATCTCTACTCACAGTGTGCTCGTGTCGATTTACAGTTTTTCAAACTCCAACTTCTCAGGATATACACGATAACTTATTGATCGAATTAGATCATCGAATCTACTGGATCATGCTCTGCACTATTCACTTTGTCACTGAAAATATTACGATGTAATACAAAGACTTTAGACCAATATCTCAGCAGTTCAATTCCATGACAAACTCGTGTAAAGACTCCTTGACTGACTATTCCTTGATATCGAAATCAATCTGCTGTAGAAACATACTTCAACGCGCTGACCTGCCACGAGGACTTTGGATGTTATGATGCCACTTTAGTGACTGGTAGTCGAACAGGAGGGTGAAACGGTATTCATCTAGGTATAGGCACATTTCCTCTTAATAATAATAATGATAATGATCTTTATTCAACGGATTTCAAGAGAATTACAAAAAAAAATAGAGAAGTTGCTATCGATATAACAACGTACTGTAATTGTTCAGTATACATATCTTAAAATTACAGAATAAAGCAAGCAGGAGGAACCTCTTTAAGAATCTAAGAATTCTTGACTGGAGGTGGATATTCAATATTATTGAAACTTTTCTTTGAGCTATCTCTAATTATTATTTGAATGATATAAAGACTAATGAATACATACTATTTCACCTTTATTCATAAGAAGGAAAATTTCCCTGGAATATGTTCGGATAAAAAACTTACATCCTATTATTTATAAGTTATTGTGAAGATTTTCGAGTTTCGTTCTGAAAGAATGTATCTCAGCTTCTTGTTGAGCACTACTAGAAGTTATTGCCCATTAGCAATATTTCTCTATGTTGTTTCTGATTTCTCAACTGTGGATGTTGAATCTACTGAAAGTTGAAGCCTTCATATAATATTTTATAGATGACATCAAGTTTGTGTTTTCCATAACCTTCTGAAACAAACAAAGATTAGATATCTCATATCCATGTAATATCTATGATTTGATCCACCTACCTTTGTTCCTTTCTTCCTCAAAGAAAACTCATCATCATCCATTATGATGATTTTAGTTTCGGTCTAATTCTGTTGTGAGTTCTCTTCTTGTTATCATTTGTGATTTCTGAACCCTGGACATACTTTCAGATGCTCAATTTACTGAAAGTTCATGCCTGCATACATTCTTTTATAGATTCCGAAGAAGCCAAAATATCTTTGATTTGATAATATGATAACAAGTTTGTGTTTTCTATAACTTCCTGAAACAAATAATGTATTGATATTTTATGTCCAGTAGGTATACCTACTATCAATATGATTTGATTCCTACCTAGTACATTTATTGTATATAATATACTGAAAGTTAAAGCCTGCATACAATCTTTTATAGATTCCAAAGAAGCCAAAATATGTTGGAATATCGAACATCTCTGATCTGATGATATAATGATCAAGTTTGTGTTCTCATCAATAACCTCCTGGAACAAATAATAATGTATTAATATTTCATGTCCACTTCCTAATATCAATGAGTTGATTCAGGTAGGTACCTATCTTAATTGAATCAACTGAAAGTTCAAGCCTTCATACAATGTTTGATTGATTCCATAGAAGCCAGAATATCTGGGAATGAAACATCTCTGCTCTGATGATATCATCAAGTTTGTGTTCTCAATAACCTCCTGAAATAAAATAATATATTCAATATTTCATGTCTAGTACCTATTATCAATGATTCGATCAATTAATTACCAGTATTTCTTATTATCTCATCAATTTCTCAGAGAAATGTTATCATGGGACATAACCTCACTTCTAGTATTTCTAGTTCTCTTCTTCTTCTTCCTTTTGGCTTCGTCGACACGTTATTTCATGGAATGTCATCTGAAGACATCCTTAGGCACGACATCCGCTGCAGCCTCCGGCTGTCACTGAAAGAACTTTTATAGGACAATTACGGCACTAAATCTACGCCTGTAGATGTTCTTAGGTTGTAGAACACATAACGTCCTCTCTAGGCGTTTGGCGACACATTGAGGATGACCCTAGGCGATTGTGTGCTATCTGGGTGGTGATCCAAGGATTATTCTTTTTCAATCGGCAACGGATTGTTTCTTCGTTATATTTGGTTATATTTTATATACTGCTTTAAAATATCTGAGAATATAATATTACAAAACTTTTCCGTATCGTTTTCGGCATACACATATTCCCATAACTCATTTTCAATTGCATTCATCAATGTTCGATCATTAATTGTTGGCATTGTTTCTGTTTGCTAGCGGTAGATTCAAAAAAGTAGGATAATGATCTGTTATATTCGATTTTATTATGACAGGGTTCATTTTTTCTACAATTCCGTTTGGGCATTTCAAAAATATATGGTCTAAGCATGTATTTGATTCACCCTGATCTCTTGTTGAATTGTTGATGACGGAAGTAAAGCCATATTCACTGAGCATATCTATATATTCACTTGATATATCGGCATTCACTAATAAATCTATATTTATATCGCCTAAAAAGAGCGACACGTTCTCAACTTTTTTATTTTGTTGAAGTAAGTCTGCAAGGGATTCAATAAATTCAGTCGGATATGTGGAGGGTGGTCTATATGTAGATATTATATTTATAGAGATTTCGTTGTGTTTTATTTGCACAGTAATGAATTTTAAATTATTCATTACAATTATCTCAAATTCAACAATGTCCACAGTATTTCGTATATACAGTAGCGCACCATCACACTTATTTATTTCACCTTGATTGTATAAAATAGTATAGTCATCTTCAATATAATTTGATACATTACATAGTTTCCTAGTTTTAGATAGTGCTTTAATATCTGGACATACTGGAAATTGACTGAGAAGGTTCATGAATTCACCGAAGGATCATAAATACACCAGAGCCTCCACATAGAGCTAACTGAAGAGATCTGCTGAGAGGATGAGTGCCACATCAAATAAGAATTGAAATCGATAGGTGCAAGTCTGAGAAAATCGAAGAAGGAAGTTCTTCAATCAATATTCATTGCCATGTAAACTTCTGACAATATATTATACAGTGCGTCCATAAAGTAACGCATAAATTCATTATTGGCTAAATGAACAATAAAATTAGAAATTCCCGAAACAGGTCGATTGTTGATTTCAATTTACTATTGTTTCAAATCATAATCTAATATACAGGGTGAACCACTTTCGTGTAATGACGTCATCACCATTTTTTTCAAATGGAACCCCCCTTTTTTTCCAGTTTCAGAATTGCCCTTGCTGAGCTGATTCCAAAATTGTATAATATGTTGCTTCAAATTGGAACAGCGTGGGCAAGGATGCAAAAAAAAATATGAAAATTGTTTATGGAAAGTAATACGTTACTGAATGTAATAAACAAATCAAATGGAATTATGTAGTTATGCAATTGATGTGATACACTTCCAGAAACAAACAAACAGACAAAAATTCACAATGAATGTTCAAATTGTTCTCCATTGACCGTTAGACAATGACTGAACCGGGCATAACTTTCGTCTCTAACATTCTGCAGCATAGCGGGTGTTATGCTCTGTATTTCTTGTCTGATTCGGTCTTGTAGTTAAGGGATATTTCCTGGTCTGTTTAGGTAGACTTTAGATTCCAAATAACCCTATAAAAAGAAGTCTAATGGGCTCAGATCAGGTGATCTAGCAGGCCATTCCACTGGTCCCCTTCTTCCTATCCACCTTTGTGGAAAAGTTGTGTTTAAAAAATCGCGCACAGTTACTGCAAAATATGGCGGTGCGCCATCCTGTTGAAACCAGATTCTGCGGTCTAAATACCTCTTCATTCAGATTGCCGGGCGAGAGGTGCTAGAGGGGGTTCACCATCGCCTGAAAAAGTCCTCAAGATAGACCTATGTAACATCCGAGGTCTGAATGAGAACATCAACGATGTCCATCGACACCTTCAAATTGAAAAGCCAGACATATTGGCTCTTACTGAGACACAGGTCAATTCATCCACCAATACGACCTATCTGCTCTGTCCTGGGTTCGAAATCCACACAAGTTTCAGATTCAAGAGAGGTCTCTGCCTCTACTCTAAAACGAATCTCTCATATCAACGAAAAAAGACTTTGGAACCAAATAGGTGTGATGTTATTTGGTTCAAACTCGACAGCCAAAAACAGACCGAATACCTTTGTTGTCTCTACTCAACACCGAATGATCCATCCTATGAAGAGCTCTTCGAATTCTTGTCTCTTAAGCTTGACCAAATTCAACAGAACCATTCAGTAGTAGAAATCATCATCATGGGCGATTTCAATGTACACAACATTGCTTGGCTCGTACACTCTAATAGAACGGATGAAGCAGGGCGACAAGCCGAAGCTTTCGCCATCACTCACGGCTTAGAGCAGCTCATCAAAGAACCCACACGAATTCATGATGCCAATAACCATTTAGCTAACATACTTGACTTATTCACCACTAATAATTCAGCACCCTACACCATAGACGTACACGAGCTCCACTTGGCAATTCTGATCATACACTCATCTCCACAACCTGCCCATTCTTCATTCCATCAACTGCTCCGGCACTTCCACGTCTCATATGGCATTACAATTCAGGAGATTTGTACGGTCTCCGCATGTTCTTCTCCGAGTTTCCTTGGCATAGAGTATGCTTCGACTCTGAGGACCCTCCACAGTGTGCTGCGGAAATATCCGAGATCATCATGCTCGGAATGGACACATACATACCTCATTCTTCGAAAAGATCATCATCATCGGCACCCTGGTTCATCAAAAACTGTTTTAGAACTGTTGCCTTGAAATAAACAGCCTACCATCGCTGGCGCAAAAACCCTAATCTCGCGACTAGAGCAGAATACGTTGATGCCAGGAATAACTGCAGCCAAACAATAGATGCCTCGATACAATGCCAAGATAGGATCGAAACTCATAGATTGTCCCAATGGCTCCCGTTCGTTTTAGTCCCTTGCTAAAGCGGTCGGAAGAAATTCCACTGATAGTTCATTTCCACCACTGTCCAAATCCGACGGCCAATTAGCAACAATATCGCAGGAGAAAGCAAATATTTTTGCAGAGATGTTCGCAGCAGAACTCTTCTATAGATTTCCAAGGAAAAGTGAAGCCAGACATTCCACCGGTTGGGAGTCGAATGCCCGAAATCGTCTTTCGTCAACGCACTATCAGACGAATTTTGCTTGGTCTCAAAACGAATGAGGCTAACGATCCTGATGGAATTCCACCTATTATCCTCAAAAAATGTGCACCAGAATTAACACCGATTCTCTGCAAGTTGTTTACCGTCTCGTACAGGACGAGTATTTCTCCATTATGCTGGAAGACAGCTCGAGTCCAACCAATCCCCGAAGAAGGGAACAAGAACCTGCCCAACAACTACAGGCCCATTGCCCTGTTATCATTAATCTCCAAAGTGATGGAGAAAGCCATCAACATTGAGCTTATCAAATATCTGGAGAGCTCAGGAATCATCGATAATAGACAATACGGCTTTCGCCACCGAAGATCTACTGGAGATCTACTTGCCTACGTCACCCATTTATAGCAAGCTTCATTTGTAAAAAAACACAAGGAATCTCTAGCTGTCGCGTTGGACATATCGAAAGCATTTGACCGTGTTTGGCACGAAGGACTCCTCCACAAACTACCATCATACGGCTTACCACCTCAGCTATGTTATCTCTCATCGAGTTTTCTTTCACGCAGATCGCTTCATGTGGTGGGGGACGGTGTATCGTCTGATACCATTGGCATCAATTCTGGCGTCCCACAAGGATCAATTTTGGCACCAACATTATTCCTTCTTCAATCTGTTGGAGCCTGTATTTTCTCTAGGAAGCCGGAACTCATTATGACCGACATTGTAATGTCTGGCACCACCATCTCCACCAAGCCCACCATATCTATGCTCGGTATTTCTATCAGCAACACTCTTTCATGGGATAATCATGTCAGATCTATCGCAAAAGTTGTTTCACTAAAACTCGGATTCTTGTTTCGTGCGAAAAGCTACTTAACACCTCAACAGCTTCTCATGATCTACAAAGCGCAGATACGGCCTGTTCTAGAATACTGTTCCCACATATGGGGTTCAGCACTAAAACATACGCTGATGCTCTTAGATTTCATCCAGAGAAGAGCCATTCGCCTGGTGGGTGACGCCACACTCACTCACTTTTCGACATCATTGGAAGACCGTAGAAAGGTCAGCGACCTTTCACTTTTCTATCGATACTTCCACGGGAAATGTGCCTTGGAAATCTCTGCTATCATCCCTTTACTTGCAATACCAGTCAGACGAACTAGACAAGCCCAGTCAGCACATCCTTTCGTTGTCAACCTCGAAAGATGTCGAACAGCACTTTATCAAAACTCCTTCATCCATAGAACGGCTAGGCTCTGAAATTCATTTCCTGAGGAAGTATTCCCAACAACATAATATAATCTCCAGAAGTTCGAAAAAAAATCCAATACTCACCTCCTATCCCTATCCTTCCTAGGAACGCACGATGTTCTTTGAACATTATAGGGATTCCCTTTCGTGCGCTCCAAGCAATAAAAAAAATTACAATTTTAGGAAAAAAGTCATCCCTGATAAAAAAATCGGCATGGCCTCAAACCGAAAATGCAATCATCAAATTTTGATTTTTTTTTAGTCGTATACACGAGGTCTCTACGTCGGACAATATAGAATTTGCTCAAGAGTAAAATACCTCCATTCTCGACAATATCGAGAGTTGTTCCTAAAATAGGTTGTCAGGAATTGGGAACGACTTTCAAATATCTGAAAATAGGGTTTCATGATTTTTTTATTTTATGATCGATTTATATGAACAACTTCTTCATTTTTAACTTAAAAAAAAATGCATTCCTCATAAAGAGTTCTGCAAAATATGGAACCAAGAATGCGGATATCAGTTATCAAATTATTTCAGTCCGAGGTGGATATGTGAAAAAATATGAATTTCGCTCATTGAACCACCTGATTTTCATGGTAAATAAATATCATCAGATATTTGAACGTAGTTTCCAACTTTGGTCAACTTCTCCCAAGTACAATTTTCGATATTGTCGAAAATAATGGTAGTTCACTCTTGGGCAAGATAATCATTTTTTATCATCTGTTGATATCTGATATTCGCATTTTCGTAAGTCAACGTTTTCAAAGAGTTAGTGAGTAGGTTAGTGAGTATTTATTCAGGTGAAATGAATTGAACGAATTGTTTGACTAGTTCTAATAATCAAGCTATAGCCTCAATTTTTTTTCTCATAGAACTGAAGATCATAATCAAACGAACTGACACACAATCATTGCTGATTATTCAAATCATAAAACTATTATGAAGCATAATTTGTATTTTGTAACATTATTCAGAATTTCGATATTGTCATCGTGTTGTAATACATAGGTTCCACATGTAGGATGACATGACAGATTTTTGAATACGATTAATTTATCTTCATGTATTTTCTTCAAATGAAATGACCTTCCAAATAGTATCTTCATTCCAATTCTATTTGTGGAATGAAAAATTATTTATGATTTCTTCATGCCGACATAACGACTATACATAAAATCATACGTTTATTCTCCTAAATTCACTTGAATTATTGTTTTCATCATACAGATTCACTTATTCTTTTTCCCATCCTCTTCCTCAATGAATATCTGTCGCAGATGAAGATGTTAGTAAACATTGGATTTTTGGTTGACCTGCCGTTGGGTTCTCATTGTGGGGACAGTTTGAAAGTAAGTATATAAGTGAGTCACAGGTGCCAGTATCATTTTGTCAGTTGCAAAACAAGATGGTTACGAAAACGGTGAGTGTCTCAATTTACTCGAATCAAATATAGGCACTTATCGATTGCTAAATTTTTTTTTGGTCAGTCAGGACCTTAGATTTTTAATATGTTGTGTTGTTTTTGTATAGTTCCAATCGTGTAATCCCTATATTGATGATTATTCCGATGTTTCGGCTGTCGTTCTCATTGGTATATTGCGTGTTTGATAATAATTATAAATGAGGATGCGTTTCAACACGAAGAAGATAAAGTGAATTTTAAATTGTGCAGGCTTGTGATTTCTCGCGTAACCTACATTTTCCAATTGATATTTATCACGTTTCAGTAAAGGTCAGATATCATTTTGGAACATTTTAATAATTAGGCACCAGACAAACTGCCTCAGGCTGAGTTGGTTGACTACAGTATTGGATATCATCACATTGCTGGTTATCCTCATTAAGTCAGACAATTTTGAGCTAACTTTCCTTGAATTTTCTCTGTTGGTTGATTGAGATATTATGATCTCTTGGATTTCTAAGCATTTTCTTTCCTCGTTTCTATTAATAAAAATATACTCGAGTATCACATATCACAATATAAAGTGTAGTGAAATAGAATCCGATTTTCACTATAAGAGGGCCCAGAAGAGAAATGCAATCAAGAGTTGCTAATACTTTGTTTTCGAGATTTTCTCTCAGCTTCGGACTCTCTAGGAAAAAATCTCATTTTCGAAGTGAGAATGAAACATATCGTTATTGGAAAATTGTCTTCGAACTTTTGTGTTGACACTTCTCAGTGACAAGAATTGACGTGAACAAAATTTGAATGAGAAATTGATGAATGTCTTATATGAAGGGTATCACGAAAACCTGTGAGTTGTTTCGGGAATTTATTTTCGAAGCAGTGGGTAACTGAGTGGAGATATCAAAGTGAATTATTTATTATGAATGAATATCGTTTTGAAGATGATTTTGTCAAACGACTACGAAACAATCATCAGAAAAAATCTGTTAGAAATAGAACCAATCTATTCTTTCCATCCCTGATCATGGAACAAAATTTTCTTCTTGAATAGTCATCAGATACTTCAAAATTGGAAATAAGTCAAGACGATTTGATAGGTTTCAGGTAAATATTGTCTTGAAGCATTTTATCTGCGAGAATAAATATTTCAAGTAATCCTTACAATGACGAGGAGTGCACCTATAAGAATATCTCAATCATTTTTTAGAAATCATGATATCGATATATTATAGTGTGTTGAATTTACAATATCAATCCTTCAATGATAAAAAATTGAGTCAAACATTGTTTTCACAAATGAAACATTTGATTCAGATGAAAAGGTACATTGTGTTTTCCAAACTGATTTCAAACGCAAGCAAGATTATTTCCCATTCCATGGTTCAAAGTTTCTGAATTTGTCCAAATCGAATTGATCCTGATTTCAATTTATTGAGAAGCTATCACAATATCTCAGGAATACTAAACAAAAAATAGTTCTGAAACTTCGAAACGATGATATGTTGGGTATGACAATGAGGAAAAACTCCTACTTCGTCAACATGTTACTTCACTTTGAGATATTATGGACTGCCACTACAGATGAATCAAAATTAATGTTCAATCTGAATAGGAGAATAACAGCAATAATCTTCTCAGTCCTTCCTAGGATGATGGTGATAGCTCTATAGAGATCCATTTCACTAGGATATGTAATCAGCATTGACCTTGTCCATTATCGTTCTGAGAATTCGATCGATCTTAATTATACAAGTCATGTTTGGTACTCGAGCCGCTACGATTCGAATGTTTCACCTTGATCTCGGGGATTTCTCTAATAATATTCACAGGATATCCTGAAACAATGATGAATCTGAACTTTCTGAATCATCATTCGATAATTTTTTAACACCATTACAGCACCATTCTTTGTGCCTCATCAATTTGCGGAGCAAATATTTTAGTTTATTTCTTATCATTTTGAATTCGATGTTATATGGCCATGAAATGACAAAACATACGAAATTATTAGAATAACCCATATTTCTCGAGTAGCATGTTGACCTTTGAGAAATCTTTATGATGGTCTAGGAGTTTCAATAGCTGAAAGAGTTTGAGTAGGCTTCAATTTGCATAAAATAAAATGATGTCATGTTCTCATGATATAGGTAAAACAAGTAGAATTCGACAATATCATTGATGAATTTTGGAATGTGGATATAATTATATTATTCTCAATGCTGAACCTCTCCATAAATTGTCCTCATTTCCATTTCAATATTTAATATAGAAACAATAAAATAGTATATATGGGTTCAGAGTGATTGAGAGTTTTGGAATCAGAAAGAAATGGAACATGAGGCTAGTGGAACATAATACATAAACAGGGGGTCCCGGAAAAAGTATTTCAATTTCGAATCATTCATCTGATCTTTGTTTCGTTTCCGTTTCGAATGATAATACTGGTGGTGTTCACATGATGAGATGATTCTAATGGATTCAATAATTGGAGATCAGATATTCCATTCGGATTTGACAACTATTCAAGACCGTTTATAGAACCAATCTTGTGACCATTGCAAATCTATTTCATTTATTTATTCATTTATTCATTTATTTATCTCAGCAACTGACATGTAGAAAATACAGGAAAATTGTGATTATTGTCAACAGGTGAAAATGTACAGGCAATATAACATATCCTATCAATACTCTTTAGATTTAAACATTCTGATGTACAGGACATAATCACATAAATATACACTTTCTTACAAATATAAATACACATTAATAACACGTTAATAAGCACATACATGAGAAGCATGTTGACTATACCTATCACATTCATTATCATAAAGTTCCCTAGTTAAAAAATTCTTCTATGGTGTAGCAGTTTTTGAGGAGTAAGTCAGAAACTTACTCATTCATATATGTCCATCATGAAATCCGATAATTTCAAATAACTGGATCGAAATTGGTATTGATTATTGTGACTATATACAGGGTATTTCATAACTGATCGAAAATGTGTACCATACGATCCTGACCTCAAAATATAAAGTTTCAACCTGGATCCCCTAGATGAGATGTATCTGTCCGCTAAGTAAGTCACAGGTTGTTCCATTTGGAAATTCGAAAAGTATTTGTGCGTATTACTTTGGAACTAACTGACGTATCGATGTCAGATTCAGCAGGAAGTGTAGAAACCAATCAACCCACTGGATTATTTCAAACAACCGTTTTTATCTACTATCAGATGCGTACGACAGGGGCAAGCAACTGGTTGATACTCCCCGAATTATACGCTACTAGCAGGATTGCCATTTCATCAAATTATTTCATTATTCTATACTTCAGACGTAGATATCGCACCTCTTCTTCATAGCAATCAGGTCATGATTTTTTGAAATATTGTGGGTTAAATATGAAGCTGCACAATGATTTCAGTCCTGATGTGTAATTAGGTCAATGTATTCGATCATTAGATTGTATTCCTTACACAGATGGAACTTGAATCCATATTCAAAAGAAACATGATGACATTATTATAGTCAAATCTCATTTGATCATGATAAATAATAAAACACCCTGTTATCGACAGGAACCATTCAATCTAGGTGATTTGAGTTGATGTCCATATCCTGATCTCAGGACATTATAGCTCAACTATTTCTTATTAGTGATGAAACACTCTATTTATCATTTAACAATGTCTTGATCGTCTACAGTTCTCAACACACTAAATGGACCACTCATAATTTGACCTAATTTCGAAGACCTGTATTTTTTGAAAAAATTGACCGATCTTCATGCTGGTGGTGGTCACTTTCAGCATTTCTGTGAATGTTTTGTGTGATGAGAAATATTGAGTTATTTCTGATCAGATTGTTCGCAAATATCATTGGAAGATTGAAAAATAATTTGTGTTATGACTGGGCAAGTAATAAAATAGTTTCCATTTTTTATCCAGGAAACGAAGCAATATATGGGGAGAATCCAGAAGACAAAATAGTTGTCGTTTCAGTCAAGTCATCTCAAGGATTCATTGAGATTGAATTGAAGTCAGTGGCATACATTTTTATCAATGAATTTCTTGAAATTTCCTTTCTCAAAACGCCTTTTTTTATCGATTTTTATTTAGTTAGGGCCAGATCAGCCCCCCATCATTTGGAACAACGCTACCAAATTTCAAATGAGTCCGTGAGTAGATATCTCAATCAATTTGAGAATACAAAACTTTTACACAATGTATCTTAAAAACGATGCATTTCCAGATATTCATTCATACGAATTTTTCTTCATAAATTGATCTCAGGAATCACCTCCTCGAATATTGCTGCGTCTCTTTTCAACACTCTATAACAAATAGTGGGAAAAATCACCTTGATTTTCCTGTTCTTTTTCGATATAAGTATAATATGTACTTTATTAGAAGGTTTGTACAGGGCCGGTTTCATTAATGTGAACCCCCCTTTATCTTTCTCGTTTCACACTCTTAAAAAAAAAATCAAAGCTGAATTATACAAATTTTCAACAGTAATTACACAAGTGGTGGTAATTTTTTGATAATTTTAACTAGATGCACGAATCTTTGTTGCTATAGAAATTTCACGAGTGGACGAAGTCCACGAGTGGGATTTCTCAATAGCAACAAAGACGAGTGCTAAATCTAGTTAAAATTATTTAAAAAAATAACCAACACGAATGTAATTCGGCGTGATTATTTTTTTTACTATTTCGCAAAATGCCCCAGAATATGTTTATTAAACAATTATTTATTGAACAATCATTTATCATACAATTATATATCAAACAATTATATATCAAACAATTATATATCAAACAATTATATATCAAATAATTATATATCAAACAATCAAGAATGTTTACAATTTACGTTTGTAATGGTGCAATTATTGTATGTTATTGTACAATTTCCTTGAGATGAAGAGGTCGAAACAGTGTTTCCTCTCAAGTTGTTTATCATGCTTGCGTGATGCTCTTTGTCAAGTTGAAGATAGGGTTTGATGGAGCTTGCAGATGAATGTCCAGTTATCTTCAACAACTGCTGCTCACTTACTCCACTTTTAGCGAGTTGTGTCACAGCAGAAGAACGATGTGAATGGTTTGTAACCTTGATTTTGCTAGGATCCAAGCCAATCTTTCGGGCCGCTTGTTTTGTCCATTTTGCTATTTCATTTTGTCCTACCGGAAGATTTTTGTACCACCCCTTAGACAAAGGTTGCTGCCAATTTGGATTAGGTGTTAAAAATAAACGATCAATTTGAATATTTGCACTTCTTTTCGACATTAACTTCCGAAAGAGACGTACTGGACATTTTTCAGTCTCATTTTCATTTGGCGTTAAAAATTTGCTATCAGATAACCTGTGCGATCCTCCTTGTGCTGTTTTAGAAATTATTGGATTATATTCTATCCTTCCAGTTTGATTTCCATAATGATCCATTTCTTCTCTAAAATACTGTACTAATGCTTTTGTCGCTTCTCCGCCTCTCCAAGCCAATTCGTAGCTAGCAGTATGATAAAACTTCCTTTGTAAGCCATTTGGAGTATTTTCGTCCCATGCTGCTATCATTTTTTCTATTTCTTCTTTCTTGAGAGCAACAGAAGATGCTTTTCTTTTTTCAGGAATATGTTGAAGTTCTCGACGTTTGCAATTCCGCGCATCTCGCGCGGTCTTAAATTCAATATCAGTGAACGGATCAATGTTTCTATTATACTCCCTGAAATATTTTTCCTGGATAAGTTTTGCGGTGACATTCCACAAAGTTTTGACAACAGATTCTTTGTAGTTTTCTCCATTTTTTTTTCGCATGTTATATGCCCAGTCCTCCATAATTGATGCGATTTGTTTCATCTCGGTTGTTGCAGTCAACTCATAATTACGTTCAAGGCAGAACTCCAAAAACTGTTTCCATATCGTATTCTTGCTTTTTGTGGTGTTGATTGGTGTTGCTTGTTCGACAGCTAAATGTATTGAATCAGCCGAGCTTTGACCAAATCTCGTGCTCATGTCGGTTTCTGTTAATGACTAATAATAATTGTAAAGTTTTTCCGAACCTATACCAACTCGTTTAAACGTTAGAGAAAATCACAAAATACGAAGTCTGACTGATACTTAACAATGGCGTCGGTTCTGAATTCGAAATGTTTACATTGAGACAAATAGCTGCGTTACCTTGACAACCAAGTCAAGTCAATGCTAATTCTCTAAAGGTGCCCCATAGACTGCGTTGTTGGTAGGCCGTTTTGTTCGTCGAACAAGTCTGTTCGAACAAAAAAGACACAAAACTAAAGTGTGTGGCCAGCGAAAACGAACATTTTACAGCCACACACTTCGGTTGTGCGCAATTTTTGTTCGAACAGACTTGTTAGTCGAACAAAACAGCCTATCAACATCGCAGTCTATGGGTCCCTTTTTGTATCCATTTGAAGGAAGATCCAAACGTGAATAAGTCATCGCGGTAATTTGATACTAACAAATTATCAGTATGATTCCGAATGATTGGCTAGAATCACGCATTGATATTGGTTGAAACAAGGAAAACGTCACATTTTGACATGTAAAAAAAATAATCACACAAATTCCACTCATATTGACAATGATGCGATATTTTCTCGAATATATAGGGTATACAAGAACAATTTTTTTCAAATGGAATGCGCCGTTTATTTTGATAGACTTGGATTTCTCAATTCATCCTGATTTCAGATATTAGATATATGGGATTCATATCTAACAAAATATACAGCGCATTCTGTATTCCCTGTATATTCGCAAAAATATTGCAACACTATCTCTATAATTGAAATCATTATGGAAAATAATTGTATGAAATCTGTATTGATTTGTTTTTTGAAAGGTGGAAAACAAAAAAGATCAAGAGGGGTTCACATTAATAAAACTAGCCCTGTATATTCCAACTGATCATCGACCTCTATTGGGGTCCTTCCCAGTGTTCTCACATGATGTGTTCTGTATAGGCTTCGTTACTAACCCTAAACTTCACCTCAGGAGCAGAACTGTTGATTGGAACGCAAAAGTGAATCGTGCAGGATTATCCCGAGCCAATGCTCCAAAACTTTATTATATTCAATTTGATAGTTGAATATCAGAGAAAGGCCCTGGCTAGAAATCAAAACCACGTCCTAGCGGTCATGAGTCGGACGCTCGTCCACAGCGCTTCGTCGACATGATCTTATATTTTCAACCTATTTATAATTTCAAAATTTTGATTTTCGTGCTATGGTTGACATGGTGTTCCTTGAAGACATGCTAATATTTGAGGGGGTGATTTCTTGGTGCATTTTAGAAAAACAACTTTCCATGAATGTATGTCCTGAGAGTCTCAACTTTTGAGATAGCTACAGGGTGATTCAGTTGGGAAAAATAAACAGTTTTCCAATAATAACTGGGAAAATATTGTTGAAATTTTCATTGAATCTGTTACATGTCTTCTATGCATCAAGGTACCCTTTTGATGTAAATAAAACTCCTTTTTTCTACCAGTGTCGTTTGTACGGGTTTTGCATTGAATTTTTTTTATTAAAAAAATACTACGCCACTGCTTTCTCTAAAAATGAGAATTATTCTCAAGATCTCCATTTATTTTTGAGCAAATTTGATCTCATGGATGTTCGACGCATGGTTTTCGCGTTAAAAGAAAGAAATCGTTTTATTTCAGGATCAATAATTTCTCGAAAATCTGATGCGGTGTGGAAAAGTATGTGCATCTGCTGAGAGCAAATTGAGAGATCAAATGTCATCCAAAATGAATAAGAATCTAAAAAATATAGATTTCAGCTTATAAGAAAACGAGTTCTATTTTATTTTATGAAAGTGAGTTTGAATGAACGGCACACATTCAGTAATTATTGATAATAATAACCCTGATTATGAAAATTGTTTGAAATGGCCACCTCCACTCAATAGACATGCTTTCACCCGTCTACGCATGGAATTACGAACCCATTCAACTATTCCCGGCGTATTTCGTATAGTTTCACACGAGGCAACTATTCGCCCTCTCAAATCTTCTGAAGTATTAACAGCAGATTTATACACTGGAGCTCTGAGATGCCCCCATAAAAAGGAATATAAACTGTCGAGATCGAGGCATCTTGCTGGTCATTGCTGAGGTCCTCCGTGACCCATCCAACGATTAGGGTGAACTGTTTTCGAATGGTTCTGGACAATTATACTGAAATGAGCAGGGGCTCCATCGTGCATGTACTATATTAAATTCTATAACATAATTGGCACAACTTCAAGCAACCCACGTAGTTCTCTCCCGATAAAATGTCAATAAGAACGACCATCAAGGCACCCTGTTAAAAAAAATGGACAAATTAGATGATCACCAATGATTTCTGCTCGCACATTGACAGAAAATTGTGTTGCGAATGAGTTTCAGTTATGGCATGGAGGTTTTCTTCCGCTCACACATTATTGTCATGGAAATGTTGAATAGCATTCCGAGAAAAGTTGGCTTCGTCTGTGAACAGAATTTGTGACTCAGGCTGAGAATTTGGTGCAATACTCTGAAGATATCAATGACAGAAGTTCATACACTGTGGAAAACCTTTGAGGAATAACGCCTGTACTCTTGAAATGTGGTTTGAGTATTACAAAATGTCAACCAAAATACGCCAAATTATTTGATGACAAATAATCAGAGTTTTAGCGATATTCCTCGTACTCACCTCAGGATGTTCTTCGATTTCTTGCAGCACCACGTCCTCAATAATTTCAGGAATTCTGACACTGAGAGGTCTACGTTCCTGGGTACCTCTCTTGAAACTACCAGTCGGCGATGACTATTTGGAAAGGTAATCTGGTAAGGCACAAATGCGTCTGGCTTTTGTTGCCTTACCATCGTCGAGGCCTAATACGTAATGCATTGCCGCCATTTCGGCATTCGTGTGATTCACCATATTTACTGATGTTCAGAAAATCAGCTGACAACCAGAATAACTCCAATATCACATCTGATAATTGAATAAATGACGCGCTGTGATGGTTTTCAACAACAAACAGCCATTGTTTTTATCGACGTTCGTAGAAACGTCATCTCATCTAGGATAACTAGATTTTTTTTTTCAAAAATTATTATTCAGTACTGCGATATGAGGCAATTCTGATAATTAAATTATTTCAATCAAGAACAGAGCATCTGACAAAAAAACCATATTTTTTGGATTCTCATTCATTTTGGAACACATCTGATCTCTCAATTTGCTTTCAGCCGATGCACTAACATTTCCACACCGCATCAGATTTGTAAAAAATGGATCCTGGAGTAAAATAATCTTTATTTTTTTGAACAAAAACCATGCGTCGGTCGAAGAAAAACCATGAGATAAAATTTCCTCAAAAATGGATTAGGATCTTGAAATTGATTTTCATTCTGAGAGAGCAGTGGCGTAGTATTTTTTCATCGGAAAATATTCAATGCGTAGCCCGTATACGGATGCCACTGGTACAGAAAATAAACATTTCTTCACATAAAAAAATGAACCTTGATGCAGAGAAGACATGTATCGAATTCCATGACATTTTCTACAATAATACATTAGTAATAATTGAAAAATTTATTTATTTTTTTTTCAAAACTTCATCACCCTGTATATCAGAGGTTGAGACTTATAGGACATACGTTTATATAAAGTTTTTTCCTTGAAATGAGTTGAAGAGTCACCCCCTTGAATATTAGCTTGCCTTTGAGGAACACCTTGTATAAGAATGCGCACATGTCTGAGAGTCCGCAAAGCTTAAATTGCATATAATCGTCATCTTTGTGCGATCTCTACTATAACAGATGACAAAAATCAAGCATTTCTATCGAAACCGAAAGAGGAGTCGATATATCTTAATCTATATAGCATCGTATATTATAAAATTTGTTATTTTTTACAATTTCAAACATTTATTATAGACCGATAACTTCTTATGAATCCGCAAAATTGCTTATATAACCAAATATATTGATTTTCATCAGATATAAAACCCACTTCATGTTGATAGCCAAATTTTGTCAATATATTTTCATGACTGAGAATTATTGATAGGCTTGGTTCACTTAGTGAGCACTTTTATCGAAGTAGGTGGCTCAATAGGATCCAGATGTTCGATTCATTTCTGATGACTTTTTATGAACCTGCATAACAATTGCTTCATCGTCGTCGGGTTATTTGAACTTTCATCTAGTATATTCTATACATTTCAACATAACTGGAGATTTCTGATTCAGAAAGAGTGTACCTCAATCATGACAAAAAATATAGTTCACGAACAGCGGAAATCTGCATTAAACACGATGAATGAATCATTGTTTTTCCAGTAGATATCAATTTGTCAATCCAATTCTAATAATTGGAGCCGTCTCCAAATTTTTATAGAGGTGCGCCGTGTGGTCTGATGACATAATAATTATATAGATTATTCAGTGATAACCTCGATACGATTAGTTATCAGATACGAGCATTCAATATCACCTTGACCACAATAATTGATAGAATTGATTGATTGATATTCACACAAATTGTTAACTAAGTACTTTTCTTGGAATCAGCGAAGGTGCACCTTCTTTTTAGTATACATATGGCATATAACATCACCAACTGGATGAAAAATATTTAATGAGACACAGCAAACGGCTCGGTGGTCGAGAGCGTGAATGCGAGTTCGTATGGGGACTCCACCGAGACATAGGTTCGAATCCCAGTTAGGCTATGGATGTTTGTGTTTGTATACTTACCTAACCCCGCACAAGTTCCGACTTATGGGGTGTTCGGTCCCAGTGCTGGGATCAACGAGGTAATGTAATTGCAAAAAAAATGATTTTTGTTCCCTTCCAGAAATTCGACACACTCTGAGAATTGTAATTGTGAAAACGATTGCTAGCTAAACATACTCGCTCAACATTCACTATTTTTCTAATCGAGCCTTTCTCATTATGTATCTGAAATTCGATATTATTAATTTACATGTTTTTGTCGATATCAGGATTTTGAAGATATATTATTTCGACTACTTCACTCATTTTCGAATCCTCATATAATCTGACCATTCACAAGCCAAAGTTAACTTTTATTATCGCAAGAACACTACTGTCTTTCAATTCTGACTGGTCTATTAGCGTTGGTGTATTCAATGATATAAAAATGCATAGCAAAGCAAAGCCTGTCAGTTTGGCATATAAAATAATTATAGCTGTAGTTGTCAGAATGCATCGCATTAGTAATTTGGCTTGTTTATTTATGATAAATTGTTTTAACGCTTCGTGAACGTAGAATTCAGAATACCACTCTGTTCTGAATATCTTCCTATAATAGTTACCTCACAGCAATACCATTCGTCCTTACGGACTTGTGGTGTTGCTCGGCAACACGATTCCGTTAACAATGAATCGAATATTCAGATATTACTGTTGAATATTTCATGGGATTGGTCGACCATAATATTGATTTGAACCATAATGAGTATTTTCAATTCTTGTCATAATCACGGTTCGACAATGGTACTGAACATTCTGATCTGGTTACTCACATACGAAAAAATAGGGTGTCAAAGATTTCCCAGCTACCTACCAAGAATTGAAACCTATTCTACAGACTTCCAATTATCAAACTGATCTCTGGGGTCCGTCAATCCATTTAACTAAAATCTTCCAGTAGAACATAATACTTCGATGACCGCCTCCTCAAGATTGCACTGTAGTCTATACTTTCTTTGTTCGTTCTGGCGTATTCACTCTGGAAAACCCCTATCCTCGATGCCATAGTATTTTCATGCTAGAACACCAAAATAGAGGAGTTTCATAGAGTATTATGAACATTCTCACCGAATCATTATCAGGCAACGCACTAGAACAATACAACTCTAGATGAAAAAGGGCATACTGTGAAGGCATACATAAGTTCACCGTTGATGAAAACGAGAATGGAAATTCTATGAAAAATGCATGTACAGAGGGTGGAAACTTCAACACTATCATAACCAACATGGATCATTATTCTACACCCTCCTGCAAATCACATCAGACAAACCAAGTATCACTAGGTTCATGAAATGAGTATACAGAAAAGAGGACAGTATTTCCAATGTTTGATGACACTTGAGAACCAAGCCCCGTTATTCCATATTTTGAATAATCACACTCACCTCGATGGAGAAAATGACTGAAGAATTCGCTATTTCTTCAGCACTAGTATCAAGTCTAAGAGTACAAACTCTTACGAAAATAAGATTGTGATATATATATCAGAATTTGCAAATGAAATCATCATGGCCAAGAAAACTCCAACTATAATTTATTGTTATACCATACTCAGGTGAAAAATCGAACATTTGCATTGCTTCCATTATGAAACAATATATTAACGTCACAATAGACCATCGGAACGATCAAGATCAATAATTACTCATGACCACTAAAAAAATCTCACAAATCAGTCCCCTCAAGAACTGTGTCAAATTGGATGAAAAAGGACTAACTCTAACAGATATCGACACAAATGTCATCGAGGCACATAATACTCGACATCTTCATCAGCCGCACTAAGAAACGGCCTCAACACTGAATCATGAGAAAAACATTCGGATGGAATCGCAATTCTAATACTCTTGATACTGACAGATTTCATAACAGGGTAGTAATTGATTTAACGACCAATTTGGGAGAAGCATTATGGATGAAGATATTGACAATGATTATTTGTTTCACTAGAAAGAATGGTAGTGAATTGACAGCCGCGGCTGAAAGTTTATAGCCAATGCTAGAATTTGAGTCAAGGCAGTCGATCTACATTTTCTGCTTTTTGAAACATATGAGTTTTAATCTAAATGTTGTCAAATTGATTTTGTGTATTATTTTCATCGAAATATTCATCATATCGTGTTCACCCAATGTCAGTTTCAATTTTAATCGAATTTCTTGGAAAGTTGCATAGCAACGAACTCTTTCTGCCTTTCCAAAAAAAGTTCTACTTTCCAGCCTGTTAATTGTCGAAAAAGAGTTACTTTCCTGCCACTGGAAGAAATCATATAATTCTGAATGTAGGATTGAGAAAAAAACAATACTTTTCAGATGTTATTACATCGCATTCATAGGAGTAAATTATAAATGCCTACAGTCCACATTGATAGGTATTATTTATCTGAGTCTGAATACATCGAGTCATTGATGAAAATCTTCTTTGTTTTCATCCTTCGACCTCAGATCTAAAAATATCTCTCAACATCCACAGTGTGATTGAACGACTGAACGACTTATACATGTAAGGAAATTTAATCTCCACTTTCTTGAACTGATATATGATGACCTGAAAATATGTTGAGGATGACAGTCTGGAGCCAGAACTGGTGGGCATACACGAGCCATAAATTCATTTCCTGTGAACAATATGCCGAAACGAGCGAAGGAAGCATAAACTACATTCCGCGATATTTTTTGTAAAGGTAAGGTGCGACCCTATTTTGGATGGCAATTGCAAAGTGAGAGCAATCGTTATGACCCTGTTATGTGTCTTTCATCATATGCCCCGCAAAGTTCTTTCCGGCAGAGGATATTGATGCTGATTATATGCAGTAGGAGTGGATTTTTCTCATCGCTCGGAGCGCACGAAAGGGAAACCCCTCAAATGTTCGAGGAACATCGTGCGTACTAAGGGAGTATAGGAAGAGGAGGTACGTATTGGATTTGTTTTCGAACCTTCGGAAATTATAAGTTCTTGGAATACTTCCTTGGGCAATAGATTCCAGAGCTTTGCCGATTGATAGACCAACAAGTTCTGATAAGGTGCTGTCCGACAAATTTCGAGGTTGACAACGAGCAAATGTGATAACTGGGCTTGTCGAGTTCTTCCGACTGGGTTTGCTAGTGATGGTACGATGGCAGATATCTCGGGAGAATATTTTTCGTGAAAGTATCTATAGAAGAGTAAGAGGTCGCCCACCTTCCTACGGTGTTCCAATGATGTCAGAGAGTGATTTTGGGATCATCCACCAGGCTAATGGATCTTTTCTGGATGGAATCTGAGAGCATCAGCGTATGTTCGGGTGCTGAACCTCATATGTGTGAAGAGTATTTTACAACAGGCCGTATCTGTGCTTCGTAGACCATGGAAAGCTGTTCAGGTGCACAGTAGCTTCTCCCACGGAACAAAAATCTGTGTGCTTCTCCAACAGCTCCCGTGCTGGTTCTGACTTGGTTATCACAAGAAAGAGTATTGCTGATAGAGAAACCAAGCATTGATAATGTAGACTGGGTGAGAATGATGGTACTTATCAGATATTGTTATATCAGGCATACTGAGTTCAGCATTTTCGAAAAAAATACTGACTTGAGTCTCAAAGGCATCAAATTCAGCTAGGTTATTCGTTCCCCAGGCTGAGATTTTGCAAGATCTCCATTCCTAGAGAGAAATGGCAATTATGAGAGGAAACTCAGTATGGAGAGTACTATCGTCTGCAAAGTTGGGGATATAGCAAGTTGTTACTCACAACTGATCATTGGTATGGAGTCGGAACAATGTTGGTGACAAAATTGATTTTTTTGTTATGCCGAATCCGATGGCAATGATTTCAGATGATACTCTGTTCACCACCAAGTTGAGCAATCTGCCTGAAAGAAAACTTGATAGAAGAGGGCATAGCTGAGGTGGTAAGCCGTATGATGGTATAGTTGGTAAAGGAGTCCTTTGTGCCAAACAGGGTCGAATGCTCTTGATATGTCCAAAGCCACAGCTAGAGATCCTTCATGTTTTCCTAGTCAAGCTTGCTATATATGGGTAACGTAAGCAAGTAGATCTCTAGTTGATCTTTGGTGGCCACAGTCATATTGTCATTGATGCCTCGTCAGTTTTCCAGATATTTGATGATCCCAATTTTTTTTTTCATCGCTTGGAGCGCACGAAAGGGAATCCCTATAATGTTCAAAGAACATCGTGCGTTCCTAGGGAGGATATGGATAAGAGGTAGGTATTGGAATTTTTCTTGAACTCCTGGAGATAATATGTTGTTGGGAATACTTCCTCAGGCAATGAACTCCAGAGCCTAGCCGTTCTATGACTTCCTCCAAAACTTTGGAAATCATTGATGACAGGGCAATAGGCCTGTCGTTGTTCGGTAGGTTCCTATTCCCCTTCATGAAGATTGGTTGGACTCAAGTTATCCTAGTGGATATTGAAAGAGATTCACTAATGCATTTTTCCTCTTGCATTGAATAATCTCCTACTTTCAACAATTGCAAATTGATTCCTGATTTTTTTTGATAGTTTTTCTTGAGCCCTATTCCGAATAAAAAGTAGTTATTCATGTAACAAATGTGTGAAGTGCTAGTATTATATACAATTAGGCAAACACATTGACACGAAACAAATGTGTCGCACTTTTTTCGACAGCTTAATCTAGAATGCGAAATATTACTTTCGCGTTTGAGAATATGAATTCCAATTCCAAGCCGTAGCGAGGCAGAATAACCATTCAAAAGCGTGAACAAGTTCCGCATTCAACACTGAATCTTATAGTCATGTCAAAATGTAACATCATCGTGGTTTCAACCTGTAGCAATGCGTAAGTCGTGCCATTCATTCGGTATTACACTGATAACACTGCATGATCCTAGATGAAACCTTGTTTATAGTGAACTGGCGAAATCGATCTGACTCACCAGTGGCGGACACTGAATATTGTTTTTTTTTTGGATAAAGGTCAATTGTTTCTCAAATTAGGGAAATGAATAAAACATTTCATCCGATATTTTTTTTTTCATTTTTCAAATTGTTTTATTTTAGACAAAAAGATTTAAACAAACCGAATCAGATACAAGACTCAAACAATCGGTTTGTTTTTATATTCCTGCCAAATATAAAAGTTTTCGCAGAGAATTAGAAAATGATCCTAGCAGATATTACCATATGGGCCATCACTCTTAGAGCAATGTTAACCCAGTGAACTATTGTTGGCTTGATATTGGCATGTTCCAATGATGAAGCACAAAAGTGGCCCACTGGCAGGATTATCACCAATACTGGCTGAGTATTACTTCCTTTTATAGCTTATTCATTGTTGGTTCAGTGATGGCTGATTGACGCATCTTCAGTGTATTCCCAATGGGAATTAAATGGTTCATTCTCACACAGAGAACTATGAGGTTATGTAGGGCACATATTATTCCACTCATAATCATAATGATGATGAAAATGATAATACCTACAATAAAACTTCTAGTATTGAGATATATATCCACATCCGCGCTTTGATCGATGAGCCAACAGTTTTCGAATTCCTTTCCTGTTGAATTATATTGTGATTTCCGTAATATCTGGTAATTGGCCAGAACTCAAAAACTTCTCTTCTTTGTTATCTGGAATAACATAGTCGAGAAATTCGAGTAGGCTATGAATCAAACTACATATCATCTCTTCAAAAAGACTCAAGTCCGAAGTGGAAGTTGATTGCTTCTAGGACTGAAACTTCATAGTATATGTATAGTGATATATCAGCACGATTGATGTTCTCGAGAGATAATATCAGTTCATACAATAATTGAATTAGTCATTTCGATCTGATGATATTTAATATCAATGAACTTATACAACTTCATATACAGACTGATTAACGGTGGTTAATCCTAATTCTGAAGCATTCTGTACCTATTTTAATCAAATGTCGATTGATATTTAATAAAAAGTTGGGATAGGAACATTGGAACCTTTTGGAAAAATAGTTTCGACCAAAAAAATCTTAAAGTTTGCAAATCTCGATTTGTCACACCGTACATCTCTGTTATTGTCTCTGCTAGACCCCAAGTATCAAAGATCAATGAAATCAGCTCCTCAGGGAGAATCTGGAAATGAAATAATATACAGTGTGTCCCATTGAAAAAATCAAAGTTATTGCTACTTTTCAATATGAGCGGCAATGTCGCAGCGCTGAAAATAATTCAGGTCGATAGAGCACAACTGATTATCCAAGGCATCAAATTTTCAGAATTATCTCAGGTTACGTTTTTCATAATTTTCCAATGTGCATTCCACCTTGAATCAGCCTGTGTATTCACTTGATCACTACACATCTTTCGCGGGAGGAGAGAAAACAAACGAAATAAAAGACTTATGAAAAACACATCAATCGTCAAATGTCGAGAGAATGATATCATAAAAATCCAGTTGATAGGCTGATGGTCCATATTGTCATTTCTTCGATGATTTTATGACATTGAGGAACCTATATTCTTCATACATCGTTCAAGAAGTACTGTTTCAGTGATCATACTATTTTTCCAGCACAATTCAAGTGCAACATACGTATTATATGATTGAAATATCATGTGCTATTGAATCGTCAGCTATATCGTGTTTGCTGAGTTATCAATAACAATTCGGGGACTTGTGGTATCATGTTAAAATAATACTATCATTTATTTGCTGTTATTAGTAGTATCAAAGTGTGATAACACACGATTTCGATCCCGAAATTGAGTAAAGGAAGCATCATTTTGATTCGAATCAATCATGATTTCAATAATCTTGTCATTCAAAATGATTTGCGTCGATTATTTAAAATCAAAATTACTCTAAATCGGTTGTTCGCATCTACAAAGAATATGTCCTTCTCTGGAAATTGTAAGTGCAATTGATTTTTTCACTAGAAAATGTGATACAGGTACATACAAAAAAGATATAACATTCCAAATGACTGAAAGTATACATGTAGGTGGCGCCATACCTTCTCAGACAGCACCAGATATTCCATGAATATTAATAGAATATCCTTTTTGGATATTGCAAGTATTCATGAACATGCCAGGGATATACATATCATCTATGAAATATTCACTGAATGTGCTGGTGGGGAAAATTTTATATATTCCTGGAATATTACAAAAGGAATATTCCCTATATATTCAGAATGTACCTTTAATATTCTAGGAATATTCAGATAATATTCGAAATAATCCAGGAATATAAATAAATGAATATTCCTTAATATTACATATACATGAATAAAAAGAGCTGACCCAAGATGGGCTCAAACTCGGGAATCAAGTTGAATAATACTGTACATAACAATTCATTGAATCGCGTTGTTCAGAAGCGAATCATAAACACTTCCAGTTCCATATGGGCCCTCAACATCATGTAAGATGATCTCACATCTGAATATTCCTTGAATGTTTCAGAGGCACGTATATATTCTAAGAAATTCAGAATGTCATCTCCACCTGCCTCACGTGTGTGTGGGGTTTGATCTGAAGATGTACTAAAATTTTTGAAAAATTTATTTCCACGCGAAGTATTAAATTCAAAATTTATTCAGACTGAACCTTCGGTGAACGAATACTACTTATCGTAAGAATTTGACTTGGATATCTGTAAAAGAATCGAGCAGAATATGGTGGTGCTTCGAGCATAACGGTCAGTGCATCTACACCTGAATATATGTCACTACTGCCCAAAGAAATTACTGAGTTATTGATTATGTTATTCGAATCATACATCTTCACTTTGAATTTTCTCGATAAAAACTCATGAACTATCATGTTTGTATTTCAGGTGATAGTTCTTTGTACCATCATATCCACGATATGTGCCAGACCCCAGGGAACAAATAATGATCCTCGACTTCCATATATAACCCGATACGATTTTGACAGTGATCATCGGGGCAATTTCATATATAAGTGAGTATATATAATAGTTCGTATTCAATTATCATGATGTGGGCACCTCCGAAGTCGCAATTTTGATTTCAATGAGTAGTTATTGTATTATAATATTTGGATATATATACAGGGTGTATCTGCATAACACCGGAAAAATGCGAGAGATTATTCCTTGTGATATTTCAGGAAATGAAGTTTTCATAAACATTTTGTCTTGCTTTGTTCCCGAGGAACATGGTATTAATATCTTCATGAGATAGTTATTTTTGCATCAAGAGCGCGAAATGCTACTTTGGTGATCGAGATCTGATTTTTCAACGAGGCGTATCCGAGTTAAAAAAATAGTCGAGATGACCAAAGTATTTCGCATTCGAGTTGCAAACAACATTTTTTCTACAAAAGAAAAAATATAGTTCTAAAGTAAGAATATGCTTAGCTTGATATAAAAAATAGTGTTAAACTGGCTTAAAAGACTTCCCCGTAACCTTCCTAGGAATTTGCTTTCGTGCGCTCCAAGAGATAAAACAAAGTTATTGTTGAACATTCAGAAATAAACGATTTCGTAAATGTTCGCTTGATTGAGGACCATAAAGTTGAAATATAAATATTTTATATATTTTACATAACAATGCGAATGCGCGAAGTAGGTACTTCGCGCACTGTTTTACTTCGCGCATTGTTTTGTGCAAGGTATCATGGTAACGTAGGAAACTGAAAAAAAGCGTCACTTCGCAATTTGTTATCAATGCGCGAACCTTGTCATTTTTTGACGTTTGCAGAAAAAATATTTTTTCTATTCATTTCTCAATTGTCTCTTCATTAATTCCGATGAAACGTTATGGATTTGTTGATAGTGATATCATGCTTCCTGTAGTGCAATGAGATTGGGAATAATATTTCCAGTGACGTCACAGTGGATGAATATTTCGATATTCATGGTGAATGTCATTGTACACCACCGGCTTCTCTGAGTTTTATATTTTGATCAGATTGAACATTTGAAATAACAACTTTTTCATCCCCTGTGTGATTTCTATTTCTAGCTCAGTTTTTGAAAGAACGATAAAAATTAGATTCGACTCCAAATTATGATGTAGGTGTTTTCAAGACCTCCATTGAAAGTATTCAATAACCCCAATTAAAATCATTTTGGAATTTTCGGGCTTCCTCAGTCTCTATCCATACTGAATTTTGGCACCATGAAAGCTTAAACAGGGTGGTTATAAATGTAAACAATTGATATTTCTAACTTCAACATCCTGTATCTCATAAACGGAGAAAGGTAGGACACATGTATTCATGAACTTCATTTGCTAGAATGTCACAAGGAAACACCTCTTGGTGTTATTAAGATACACCCCGTATATCAATATACACTGGATTTTATGGAAGAATTGATTCCTTCATTCGTGCAGGAAGACTTCCACGTTGATTATCAAACAACAAAACTAATCAGAATATGGAAAGAGCTCGAAGTCACAGTTCAGTTTGAAAATTCATAAGAGCAGAGATTCGATATGGAATTTCCACTTATTCAAATATTTTAGTAATAAGATGTTGATGAGTCATTGCACTTCTAATACGTTAATAATTGACCGAGTTAGTTTCTGACTGCTTTGCTTCCTCGATGTTATCATTCATAGTATGAGAAACTCATCCATTTCATATTATAATCTTCATGTACAGTTTCTCTGAACTCGACGTTTGATTAACTTTCCTTCTTCATCACAGAATAATGATACTAGAGAAACTGTTGTGAGTTTCACCATCTAATTTTAAATGATAAGAATGTGAGAAACTGAATTTTATGTCTTATTTTGAATTTTTTTTCACTTAAGAACCTGGATATTGATCTCTACCCATACCAACGTTGACAAAAAATATATTGATACTAATATCTTCATTGATTCAAATCAATGAAGAACTTCAGCGTAGGTAATATCATCCGTTTTTATCACTTGGAATCTCATGATGTGCATGATATCATATTTCACAGTTTTCCAACCTTTTATTGATCTACTCACCTGATTCCTTGTGCAATGCATTTTAATATGACTGGTGTTTCGAAATGACCTAGAATTTTTTAAAGACTTTTTTTCGGGGAAATTGTTTATATAAAAATGCATATAAACTTGTGATCATGCTCAGTTTCGAAAAGTAACAGGATGTCAGAATGTAAAGGTTTGTTTTCGTCATTACAGATCAATTTCTTTGCAAGAAATTCGCTATCCAATTCATTATGATGATGTTATTCAAACACGCTCTTCCTAAGAATCAATGAGATATCGTAAAACTCCTGAAACCGCCCAGGCATTTTAAGTGATATGAAATACCTGATAAAATATGCACATTACGTTCAATCAACATACCTTTATACTTTGACAACAACTGACACCTCAACTACCGTAAGATTATTTTAGAGTTTCACAACGTCGTTTCCATCACGAACCAAATTGTTTTCATACTGTAATTGTGTATTAATCTTCCTAAAATATATCAATCGGATGTTTACATTGATGAATACATATTTTCAACAAATTGTATTCGATTTCCTTTGTCATTTGGCAAAATATCTCAAATCTATAAAGAAGGCCATCCAATATGTCCCTTTCATACTTAAATGAATGAATAAAATCTATGTATTAACTAAATACTGTTTGAAGGTTAATCGAGGAGGTGGTACATTCATTATTCCAAATTTTTTGGGATTTTTTCTCCTCGTTTCTATGAAATAAAAATATGAATATTATTTCAATATACGTGTAGTAAGGACAAATCAGATGATTTGCCCCAAAATGTCACTGCGTTTAAAGAATTTTCCTATCAGAGAGCCTGAAAAAAAAATTCACTAGCTTGTCAGTGACAATTTGTATTGAAAAAATTTTTGGAGAAGGAAAATAAAGGTATATAGAAAAAATATCAATTATTGGAAAAGAAGATAACAACCAGAAGAGAAAAATCAAGGAATCTGCTTGCATTCTTCTGAACGGAGACAATAGCATTGCTTCTTGTTCAGTTGATATAGACAGAACATGTTATTCACTACTAAAATCTGAACATGAAAATGGTAAATTCAAGATCGATTAATGAAAACATCCTGTAACTCATTTGATTGCCAACGTCACCAATTGTCATTGAAAACTGAAAAGCTTCAAGACATTATACGACTTCGCTATTGAAATAATCTCTTCTCATGTTGAAAACGGGAGCAGAACCGGTCTCGAAACGTCCAAAGATAAGTGAAAATTTGATATTTTTTCTATATACCTTTATTTCCCTTCTCCAAAAATTATTTCAATACAAATTGTCACTGACACGCTAGTGAATTTTTCTTTCAGGCTCTCTGATAGAAAAATTCTTTAAACGCAGTGACATTTTGGGGCAAATCATCTGATTTGTCCTCACTACACGTATATTGAAATAATATTCATATTTTCATTTTATAGAAACGATGAGAGAAAATCCCAAAAAATTCGGAATAATGTATGTATTAACTCCCGGACGCGTATGGGCGAGTATGTAATTCCATATCCTTATCATATTCAGCGTATCCAAACTCTTACGCTACGTTACTTCCACTCATGAATTGAATTTCTCCATATTCAAGAAATAGTTTCATGAATTTCCATAACAAGCACATTTATTTGAGCGCAAGAAAACTCCCATGCGTTAATGAACATTATTCCCCAACACACATTCATTTTCATGCATGGGTAAACATAATTGAGGATTATTCAATTGGTCCCATTTTTCTTCATGACTCTTGGATAGAGAGGCTAAATGGGTTTTTTCGAAACTTCAGCTTTTATGCACCATACGTGGCATATTCTCAACGATAGATAGGCATTGGAGACACACAGCATTGGCTTGAGCGGTCAACGTCGCTTTCATCTCTCGAGAGACAACTGGAATCACTGGTTTATGCTAGCTCCATAGAAAACGGGAAAACTCTTCTGGAAAATGTCGACGGGTACGGAATCCGCCCATGGAAATAGCCAAAGCTTGTATTACCTACCTACTATTGGGGGTGGTTAATTGTTGAAATAGTTGTTTTGTTGAATTTCCATATGTCTATGTTCGAATATATTCTCCACAAACTTCGATCTCTAGACTTCCCCATTGAATAAATTGACGTAAAATAACTCGAATTGCTGAGCAGTTTGAATGTTGCTCAGATGTGAAGAAGTCTGTCCGGGTGAACTGCGTATGGAATGTGATGAAAATAACTGAAGTTGTGAAGGAACTTATGACGAGAACCAATTAATCGAGATTAAATATTCTCAGATGGACTATGAACTCGAAGAAATTCATATATATATATATATTGTTCGTCGTGGTATATATTCAGGAAAGTACTTGTTTTCTGTTCAATGAACAGAGAAAGAATTGTTATTTCTATCACGTGGAGAATGCGTATTCCAAATGTATCTCCTTATATTTGTATCTATTTCTCCATGTTCAAAATTTATATGAAAATATTCCTCTCCAACACTTTCACACCATCAAGGTTCTCGAACTTGAACGATGGCCACTCGTTATTTTAATAGACCTTCAATCGCAGATTCAGGATCTGGTTTCCTCAACTCGGAATTCCTTTTCACGTCCTGTATGATGAATATCAATTTATTATACATTCAAAAACAGAAACCAATCGAGTATTGAATAATTCTAATAATATCACCTGTTATTTCATGAACATCAAGTTTCGGGAAATAGTGCAATAAGTGTGGAGAAACGCTCGAACAGGCTGATTTAGATTGCGAAGGGTACACACAGAAGAATGTGTCTACTTTCAGAATCATAATCGAGCGTTCTTTCAAATATATTATATTATTAATCGATACCTCTATGTGAATTTCTCAATGAGTCACCTTGTTCTGAAAATCTCGAAAATAATCACCTCCACCATTGGTTAGAAGGTAAAGCTCCTTTAGTTTCCATGAAGAGTGCCAAAACTTCACTGTCAAAGAAGTCAAAATCACATATTCACTTCCGATCACATTCTCAACAGACGAACTATATACAGTGACAGGACACCTCGACGTACGACAACTATACTTTTTGAAAACTATAGCTAGATATAACTGAAATAAGACTTCCCGACCACACTCACAACACTAGAAAAAGACAAAATTCCTACATAATCCCTAGACCACGAAAAAATATCTTACAACATAGTTTGGTTTACTTGGGACCGAAATTATACAGTTTGATACCAGTCGACCTGAAACTGATTTATGCTCAAAATCTTTTCATCTCCAATTTGAAAAAATGGATAAAAGAAAAACCGAGATCGAGAATCCATCAATTTGTTGAAGTTACAAATACTTCTTATTAATGTGTCAAAAACGATATTATATGTGTGTATACGTTCATTCATATTCAATTTGAATTGTATTGTATTATTGATATGCTATAGGCCGAATTAACATCAGAATTTGATATCTGAAATATGTTTCCATATTATTTGGGAAAATTCCACTACAACACTTTCAAAGACTTTCCTTCAGTTGTTGCAGCAATTTATTTAGCATTTTATAAATACTTTTTCCTAATACCTTCATGTAACAAATTTTTATGGCAAATAAATTATTATTATTATCATCATCATTATCATATTAATTTCAACTAGAGGTGTAGAAAGGTTATCTACTATTGAAACAACCGAAATGCGTTGTAGCCAAATGCCAAATGTCATACTTCCTTGATACTCCGATAAGAAACGATTCGATGAACAACCCGTTGTCTTTTCTCAGCAATTACTCAATAATGCATCATTCAAATATTTCTACATACTTATTGTATCACTTGGTCAGACAACAAGAATCGTTTGGAAGTGAATCGGGTGAATTCACTGAATTTCTTCAGGTTCTTCGAACTTTTCAATCGCCCCGCAAAATCCCATCTTCACACTGAAATTTTGCTTGAAAAAAAATGACCAGCTCTACATTAGTCCTGCAGATGATGCTATGCCAACTCTTATCGAGTTCGCTTTCAGGCGGATCGCACAATGCGATATGTTGGACGTAGTATCGTCTAATACCATAATCATCAATTTCGGCGCTCCATATGGATCGATTATGACATCAACATTGTTCCAATTTTATATCGATGATCTGTTGAAATTTTCACTCATCCTATCCACAGCATTGCAGATGATAGTACTTTACTCTGTATAGGTACTGCTTTCTCTTCCAGAATTTTAAGAAGAACACCAATTCCCACCTAATATCCCTTGGTTCTCATGAGCAAGTCAACGCTTTCAATAAATATATGAATGAAATAACAGCCTGAGAAACCAAAATCACAACCAATGAAGTTGAATTCAATGTCACCGAATTTCAAGGCTGTATTTTCTTCAGCACGGCCAAACACAGTATGTCTGATATCTCAATGTCCAGTACCACCATTTTCACAAAGTCCTCTATACTTGTCAGCAATACTCTTTCATCAAATAATCACATTGGGATTATCGCGAAATCTGCCTCACAAAAATTCTGATATTTGTTCCCTGCGAGAATCTGACTCCACAAAAAAATAGGCCACTTTACACTTTTTTGTAGGTACTCTCAAGGGAAATGTTCTCCATAAATATCTGCTATCATTTTATCACTATAGATACCGGTCAGACGGACTCGTTAAAGCCCAGTGAGCACATCATTTCGACATCAACCATGAGTGATGTCGAACTACTCTTTCTCAAAGCTCGTTGGTCCATGAAACGGCATAAACATTGGGGTTCTTTGCCAAATAAAATTTTCTCAAGACCTTATAATACTCGGACAAAACAATTTTTAAAATTTTCATCACCTCCTCCTATTATCCTAGGTAGGTACGCACAATATTTCTACATAAAAAGTGAATCGATTGAATACCTTTTATCTAGGATTTTTCGCAACTGGATAGGTTTTAATGGTATCTCTTGAATATTCTGAGAACAAAAATAACCACAATATGCTTCGATATTTAATTGAACAGTGATCGTCTGCATTTTCTGTCACCCTGATAAATCATCCAGTATATCTTCACATAATTTGATATGAGTAATGTATACATATATATATATACATATATATATATATATATATACATTATATTATACTTCATACGAGTGTACTAGTGGAAAGAGATTAAACAAATCAATTGACATAATTATATACCATTGTTGAAATAGGTTTATTCCTCAGATATTAAGAAGATGAAGAGAACAAATGTTTCTCCTCCTCAAACTTCACATTCATAACAATCGCTGGAAGTTCAGTGTATCTTGCTATTTTCAAAATCTTATTAACGATTTCCATATAACATCATGATTGTTCCTCATTTATCTGTGCATGCTTTTCCGATCTCGTATATCAGTAAATAGTTGGAAATATTTTGAAATCTTCACCAGGAAGGAGTTGATTCAGAGATTGAGGGCTAACAGTTCCAATGTCACCTGTTGGCGTTACGAGAGCGTGAGGTCTCTGTCAATTTCCTGAATAAATGATGTGGCCTTTGTTAACAAACAGAAAAGCTTGAGTTTCAGTTAGACTTGATCAGTTTTGAGTTTTTCACTCTCAATGAGGTATACTTTATGCGCAATTTTCAGAGGATATCGTAGAAACTGACCAAATGGAACAGTATTGAGAAGAGAATATATGATTTTTACCAATTTTGACCTCAAGTTTCAGTAGCGCGTTCTGGTAAACAGTCGAAATAGGTTATTTGGTCATCATTTAAGAAGTATGAGAAAGATGATGAACAATCATCAGGATGCAATCCTCAAATCAGAAAGGAATATTTAGATTTTTGAAGAAAGGTGAGATGATTGGATCAAAATGGAGGGCACCTGAAGAACTTGTTATAATCTTCATATTTCTACTAGAGAATCTAGATTCTCTCTCTCTTTATCATCTCAATATTCAGGGATAAATAGATTTGTCTCAGTAGTGGTATGACATTATGACGATTGATCTGTTTGATTTATTTCTTCAAAAACACTAGTGCGAAAGTAATATTGAAATATGTGAAGACACACTGGCTCGAATAAAACACTATTTAAATATATTATGCAATTCCAGGAATCTCAATGAAACACTGGAATCAAAAATATAATATAATTGGACTTGAAATCACAAATGACAATTCTGCTTATCATCAGTACCTCTATTGATACAACATATCAAGACATCAGAACTACCCGACCTTTTGCATCTCAGGATGTACAGATTGATTGAACTGAATTGGATTAAGAGTATCTGATTGGGTTCCATTCATTCCATCTCCATTGATAATCTGATTGTTCAGAAAATTAATAGGATATAACTATATGTAGAACGACCACCTCTTCCTGCATGGGATCTGTTATACTTCATTGGTTAGGTATCCCATTCAGCCAAGATACAGATTGACAATGTCACATAAAAACTCACTGAATTTGAAGCTCTGCAAGCATATACCAAATCGAATCAGAGTACTGAACTATGAATCGTTCAAGTTGAAAATAAAGTGTTTTTATTGTGATGAGGAATATCTGAACACAGATTTCTCATGACTCATGAAGACACTTTTCTATCTTGCCAAAGTGCTCTTATTTTCGATAGATACATATATTCTCAATGTATTCATATTCATGTTGTATTTGTTAGGCTGATACATTCTATGTTTTTTTCTGTTTATGTTGGTCTGAATACTATCGATGTTATACTTCATCAATTTTCAGCGGATCTCAATCATATATTTGAATCATCGTATTGATTTTTTTTTCAATTACTCGACTTGCAGCAAACATGTTATTTGTGAAAATGTCAAATAAATCTATCTATCTGTTTATCTATTCATATATCTATCTATCTATCATTATCAATACATTTCTGAATTCTTTCAGGATCGTTGTCGATTTCAATCATCGAATTGCACACTGAATCATTCGTACGGCATTTTTTCTGCAAGGATTATGAATCTCAGGTTATCTAGATGAGATGACACTGTCTTCTTTCATATTCTTGGTGATTAAGGAATCATCGACACTTCCATATATCATGAGTTCCTACTATTCTTCTCATGCAGTAATATTGTCATTAACATTTCACGGGATACATCTACTTGAATTCACAAGTTATTTCATTATTCATCATCGGCAGTCAACCGATAACACATAATAAAATAGTGTCATTATAGAAGGGGAGCTGATGACAGAAACAACGAACCGATCTGCAGTAGTTTCGAATGTCACTCATATACTAGAACAACACCTTCTCTCCACAAATCCAAGTTACTGCCATCTTCGATCGGTCCTATTTTGTTGATGGACAAATCAATCTGCATAATCCAAAAATGTGCAAGGTGCCTACTTTCACCAAAAGAACCGAACCGAACTATTCTGCCAGGTTGGACTAGTTGGAAAATCGTTCTGCCAAAGGTTTTTTCACGCAAAAATTCTCACCAATCTGCACAAATTCTGTCACCTCGTAATTTTTTGAAAAGCTTTCTGCCTAGTCAATTGAATATTCAATCAATGTGCACAAGCTTCAATATTTGCACACGAAATCGTGTTGACACAAGCTGATATTGATTTTTCTGACAGCTTGAAATAATTCGAAAAGTATTCTACAAAATAATTTTTGGATAGAAAACCAGGAAATTCATCAAAATCATCCAGGAATTGTGGGTTATTATGAAAATTTCTCCTCTTTCACCCAGTTTCTAGATATTCATTTCTACAATGTTCCTTCATTTCCACTCAGAACGTGGTATCAGTCGAATTTATTGAAGCAATTCCAAGTAATTCGAGTGCCATTGTAAAAATCCGAATTCCATTATGTTACCTACATCGTTTCTATTGAATTGTTCGCAAAGGCTCTCTATGTTTTTCTGAAGGCGTGTGTAAAATCTGAGTCTTGTGTGAATTGGTGAGATTCTTAAGAATTTCTCACCAGAATCCCCTTTCAGAACAGTATTCATCTTCAATTCAATTCAATTCAAAATATGCTTTATTGTCATAAATACAAAACACACTTATTGACAAAGCTTGTTAAATTACATGAAAATAAATAACACAAAGTACGACAATAGTACGACAAATAACAAACAACATTCAAAAGCTCGTATAGAGCTATGTCTACCTAGTTGAAAACATATTACCTTCATTTCAAATTCAAAAAAGTTATACCTATTTATAAAATCAAAACTCCAATGAAAAATATTCATCCAGGCTATAGAGTGGAGTTTGGACGAGTAGTGCTTTGACTTTAGTGCGGAACTTTTCATCACATGATATTTCTTTGATGTCAGTTGGAAGGTGATTGAATATTTTTATTCCATTATAAATGATCGAGTTCTTGGCCATAGTGATTCGGGGTCTTATCAACTTAATTTGACCATTCTGCCTTGTATTGTATCGTGACGAGACAAGTTGTAAGGCATATTTGTTTTTTTGAATTAGAGACGCTGTTTCTAATATGTATAAACAAACCACAGTTAAAATATTATAATTTTCAAATAAGTCCCTACAGCTATCTCTAGATTTCGCCCGGCCTATATATCTGAGGGCTCGTGTCTGCAAAACTTTTCTGGAATAAATGATCACTGCAGGCCCCCCAAAATGCTATTCAATATCTCAAGTGAGACTCAATTAAGGCAAAATATGCTGTTTTAGCAGATGAAGATCCTAATTCCGTGGCAATGTTTCTTACAACATAGCATCCAGAAGCCAGTTTTTTACACAAACCTGTCACATGTTCTGTAAACAACAACTTATTATCTAGCGTGAAGAAGGATACCCATTTCTGGGCTTGTGCAGATTGGTCAAAATTTGTCCGTTTTTCCCAACTGTTTTCCTCAGATAACAATAATTATGAACCGTCCAGAGGTTAATGTTTTGAAATTGTCCTTATTCATCATTCGGTTGCCCTCTTACGAGCAACCCTCAGAAGTCTTCGAGAGACTTGTGCGAGCAAGGAATGACGGGGGTCCTACTTCTCAACGTGTTATTTCAAACACTTTCTCAGGCCATCAGAAGAATTTGCGTGGTCGTGGCGAGAATCGAACCCACCTACCGGCAATCCAACCTGAATATAATATTGATGCTTCAACCACGAGGCTACGCTGGCCGCATTGTTGAAACGATATTTCGTTCATAAAGTGGCATATTCAATCATTAGAGTGGAGTCCAAAACTTGTGCAGATCAGTAGACTTTTCTGACATCAGCTCCTCTACTACTAGGATAGTTACCATCATGATTATTTTATTGCGCTCTCACCGAGTTGAGTTTGTTAATTCTCGTTGTTTGTTTCTAGTCCTCTCAACTTGAACCGCAACAAGCAAATTCTTTTACTTCATCCAAAATTGAATATTTGCGCAATAATTTCATATTAGTATCATGACTACTAGCATGCTGATAGATGGATATACATGATGGCATCTGGTTATACATCGTGACAATCAGACTTCAGGAAGATGTTCTTCATGACTCATACAATTGGTGTGGTCGACAGGTTGATTTCGATTTGAAGGCATACATTTTTCTGTGATCATCTAAGCAAAACAGGCATCAATATTTAATTTTCGACTGGAACACCGCGTTCTGTAGGAGTGGTTAGTGATCATGGATTAAAATCCAATAATACCACTTCGATAAGATTTTCTTGAACGACTATAAAGATATAGCTGATTGATTCTTCAACCTGGTTCATGAGGGTCACGGAGAAAGTTCTGTTGGCAGAGTCACTGGTTCAATTCAATCTTCGCGTCCCAGTTTGTATGAACTATGATTTACTGAAGTCATTTCTAGCAGGACACCAAAAGCTTGAAAAAGAAAATCCCATGTAAAGATGATTTGGAATATGGGATCTAATAATTTGTATGGCTTGATAGATCCTTGATAAGAATACCATTTCTCAAGTCCGGAGCATAGTAGCTTGATTCAAGATATTTTTTACTACCGTGTATATCAAAATGTCTGTCTATAGCTTAATCAAGAAGGTAGGAAATTCATTTTTTTTTCACCTTCCTAGATATTCTGTCCCCGTTCCTATATATGAAAATATCAGTATGATTCCAATATAATTGTAGTCACGGAAGATGAGAGGACTAGCCAGGAAATGCCACTTCGCTAACAATCTTCCCTATTATAGAAACCGTGAAAATAAGCGACTGGATTCTGTTTGTTGACTCCGTTTATTAGTTGTTCCGTTTCCTACTTAGTGCTGCCTATTCTTTGCACTTTCTCTCAACGTACTGATGAGGGCATTAAGCCCGAAACACGTGTATACGGTTATCTCTTTGTGAGGGCTATGTCCAATAATCTCTTCGTTGTCACTAGAGATCGAGCCTTCTGTGTTTGTTCAGGAGAATTCGAGTAGATTCTTCAATATTTTCACCCCCGTCATACCCATGCATCATTTTCAACTGGAATGCATGCCTGACACAACTACAGAACGTCGAAAATAATTGAGAATACCTCATTTATGAATTATCTTTCCACGAGCATTCATAGAATGTCCTATATTTATTTTATCAATTTTATTATTATTATGAGGCAATTCACAATGTTTTTTTAAAATTCCCAATTTTGCGTCACGTTTCGTTACTGAATCATTTATACATCAGATGTCTGGAGAATAGTTACACGATAATTGAATAATTTGTATTCGAAGAATGTTCTGCTACTTTCAGACTACTAGAATATTTCAAAGAACATTTTCTGTTCCATTTGTCCTTCCAGAATACGGAGATTATAAATTTCAAAAACACTGCGAACTGATTCATCGCAGAATCCTATGTGGCGAATGAGTTTCTCTAGCAGAAAATCATCCCATCACCTTCATTCTTCAAAATTATATCTCCCTGTTAGAATATTGGAGCAGTTAACATACAAAATTGAAAAATCAAGGATGTTGCTATACGATGTTGTTGTTTTCGGTTTTCAGGTACTCAATTTTCAACGATGATGATTGATAGTACTATCAGATAATCGAACAATAAACAATCACATAGATCGAGATATTCATTCAACGAATGTATTTGTGATTGTTTTGATGAAAATTGAGATAACTTGTGTAAATATCGATAGCAATCTCATCTTGAATGTTTTCTTCAATAGAATCATGTCTATCGATAAGACTGTTCATCATAACAGCCTACAATTATTGGAATGCTTTATGAACCTTTCAATTGATCACCTGATCATATGATTCGTTTCTAAATAATTGGCTCAATACAAATTAGAACATGGATTGAGTAGATATCAGTTCTGATTCCATCGATCCCTAAGAGTATAGTCTCTTGATGAAAAGGTAGGAAGGATAATGATTCCCGATCGTTATTTCTTCTACACAGAAGGTGACTGATCATTCCATTCCACGAAATAGCACAAACCCCACGATCGATTTCAAGGTCTAGCTATTCAAAATGAGATATTTCGAATTGTTTCCCCAATGTAGGTGTTTTATGATTGAGAATATTCGAAACAATATTGCATTACTCTGAATATATTTGAAAATACATGATGAATCGATATTACCAAGAAAGGAATGCTAATCAAATATAAATAATGGCACTATAGGTATTGATGTACCATGAATCAACCCAAAATTGAATGTTTCGAACCAGTAAAAGGCCTCCAGAAGCTCCCGAAATAACAATCATAGAGTAGTTATTGAAATCATCATACTAGGGGTATACCGCCTGTAACAGGATCTTGGTGCACTTAACCATTCTGATAGAGTTAATTCGGTGATAAATCGAAAATTTTCTAAATTCTCAACAGCATTGGATATTTTTCAGCAATGCACCTATCTATACAAGTAAATCAGACTCGATCATAATGCTGATAGCACACTCAGATAAAAATTCAAAAATGAACTTCAAATCAATATTTCAGTTCTCAATGTTACCTATGTGGTATTATTGGATTTTGAGAATAATTCAAATTTTGAAAATGGGATGATATACAAGTTGTCTCATTCGGAAATCAGAAGTTATCATCACTTCCGTTGAAAACAAAAGTGGAAAATTGAACTTATTCGTGTAAAAACATTATTGTTGTCAAGTTCATGGATCATACCAAATTTTCATCACTCATCTCTAGAGCTGAAGGCAAAAGGACGTTTAAAATGATCCTGTCACAGCCAGTCTGAGCATTGGGGTTGATGTGTTAATTCTTGAGTAATGATAAGGACGATCGTCGTTTTTCTCTCATCCATTCACTGATTGATATCTTTCTGTTTCAGCGTTGATACGAGTGATGGAACCCATGTGGATCAAGTTGGAGAAATCCTGAAACCTGATACACCTGAAGAAGAAAATACAGTCTATGGTCATTACTCCTACGTTGGGCCGGACGGCGTTACCTATATCGTTGAATATATAGCTGGGAAAAATGGTTTTCAAGTGGCTGGTGATCATATTCCAATGTCTGCAGGAGTAGCAAGAGTTGGTCAATTAGGAATACCTTCTGCAGCACTCGCTTCCCTTGCCGGAGGTGGATTGGGATAGTGATATTGGAATGAAACATACCATTTTCAACAGAGGATGGAATCAAGTCATTGAGAACTCCTGTGTCTCTTGTGAGCAGTGATTATTCACGAATATTGAGTTTGTTCTAGTATGAATAACCATAAAGTCAATAACATCTGAATCGTGTTTGATTTCATTTCAATGAGAATATAATACTTTTGTGGAGAAAGCAAGTCACACTTCAGTCAGCTATCTACGAGTGGAACGTCAATTGTTGAATCACTCACATGCTTCGAAAAATTCGCTCAAATCTACTTCAACCCTTGATATACCGGGTGACACAGGAGACATGTAACAGCCTGTAGTTTTTTCATTTGAAGAGATGAAACATTTAAAATTCATAAGGGTTATAAAATCGATGATGGCGCATCCCTTGAACCCAATGACGATTTTCTTCAACCACCTGTTTGATTGGAAGTAGCCTTCCTCATACGCTTTGAAATTCTTCAGTCAGATATATATCACAATTTGATTTTCGTTTATCAATCGGTTGTTAAATTGCATCATATTGAAATACATGAAGTTGGCTGTGGCCCTAATACAATGACATTTCGATGCTTGATAGATTATCATATTATGGCTACATGGCAAAAATAAAAGACAAATAGTTTCTTCACAAGTAGCCAAATGAAAAAAACTGAGTTTCTATCTAGTTTTCTCAATATCGTGAGTCATTTTCGGATGATTTCCTCAAATTCAATGAAATCAGAGGCAATTTTCTGAGACCGATAAGGGTATGGAGAATATCCTGATAATATCTTCAAAATAATGACCTTTGGATTCCTGAGCCCATCAAGCATAGAAATGTCATTGTATTCGGGCCATATCCAACTTTATGTATTTCAATAAAATGAAATTCAACAGCCAAATAACGAATGAATATCAAATTCTGACACATTGTTGAATAGATAATTTCAAGGCAAACCAGATAGAATACAGAAATATACAGGGTGCTATTTGAAAAGAGAAAGTTGAGTCTACTTCCAATCAAACAGGTGGTTGGGAAAATTGTCATTGAGTTCAAGGGAAGCGCAATCATCGATCATATAACCCTTGTGAATTTCAATTTTTATTACCTCAAAAAAAAAACTACAGGCTGTTATATGCTTCCTGTGTCACCAAGTATATTTCTCTGAGATGGGAACGTACCTAGTTGTTCTTTGTTGAACGAAGATTCTTGTTTTCGAAAATGTTTTGTAAGAATGAAAAACTGAATATCCTGATCAAAATGATGAGATATTTCAATGTGACTGTCATAAAAAATCAATTTTCTGGTTCAATTTCAAAGCATACTTCCACTTATTTAGTATAATACTAGTGTATGGATTGAATTCCCCATTCCTCAAATATGCGACTTCTGTAAACGAATCAATAATATGTGTAGGTTTGGATTCTCAAAGCCCAATCTCGTGAAACACACATGATAGAGTGATGTCACCGGTGTTGGAGTTAAGACGTGATGGACAATTTCATGCATACAAACAGAGGTCATTTGGCATCCCAACTGGGGCATGTACGTATGTATTTACGGGTTCAATCAGAATTTTATATCAGAAGATTGAGGTCATAATGTTCAATGATAATGAAGAGATGATGGAGAGCCCTAATTTCGAGTGAGAACGAAAAATGAGAAAACTCCTGTAACGTTTTCAATTACTTATATAACTCACTCACCAAACGTTACATCAGTAAGTTTGATTTTCTATTCAGTTCATTGAACGTGAATTTCTGAGCAGTTCATCTTATTATTCATTCATAACATAGTTTGAAACACTATTGGGTATTAGATTATATTTTGCATTGCTCCGGTCTGTACTCCATCCTGGCGACGTATAGTTGTGGTCTGAGAATAACAAAACAATTATTTAATTTATATAAAAATTGACGCAGGAATAACCATGAGTCCACATAATAGTATTATATGTGCAACAAGAAAGTCAAATTAACTCACCAAGTTGAAATTATCAAACTATTTCTGTTATCTCACCTAGGAAGACGTCGTTGAATGATTTTCAGCCTATTAAAACCTGAAGAGAAAGGAATGTTACTGAAGTATTGATCAGGCAACAGTGTGAACATTCAACAGGAAACATCAAGTAAATACTTGACACTCACCTCTCAGATGTTTATAGTGTATATTCAAATGGGTTCAACTTTATGAGAGAATTATTTTTCTTTTTGAATCTGATATTTACAGGTGATTGTCCCATGTTTTCTTGTAAAATGTAATAGGCTTATACATCGTCAATGTCCAGTGACATCAACTCTCCTTCTCAACTTCCCATTCGAATCCTAATAGAACCCCAGCAAACACAAATACATATCTGATACATAACAACCACATATTTCTGGTCTCATCCGATGTTGCAGACATATTATATGTACAGTTAATGTATCTTGCATGTAACGTCAAATTTCTGCCTCTCTGAATATGTCCTTTATATATCCGACATATGTTGAGCGTTTTCGAAGTAACATTGCATACATGTATCAGATACATCATAAGTAACGAATTTGTTTTTAAATAATGATATGTAAATGAATGTTACAGAGTAATATATATGAGATGAATCCAAAATAATGTACTCGATCATTTCAGGAAATATACAGGAATTTGAGTGTCGACAGCCATACTGATAACTTTCTTATTATTGAAGATATAAAATTGTTCACATTAACAAACTATCAGTAGGTACATATATAGGTATTTCTGACTATTGAAGATTATTTCTCATTATATGTCACAAAAAACGCGATACTCAAATGTTCATTTTTATTCTTTCGCCATAAAAAGCATTGAAAATACTGTTAGTTTGATAATTTAAACAATGTTGTATTTTCAATTATAACAAAGTTGACTATGGTGGACACTCAATTTGGATAACCATGTATACTAAGGTTGTAGTTATCTACTCCTTTGTTGTGTTTCATGTCTGATCGTTTTCAGTACCTGTGGTCCTAGAAAAATGGAAATCATGGTTTCTGAATTGAAAATCAATGGAAACGATTTCAGACTTCAGGAATGAAGTGAGAACTGAATTATAATTAATTTGGAATTATTTGAAATTCACGTTTTGAATACATCACTGAGAGACAAAATATTGAAGATGAAAATTTCATTATCAATTTGAAATGATCCAGCATTTCTGGCACCAAAATGGAAGAATAGGTACTTCAGTGGTAATGATAGGTAAATTGAGTGAAAAATCTCCTATATTCATATGCTTTCTAGCTGGTTCTATCAGGTATATATATCCAGGAATGTATTCTCTTTTGAGACTAGCACTGCACGTACACTATATATCATTTCTGATAGCACTTATTTTGACCTTTGACCATACACTATTTATAGGTACACCTTCATGATCCTAGTTGGATGCTAGAGTTATACTTCAGAGGTTAAAACCGACTATGGAAAATGCACTTTGAAGTGTAGTGGAATATGGAATGTTTGATTGTCCAATGATCCAAAATCTTCTGTCAAAGGACCTTTTTTCATGCTTTCGAATTTTCTAACCCATTCACGTTGTTCCTAAAAGTCACAAATGAAAACACCATTACTTTCAACATCCATTTGAGCACATTCATCAGGTTCAGTTGTTATGGAACGGCTGATGGTACTTACATAGATAAACAAACATTGGAAATTGCACATGAAAGTGTCATGGAATATTCGATGACCCAGAAGTCTTTCAGATTGATCTTGATAGTCACAGGCATAAAAACATCATTCAAAACCCCATTGGGCATCTTCTTCAGATTCAGCTGCTTTGGAGTGGCTGGTGGTACTCACATAAATAAATGCACGCAGTGTGATCATGTAGAGACAGATAATTAGGTAGGTAAATCACTTTCATTTGTGATATAACACCCTCGATTCCACCTCTGTCTTGTACTCAACTCGTGAACATATTTTTGAGATATTTGGATATCACTATAAACAATCCAAAATGAAAACAATACACTATTTGATTTGTTCTCTAAAAGAATATGTGAGACAAACATCCAAAGCATAACATAACCTTCAAAGGCAACTAACATGAAGTTCTCTCCATCAACTATAGGTACCAACTCCTACAGAATAGAACGTTTCCCTGTTATGAATATGTCGATGATTTTAGAAATAACCTTCTATAGTTACGAGACAAAAGTGAAACATACGATTTTGTTCCCTTCACCATACATGTATAATTCAACTGAACAATATTTTTTCATGTCATTTGAAGCATCATGAATGTATATGATATATTATGTTTCCTGTTATGTAACCACCTGAACAAGAAAATATATTGCAAGAAATGTAATAGCTTTGTAGCAGATATGTTCCACGGTGATGTTTCTCCGGAACCCTGATGAGCCTCATTTGCCATATGGCAGAAATATGTGTGTTTGCTGAGACAGTTCCATTATGGTCAAGTATCCGGATTTAGCAGTAACTCAAGGTCATTACTCACAATACTTGACGGATTGCACGCTAGTAACATATTTGTATGAGAGCTGCTGTTATAACGTAATTTTTTTTTCATCAACAACATGGATTTGTTTGGTTTTGCTTTTGTTTAGTGGTTTAGTGAATTCGTGTCAATTTCGAGGCTGAGAAAATTGTCAAAAACGAAGTGGGACATTTTCGTCATTCCATTTCCGTTCTAGGTTTCGTCCAAGCATAGTGAGTTCTCGAGTTCATGATTTTTTCTCAAAAAAAGCTCATGCTATATGTTAGGTTTCGACTGTAGATTTTGGACAGAAAATCAGAGAATAGGGCGACTATGCTTAGCTGGTTCGACGCGACGTTTTCTGGATTCCCGTTTGGACGATTCCTATGGTTTAGTTGGCCTCGTGGTTGGAAGCCCCAATTCAAAGAAGGCTGTGCCCAAATGGATCATCCATTGGAGACCAACTCCTTGCTGATGACGTTTTTTGTATGAAAACCCTCTGACGCCCAGAGGTGAGTTACCTTCCATAAAATATTTGTGCTTTTGTCCTTGAGTCCTTGGGAGACATGGTAAATGAAACCATAAATCTCTTTCAGGGTTTTTCTTTCGACTGATTCCTCTTCCACCCTTGGACCAATCGCTCATCTGGATGTGAATGCTGATTCCTGCAGGGATCCGGCCTCGTGTAGTTTTTGGCTTACCGCTGCTGCAACTACTGCCGCTGCTGCAACTACTGCTGCTGCTGCAACTACTGTCGCTGCTACCTCTTCCTCTGTCTCGAATGACTCATTTTGGTACATGTTCGAGAAAAATCTATGAGTGTGCATCCGCACATGCCTGGGGCCACCTAGGACGGAAGTTCTATGACTTCTTCGAGTCTTCGAGTCTTCGAGTCTACCAAATAAACCAGTCACCATTGGATAACACCAGGCTTCTTTTTAACAATCAAATATTCGTTTTTACAATGGTTTCCTAAAAATGAAGGTATATATCATAATTTTCTACACATCTCTGAGTGATTGAAGCTCGCTTTGGTATCAACAATATCCATAAGTTCTCTATCTTGCATGAGTTTGAACGCGTAAAGGTTCATGAATCTCCTGGCAAAACTACAAGTACGTGAAATCACTTTCACTATGTGCCATAGGTATATGAAAATATATTATCCATCATTATTATTTATAAGCTGAGCTGAACATCACATATTCTGAGAATCAATGATCAGTGATAGAAAACCATATTTGGGGTATGATAGGGCCATCAATAGGGTAAATTTGTTTGTACTTATGGTAAATTTTCACATTATCAAATTGTGTATGTATATTTGATGAGGTTTTCTCATTTCAACTAAATATCTCTCACTACATTTCAGGTTTCTGATTTTTCCAAGGTGAATACACTGAGGAAAAAGCACTCTTCGAATTTCCTCTTTATGTCTGAGTTGATGACTGTTATTCGATTTCGAATCATGATCACTCATGTTACGTATGAAAATAGCACCAAGGACTAATCACCAGAACTAGAGACGTTTCATTAGGAGTACTAAAATCAACTTCATCGGACTTCTTGTGATTACAATTAATGTCTAAACCTATGATAATTAACGCAGACGAGTGAATTCCAATCATATTACCATTACTTGTTATCGAATTACCATCATAGGAGAATTTGATGACGATCGTTAACGAATGTCCTCGAGTACATACGAACAAGAAATTTTTCGACACATTGACACACCCCCTCGTCATTTATCAGACTAAGGTCGGCCTAGTCGGTCGGTAAACCCATGCTTCGTGCATTTCCTTTCTTAAATACGGTTGATAGTTATGATTCTGAGTTGTGATCGAGTGAGGTTTTGAAGAACTGATGGTTAGAAGTGTGCAAAAACTAGGATTGTTCAACACATTTAGGAGTGATAATTTGATTTGAAATGTTGGAGTTATTTAATTTTCAACCACTTATCTTAACGTAAGACATATTTAACTTTTTTTGTTCAATATTAAACTTGTTTTTTTCTAAAGTTCAATTTTTCTATTTCCTACTATCTGCAGAGTTTAGTTCAGGACAGTTCTCCAACTTCATGACAGCATTTATATTTTTGTTGCACCAATTTATCTTTGCCTATACGCTAGGTAAATGTGAGATCGATAATCAAATAATTCTTCATCAAATGATTACATAAAATAAATTGAAAGAAGATCTTTCGGCATAAAACCTCTGTATTGGAATGATTAATTACTCTAGTTGATTCAAGTTGATAATATTTTTTTACCAGATCATTGTCCAGAATAAAAGAAATCTATTTGGCACATTCAATTTCCGAAGCTTATATTCTGTGGAAAGTTCATCATGAGGAAAAAAATAATCGGAAATGAATATATTGGAAAAGTGAAATTTTTCAAACATTGAAAGTCCTTCGATGAGTGAAACATAGTGTATTCTCAACATATTATTTCGTCTACTTCGTTTCCGAGAGTATTTTGAAAGATTTTTATGTGGATTGTATTCTCACTGACAGAGCTTCAAAAATGAAAAGTGCTGCATAGATTTTTTCTATTCTGGAAAATTATTTGGAAAAAAAAGTTCGATTATCAACTTTAAATAACTAGAGTCATTGATTATTTCGATACAGAGGTTTGATGCCTGTAATAGGTTCTGAATAATAACAGCGATTATACTCTTCAATGATAGTAATATACATTGATGAATGATCGTAACTTGTTCACGGTGTAGCCTTCATGTCATGCTTCATTAAATTATCTAGTAACTGTTATTGGGTCGTCATAGCAAAATGAATCGAATAGCCCTAATAGGACAGCTAGGCTGTCCCCTATTTGATTGAATTTTTTTATGAAGGTCATTGAATTTTTAATAACTGCTATTCGATTTTATCCTCAGTGTAGCAGCCTGAAAGAATCAGTGGCGTCCACTGCAATTCATGATTTCACTTTATCGATTATTTCCTCACTATATATTGATAATTCATCTTTTGATTCATTCATTTCAATATAAAGTCACATGAAGTTCAGCTACAGACCCACGCCCAAGTGCCTCCGTTGAACAGCTGCCGTTAGCATTGAAACTATAGTAAAAAGTACGTTTCACTCCACCGACCCCCATGAGAGTCGAACTCACAACTACTGGGATATATGCCCAACGCTCTGCCGATTAGGCTAACGGTATATCCGTCGATCAATTGGCAGGGGAATCGAGTTCCTTTCACACACCAGGCGACAAATTTCCTTTTATTTCCGTATAATCAATTTCCCTCTGTTGAAGTGAATTTTGCAGACGCCCGTTATTAACGAACAAACAAAAGGAGAAATAAATCGTGCAGTCGCAATATTTTGTACAGTGGTAGGTAAAAGTTCCATGAACAACATAGGTACTGAGTATTCTGACCCGTGGAGAATGAGTGGGGCAGTAGAAAAACGTTTGGAGGTTATTTCTTCCAATCGTTCCTGAATAATTCGGAAAGCGCGACAGAACAGAACACGAAATGAAAGAACAGTGAATTTTCTTTGAAAAATATTTTCTGAATTTTCCTCTTTCAATGAATAGTTCCTCAGATAAGGGGGGTAAAAAAGTCGGGAAGTATCGAAAATAGAGTTCAATGGTTTGACATTCATGTTCGATGTCTCACATAATAACGAACAAAATAACATTATCCTTCATAAACAGACATATTGAATATATTGAATATATTCGTTTGAAAAATTGGCCATTTTCCATAATTTTCGTTCACATTTTTTATATCCAGCAACAGTGCACCATTCGTACACGTATCATGACATGAAGCATGTCGTTCTTGTTTTCTGATTCTCGAATTTGAGTCGATTTTCATGATAAACAACGCAATGTTTTTTTTTTATTGAAACCTTCACCTTTTCTATTCATTCCTGATTACATAACACATTTAATGATGCTCTTAGATTTTATCTAGAAAAGAGTTAATCTCCTAGTGTTTGTGGAATCACCCACAGTTACTCATTGTTCGACAATATTGGACCACTGTAGAAAACCATTAACTCAGGTACTCCATCTGAAATGTTTGGGGATTTATGAAATGAATCGAATTTGTCTTATGAGAGAAATGCTCAATAGCAAGTCCTCCCAGATGCTGCTCACAATTTTATTAAAAAGTCACACACACACTACATGCTACTCTCCTAGTACGGTGGCGAAGTGAAAATGAAAACTTGTATATATTTTGAAATACCAAGTTGGCTCAGAAGCCAGAACTTGGCATGTTGAGGATTCAAAACGATATCATGGATCACTCACTGATTTCTCCACAATCCACATAGTGAGGAGGGATCTGAATATGACAGTTAGTAGGAATCATGATCATGAATAGGTTACTGAACATATCACGCTCGTTATTGGTATATACCATTGTAGGTACAGGTTGAGGTAGATTGTAGGTTGAATCAAGATTCATCTCAATTCTACAACGATAGGAATTGGTACATAGAAAAATTGGGCTCGATTGATATATATATTAATATATTGATCGACTAACCTGGTAGGAAAGAATAATATTAATTGTCATAGCTGATAATCGGAACAATGTCCAAACCATGTAGTGATACTCCACTGCGCGTTGACTCAACAGTTTAGGTCAGTTCAGCCAATGATCTGGCTAGATTTGCTTAATGTTTTTCGATATGGTGGACTGTATTACTTGTGATATAGAATGAATAATGAATGCTTAGATAACTGCTCAAATGTTAACTTTTATCAGAATGAAAATGCAATTAGTTGTCAATAATTTTTATATATGTGAATGTCAAGTCTTATACATAACAACGTATATAGCAACGAACAAAAATTATGATATACAGCTACTATTCAAATATGGTTCTCGGGCGAGCGAATGGTACTCAACCACATACAGGGTATTAATTCAATTTACATAATACTCACAATTGTCCATACTCCCCCGCGTGGAACGATTGTAGCGTTCAAAATAACAACGGCACATCTAATAACGTTAACAGTAGCTTGTCACTGGTTTGCAGCGGCAGCAGACACACTTTGGATACTGCTATCTTCAACGTCCTGTGTGGCGTTTTGATAGTCACTACTCTAACAATGTTGTCCCCTCCGGGATGTACTTGTATAATCCGACCTAGTAACCATTTGCAGGGTGGTAAGTTGTCCTATTTTATAAGGACCAAAGTCCCTACAGTCAGCTGATTGTCACTTTGCTTCCATTTATACCTTTGTTGCAGGTTAGAAAGATAGAATTTCGACCATTGTTTCCAAAAACTTTGTTGAACTTGTTGCAATAATTCGAATCTGGATAGTTGGTTCAATTTCATATCTTCCTCAAACATTGGATCAGGTGCAGTAATGAGCGGCTTGCCAATCAGGAAGTGTGAGGGAGTGAGGGGATTCATATCAGTGGGATCGAATGACATTGGATATAAGGATCGGGAGTTTAATGTTGCCTCTACTTGCACAAGAATGGTCACAAATTCTTCAAATGTGAAAATAGTATTCATCATAACTTTGCAGAGATGTTGCTTAACACCCTTCATATTGGATTCCCATAATCCACCGAAATTTGGTGAGTTTGGTGGAATAAAATGCCATACAATACCATCTTCACCACAATTGCTGACTATTTCATCGTGAGAATTGCTTAGGAATTCATGAAGAATTTTTATTTCGTTTCGAGCTCCAATAAAGTTGGATCCATTGTCTGAATATAAATGGGCTGGCTTGCCTCGTCTTGCTGCAAACCTTCTCAAAGTTGCAATGAAAGATTCAGTACTGAGAGAAGTTACTAACTCGAGATGAATAGCCTTGCTTGCGAAGCAAATGAATAAGCAAATATAAGCTTTGTAAGTCTTACAACCTCTTCCTTTCCGGTCCTTCAAAATAAAAGGTCCAGCATAATCAACCCCTGTTCTTGTGAAAGGAGAGGAAATATTGACACGTGATTCTGGCATATCTGACATAATGCTATTATGTGTTTCGGCTTAGATCGAAAACATTCATTTTGAGCTAATTTTACCAAATTTAACATGTTATGATTGAATTCTTGAACCGAAAGAGGTCCACATTGTCGATTTTCATTCGAGTTCTTGGCATTGTACATGAATCTCAAACAATATGCATAAACTCTAACCAGTTTTCTTAAACATGAGTATCTTTCAAAAATGAATTTTTCATCTATCGCTGTTAAAACTTTGAATTGTTTCCGTAATCCAGGAATGTTTTCATTCAAGGAACATTTGAATGATTCTGGAAAATTAATTCCTGTGTGTAAAAATGATGGTCCTGACCATCACAATTCAGAGTTTTCAATCTCATTAGGAAAAATGCCACGAGATGCAATATCTGCTGGATTTTCCTTAGAGCAGATGAAATTCCACTTTTGATTGTTTGTGATAGATTGAATTTGAGATATTCGATTACCAACAAATATCTCGAGCATATTTGCTGGAGTGTTGGTCCAGTGTAAAACTATTTGTGAATCACACCAAAAAAAAGTTTCTAGCTCACAAGTGAGGGCTTCAGAAATTGTTTTTACCAATTTAGATAGCATTAGAGCAGCACAAAGCTCTAGCCTTGGCGTAGTGAGTGTTTTTAAGGGCGCGACTATAGTTTTTGCACACATTAAACTAACCTTACATTGCCCTTCTTCATTAATACTTTTGATATATACAGCACAACTGAATGCCCTTTGAGATGCATCACAAAATCCATGTAGTTCAATTTCCAACGATTTATCTGAAATTACTTGCTTTGGTATTTCTAGATCATTCAATACGAACAAATTATTTTTGAATTGCAACCATTTCTTTGAAAGACTCGAAGGAATATTATCATCCCACGATAATTCCAGTGACCATAATTCCTGTATTAAAGTCTTAACCAATATAATGCATGGACTCAGTGAACCAAGAGTATCATAAAGTTTTGCAATATCAGATAAAACTTTCCTTTTTGTGATTGATATATCATTTGAAACCTCAGAAATTTTATAAGATAGAATATCTGATTCAATACACCATTGAATACCTGACATCTTCACTTGCTCGTTATCTCCGATCTTAAGAACACTCAGTTCATCAGATATGTTCTGGATACATTATCTCCAGCACAGACAATTCCTTCCTACAGGGATTGGCTCAAGAAAGAGGTTTGTTGAACTTCATCTTCTGTAGATGGCGTTTAAATGAAATCTCATTCTGGTGGAACTATCTTTATTATGCTCATTATTATATTTTCGACGAAGTTACATGATATGGTATATCGACTATATGAGCTGACCGTTCGCACAGTGTAACCTGAAATTTCTGAATTCCTCACGTTCAAGGGTTATACAAATGGCGCTAACAACGTATGGGCCTGTCAATTTCATTCAACTCTGTCAAAAAAGTGCTGTAAGGTTAGTAGTGATTCTTGGCCGGTTCTACAGCTTCTAAAGGTCATTTGAAGGGTAATTATCGCAATTACAATTCTAATTACCAGAGGCTGAGACCGACCAAGGTCGAGGGTACTTGTTTTATTTCATTTCGGGAATAAGTCAGATGACCTTGAGTGTAATGTGAGTGTATTTTGCTGCAATAATATATAGTTGGTGAGTGCATGCATGTATCTAGTAATTATAGCATTCATCATCCTAAATACCAGAGTCTGAGGCTTGCCAAGGTCGAAGGTACTTGTTCCCAATATGGATAATGTTTAAGTCATATGACCTTGAGTTTGGTAAGAGTTCATAGTATGTCGCGATTGTATGTATTGAACTTGAAATTGATTTCTTGTCAATGATAACCTTGAGAAGGTGTTACTAAGTAACCATACGCCTATTATGATGTGCAAGTACATCAACTCTTGTCGTCATGTTAACTATGGCATCAATGCAGGCATCTTATCAGGTCGAGTTGAGGTACCCGACTAACTGGAGAGCGAAACTAAAGTATGGTCATTATTTATGAGAGTGGGGAGAGAACCTTTATACATGATGAGCTCGGATGGGGAGGGAGAATCCCCTCCTCTATTCATTCCTATAAATAGGCTTTACTGAAAGTTCACACGTCAGTCGAGAAGTTTCATTTGATAGTGAAGGTAGACTCAAATCATGTTTGAATGTAGAAGATGTGGTGAAATCTTTACGCGTAATGATAATTTACGACGTCATGAAAAAACTTCTTGTCGAGCTGCAATGGACGACTCATCAACTCCTCCAAAGAGACCAAAAATGGATTTGCAGCCTTCGACATCTAATACGGAACTATGTATTTGTTGTAACATCATGGTATCCAAAGATGATATGAATACTCACAGAAGAACATTGCAACACAGAACAAACTCATGTACCCATTTATCAAGTGGAGTGGAAGTAATCAATGGCGCTTTCAAGTGTAGGATCATCAGCTATAGAGTGGATTCTAATACAGACACTTTGGATTACAAGATATTTTTCGATAATGTTCGGCAGAAAGTGATTGCATTACTCGAAAATGCTTTGGAAATGCATACTATTGTCAAGGTTGATATTGAATTGTTTGGTCGATATATTCACCAAACTCAAGATTTGATCGACATAAAATCATTTAATACTCCTAACCATATCGTTGCTCGTTCCAATGATCTGGAAGCCATTGTGAATTGTTTCAAGATATCATGATAAGTCAAACCACAGAGTTCGAAGAACGTGATTCTGGTGAGTTGATAGTTTTTTAGATATTTCCATCCATACCAATATCAATAATTGAAATAATTTCGTAGGTTGGGCCTTACAGAAAATATTATTCCTGGAGGTGAATATCAACAAATACAGTCCACTCAAAGGATGTTCACATATAAAACTACCTCAGTTCATCGAAAGAAAGAAGGCTGTAGTGAATGTTGTCAATACAGACCAATATTGCTTTGCATGGGCCGTTACTTCAGCATTATATCCGGCAGCAGACAGAGTCAACAGTACATCGTCTTATCCATACTTCTCGACAGTATTGAAATTGCAAGGTATTGAGTTTCCTATGAAATTGCGTGATATATCCAAATTTGAGATTATGAATGATTGTTCCATTAATGTTTATGGTCTGGAAAAGATTTATGATGGTGACAAGCTAACGTATGAGATTGTTGGACCTCTTCATTATTCTAGAAAAAGGTTAGCAAAACATATCAACTTATTGTTCATAACAGATGATCTTGGTAATAGTCATTACTGTTGGATAAAAGATCTATCAAGATAAGTCTCCAGCCAAATTTCATCCCATGAACATAAATATTATTTTTGTGACGGTTGTTTGATATACTTTGAGAATGAGAGATCTTTGTTACAACATCAGTCACTTGATTGCAATCATATTTATACTACTGTACCTACTAGTAATCCAAAACTCAATAAGTACGGTAAAATGGTACCAGAAAATATATTGAAATTCCAGAATTTCGAAAAGCAATTACGTGTTCCATTCGTTGTATATGCTGATTTCGAATCAATACTCAGAGCTATGAATCTTTGTGAACCAGATCCAAGCAATTCATTCACAGCAAAAACTTTCAAACATGACCCATACTCATTTGCATACATAGTTAAATGTTCATTCGATGATTCAGTTACAAAATTTGTTACATATAGAGGAACAAATGCTTCCGACATATTCATATCAAGACTGGAAGATGACTTGATGGAGATATACAATAAATATTTGAAACGTATCGTTCCAATGCATAAGTTGACAGTTGAGGAAGAAATTGAGTTTTCCAATGCCTCTATTTGTAATATTTGTGAATGTCCATTTGAAAATGGTGATGTTAAGGTGAAGGACCATTGTCATCTGACTGGAAAAAAGAGATTTGGGGCCGCCCACTCAATTTGCAACCTCAATTTCAAAATTACGTTCTTCGTTCCCATTATCTTCCATAATCTGAGTGGATATGACTGCCATTTATTCATAAAAGAGTTATTCAAGAAAGGTGAAAAGGTGGAAGTAATTTCTCAAACGAAAGAGAAGTACATTTCGTTCACCAAACATTTATTAGTCGATAACTATACAAATAAACAAGGGCAGTTGAAGAATGTATTCTTGAAATTAAGATTCATTGATAGTTACAGATTCATGTCGGAATCTCTACAAAATTTGGGGGATAATTTGAAAGATGATCAGTTTACAGTAACGCGACAATACTTTCCAGACTATGACAAATTTTGTTTAATCAGAAAAAAGGGTATATTTCCGTACAGTTTTGTGAATGATTTGAGTAGACTTGATGTTACGGAATTACCATCTAAAGAAGAATTTTATGATAACTTGAATGATCGACACATAAGCGATGAAGAATATGACAGAGCAAGATCTGTTTGGAACGTATTCAATTGTCACACATTGGGTGATTATTCAGATATTTACTTGAAATCAGATGTTTTACTTTTATGCGACATATTCGAAAATTTTCGTGATATTTGTATCGATACATATAAGTTAGATCCTGCTCAGTATTTCACATCACCGGGTCTCTCATGGGATGCTATGTTGAGATATACCAAAGTAGAACTGGAGTTATTAAAAGACATAGATATGTTGAATTTTTTCAAAAAGGGAATTCGGGGTGGTATTAGTCAATGTAGTGATAGAAAACATGAAGCAAATAATAAATTCATATCAAATTTCGACGCGAATGAACCAACATCATTCATTATGTATCTCGATGCAACCAATCTTTATGGTCATAGTATGAGTCAATCATTACCAACTGGTGGTTTTCGATGGCTATCCACGAAAGAAATATCAGAATTTGATTTAATGAGTATTTCAGATGATAGTTCCAACGGTTTTGTATTGGAAGTTGATATTCATTATCCAGAAGAACTACATGATAAACATTCAGACCTTCCATTTCTAGTAGAGTCGATGATTCCACCAGAGTCGAAATCAAAAGTGCCTAAGCTTGTACCTAATTTGAATAACAAGAAGAATTATATAGTTCACTATAAAAATCAATAATGGTTTGATTCTAACAAGAATACATAGGATTCTCAAGTTCAATCAATCACCATGGCTCAACAGATATATAGATTTGAATACAGAAATGAGAAATAAGGCAAAAAGTAAGTTTGAAAGAAATCAGTACAAACTGATGAATAATGCTGTGTATGGAAAAACGATGGAGAATGTGGATAACAGACGCGACATAAAACTATTGACGCATTGGGAAAATATCAAAAGAACATTAGGAGTCAATGCATTCATAGCACGACCTAATTTCAAAACGGTCTCTATATTTAACGAAAATTTTGTAGCTATTCATATGGGTAGAACGAAAGTTAACTATAATAAACCACTCTATTTAGGATTCTGCATATTAGAATTATCCAAGACAGTAATATATGATTTTTTTTATGAGTGCATAAAGAAGAAATTCGAACAAAATGCGTCATTGCTATATACCGACACAGATTCTCTCATTCTAAAAGTTCAAACAGAAAATTTTTATGATTTCATTAAGGATAATTTGAATCGTTTCGACACTTCCAATTATGAAATTGGTAATAGTTTTGGGATACCTGTAGGAAAGTCAGTCTTGGGAAATATGAAAGACGAATTTCCCAATGACCCAATAATAAATTTTTATGGTACGGGAGCGAAAGCTTATTACGTTGAATCTGTGAATAGTGAACTGAAAAAAGCAAAAGGTGTTAAGAAATCAGTTGTCAAAGAACAAATTCACTTAGCTGATTATAAGCGAATTGTAGAGAGAGGCGGGTTGATATTCCGAAAAATGAATTCTTTCGTTAGTATATTACATGACATGTTCACAGTACTGAAGAATAAGGTTGCCCTATCATATCATGATGATAAAAGATTTTTAATACCTAACACAACTAAAACTCTTCCGTGGGGCCATAGAGACATAATGTATTATAAACCTGAACAAACAGAAAGGAAAGTAAATGAGAATGATAGTCAAGATTTTCTTATAAAATGTTTGCAGGAAGAATGTACCAGATTAAATAGCAAATGATGTCCTGAAATCGGATCTGTGTAATGTTCAAAGTATTCAGAGTATAATGTATAATGATAATAATTGTGTATGATTGTAACGAGTAATTTTCTGTAAATGAAATAAACATCTTATATTATTCAAATCTCTATTTTTCTTAATGACTATGCCCTGAAATATCCAAGTGAAACAGATATGCTACAAGAATTCTCAAACTATTTTCGTGACTGTACTTTGTGGGTCTAATGTTGAACATCAGGTATAAAGAACGATGATAATTATAATGCAAAGCCCTGAAGAATATTCGAACACTTCGTGCATACCAGATACAAAAGGGTCTATCGCTGGTAGGCAGGTAGAAAGATGCCTAACATCTGCCGATATAAAATTCTCGGAAATGCTTCGCCTCCAAGTCGCTGGGCGTTGGGAGAGAGCAGGCTAGATGTTATGCTTTGAGTGCGAGAGAGATGGTAATAGATGCGCATGCCTGAGAATTTTGTGAGGAGTGGGAGATGTGACGCTTCCTTGCCTCTCTTCGAAGAAGGAGCGTTCAGTCTTAGCTATTCTTTAGTTCAAGCCTACACGCGCTATTCGTGGTATCGAATATTATTCGTGCAGTTTGTATTTTTTCTTGGTTCTTCGTCTTACGCCCAATTATTTCGACCATGTCTTCTGTGTGGAATACGTCGTTCGACAAGTCGGCTTCTGAAGAGTTCTGGAGGAACTTTGACAAGATGGAATGGCCACATTTTCCGGAAATGTGCATACAAGAATTCAGGAAACAGGGCTACATGGATGCCCCGCCGAAGGCCGTTTCACCGTTCGGAGATGAGGATATAATACCATCTTCAATATCAACAAACGGTGATGTGCTTGCGGCTAGTACGTCAGCGGCGCCGGAATCAATCGTCATGCCAACGGAGGTGGCATCCACAAGTAGTGAAGAAGTGCCTTTTTCGATGCCAATGATTGTACCGGCGACTGACATGCAATCGGAGGTTGTTATCGCGAAGGAAGATGAAGGCCCTAAGGTTCTGGGCAACGAGAATGAATCCGAGCCGGCACTGAAAACGACGCCGGTTAGGAAAATATCTCAGCGTCGCAGAATGGAGAGGGCATCGGAGCCGGTCAAGTTCGGATAATGAGTATTCGTCAATAACATACAATTTCAGCATAATACACTCATGGTCATATGACTTATTCCATTGATTCAATTGAACAAGTACCTTCGACCTTGGTCGGTCTTAGCCTCTGGTAATTAGAATTGTAATTGCGATAATTACCCTTCAAATGACCTTTAGAGGCTGTAGAACCGGCCAAGTATCACTACTAAGGTTGAACAAAAAATATTTTTTGGTGAAAATCTGAGTTGTCAGTTATTGAATTCATTTCGAATCTATCTCCAAGGAATTTTTTATTGTTGTGTAAGTATTTTTGTGTATTTTGTTACTTAGTACTGAAAATATTTTGAGTGAGTCTCTTAGTACACTTTCGAACTTGAAAAATTAGTATTCCTAAAACGGAAGGAAAGATTGAAGCCTTGTCCTTGTCTGAAGAAGAAATCGATTATGAACTACGACGTATCAGGAATATAGAAGCTGCTAGAAAAACTCTTACATCTAGCAGGATAATTTTGAACAGAATAATTAGTACTGAAACTGTATCAGTAAAATTAGTGGATCTTGAAAACTTTCATCGATGAAACTCTTTTCGATTTTGAATCTTTGATCATCAGTTTTTCAGGTCCAACATAAGACCAAATGTATAAAATTATTGAGTCTAGGTTGACTTCTTCAACTGGTAGAGAAGGACGTTTCAAAATTCCTGATCAACCTGAAGAGTTGAAATTTTTTTTTGGCTGAATATAAAGATTTTACAGTTTCCACTTGCATTGAATTAGAAGCAAGATTATCTTTCAATGTGAAATTAGATACTAATAGAGCTTCGACAAGTCAGTCTATGAATGGGGAATACAATTGATGGGACTAGTAGTTTGAAATCTCTTTTGAAGAGGGTAAAAGAGTTATCTCAAGTTTGAGGTGTATCAGAATTAGAACTTTTCCAATCAGCTATAGATTCATTTTCTGGTCGTGCTTTGATTTGGTATAGAGCAGTTAGAGAATCAATTTTCAATTGGAATGAACTGGTATCTCAATTAAAAAATGCCATTTTGCCAGCTTCTTATGACGATAAACTTCCGGAGGAAAATCTCGAACACAGGGTCGAAATGAACCTGTTGAAATTTTTGTGACAATAATGTTGAATTTATCGAAAAGATTGAGCGATGGCCTTGAAGACCAGGCAGGTTACTTCACAAAGCCAACCCTTTCTCGGAGGGACGGGAAATTCTGTCGACAATACCAAAACATTCAGTGAGCGAAATACTATATTCTACACACTGTGAACCTTGATGTGGTCATTTGGCAATGTCAAAAACATTACAGAAGCTAACGTCGAGATATTACTGGACAGACCTCCAGAAGGACGTGAAGAAATTCATCAACGATTGCCCAGTTTTCCAAGCACGAAAAGAGGAACAGTTCAAGAAACCGGTCGGAAAACTACAACTCATCCCTGTGGGATCACCATTCGATGAAGTTGGCATCGATATTTCGGGTCCATTTAGGAGAAGTTGAAATAGGAAAACAGCCATTATTGTAGCTACAGATTACGCGACGAGATGGGCTGAAACGGCAGCATCACCAAATGGCAGAGCCAGGCCTGTTGCCAGGTTCATCTTGGAAATAATAATCACAAGGCATGAACCACCACACATACTATTGAGTGATCAGGAAATGACTTTTCGATCGGAGTTATAATAATAATTTCTTAATTTCCTCAAATTACTCCGCACACCAACAGCGTGGTAATACAAATAAAAAAGAGTAAAACGTCAAAAAGTACGAAACATTGTTATACATATAACATATAAAATGAAAGATTCATAGATAAAATGACAAAGATAAATAAATGAAACGGAATATAGGTATAGAAACAACACTACACGATGCTACACGTCATAAATAAAATTGACAAATATGCATAAATAAAAGTTCAAATGGCAAAACACGAGAGAAACTCCTCTACAATGAAATAATGTGAATAATTCCCTTCTATATAAACATATGGTTCAGGATTACAGATAAAATTCATCTATACTGTAGCATTTCTTTGACAGAAGAAGTTGTTTCAGTTTTGATTTAAAGATATGTGAATTTCCAGAATTTCTTATGTTATGGGGTAGTTTATTGGAAAGTTTGCAGCCCTGAAACTCGAAACTTCTTTGGTAGAGAGCTGTGCGATGTTGACTTGGTAATAACAAGTAGGCATTTCGGGTAAAATGATTATGATAGGCTCTATTAGCAGCTAATGTAATTCTATTCCGGTAGATATATCTGCAAGCTTTGTAACTTGCAAAACTCAGGAAGTAAGGATTATTGAACTGAGTTGGGATTTTCCCCTGAGGTGGCTGTTTATCAGCCTGAAATCCACTAGGTGATTTGAATTTCATGAGTTTTTGCTACAAAATTTAGTATTTTTAGTGCCTTGTTCTATACAGCAGGAATAAGACACTGGTAGCTCAGCAGGACACTGGGGTGGGTACGTTAGGCACAGTAAAGAAAATACTTATATTTTTCTACCAAAATATCACCTTTAATATTCTGCAAAGGCATATCATACTCTTGTATGTGATTTTAACAGAACTATATGGCTAACATACATAATCTAGACTGACCAAAACCAACTCTCTGGTTCAGTAGATGGTAGTCAATTTGACTCAAGGTACATAAAAATGACTGGTTGAAATCAACTCTCCAAAACAGCCTACAATTATATAAAATTCATGTGTGAAATATAGGTGATAATACCGCAGTGCACATTGGTTTCCAGGTGTGAAAATCAGACAAAAGATAACAAAATGTGGTATTTAAACTATGAATAGGTCAAAACTCATGATATGAACCCCTCAGGACTGAATCAACTTTTTACTAGGCTTATAGGTAGTAATACTTGGTGGCAGTTATCCAGTACAAGAAAAAAATAGAACGAACTCACCAGCAGGAAGCAGAACTACAGGTGCACAGTCCTAAATATGCAGGGTAGTTGTGTACAGGGTGCAGCATACAGATGTCCAGGGTGCAGGATACAGATGTCCAGGGTGAAGAACGTAGGTGTAAAGATGTGCAGACGTAGGTGTAAAGATGTGCAGACGTTGATGTGAAGATGTGCAGAACATAGGTGTGAAGAAGTGCAGGGGTGCTACAGGGTAAATCCTCAGGGTGCGAGGTACAGAAGGCTGTGGATCTGATCAGCCACAGATTAGAGCCCCTACAGCTCTATGGCCTCTTGGTAGAGGTAGTTCCCAGGGACTGGGACGAAAAACCCTAAAGAGAACATGTATAGCACTCGAAAAGATCAGACAAAACCTCATACCTTTGATGATGGGCGGGTTTGATGAAGTTGATGAGTGACGCCGGCCTCGTGTTCTTCAGCCACAAATCCCTCGAAAATGAGGTATGGTACCAGAACCAACAAAGGTATCCAGGAAATAGAGATTCTTGGTCAACTAATCCCAACACTATTGGAAAAATTACTACTATAAGTAACTTATTTACAAAGAACCGAATCTCAGGCTTACTTGTACCACGAGGTGGTCCACTCAAAGTTTCCAAAATGAATCCCCAGTCTCTCGCCGGTTTCAGTGGGCTGTCCTCCCGCCGGAAGAATGTTTTTCTTGCCATCCTAATATGGCAATCAGCCTTGTTGGTGGGAGCCATCCCGACCACCAACACAACACTTGAGTCTAAATGGCTTTACACCACATTTTTTTTGAAAAAGGAAAATGGCCTGACTTTCGCCAGACTACACTTCCGAAGCACAGCACAGAAGCGGATATTATTGCGCCACAGCCAACCTGATGCGCATCAATTAATTCCAGAAAAATCTAGAATATTCTCGAATTCGGACCTGCGCCGATGTCGAAGAAGGCGTCAGAATTACGTAAGGAATCTTCTTCCTCCGCCAGAGCCGCTGACATGATGGGACACAACCCATGAGTACATCACACCGAATATTCCAAATAGTAATCGAATAACAAACTACAGGGGTTGTGAGTCGAACAAAACCCTTCAATCATAATTATTGTCTGAACTAGACCCCATTTTACAAAAACAATATAACCGAACTACCGTCAATAACCTCTTCTGACAGCGGCTTAAGATAGAGAAGAAGTGTGCTCATACGTAAACAAAAGAAGATTAGCTCGCAAATAACACTCACTTGTCAGTCATCGCCAGGTGACACCTTTGACAGTGAAATATTGGTTAATTAAAAATTATTTCGATGTAAACAAAACAATGATCGAAATGGAAATGAAATTGTAGAATGACTGTCTATAAAAGATCTCACAATTCAAGTATGGTCAGGATTCATCACCTATGCTACAATTCATGGAGATCAGCAGTCAGGCAGGCCTCGCCCAGGTAAGATATCGTGTACTGACAGTACCTCATAAACGGAGAATCATAACTAAATAGTTCAGCCAAATACAACAAAATGTGTTGGACCAGTTCACAGACCAACGATAACACGGCCACGGTCTCTCTACCTACCTAATTTCACGAATTGATGAGCGGAGGAACAGACTAATACAAGGTTGCGTACGTAAACAATGCTAAATAGATTTGCTATATGCAGGATTTTCGTTAGGAATAAAACGAAGTGTAACAGCTTCCATTATGTATACTCCTGCTAGCGTTGAAATTTTCAAATTCTGAAAACTTTTTCTACATGAATCTCTATAGCTCAACTTGGCAATGATCCGAATTGCATATTTTTGTATACAAAATACCCGAGATACGGTAGAGGATGTGCTTCATTTTAGAATCCCATATTTAAGATGCGAATTGAAGTTTGCATAGTAGACGGTCAATAAAGTACTTTGGCCACAATGGTTGGAAAGAAACCTAAGAGAATAACAGGATTTCCTTAGTGTACCTAATACATGAGTTGTCAATATGAGTCCTCCATCGAAGTTTGTCATCGAAAACAACACCCAGCATTTTTGTTGAGTTAGTTAGGTTCAGTTCCAAAGCAGTATCAACAAACTGGTTCAACGTATACTGTTGTCCAGTATTCATCTTGGAATTCAACACGTTAGTTTTAGCTTCATTCAGCAATAAATTGTTTTTTCTCGACCACATGATAACTTCTTCGTAGGTCTCAAGAGCTACAGCAACAGCGGGTTCCATATCGTTTTCATTAATTAATATATTGGTATCATCAGCATAACAAGTACAGCAGTGAATGGTCGAGTTTTTATTTTGGTACCCTAACAAGACATTGGCAAAAGCTAAATACAAGAAGGGTCCCAGAATGGATCCCTGTGGTACTCCATCCTCAATATTCCTTTCAGTACTTAGACTTTTCCCAACTTTGACTACTTGTCTTCTCTTATTCGAGTATGAGTTTAGTAAAGATAGAGGTATTCCTCTTACACCGTATCTTGAGAGTTTGTCGAGCAGAAGATCATGGTTAACACAGGCGAAAGCCCGTGAGAAGTCAATAAATAATCCTGAAACACATTTCTTTTTGTCTAGAGCACCTACTATTCGATTTTGATATTCACACAGTGTCGTATCAGTGCTTTTTTTCTTAGTGAAACCATGTTGTGAGGGCAATAACAAGTTATTTGCTGTGAAGTAGTTTCGAACAATTATAACCAATTGAAAGAATACTAATTGCTCTATAGCAAGTTTCATATTGGTTGGAAAAATGCGCTCAGAGGTTGAGAGATTAATCAAAAAAGTCAGTATACACACATAATTCACCAGAGCAATTTTTCATTATATTGTTGGAGATTTCATCGATACTTGTGGAGTTAGAGTTTTTCAATCTGGTTATCATTTGTGCGAGATCCAATTCAGTTATTGGGAAGATAAAAAAGCTTGAGTTGTTCATGGTGATGTTGCTGTCGAGGAAATTCGTGTCAACAGAGAAGTTTTCAGATATGGACCTTGTAAAATGTAGATTGAATTTTTCAGTCAACATTTCATCCGAATATTGCACATCATTGACTGTCATAACTTTTTCACGTTGTTTAATAGTTCAAGTTTCTTGTAGCTCCTTAATTATAGACCAAGTTGGATAGAGAACTTCTCATGAATACAGTAAATCGGTATACAACGATATATCACACCGCTTGCAATGGTCTAACAGAACGACTGAATAAAACAATTGCGGACATGTTAGCGATGTATACTAGACAAACAGACTTTGATGAATATTCACCACACGTTACATTCTCCTACAATACTAGTGAGCAGGCAACAACTCAGTTCTCCCCATTTATGCTTCTTTATGGAAGGGAAGCAGTACTCCCGACCGAGGCATATCTGATGAAATCTATAAATTCGGAAGAAGCAATAAAAATGAAAGAAGCTCTAGCAGTCAGGAGTCAAGCTTTGGAGGATATCAAGGAGCAACAAGGACGAGACAAGGTGTGATAGGACAGAAAGCACAGGCACTCGGAATTCAACGATGGTGATAAGTTGAAAGTTTTCACCCCGAGAAGGATAGTCGGAAGAAGCGAAAAACTGATTCTCAGGTGGTTTGGTCTATTCTATATCACGAAAAAGATTGGGGAGGTAGACAAGAAGGTACAAAGAGAACCAAATAGTGAATGTAAAAAGGAGCCGAATTTCACCGTGAAATGACCCGTGGACCCCAGAAGTAACCGAAATTGAAATGTCTGAAATAATTGAGGAGGATGAAAATCAAGAATCAGATAACGAAGAAATTTAATTATTATCGTACTCTCGTAATGTTCAGATAACTTGAAAAGATTTTAGTGATCTCAGTATTCTTCTTCATTCATTAGGAAAGCGTTTAATGAAAGGAAACTATTGATATACAGTGGAGAGCACTGTACACGGGCTATAAGGAAACCCGAACGTGGTAGAAGATAGCTTAAGTGAAGATTTTTGTCTTCGACCAAGGAGTCAAGGGTACTATCGCTGTCGACTTGATCAGTGCAGTAGTCACTGTGGATATCGGATCATCACCCCGAATCATTCAATACCCGTCGAGGTAAGTAGCCAGGGGAGTAGTTGTTCCAGGAAATGGTCCGAATTAGTCGAAAGTAAAGCGAAAAGAAAAGATGATTAATTGATGTTATTGATACAGTAATGAGAATATAAGGATGAGAATGATAATTATTTAGAGTACCTATTAGGATTTTGAGATTATCAAATTTGTGAAATTCTGAGGAATTGATACATTATTAGGTGTGCTATGATGTGCAAAGGTTGGCAAACCGAATGTAGAGAGAGCTCAAGGGTTTCATCACCCGGACTCCCGGAAAATGTTCTTTATTGTAGGGATATTTGAGCTGTATCGAAATATTAGGATATTAGACAAACGTTTCAATAATTAGAGCAGAGAGGATGGACCCTGAAGCAGATCTGACACAGATGCACATATGAAGATAGCACGCAAAGTGAATATTCATTTCGGTACCAAAGGAAGTGAATATTGTGAAGAAAACGGGTGTCAGAGAATCAGAATCACATTGTAGAAAATAGGGAGCCGATATCGATAGGATTTAACGCGAGATGAGCATGTTTTCAAAAGAAATTGTTTTATTTCCAGAGGCAATCGTTGTCCATTCAGTAATCAAAAATATAGTGATTCATTTTTTTTGCAAGTATGTTCAAGGACAAGTAATTCATGAAGAATCAAGGAGTTCAAAAGAGAAGCCGTCATGAACCGAAACTGAGCAGGGGTCCATATACAACATCAGAACGTATCGACACAGACCGTCGATAAGTAGGAATTTATTTGACTAGAATAGTAAGAAATCAGAACAGCAAATCATCAGAACCATATTTCAGCGACTGCAATATGTACAACCCGTAATTTGTCGAACCGTACTTTGACAGACTGCATTATGTCAGAATGCATAAATCACAATAGTATATCGAAAGACTGCCATATATTCAGAAGTGTACTTTGCCAAACCAGTAAATAAAATACTCTTCATGTCGTCAGAATCATAAAAATATATAATCGTAAAGTCAGAGAACCGTAAAAGCACAGACTGTAATTCAGCGACCCGTACTCTGTAGACCACCATTTCATCAGAATGAACATTCCCGACCAGCAAACTGGCAGAATTGTGATGTACAGAATCTGAAAATGGCAGAATGCGAAAAGTTCATACTCGTAAAAAGACAGACTGTCGAATTTTGATACCCGTAAAATGAAAGATCCGTACAATGACAGACTCGTAAAAGCACAGACTGCCAATACTCTAGATCCGTAAAATGCAAGAATCGTACATCGACAGACTCATAATCCATCGGACTACCGGAATTTCCGCTCCATAATTCATCAAAACCGTAAAACGACAGACCCGTAAAACAGCAGAATCGTAAAATGACAGACTCGTACAATGGTAGAATCGTGCAGCTACCAAACCCGTAAATTTTCAGAATTTTTTGGATTGAGACCCGTGAAATAGCAGAACCGTAAAATGGCAGAACCGTACATTGACAGACCCGTAAAACATCAGAACCGTACATCGACAGACCGTCAATATACCAGAATGTGTGAGACGCGTGGAAACTCGGAACAAGCGGTAGCGCATTGTTGCCAAGTTGAATCGATAGAAATTCCTTGCTATACCTACTCAAATCTGATTCAAACTGTTTTATAAAGAATTCTAGAGGGCTGAGAAAGGTTCGTGCATTGTAGTATTTGTGTTTGATAATCTGTTTGATTCGAATCAGGAAGATATTGATATGATAATTTGATTGTATCAAGATAAAGAAGTTTATATCATTCTTTTTGTTGAAAAATTATATAACAAAACATCAGACATGTGAATATAACAATGTTTTCTATGTATAATAGGTGAATCTATTCTCGGAGATTCTATAAGGCAGAAATGGAATCATTATATGTCATATTTCTGAAATATTGGAGAAAAACATCAAACTTTCAAACTTTTCTATAGTCCAATGGTCTGAGATTCGGATCAGAGTGTATATACCTTTCAATTTGATTCTCCAATTGAATAGTAGATAATATAAATAAAGAACTTGTAGCATTTGTATATCGCTATTTCGTTTCGGGAAACCTACTCCCCAAGAGTTTTCAAATCTAGTGATTTCTTATTGTCAATTGTGCTCAAATCTTTCACATGACTTCAGTTATAGATTATATATAGGGTGTCCCAAGTAAAATGCAAGAATCGTACATCGACAGACTCATAATCCATCGGACTACCGGAATTTCCGCTCCATAATTCATCAAAACCGTAAAACGACAGACCCGTAAAACAGCAGAATCGTAAAATGACAGACTCGTACAATGGTAGAATCGTGCAGCTACCAAACCCGTAAATTTTCAGAATTTTTTGGATTGAGACCCGTGAAATAGCAGAACCGTAAAATGGCAGAACCGTACATTGACAGACCCGTAAAACATCAGAACCGTACATCGACAGACCGTCAATATACCAGAATGTGTGAGACGCGTGGAAACTCGGAACAAGCGGTAGCGCATTGTTGCCAAGTTGAATCGATAGAAATTCCTTGCTATACCTACTCAAATCTGATTCAAACTGTTTTATAAAGAATTCTAGAGGGCTGAGAAAGGTTCGTGCATTGTAGTATTTGTGTTTGATAATCTGTTTGATTCGAATCAGGAAGATATTGATATGATAATTTGATTGTATCAAGATAAAGAAGTTTATATCATTCTTTTTGTTGAAAAATTATATAACAAAACATCAGACATGTGAATATAACAATGTTTTCTATGTATAATAGGTGAATCTATTCTCGGAGATTCTATAAGGCAGAAATGGAATCATTATATGTCATATTTCTGAAATATTGGAGAAAAACATCAAACTTTCAAACTTTTCTATAGTCCAATGGTCTGAGATTCGGATCAGAGTGTATATACCTTTCAATTTGATTCTCCAATTGGATAGTAGATAATATAAATAAAGAACTTGTAGCATTTGTATATCGCTATTTCGTTTCGGGAAACCTACTCCCCAAGAGTTTTCAAATCTAGTGATTTCTTATTGTCAATTGTGCTCAAATCTTTCACATGACTTCAGTTATAGATTATATATAGGGTGTCCCAAAATTGCTCTACTTGAAGTAGAGGTCAAAATAAGTTGATTGGACCCAATTCGTTTATATACCAAAATGTTCCGTTTGTCAATGGGGTACTTTGTATGTGATCAATTTCATTTGCGTTTCGAATATCATGATGACTTCATTCATCTTCCATGAAATGCCAAATCTCAAGCAATGGCGGCTCGAAATACCGCCTGTTCGTTGATCGAGGAGGTGTTACATACATTTTACTTGATTATTTGGGATTTTCCCTCCTTGCTTCTACAAAATAATAATATGAGCATAATTTCAATATACAGTGTGGTCATTTAAGTGTGCAACATATGGCAAAATACAGATAGTGCCAAGAGTTGGTGCATGTTCGATCATCATTTCAGGTGCACTCAGAATAGTTGCAAGTCAAACAGCATACAGGGTAGGTAAAAAGATATAAAAAGTGCTCAGGAGTAAAGTACCCGTATTTCAAAAAATTCAGCAGGATGTTATTGAGAAAAGTTGTTCACAATTGAAATTCATACCTAAATACCAGAACATGGCTTCCTAAGACATTCTTCAGTTCTTCAATTCCTTTCGTTAATAAATTCCCATTTTTTTTTTCAAATTCAAGCATATTTTTGCATTCAACTTGGATTTCAATTTTTTTAGGAAATCACAAACTTCATGTTTGTTGCAACGATATTCAGCTCAACTTTGAAATTTTGCGAACCCTATTTTCAACAAGGTAAAACATCATTAATGATGATATGCATATTCAAAAACCTTCATTTAATGTGAACATTTTGTATTTGAAATGTTTATGAAAAAGCTGAACAAATTGATCGACAACCATGATATCTTTTGAAAAATCACGGACACCCAAGGAACAGAACAAATGAGGGTTGACAGTGAATATTGAGGCAGTTTGGTGACATACTCCTTATCTAATGATGTTTTACCTTGTTGAAAATATGGTTTGCGAAATCTCAAAATTAAGCTGTATATCGTTGCAACAAACATCAAGTTTGTGATTCCCTAAAAAAATAAAATCCAAGTTGATTGCACATAAGTGCATTGATTTCAACAAAAGTATGATCAACTGATTTTGTTATGATCAAATTATGAAAGTGTTTAGGGTGAATATAAAAAAAATATAAATTGGGAAGTTATTAATGGAACAAATCGAAACACTAAAATATGTCTTAGGAGGCCATGTTTTGGTATTCAGGAAAAACTTTCAATTGTAAAGAACTTTTTTCCATAACAGTTTGCTGAATTTTCTGAAATAAGGGTACTTTACTCCTGAGCATTTTTTATATTTTTTGACCTACCCTGTATGCTGTTTGACTTGCAACGATTCTAAGTGCACCTTAAATGATTACCGAACATGCACCGACCTTTGACACTATCTGTATTCTGGTTGTGCGATTCATCAAAAAAATTTCCATATGTTGCACACTGTACAAGTACAGAGGATTTGCCCCAAAATTTTACTGAAATTCGAATGGCACTCTGTATGAATAATTTTACGTAAGTCGATAGAGCGAAAAAATACCTTTCAAATGACATTTGTTTTCAAAATGGCGGATCATGCAGGAACCTTTTTGTCTGCAATCATCATAGACACATTGTGACGTCATCCGTCGAATTTTTGGCAAGCATCCTTATAAAATAAAAAATTTACGAAGCACTTTGATAAGTTATTGATGGAACATATTTTTCAACGCTTGGAGCGCACGAAAGGAAATCCCTATGATAATTTGTTTTTATTAAGTCATCATTTCAAACAATTTTCTTAGTCTTAAATTCCCCCAAGAATGTGAAATAGGAATGGTACTTTATTCAAGGAAAGTTCAGTATAAAGAGGTCTTTATGTTGTTTTTATAGGAATATTGAGGAATGTTGAATGAAATAGTTGTTTGAAACCACCCAAACTTTTATTTTGTGTAGTTGTTTTATATACAGTGTCATTCGTTTTCTCGGGTAGTTTCGGGTATGCTAATAGGTTTGTGTTTTTTTTTCAATGGAACACCCTGAAATCAGCTTTCCATGAAGATTTCGAGAATTCAATAGTTGATAGGATGTTCCATTCGAGAGATTGTCTATTATAAATGTGGAAATTGAGAATGAAAATCAACCTGTTTCAGGATATCCCTTGGAAATATTGAGTTTGGCTCGAAATTCTTTTTTATTCAATTTGACATGTGATGTGGAACTTTTCAAAACTACAGAAATATTGGAACTTCTCACTTTTCGTATAACCTGTGGTGTAAAGTGAAATATAACATAACTGGTTTAACTGGTGATGAAATATTATTCACTACAGCACCAGTTACGTTATTGAATATGTGGGTGGACGAGAAGAATGATGTATTTCAAGCTGCTTTCTCAATATCAGTTGGAAAAACTGAACTTGAATCAGCTATTTTCCACTGATGGAAGTATCGAACGAGTCTTTTTCGTGAATTTGGTCACTAATTTGCGACCATATTATTTTATGACGGATACTTCGAAGTGACGGGCGGAGTCGACTTGCCTATACTCAATTTTTGTACATAATCGGTAGAATTCATGTAGAAATGATGGTCATTATATTATCTGTTCGAGCGAAAATTTCTCGTCAAACAAAATGACGCGTTTCCTAACTGGTTACGTATAAAGCACTGTACATTTCACACTTTGTCGACCATCTCCATATCAACGAAGTTCCTCAGTGATGAAAAATGCGATAATGACTAATTGAAATTTCATCTCATAAAGAATGTCACTCAGAAACTAGTGGCGCACTCATTTTTTTATTTTATTTTTTTCGGGGTAAGTATATGATTTTGGAGATAAGTACGCATCAAACTTATGATTTTTTCAGTAGAACACCCTGTATTTCATCCGCTCATCAAATTACTTGTTTTCTTTCCTTTCGAATTATGTATAATGTTATGAATATAAAATGTTCAAAGATGCTCCAAAATCAATGAAGCATGGACTTTCATAGTGATATAGATTTTTTAAATAAAAATGTTCCACTTGAACTTTTGATTTTACCATGAAGAGAAAAAAACAATTCCAACACTGAATAACTAACACAAAACAAAACGTTGGTACCTAATAGCAACAAATAAATAGTAATAAGAAGTATACATAATGTTGAATAAGCAGCTGTTTCAATATTTACTAAAACAATTGAATTTCGAAATCATTCAGTAACTTATTCATTGAATTATTCGAATTGATGTCCCTTTTCTCTATCACACAATTGACACAATTCCTCAACAGGTACAAGTACACTGGTATGCAGAAATCATGTCGCAGTTGGACGGTGTAACCGCTTTTATTGTAGCGGTGATTTAGAGCGCTTACATCGTCCAACTGCGACATGTTTTCTGAATACGAGTGTACGTCTTAATACACTAGGAAGCACAACAATCTTGAAGAAATTCGTGCAGAATGGTGTAACAACAGAGGCAGTTTTTTAGGAATTACAAAGATATCCTTCAATGATTTTTAATGCGTCTTCAGGTTAGTATAATTTCGAAATTCAACTGTTTTGGTGAATATTCAATCAGGTGCCTCTTTTACATCATGAATTTATTCTTATTACTATTTATTTGTTGCTATTAGGTACACCTAGGTACGTTTTGTGTTCTGTTAGGTAATTAGTGTCAGTATATCGTTTCTGTCCTCATCAAAAAAATATCAGAAGTAATATTCCTCCAATTAGACTTTTTCATATAAAAAATCAAATACAATGTTTGAGTGATTTTTGAGCATCTTTGAATTTATCTATACAATATATATCATTTTGAAGGAGAAAAGAGGAATTTAATGAGCTAATAAATTGAAAAAATCATAAGTTTGAGTTGAATCTCCAAAACCATACTGCGAAAAAAGAATTGAGTACGACATTGGAATCTGAATGATATTCTTCATGACAAAAGATTTGAAAAACTCCGTAAATATAGAGGGTGTCCAAAATGTGAAATAAGTTATAGGCAAAATCTGAGTTTCACAAAAAAGTGGCACAGAACCGCAAAAACCGCAAGGTTCCATGTTCCACAACAACAGAGATATACCTCAGATGTCTGAACCAAAATGGAATACACTGTACAGGGTGATTCAAACTCCCCGCCCTTGGCTCATAACAAGGAAAGGAAAACTGCAGATGGAAATCTCTCAGAGGGGCTATATTTATCCTTATTTGAAAATATCTCAGCTCCTTTCAAAATGGCGGATATGACGTCTGCAAAATTATTTTTTCCACAGAGTCACAATTTTTCCTCATATTCTGAAAAAACATATATTCTTTCAAACATCTTCCATCGTGAAACTTTCTTTCTTTCTTCATTAAGTTGATAGCTATGATGTGATATATGATTGGCATTTTCAAATAAACTTCAACTGATCCCGCCATGATAAAAATCAAGTCGACCGGAAAACAAATAGTAAGTAATTTGATATATTTTGCATTCATCATTTAGAACCGATTGAAGCTGAAACCAGCTGACTCGATTTTTGATTACGGCAGGGTCAGTTGATATTCATTCGAAAATATTCTTTCCATGAAGTCACAATTTTTTCTCATGTTCTGAAAGAAAATATTTCATTCAACAACTTTCAGAAAGGAAATTTTCTCCTATCATCATTTGGTTGATAGCTATCGGGACTTTGATGTTAGCAGTTTTGAATAAATCTTAACTGACCCCGTTGTAATGAAAATCAAGGCAAATCGTTTTGCAAGCAATATGGATTGGGATACATCTTGCATTCATATTTGAACCGATTGAAACGTAAACCTGGCGACTTGTTACGGCGGGGTCAGTTGAGATTTATTTGAAAATACCAAAGATTATTGAAATGGAAATACTTAATCCAGAGTCCCACGGCTTTTAACCAAATGGAGATAGGAGAAACTTGTCATGATGAAAGTTGTTAAAAAAATATGTTCTTTCGGAATATGAGGAGAAAATAGTGGCTTCGTGAAAAAAAAAATTATCTGACGCTATCTCGGGAAAAGTTGAAATATGTTTGAATACGAGAACATATACTTCACACGACACATCCATTCTAATCCTCTCTGCCGTATTTGCATTTGCAGTTTTCCTTTTCCTGTTATGAGCCAAGGGCGGAAAGTTTGGATCACCCTGTACATAATGGTTTCATGCTCACATAGGTCATCTTTTGATCAGAAAATCATTCCGGACATATAAGTATTATTCAGTGTTGCGCTTCAGCGCTACAGGGGCTAAGTTTTCCTCCCATAATTTTTTTATGCACTGTTATGCACATAAGAGCAGGGTACCTAATTTCAATCTTTCATTTGAGAAACTTGGTAGCACTTTCAATATTTGAGAGATCAAAAGTAAATACTGGCGTTTTTTCTCGAACGCTATAGCAATAATGCTTTCGAAACAATATGATAACCACGGCCTTTCATTATTTTCTTGCATATTTAATCAATTTTTCCACTCCTCAGGTGCATGATAGTTATTAATACACCAAGGTAGTGAAGAATATTAGTATTACCCAGGGACAGCAATACATTACAATCATTACATTTTTGTGGAACTGAGATATGAACCTATTGCTACTATGAAAGCACTTCTTTTCAATTTAAAAAAAATCTAGTAGTAAATACCTATAACAGATTCAAATGCCATCAGAACAGTGAGTTCGGGTTATTATATCAGAGGTGGGTGGCTATGTCTTTATTGACTAGTGGTTATAAAATGACGAAAACTACCTTGGCAGTAAAAGTACACTTCACGCCTCGGGAAGGAGTAAATAATGGTAGGTTTTATAGCTAGTGGTGGAAAAAATAGTATATATACCACGGGACTGATATTAGGATAATAAGGAATACGAACAAACTGAAAGAAGATCAGGAAGGAAAGAAATTTGTTTCATCATTCGTAGACCGATGTCATTCGATATTCTCTGGTTCTTTCAATACGTGTATGAACGAAGGTAGGTTCACCAGATTTTTACCTGTTCAGTTTCTAAAATCAATGAATATGTTTTCCATTTAAATTTTTTGACTCATGATTTTGGTGAAAATAATCACTTATTCGAAGGGTAGGACAAAATCCAATTCTCATTTGACCTTGAATAAGGAAAAAAATCGCCTACGGCACTCTCCTTATTTATTATATCACTCAATACTGAATGTAATCTTTTTTTCATTTTCGGAATCTAGCCGGCCTACTCCGGTCGAGCTACCGAGAACCGATTGAAACGTAAACCTGGCGACTTGTTACGGCGGGGTCAGTTGAGATTTATTTGAAAATACCAAAGATTATTGAAATTGAAATACTTAATCCAGAGTCCCACGGCTTTTAACCAAATGGAGATAGGAGAAACTTGTCATGATGAAAGTTGTTAAAAAAATATGTTCTTTCGGAATATGAGGAGAAAATAGTGGCTTCGTGAAAAAAAAAATTATCTGACGCTATCTCGGGAAAAGTTGAAATATGTTTGAATACGAGAACATATACTTCACACGACACATCCATTCTAATCCTCTCTGCCGTATTTGCATTTGCAGTTTTCCTTTTCCTGTTATGAGCCAAGGGCGGAAAGTTTGGATCACCCTGTACATAATGGTTTCATGCTCACATAGGTCATCTTTTGATCAGAAAATCATTCCGGACATATAAGTATTATTCAGTGTTGCGCTTCAGCGCTACAGGGGCTAAGTTTTCCTCCCATAATTTTTTTATGCACTGTTATGCACATAAGAGCAGGGTACCTAATTTCAATCTTTCATTTGAGAAACTTGGTAGCACTTTCAATATTTGAGAGATCAAAAGTAAATACTGGCGTTTTTTCTCGAACGCTATAGCAATAATGCTTTCGAAACAATATGATAACCACGGCCTTTCATTATTTTCTTGCATATTTAATCAATTTTTCCACTCCTCAGGTGCATGATAGTTATTAATACACCAAGGTAGTGAAGAATATTAGTATTACCCAGGGACAGCAATACATTACAATCATTACATTTTTGTGGAACTGAGATATGAACCTATTGCTACTATGAAAGCACTTCTTTTCAATTTAAAAAAAATCTAGTAGTAAATACCTATAACAGATTCAAATGCCATCAGAACAGTGAGTTCGGGTTATTATATCAGAGGTGGGTGGCTATGTCTTTATTGACTAGTGGTTATAAAATGACGAAAACTACCTTGGCAGTAAAAGTACACTTCACGCCTCGGGAAGGAGTAAATAATGGTAGGTTTTATAGCTAGTGGTGGAAAAAATAGTATATATACCACGGGACTGATATTAGGATAATAAGGAATACGAACAAACTGAAAGAAGATCAGGAAGGAAAGAAATTTGTTTCATCATTCGTAGACCGATGTCATTCGATATTCTCTGGTTCTTTCAATACGTGTATGAACGAAGGTAGGTTCACCAGATTTTTACCTGTTCAGTTTCTAAAATCAATGAATATGTTTTCCATTTAAATTTTTTGACTCATGATTTTGGTGAAAATAATCACTTATTCGAAGGGTAGGACAAAATCCAATTCTCATTTGACCTTGAATAAGGAAAAAAATCGCCTACGGCACTCTCCTTATTTATTATATCACTCAATACTGAATGTAATCTTTTTTTCATTTTCGGAATCTAGCCGGCCTACTCCGGTCGAGCTACCAACTTTTCGCATCGGGATCAAAAGTACTACAATTTTGGTTTCATCCAATTTCTCGAAATCCTAGTTCAATTCTGTTGAAAAAACGAGTGACACCTTGTTTTGAAGAATGTTTGAAAAAGGAAGAATACCATAAAAATATTAGGTACATTTTCACATTGACGTTTCCGGAGCGAATTTGCTTCCGTATTCAACATAAAAATGGAACATGTTTTAGTTCGGCAGACGGTGCGGTCCATCGTTCAATAACCCAATCATGGGGTATAACTTAATTGAACATCAAGGACATTTTTTGTCATCATCATCCACATATATATAATGAGAAATTACGACACCGCCCCATGGTCGAGAGATTTTCTACAGGGAAAAATGTACGAAGATCGCGTTTTTCAATATGTCTGAAAAATAGCAGTCTAACAATAATGGGGATGAAGCTAAAAAAACATATGAGGGCTTATTTTGTAGCCTGAAGTATAACCAATCGAATGGTGTATTGACAATTCATATTTTATCATCCGAATATCTGAAAATTTCACCACTTTCAAAAACTATCCTATATAATTTTTCAATATTTCATTAATCTTCAACAAGCAAGAACTCGATTATTTTCCAAATGAACTACATCATATTTTCCCATCAAAAACTGCGTAATTTTATGAGGAACATTTCATCTGGATCAATGGTATGGATATTCCTAACAGTTTTTGTTCTGCAATTAAATTTTTAGGACAGCGTACCACAGTCGAGGCGTTTCGTCGGAGCAAAAATGTAAAATCAATAAACCATTCAAAGCGTAACGATCGATTAAACTTTCACTCGTCGCGCGCTAAGACCGTATTCTTCATTAAAATATGCTCATTTTGTCGAAATGGAAGATATGGTGAGCAATTTATATTTAACTAGATATCTTCGAATGTATAGTTGATTGTCACAAATGCAAATTAGGCGGTTTTTACAAGAAACATCTTACAGAAAAGTAAACAATGTACATTTATTGATGGTCTTCGTCATCGGAGTTTTCAATATTCTTACAATGAGCGTTACATTAACATTCAGTTCAGTACAACAAAATACATCCTCTGTTTTGCAAATGCACTTCTGTGTTGAACATGTTTTTTCTGTACGCAGTAAATTCATACACCCAAATGGTCTACTGGTTAGCGCTGTCGACTTTCAGTCTGAAGGTCCATGGTTCGAATCGCTGTGAACTTGAACTTTTTTTCGCAACTTTTTTGTTTCTTTACTTTATTCTGGTTTTCCTTCTTCATAAAATATTTGAAGTCAAATAGGTTGGTGCGTTTAGGATGAACAGTCTCATTTTATTCAATTTTGTTGAAGAACTCAACTTTTGAAATATATTATTAATCAATGTGTTTCTACACTCCATTCGGTTTTCCTTCCACAAAAATATTGCAATCAGGGATAGGTTAGTTCGTTAAGGATAAATAGTTTCTGAGTTTTGCCTAAGTACTTCGAAGATGAAATATTACGGTCGGCGTGGTTTGTGCTAGCGTACAGTATATTTAGTAAAATCGCAGCCAGGAAAGTAGTTGTTTTCTGTTGAATATACGGAGAAAGAATTGATAATTCCATCACATACCGAATGCGAATTCTCTATGTATTTCTTTATATCTAAATAAACAGGTGCGGAAAAGTATGACTTTCGGCATTTGTTAGGTAAACTACATTTTCGTCTAAACTCGACAATGCGAAGATCAACTATTGTTTTATTGATTGTTCTATCTCAGATTCACAGAGGCTGTTCAAAAAACTGCTCAGGAACTGGTGATGGGTTCAGTTCTGACGAGTGGATATGATCAATATCATGGAAAATTAGTCTTCAAGTTCTGAATGGTTGGAGATGACATTTCGAGAATTACACAGATTAATATTAGCTTTGAGTATTCACACTCAGTTTTCATTCGTAGGTTACCCGATTTCATCTTCGAATTTTGTCCGCCCTATATCCTATTTTTATCTGGTGGCGCCTATGGTCCAAGGTCACCTGATATAGATCAGAATCAGAATCAGATAGACAAGAACGTTTATTTAATAGCTTCCATAGTGAGTTTTACAAGAACGTTTATTCAATGGCTTCCATATGTATGTATGTATGTATAAGCATTTTTTCTTCAATCCCTATCTACAGCACCGCACTAATTATCGTTAATAAAGAATTCTCGAAACTAAATTCCGTAGCTGAACTTCGATTTCAATCAAGTTTCGTATCACCTTCTTCCTTTTTCTAGAAATATGGGTACAAAATACAGAATGAATGAATTTGGGTATGACATAGATTCATATAAAGAACATCCAATATCTTGTATCTATAATCAAACTTTGAAAACTCCAAAGTTTGTTGTAAAAAAAAATTGTAAAATTGTTATTCACCTATCAAATTAACCACGAGCAACCCTCAGAAGTCTTCCAAAGTCTTGTGCGAGCAAGGAATGACGGGGGCCTTACCTTTTAACGTGTGATCCCAAACACTTGTAACATGCCAAACACCTATTTCTCGAACCCTTTTCTCAACTGACTTCAAGGAATTGTAGTTTTCAAGAAAATACTTCAAATAAACACTTTCTTCTCCATATAGCAAAAAAGTTGGGTGACGTTCATATATTTCATATTGAAATGTGGGCATTCATCACTTCATATCATATGAACGATCTTATTCTCGAGTGTACAAGAGCAAGAGGAACATAAAAGCAGGTCGAACTGAAAGTATACGTGGAATCCCCACATGACGTGAGAGCAGGCAACACTGTGACCGGCGTTCGCTCTGCGCGTGGCTGGTAGGCCTCTCTGCAGTCTGTCATTTTACGGTTCTGCTGCATTACATTCTGATGAATTCCGATTCTGCCAATGTACGGTTTTGATTTTTTACGGTTCTGCTGACGTACAGTTCCTATATTTCACGATTCTGTCGATGTACGGTTCTGAATTTTTACGATTCTGTTATTTTACGGATCTGACATTTTACTATTCTGCTGAATTACGGTTCTGATAGTTTACGATTCTATCACAATACAGTATATGACATTACAGTCTGATGAAGTACATTCTGTCATTGTACGTTCTGATATAATATGATTCTGATGGAATACGGTCTGTTGTATTACGAGTCTGTCGATGTACGGTTTTAGCATTTTACGATTCTTTCAATTCACAGTTCTGATATTTTGAGATTCTGTGAATATGCTGTTCTGATTTTTTGCTATTCTGTCAATGTACGGTTCTGACATTTTACTATTCTGTCGATAAACGGTCTGTTGTATTTCGATTCTGACAAAGTACGGTCTGCTTATGTGCGGTCTGTCATTCTGCGATTCTGACGAATTACGGTCTGTGTTGTTATGATTCTGACGAAATATCATTCCGCTGTGATGTTGGTTTTTTAGTTTTCGATTCTGTATATTTGCGGATCTGCGATATTGCTATTGTAGAAAAAAAAAATCTGCGCATTTGCAATCTGTTATTGTCTGGTATGCTCATGTACAGTATACAAAATACGGTTTGAGGGATTGCGGTTCTGTGCATCTACAGTAGAGATAAATACGATTCCTATAAAATATTGTTCTGTTAAGTTACTGGTTTGAAAATGTATATTCTGATGGATTACGGGTCTGCGATTTTACATTCTGGTGATTTGTGTGTTCCCACTGAGCAGAACCCATTGTTATAAGGAACGATAAGCAAAACTATGAAGCAAGCTGGTGCTAATTACAAAACTACCGAGATGACGAGACACCAATTTGACAATACCACGGCACGAGAGAAAAACCAATCTAGGCAAGTATTATTTTCCCATTGGAAAAATGAAATGCCTACTTCACTGTTTCATCAAGCTTATGGCAGGAACTTGCGAATTATATATTATAGATTTACAGTCTTGGTTTAGTTGATATCTTTGATAGATATTCGCATTCAAACGAATTTGTTATTGTGAACAAAATCGGAATGAGGCCACCAATGAATACACACTTTGTTATTATTCAATTGTATTCACACTATAAGTTTCGGTATCTGATATACCAAAAAATTCGAAATATCTAACATATCATGAAGTCAAAATCTAGGAAAACAGAATAAGGTATATCTTTGAAGGCAGTCATTCCGATTGAATGGCATTCGCTCATGAAACAGAAGTATTTCAGCAAATCCAATTTGAAAAAAAAAATTGAAATGGTGAATGTTTTTGATATTTTGAAAATCAAGATTCGAAGTTCGGGAAAAAAACTAGTAGGGAAACAAGAAATTGAGAAATGGGTTGTCATGTTTATCTAAATAGTTTGAATCACCATCAGAAACAGTTCTGGTTATAATAATAATAATAATAATAATAATAATAAATGCTTTTATTGTCTCAATGAAACAAAAAGCAGAGTTTAACTCGCCGATGAATCGACAGCTGCTCTTCCACTCAACCCTTCAAGTTCAACGATAGGAAAAAATAATGACAGGTGAAAGCGATATCATCAAGAAAGACAAATTTCAAGAAGTAATCTGGAAGATTTCATCATGGGAAAATTGAAGAAAAAAAAACAATGAGTATCAGAATTATCGATGGGTAAATGGAAGAGTTGAACAGTTTATTGGATTAACTGAGTGATCTAAAAGCGGTCACCTTGATACGGACATCAAAAATCCAAGCTTGTTTCGAAATAATGAAGGAAATAGTCACGTGATACGTTAATCGGTTTTATTTTATTCAGTATAATGAGTCAAATCAGTATCACAATATGAAGTTTATTTATATATTTCAATCTAAGAATTTTACTGCCATATATGTTCTGATTGTTTTCATGTGATCGCACACACAGGCACTGATGGGTTACATCGTACAAAAAGTGGGAGCACAGTTCTGGCATCAACAACAGAAAGTGGCATGAATTGGCTGACGACATCCTGGAGGGCAAACGTTGAGGGTACCACTGCAACCAACAAGAAGGGCTATCGTGACCATACCTTGCCAGCAATAATGGGCCGTAGTTTTCAACAGCAACGAACGGAAGTGGTGAATACAGAGAGCCATGCGACGAGTGATGGAAAGATGACATCTCTACAGCCGCTGGATAGCATCCTCAGGGAAAAACAAACTCTGTCATCACAGGAAATCAGGGAAGACGTTCCCAGAATATGGTATTCAGCCAACCCAGATGTGAAGCATAACTCCGGACCGTCGATGCCATGCCAGGAAGTCTTTCCTATGTTAATTAACCATGCCAGGCTTATTAACAATAGCTGACTAGTCGTGTCAGTTAATTAACAGTAATGAAGCCAGATGCCAGAAGAGCCGAGATGAAACCCAGAGACTACAGTTGGAAGTGCATAAAGACAGTGAAGTGTGTGGATGAACTCACAAATTCAAGTTGTACAATATGGAGAGTTTTTAGTTGGGTTTTTTTATTGGAATTTTCAGAAACTTCTAGGAATTTTCAGGAATTATCAGGAATTTTCATGAAGGATCATTTATGTTAAGGATAGGAGTTTTTCATCAGATTTGTATAATGATAGGTAAGTATGTAGTGCTAGGAGTACCCATCTGACCATTTTTTAACGACGGGGGCCGTCATTTCCAGAGGAGGGGCATATCACGAAATGGGTAATTTCCCTTAATGTTATTCAAATCCATAGAAGGTTCGAAGACATTGAACGGTCACGCCTTTGTCTATCAATTCCAAAATCTTCGAATTGTGAACGAACTTTTTTCCATAGTAGTTGAACATTAACACAGGCGTGACATTGACTTCAACGAACCTGGACTATCGACCTGATTTCCTTACTGTCATATCTCCGAAAATTTAGACAACTATTCAAAAGACGTAAGGAAGCGAGTTCGACAGTTCAACAGTTCGACTACCGGTTCGACTGCGAGTTGGACTGCCAGTTCGAGTTCTAGTCCTGTTTTTGAGCACAAGTCCGGGAAGTTTGAGTTTCATCAATTGTGAGTTTGAAAAATTGCCACTGTGCCCGAACCTTCGGAGTTCGGGCAGAACACAAGATGCTCTTCCTCAGGCCCCAAGAAATATCAGTTAATTTGTAAATATAGGGTAATGTGTGTATATGTGTTGTTTGAAAACCCTTTTGAGTATTATTTATTATTATCACTTATGAAGTACATTTTCCAATGGATCTGGAACACAACTTAGGCAACCCTTGCCTACAGTTTGTGACAATATCTCGATCCATTATCTTCAACCAATGTATTTGGTGATGAAACAATTTGTTTTCGGAAACGATTTCTCCAGCAATAAATGTATTCAACTCGAACGAAATAATCATAGTATTGAAAACTCAAACGGTGTTCAATATCTGAATAACGTGATTTTCCACCTTGATATTGAGCTACCGACATACTTGAAATTGAACATTTTCAAGTGGTTATGTTGAAGATTTTATTTATCTGACGATAAAGGATTGATAACCTGATAGAGTGAGTCTATGTGGAATTCCATCGAGAATGAAGTATAGTTCGATTCATATCATTTCAATAGTAGTTGGCAAGTTATTCTCGAAAGTGATACAGTCAGAATGAACTGTAAAATTGTTGTTCTGGCTTGTTTTTTATTTGCCCTCTCTTCTATTCATCATGGGGCATGTTTTTCGATTGGAAATAATCTAGAGATTTGCCCTGACTACTCGAAAGCGTGAGTTACATATATTTTCAATATATTCACATCATTCAAAGAGGAATTCCATGAGTGCAATGAACAAGAATACCATATCTTCAACTTTTCGAGAATTTTGACGTTTCAAATGTACTGGACTATAGATAATGCACTATTCGTTGAAGCAGTTTTCATCAATATCATCGAAGAAATCTGGAACTTTTCTGCCAAATTCCATTTCTGTTATAATCTGAGTTGACCTAACTGAATCCATTTCAAATTCACCAAAATTGAGAAGAATTGTCGTCCTAATCATTTGCACATTTCCCAGACGTTTCGATGTACGATTTTGTAGTTATAATCATATATATAGTTCAGTTGATTATCTCATGAATTATTGAATTCAAAGAAAATTGTCAATAACATTTTTCTTGAGTTCTTTCAGCCGTATATTCGAAGAGTATGTTCAACCTAACAGATGTTACACTGGTCGGGGAAGCATTTTTTTTTTCATAAAAACAATGATACACCTGTATATTTCTCCCATTCTGAAATTTTCTTCGAATGGGGATATTCAATCTTTCCAAAATATTGTGAATCTGTTTGGTGTTGTCGTGCTATTGATTGTTCATTAATTTTTGTTACTATATAACGGAGTTGAGATGTATCAACTATAATTCATTCAACATTTGATATCCAGATGAGACTTCCTTCGTTGGCAATATCATAATTCTTGAATATTGTTCAGTGCAATTTGTCTAAACAGAAGAGGCTGAATTTCGCCGGGAATTTTTAATAGGATGTATCGATATTTTGAAATTGATTTTGAAATGAGGGATATCACTTTTTTCGAGAATGGTCTTATCAAATATTGCTCATGCCTATCAGGAAAGTATAGTTTGTGTCCTTTCATGTTATATAATGATCAAGTATACTGACCATAAAGGACTATATCGGATTATTTTTTATTCAAGTACTACTACCGTTATCATGAAAGTTTCTGGTGATTGATATCATCCTGAAAAATATATATTATATCAATTTCTAGGGTGAATTTGACGTACGATGTGCTCAGAACTGCCTCTCCAAATATCTTTGGTATTGCGACCCTGAATATTCGTGTGCCAGAGGATGACCTTCTGTCTGAACCAATCACATGTGTCCTGGTAAGTATTCAAAATATTTTTCCCTGTTCGATATGGTATATGAAGACTCACCAGGAAGGAGAGCAAATTGAAGAACCTAGGAAATATGCTCAGAGTTATAAAATGGAAATTGCATACATCACAAATACTGTTTCCAGAAGCAATGAAAATAATTTAGCTCACTGCAACCTCAGGAATTGAAAGTTCATTACAAACACCGGAGTGCAATAATTTTTTCCTGAATGAAACAATCTGATTTGTTTGATTAGAAATTGAATCCAGCTTGAGAATGATGATATGTTATCCCGAACATTTCAGTATTGAAATTTTGTGAACATGTAAAACATAAGGCATTTTTTTAACATTTCACTGGGTCATCAAACGGATCCAATGTAGATATCAGATTTGTCACCATGGACAATAATGATTCCACCAATATTCTCAAATCATTTGGTTCCGCAGTCAAATCGAATTCTTCAATTATGATACTAATTGTGAATAATTCAGAGAACTGTGGAATCTGTGAATTGATAATTTCAGATTCCATCACTAGGTATTAGAACAAGATAATTTCATCAATCATCATTCCAATATTTCAAACTATCATCAACAATTTATGGAATATGAATCCTTGGGAAGTATCGTTTCATATTGTGAATATCATGAAATCAGGTAGAATTGCTACTTCACAGTTCTGGATCAGAGCTCGAATTCGTTGGGAAATAATCAGCAGCAACCATTACGAAGACTAGGACATATTTATATTATGGGCTACCGACTAGTCAGTACAAGATCATAAGATGCCAGGTAGAGAAACCACAAGAATGATAATTATACAGAGTGTTCCTCCTGTCTTGCAAGTCCCGACTTTTGAGATACAGGGTGATGAAGTTTTGAGAAATATTCAGTGTTTTGATAATAACTGAGACAATGTTTCATATATTCGAATGAAATTTGGTACACGTATTTGATGTATCGGGGTGCATTTTCTGATATAAAAAAAAAACTATATTCTTTACCAGTGGCACCTTTACGAGAATAGTATTGTACAATAAACATCCTTCTGTTGATACTGGATGGAAGGATACGTTTGAGAGGAAAATGGAAAAACAAGACCAGACTGTCAAATTTGATATCTGAGTACTCCATTCAGGACATCCATTACTAGATAACCACATTATGTCACATTTTGAAATTTTCATAACGATTCAATCGCACACACACATCAATAAGCCTACGACAGAACGATCTGACCCTGGAACAATTCTACACATCAGTAAGAGAGCAGGCTATGAATTGCAAGTAAATCTCTAGGAACTGTTCATCAAAGGAATCATGACAGTACAAGTAAAGGATGACAGAATATAGCACGACTACCTTGGACATAGCCACAGTGCAAGTCTATCGAAAAGTCTGAGGAGCGGAATGAGGTCATCAGAGGCAACACTTCAACAGGAACAGTTTTGAATGAACAGTCCATAACGATATGGTTGAAAAAAGTGAAAAACAAAAAAGCAGAGGAGATGACTCAGGCAGAAGAATGATATCGTTATGTCACAAGGGTGGAAACTCTCATCAAATCAATCAGTGCCAAGCGCTTGGCAAGGTTTGAAGATATTTCAATTGGTGGAATCATTCTGCAAGCGTCTGTGAAAATGCAAGAGAAGTAGATTTATTCACTGAAAATCAGTATGAAGAAGATCATATGTTTTCTGGCTCAGTGAATTGGGTAACATCTAACCTTCAGAATTCTGTAGATGATGCATGATATGTGAAATTTCGAATCGATGATATTGAAGCCTGAATCAAGATTGAAACTGGTGATGTGGTGGATGGATCACCTATGATATATATTTTCAATTATTCAAACCTTCAACCTGAAAACCATAATATATAATCTAAGAACCCACACGAATTTCCGATGCCAATAACCATTCAGCTGACATACTTGACTTATTTCTCACTGATAATTCAGCATCCTACATCATAGATGTACGAGCTCTACTTTGTCATTTTGACAACACACTCATCTCCACAACATGCCCTTTTTTCATTCCATAAACTGCTCCGGCATATGGCATTACAATTCAGGAGATTGGGACGGTCTCCGCATGTTTTTCCTCGAGTTTCCTAGGCATAGAGTATGCTTTGACTCTGAGGACCCTTCACAGTGTGCTGCGGAAATATCCGAGATCATCATGCTCGGAATGGAGACATTCATACCTCATTCTTCGAAAAGATCATCACCATCGGAGACCTGGTTCAACATGAACTGTTCTAGAACTGTTGCCTTCAAAAAAACAGCCTACCATCGCTGGCGCAAAAACCTTAACCTCGCGACTAAAGCAGAATACGTTGATGCCAGAAATAACTGCAGCCAAATAATAGATGCTACAAAAGCAACATACAATGCCAAGATATGATCGAAACTCATAGATTGTCCCAATGGCTCCCGTTCGTGTTGGTCCCTTGCTGAAGCGGTCGGAAGGAATTGGACCCCGCACTTTTAGTACGTAAAATGGTTCTCGGTGAAATTTTCTGAATTTTCAGTATGTTGTAGGATTCGATGAACTGATTGAACCTGCAGAATCGTAAAGTTCTTTGATGAACAGATTCTGAGATACAGGGCGTTGAAGTTACAAATCGGTATTTTTCATTTAATTATTTTCTCGAAATTCAAAGATGCCAAGTACAATTTTCTTCGCTCATATCATTAACGAACCTCCATATTACTCAACATAATTCAGACGAGTCAGATGATGTAATTGTTTACAGAGTGAAACATATAAACATTTCAGTGATGTCTGAAAATTCGATGTAATAATGAAATATCGAAAAAATAATTTAGGCATGCAATATACTATTCTCATTCCATCATGAATCACAATTCATACATTTCATACAGGGTGATTTGAAAAATTGGTGACACCTAAGACCGATTTATTCATACACATCCTATATATTCGAGTGAATTGTTAACCTCTCAAGATAGCTGATACCGTATGGACATGATTTCGTTGAGATAAATAGGGTGATCATGAAGATTTTCGATGATGAAAATGACAAAAAATCGTGTTTTTTTAAATCACCCTGTTATTCATGATTAACTTGGTGAAATTCCCTGATTATTTTTCGATATATTCATCATTCGCTTCCCAACGCTGTCTTGAAAATTCAGTTTCCTATCATGACGGGTGTCACAGTTATTAATTCAGGAACTTACCATTTGCATGAAGAGTTGAAGAGACTTGTTCACTCACATTCGCATAGTGGCCGATATTTTCCACAAATAGTGAAACGTGAGAATGTGGAGACGAAAATAAATTTCGTATTCATATACAGGGTGAACATTAGGAATTCAATAACAATAGCAGATATATGAATTTAATAATATTAATATAATGTACAGATAGTAGTTAGGCGAATTTCGTTGGTATACAAGCTCTACCAAAATGAAAAACGAACAATACCTAGGAGATGGGAGAATGAGTCGGTCTTTCACGCTTCCATTTCTAATAGGGAGAGTTGAATCCTGGAATCGACAGATTTTTCCACATTTGTTTTTCACTCAGAATCAGGCGTTTCCATCATTCTCATATTTGCTTGCTATCAGTAATTATCCATCGTTATTATCGATTCCAGGATTCAACTTTCCCTATCAGAAGAGGAAGCGTGAAAAACCGAATCATTCTCCTATCTCCTAGGTATTGTTCGTTTCCCATTTTGGCAGAGCTTGTATACCAACGAAATTCGCCAAACTATCTGTACATTATATTATTATTATTGAATTCAAATATATGCTATTGTTATCGGATTTATAATGTTCACCCTGTATATGAATACTAAACTCATTTTCCACAATCTCACGTTTCACTATTTTTGAAAAATATCGGCCACTATGCGAATGTAAGTGAACAAGTCTCTTCAACTCTTCATGCAAATGGTAAGTTCCTGAATTAATAACTATGACACCCGTCATGATAGAAAACTGAATTTCCAAGGCAGCGTTGGGGAGCAAATGATGAATATATAAAGAAAATAATTAGGGAATTTCACCGAGTTAATAATGAATAACAGGGTGATTTCAAAAAACACGATTTTTTTTTGTCATTTTCGTCATCGAAGATCTTCATGATCACCCTATATATCTCAACGAAATCATGTTCATACGGTATCAGCTATCTTGGGAGGTTAACAATTCACTCAAATATACAGGATGTGTATAAATAAATCGGTCTTAGGTGTCACTAATTTTTCAAATCACCCTGTATGAAATGTATGAATTGTGATTCATGATGGAATGAGAATAGTATATCACATGTCTAAATTATTTTTTCGATATTTCATTATCACATCGAATTTTCAGACATCACTGAAATGTTTATAATAATATGTTTCACTCTGTAAACAATCACATCATCTGAACCATCTGAATTATGTTGAGTAATATGGAGGTTCGTTAATGATATGAGCGAAGAAAATTGAACTGGGCATCTTTGAATTTCGAGAAAATAATTAAATGGAAAATACCGATTTGTAACTTCAACGTCCTGTATCTCAGAATCTGTTCATCAAAGAACTTTACGATTCTGCAGGTTCAATCAGTTAATCGAATTCTACAACATACTGAAAATTCAGAAGATTTCATCGAGAACCACTTAACGTACTAAAAGTGCGGGGTCCCTTCACTAAAAGTTCATTTCCACCACTGTTCAAATCCGACGGCACATTAGCAACAACATCGCACGAGAAAGCGAATATTTTTGCAGAGATGTTCGCAGCAAACTCTACTTCAAATTCCCAAGGAGAAGTGCCGCCAGACATTCCACCCGTTGAGAGTCGAATGCCCGGAATCGTCCTCCGCCAACCCACTATCAGACGAATTATGCTTGGTCTCAAAACGAATAAGGCTAACGGTCCTGATGGAATTCCACCCATTATCCTTAAGAAATGTGCACCAGAATTAACACCGATTCTCTGCAAATTGTTTACCGTCTCTTACAGGTCGGCTATTTTTCCATCATGCTGGAAGACAGCTTGAGTCCAACCAATCCCAAGAAAAGGAGACCAAAAACCTGCCCATTGCCCTGTTTTCAGTAATCTCCAAAGTGATGGACAAAGCCATCAATATTGAGCTCACCAAATATCTGTAGAGCTCAGGAATCATCAATGATAGACAATACGGCTTTCGCCACCGAAGATTTACTGGAGATCTACTTGCCTACGTCACCCTTTCATGGCAAGCTCCATTAGAGGAACACGGGGAATCTTTAGCTGTCGCGTTGAACATATCGAAAGCATTTGACCGTGTTTGGCACGAAGGACTCCTCCACAAACTACCATCATACGGCTCACCAGTTCTCTTTCATGCCGATCGCTTCACGTGTTGGTATACGGTGTATCGTCTGATACCATTGGCATCAATTCCGGCGTTTCACAAGGATCAATTTTGGCACCAACATTATTCCTTTTTTATATCAATGATCTGTTGGGAGTAACAACTTGCGCCATTCACAGCTTTGCAGATGATAGTACCCTCCATACTGCGTTCTCTTCCAGAATTCCCATTTCTTCCCAGGAAACTGAGAACTCACGGCGCAGGCAGGTCGATGCTGTCAATGAAGACCTTGCTAAAATCACAGCCTGAGTAATCAACAACCTAGTTGAATTCAACGCCACCAAAACTCAAGGCTGTATTCTTTCTAGAAAGGCAGAACTCAGTATGCCCGATATTGTAATGTTTTGCACCACCATCCATACCAAGCCCTACATATTTATGCTCGGTATTTCTATCAGCAACACTCTTTCATGGGATAATCATGTCAGATCCATCGCGAAAGCTGCTTAAAAAAAACTCGGATTTCTGGTTCCGTGCGAGAAGCTACTTCACACCTCAACAGCTTTCCATCATCTATAAAGCGCAGATACGGCCTGTTCTAGGATACTGTTCCTACATATTTGGTTTAGCACCAAAACATATACGCTGATGCTCTCAGATTCCATCCAGAGGAGAGCCCTTCGCCTGGTGGGTGACGCCACACTCACTCACTCTTCGACATTATTGGAACACCGTAGAAAGGTCGGCGACCTTTCACTTTCCTATCGATACTTCCACGGGAAATGTTCTTCGGGAATTTCTGCTATCATCCCTTCACTAGCAGTACCAGTCAGACGAACTTGACTAGCCCAGTGAGCACATCCTTTCGTAGTCAACCTCGAAAGATGTCGAACAGCACTTTATCAAAACTCCTCCATTCAAAGAACGGCTAGGCTCTTGGATTCATTGCCTTACGAGGTATTCCCAACAACATATAATCCCCAGAAATTCAAGAAAAATTACAATACCTATTTCCTGTTCCTATCCTCTCTAGGAACGCACGATGTTCTCTGAACATTATAGGAATTTCCATTCGTGCGCTCCAAGCGTAAAAAAAAATATATAATGCACCAAGACAATTTCGAGAGCTCATACTGATAACTCATCAGATGCAGAAGGAAAGTGTGGAGTAGATTGTATCAGAAGAGGGCAAAAGTATTCCATTATTTTTTTTGTGGTTGAAAGCAATACTAGCGATAGATACTTATGAAAAAATATCTCAAGGTATTGAATGTCTCAGCAAGCCATACCGAAAAGAGATCGACAAAAAGGCAGAACCGACAATTCTTGCCACAAGAAAAGTGTCACTGCCACAGACTGGGTGAATGCATAAGTCTTGGTGTAGAAAACTTGATGATAGACCAAGAATATGTCTTGACACGAAATACCTGTACCAGTTCATCAGAAGAGAATATTGTCAAATGCTCACCCTCGGAGAGATCTTATTCAAATCAGTGGAAGCAAGACTTCCTACTTCTCGAATTCTCTTATGGTCTTCCATATGGAATTCAGTCTGAGCCTGAAATCTCTCAAAAATCGCATAGAGGCAGTGAAAGTATACATAAATGACCTCAAAGTATCGCAAAAATGGAAAAAGAGTGCTGAAAAAATGTAGGTTTCGAAATAGGAGAATGTAAGTTTGGACTAATTGAAATCTGATATATGAGCCACAGAATTGAGTGAAAATTCGATATTTCCCCAATATATCTATATTTCTTTTCTTCAAACATTTTTCGAACAAAATTTCACTAACAAGCTACTGAATTTCCCTTTTAGGCTCTCTGATAAAAAAATTTTTTGAACGCAGTGATTTGTTCCACTACAAATATACTCAGTTCCAAAAAAGTGACGCACTTGATATTTGACCTGTCTACTTGAAGAAAAAAAAATAGTATGCCAATTCTTATTTTATTTGTTGGTAGGTAATGCATTTGTCTTGAAAATAAATAAAGGGGTGAAAATTTTTTCAAAGCCTCCTTGATGGTGGTGGAATAACTCGAACCATCATTTATTCTTAATTTTTGACTCACTCTGTGTGTTAATTGAGTGATGGCATAGAAAATGCTTGCACCCTATACGAAAGAGGCTTCTTTTGCGAGCATTTTGTACTTTTATTCTTTGATTCATCTCAGAAATTTTCCGAATTACAGCTTTTTTGCTGATACCTAACGCTCATCCCACAAATTGAATTTATTGAAGGATCAGAGTACTCAGAATTGATTGGGATGTACTCTGATAGAATCACATTGTCTAAAAATGAAAACAAATGCCGTTGCCATAGCAACTGATTTGTTGTATGCCTCCATATTTGACCATTTGTCGTTGTGTCATTGAGTGAGTGTCTTGTTTTTTTGACTGAAATTACATAAAATGCCTCAGATAAATCCTGAACAAGTAGCAAGATTAGTTGCGTTAGTAAACGATGGGTGTAGTGAACGTTACGCCGCTCGTGCAGTGGGAGTTCATGTAGCAACTGCTCGTAGAGCAATACGCAAGTAACTACAAACAAACAGGAAGCACTGCTTGGAGGGTCGGTTCTGGTTGCCCCTGGAAAACTTCTTCAAGAGATGATCGCTTCTTGGGATTGCGGATATTACGGAATCGATCGAATAATGCGTTAAATGTTCAGCAAGATCATCGCCAAATTCGTGATGTTGCAGTAAGTGAACAGACGGTACGTAGACGTCTTAAAGGAGTTGATTCACAAGCTAGGAGACCTGCGAAAGGTCCCAAATTATTGCCCGAACATTGTGCTGCTAGAAGAAATTTTGTTGAAAATTATGGACAGTGGAATATTCCTGAATGGTCGGATGTCTTGTTTAAGGAAGAGTCAAGGTTTTGCCTTAACATGGTGGATGGAAAAAAATAGTGTGGAGAAGAACTGGTGAACGGTTTAATCAAGATTTGATAACAGAATGCGAAAGTATTGATGGTGGGTCCGTTATGGTGTGGAAATTTATTCCATTGAATGGAAGGACACCTCCTCATGTTTTTCTGGTGAGGCAGTCGATGAATGCCCACATTAACATTGACATTTTAGAGCAGTATATTTCACCTTATGCAGAGTTGGTGGGCAATAATTTCATATTGATGCAGGATAATGCCCGACCACACACCGCAGCAATAGTGCGAAACTTCCTAGAAGCTACTGGTATAACCACATCACAATGGTCTGCGAGAAGCCCCGATATGAAACCTATAGAACATTTGTGGAATGAATCATGGAGGTGGGTACGTTCTCGCGAGAGGTATCCGGAAAGTCTCGCAGAAATGGCAGATGCATTAGTGAAAGAATGGGATCGAATACCAATAGAAACGATAAGGAACTTAATTAAGTATGCCTCGTAGATTAGAAGTTCTCAGAGTTGCTAGAGGAGGCAATACACGGTATTAAGCAGTCATCCCAATTCATTATTTTGTGTTCGATAAAAATGTTTCTTCAAATTATTGGTATCAGTTTATTTCATCAGGAAATTGTTTCTCGATAAATTCAGAAAGTTGGTAATCTGCAAGGATTCAGCCAAAAAAGCTGTAGTTCGGAAAATTTTAGAGATAAATAAATGAATAAAGAAACGAAATGCTCGCAAAAGGAGCCTCTTTCGTATAGAATGTGAGCATTTTTTATGCCATAACTCAATTAACACACAGGGTGAGAAAAAAAACTAAGAAAAAATCATGGTTCGAGTTACTCCACCACCATCAAGGAGGCTTTGAGAGAATCTTCACCTCTTAATTTTTTCCAATGACAGATGCATTACCTACCAACAAATGAGGAAAAAATCGGCTCACTATTTTTCGTTTTTTTTTTTTTTTTAGGAAAATTGATCAAATATAAAGTGCGTCACTTCTTTTGGTACTGAGTGTGAATTGAAATAATACGCATATTTTGATTTTATAGAAACGAGGAGAGAAAATCCCAAAAAATCGAGTAAAATCAGTAGCTATTGAATTGGTATACAAAAAGCAGTCAGTAGTTGTGCCCAAAGCCACACACACATACAGATTAGGGCCCAACAAATGCCTGAAAATTGCCCAAGAATATCTTTGCTGGCCCTATACGACAAATGGAATAAAGCAGGCGATTTCACAATGTACTATCTGTTCGGAATTGTCAGAATTCCACATTCTTGAGTCATTCGATACTCATCAGATACCGGAACTATCTTAAAACAAATTGGACATAGATCTTTCTGGAATCCAAGGCAACAAATATTCACTTCTAGTACACTATTTCTCTGAATACATGGAGGAAGTCAGGCTCAACATCAACAAAACGAGTCAGACTATGGTGAATAATTTGAATAAGATTCTTGCCAGACATGGCATCCTCCTCACCCTGTCAGGGTGGAAATTATATCTAGTTGTTGCCTCACCACGTTACCATCAGTCAAATGGTATGACAGAAAAGCATATTCTTCCAACAGAACAAAATATCAATATTTTGAAATATCTCTCCAGCAGAAATATCCATGTCTTGAGTATCACGTTTCAAAAACCACCGACAAACGAATGTCTGAAACTGAAAATTACGCAATCCTAATATCCTAGACAACTGATTGAATATAAATACAATGATGAAGGAGAAGGGATTCATGTTCATCAAATGTGAATAACGAAGTACTTATACGAAAGTTTCCGAAGTCTAAATGAACTCATCTAGTAATACTTGAGGAAATTAGTGACAGGACTCAAGTTCGACTGGAAAAAATCTCAGAAATCATCGGAAGTGTAAGGTTCCTTGAGCCATGTGTATTTAGTGAGAAGGGAGTTTTAGCTATTAACATTCCAAATGGTTCAGTAAGCAGAGAGGACTTTGAGTTTATTGTGTCTTCTGTTGCACCCCAAATGTTTCAGAATCCTTCGTACCGACTGAAAATTCAGGAGAATGAGAGTTGTTATATAAATCTAGTGACGGGCTCAATGTTAGTGGAGTGAAAAGTTCCACAGATGCAGATGAATGTAGTATCGTAGATGATCAACTAATCGACACAGAATCAGACCCTGGAGATAGTTTTCTGAATAGGCCACGAACTATTCTATTGGGGAGAGTAACCAGACTCATTCAGAGACTGAATTTGTGATAGAGTGTAAGGAATAGGTAACTTCGCTGACTGTTACTATTTAAGTACCAGGTTATGTAAGGGTAGATGTGACGTATGCAATCAGGTTTACTGCTCTAGGTATGGTTAATTGCATATAATTATCTCGGATCAAATGCATCCTGGATAATAAAATGAAACCCTTGTTTATTGAACATCACAGTATCTATATTCCTCCTTTTCAATCATTTCTCAGAACAAAGAGTCACTAACAAAAGTTTTCTTTGGGGCTCTCTGGTGAAAAAAATTTGAATGCATCATTATCCTCAAAAAATTCATCTGATTCGTTCTCACTACACTTACATTGAAATAATACCTATGAGAAAACTCTACACGATATCATCTAAATGAAAGCGGAGCCAGAAGGCATAATTGACGATTTTTTCCTGAGATTTTTCTATTCTCTATTCCAGATAATTGACCAAGTACATGATGGTACAGGCGGAGACGTTACAATCATGAATGGTGGTGTTGGTTCCGAGTATGTTGAGATCCACATAACTTCCAAAATATGGAGAGGTCTGAAGTACAAAGTCCAAGTTTTCACAGCTGGATCTTCAACACGCATACCAGAAACGTCATCGTCACCAATTGTTACCGACAGTACTTCAGGAAATTCTTCATTCCCTGCTATTCCAACTTCACCCACTGATTAAGTCAAAAAAATGTAATTCAAAATGAGAAATGAATAATTTATATGAATTGAATCAGTGGAACGAAAGTGTAATATATGACACAGAAAGCGTTGTTCGAGTGTTCTTCAGGCAGTATAGACCCGACAAATAGGAACGTGACTACATGACTTGACTAATTCACATGTAGTTGATAGAATATTTCGTCTCAATTTCATATAACTGGCTGTGTAGTAGCTTTTGGTATAACATTAATTATGTGAATTCTTTTGTGGAAAGGGTTGAATTAGTTGGTTTCTTGACGGTTCGATATTTTTGAGGATGCTCAATCCGAATCTGAATACAGCAAACAAAATTCCATAGAGTGTTCCGATATATTCGCGAGAAACCCGCAATTGGGCTACAATTCATTTCGTTCATGAAATCGACATTATTTTCTGATCAGGTTCATGTGTTTAACCTCGATACACTCGAGTTGAGCTTCGGTTATTTATATTCATTTGCTGGGGTTATTGGGTTTTTGCTCCCATTCAATGTTGGTTTGACATGACTGACCATTCTTGATAATAAACTTCCTCTCGAGTTTCTATAAAGACCATCTTCAATGAGATTCTCAACAATTTTATTTCAATCCTATTATGATTCTTCGAATTTTCGTTTTGTTGCGTTTGTTATTAATGATATTTTGGCGAGTTTGTTCTCTTCCTGCTTTTGTATGAAGTTCTTTCGAAGGTTCGGTAAGATAATGAATTGTAGATTCACACATAGAAAAACGGTCCAGGTACACAAGTACACTTGGGTTGAATTTTAAACCCACAAATATATCAATGAACTTTTGTAATATTACAATAGGTGAAATTTTTTTTCTGATATCGACTTCCAGTGGCAGGTTAACTATGCTCCTGGAACAGGTGTAACGATTATTTCGTTCCATTGAGATGTTTTTCAATCAATCAACCATTTAATTATCTGCCATCCATTCGTTCTTCTATCTACTTCCGCTTATCAGCCCTTCACCGGTTCAATAACCATATCGAATTTATCAAGTCTTGCGCGCTCCTCCTTCCCGCTAGACAGCGACACAGAAGATCGAAGAAGGGAGACTAAATAACCAATCAGGAGAAGGGATTGAAATGACAGGATCATTCTCGAAGAACGAATAGGAAAATAAAAGTCCTTCTGATCTGAACTACAGACTTGAAATGTTGAAGTGATAGGTTGTGGGAATTGAAGATATCTGGTAGGTCTGGATCTATCTTTATTTTTCGAGTGTAATAACTTGTCATCGCAGACATTTGGTTTGTTAGAGTTGATTATTACATATTGAATTGAATATTTATTGATATATTTCTGATCGAAATTCATTTTGGTGAGAGATGATTGCATTCGAGTAAATTGAGGTTACAATTCATATCGGATTGTTTCTTATGTAAAAATTGGTCATCGATATCAATTCATTGGATATTTGAGTTCTTTCTATATTTTATTAGCACTTTGTGATAATATTTTCGTGAAATTGACAAATATTTAAGTCATATCAATTCATTTCAGCTTAAGGTTAAGTACTATACCTGGATTTCTCTGCCTTGTCGCTCAAATTTTGCTTTGTATAAATTTTTGCTATCAACATCAGCTTCGTTGCTAATTTTTTCCTCATTCAATAAGTTGAAAACAGTATCTACTCTTTTAAACATTTTTCTAGGTACCTATTGAAAATTCGAAACGCCATCGAACTTTCCTCAGAAGTTTATCCAGGAAACCTGAAATGAAGTTTCCTCTGTGTCTCGTCCAGGAACCTTGAGCCTACAGGACCTAGAGCCTTGAAGTTGAACCTTGACGTCCAGGCTGTACCTTTCCAGGATTCTTTCTCACAAGCCGAAGCTTTTGCCATCACTCACGGCTTAGAGCAGCTTATCAAAGAACCCACACGAATTCCCGATGCCAATAACCATTCAGCTAACATACTTGACTTATTCCCCACTAATAATTCAGCACCATACACCATAGATGTACGAGCTCCACTTGGCAATTCTGACCACACACTCATCTCCACAACGTGCCCATTCTTCATTCCATCAACTGCTCCGGCACCCCCACGTCTTATATGGCATTACAATTCAGGAGATTGGGACGGTCTCCGCATGTTTTTCTCCGAATTTCCTTTCACAGTGTGCTGCGGAAATGTCCGAGATCATCATGCTCGGAATAGACACATACACACTGTTTTATAGGTTTTTATTGATCCAAATTATAAATTATACATGATATCAAAATTGACAAAATGTTTGTTATTCGTCTCCTCGACAACCTTCACCATTACATAAACTCACACTAGATTTAAATGCATATGAACCTACTGGGTGTACAATCCTAACATCTCCCTTTCAACAACAACTTTTTTAAGAATGTAATCTATCTGGAGGTTTTATTATGCGACCTCCTCTTGTGACGTAACCTTAACTAGACTGATGTGAATTATCACTTGTTGAACTACATGAACTGTGTGTTTTTGTTACAGGAGAACATTCTTTTTCTAATACATAATTTTCTTCAGATTGGTGATGGTCTACTGGCATTAATGAATCATCTATAGAAATATGATGATTTCTGACGTCTTCCTTTCCTCCTGCATTTGTAAAATTATCAGGTGTACAATGATTTTCGATCGAACTATTTTAACTATTATGATCGATTCTGATGAATTTTCTGTTTCGATAATATTCAGAACCATTGTGCACCTTTACAACATAATATGTCCTATCTCTAACTTGCTTTGTCACAATTGCTGGTATCCAATGATTAATGTTCGGATTCAATTGAACAAAAACTTTACATCCAATAGTCAGTTGAGATAGACGGTGGACCCCCTTTAGATTGTAGTATTTCTCTTGATTCACTTGATTACTTCTCAGAACGTTATGAAATTGCTCTCTATCCGCCAATTTAGGTACTAAACTTGAACCAGTACATGGTAATAACGTTCTCAATTTACGAGACATCAAAATCTGAGCTGGTGAAAAATTCTCTTCTATTGGCATGTTACGATATATCATCAGCGCTAAATATATATCATTATCATCCTCAATTACTTTCCTAAAAATATTCTCAGCATTTTGTACATTGCGTTCAGCCATGCCATTTGATTGAGAAAATGTTGAAGAACTTTCAATATGATCAAACTCCCATTCATTGCAAAAGTTCTCGAATATTTCAGAGGAGAATTGTGGACCTCCGTCCGAAACAAATGTAAGAGGAATACCGTGTCGTGCAAATATTGATTTCGTAGCACCTATAATTGCCTTACTTGTTGTATCTCTAGTAAGTCTTTCAATCTCCACATATTTAGAGTAATAATCTATAACTAACAGATACTTTTTCCCATTCAATTCAAAAAGATCACATCCTACTTTATTCCATGGAAGATAAGGAATCACATGTGACTGAAGTGGTTCTGAAGATTGTGAATTTGCATACTTTTGACAAGTATAACAATTCATTTTAGTTTGCCTAATGTCGTTAGTCATATTTGGCTAAAAAATAGACTCCTGCGCTAATTTCAAACACTTATTTATACCTAAATGATTGTAATGGACTCTCTGTAACATATCACCTCTCAAACCAGAAGGAATCACTAAACATTGGCCTTTGTAAATCAGATCATCTACTATAACTAATTCATCCCGATATTTGTAATAAGGCTGGATTTCATATTTGAGTTTTTTAGATGATTTTGGCCAGCCATTCAGTATTATTTGTTTCAATTGAATCAAAGCCGAATCAGTAGAGGTTTGATATTTGACTTCTTTAATTTTTTTCTCTGTAACGTTGATCTGAAAAGTTACTAAACATACTTGAGCATTTATTTCATTATCAAAATTCCCATTTGATATATCATTTAAATAAGCTCTAGAAAATGTATCTGCTATAATCAGATATCTTCCTGGCTCATACACTAATTCGAAATCATATTTCATAATCAGAAGCAACATTCTCTGTAAACGAGCTGGACACTTATTCAAGGGTTTCTTTATTATTGATATCAACGGTTGATGATCAGTATCAACTGTTATTGGTTTTCAAAATGAATATTCGTGGAACCTTTCTAAACCAAAACATATTGCCAATAGTTCTTTTTCAATTTGTGCATATCCAACTTGCGTATCATTCAAAGCTTCAGAGGCGTAGGCACAAGGAAGATCATTTTGCAGTGATACTGCACCCATTCCAGATTTCGAACTATCTACTGATATAACTGTCTTTTTATCAACATCATAGAACTGTAATACTGGCTCAGTGACTTATATTTGCTTTATTTCATTGAATTCAACCTCTTGATTTTTACCCCATTCAAATATTATATATTTTTTCAACAACTCTCTGAGGGACTGTGTTCTTCTTGAGAAATTGGGAATAAATTTACTTACGTAAGTTGACATACCAAGAAGTCTTCGCACTTCTTCTTTAGATGATGGTCTAGGCATATTCGTTATGGCACTCACCTTTGATCTATCTGGTGATAATCCAGTTGAAGATACTGTATGTCCCATATACTTGACCATAGATTTGCCAAAATTGCATTTGTCTAAATTGAATGTCACATTATATTCTTTGGCAGTTTGTATAACATATCTCAACCTGTTTTCATGTTCGTCTTTATTTTTTCCCCAAATTATTATGTCATCAATATGAATACCACACCCTGCACATGAACTGAAAATAGTCTTAAACCTATCTTGAAAAACTTCTGGTGCCGACTTATTACCGAAAGGCATCCTCAAAAACTTGTAACGACCGAGATGTGTACTAAAAGTGCATGAATTTTAACTGCATTCATCAAGTGTTATCTGATAAAATCCATTTGCAGCATCTGATGTGCTAAAACAGGTAGCCCCAGACATTTTACTAACTATTTCTTCTGAAGTAGGGATTTGGCAGTATTCTCTTTTAATGACAGTATTCAAATCCTTTGGATCCGAACATATTCTCAATGAACCATTCGGTTTCTTTACTAATACTGAAGGATTCACCCAATCAGAAGCTCCTTCTACTTTGATAATAATGTTTTGTTTCACCAGATTATCTAGAGATTCCTTCAATTTTGGCAATAGAGGCATAGCTACTCTTCGTGTTGGATGAACTATAGATTTAGCATTATCTACCAAACTGATATGATATGGTTTATCAAAACACCCAATGCCAGAGAATATGTCACCAAACTCTTTAACTAAATTGCTATAAGTTATATTCCCAATTTGCACTAAATCAACTTTAGCTATCAAACTGAGTTGCTTACAAGATGGCAATCCCAAAATAGCTTTAGCTCTTGTATTGACTACATGAAAATCAAGATTATATATTTTCTCGTTATGAATACATTGAAGATGACACATTCCAATCAAATTCAATTTTTCCCCTGTATATGATTTCAACGTTTTATTTGACTTTTTCAGTATGGAATCAGAAAACCCAATTTTTTTCAAATGAAATATAGAGAGAACATTGCACATAGCTCCAGAATCTATCATGAATTTTTATTGTTCATTCCCCATCATCAAATATGTATACCAGCAATTCTCTTTATTTTCATCTAACTCTTAAGAACCTATAAACAATATATCATTGTTTTCGCTTTTTTCTCGAACCTGATCATTACTTTTGAAGGTTTCTATATCTACTTCTAACTCATTTGCGCATATATCATTCACTTTTTGATTTTTACAACAACGAGATAAATGATTCTTCATTTGACAGTTTTAACAGAATTTTCTGAATGCAGGACAGTTGTTAAATTCGTGATTTGAACCACACCGAAAGCAAACCTTCTTATTTTCATTCCATCTTTGTTGCGAATTCCCAAATCTATCATTTTTCTTGAATATACTAGCACCGGTACTATTTTTATCTCTTCTTGCAAAATATCTTGACTGACAGATGTTTTTCTATTGATTTGTGTAAAAACAGCTGCCGCAGTTGGCAGCCACTTCGCCAGAGATGTTCGATTATATACCGTGCGCCCAAAGAAAGAAGATGCACGAAGGAATGATAGCAGCCATTTTAATCCAATAGGCGATCGTATACACGAGAACACTTGTAATATTTTTATCCATATTATATCGAAGTGAAATACATATCGATCGGATATGAAAAATGAGATATACTGCCTATCTCTGAACTCATTATGATAAGAAAATATTGAAAATCATTATTTTTGCGAATATTTGTTGTACAACTCAGAAAGGCTCTATATTGTGCACAGAGTTTTCCTTCTCAAATTGATCAGAGAAAGGATGAGAACTATATTTCCTGATTCGAAACTCATTGGCCCCCCGTCAAAATGATGATAAAATATTAAAAATCATAATTTTTTCGATTATTTGTTGTATAACTCAGAATGGCTATCATGTGCACAAAGTTTGCTTGCTTAAATCGACCAAGGAGAAGATAGAGAATATATTTCTTGATTCGGATTCCATTGGCCCCCCGTCGAAATGATGGAAAAATATTAAAAATCATTATTTTTTCGATTATTTGTTGTATAACTCAGAATGGCTACCGTGTGCACAAAGTTTTATTGCTCAAATCGATCGAGAAGTAGATAGAGAATATATTTCTTGATTCGGATTTCATTGGCCCCATGTCGAAATGATGGAAAAATATTAAAAATCATTATTTTTTCGATAATTTGTTGTATAACTCAGAATGGCTATCGTGTGCACAAAGTTTTCTTGCTCAAATCGATCAAGGAGGAGATAGAGAATTTAGTTCTCGATGCGGATTTCATTGGCCCCCCGTCAAAATGATGAAAAAATATTGAAAATCATTATTTTTTCGATTATTTGTTGTATAACTCAGAAAGGCTATCGTGTGCACAAAAATTTTTTCCCCAAATCGGTCGAAGAGCGGATGAAGAATATATTTCTTGATTCGAAACTCATAGGCCCCCCGTCGAAATAATGGAAAAATATTAAAAATCATTATTTTTTCGATTATTTGTTGTATAACTCAGGAAGGCTATCGTGTGCACAAAGTTTTCTCGCTCAAATCGGTCAAGGAGGAGATAGAGAATATATTTCTTGATCCTAATTTCATCGGCTCCTCGTCAAAATGATGAAAAAATATTAAAAATCATTATTTTTCCGATTATTTGTTGTATAACTCAGAAAGGCTATCGTGTGCACAAAGTTTTCTTTTTCAAATCGGTCGAACAGGAGATGGAGAATATATTTTTCGATTCGAAACTCATTGGCCCTCCGTCAATATGATGAAAAAATATTAAAAATAATTATTTTTTCGATTATTCGTTGTGTAACTCAGAAAGGCTATCGTGTGCACAAAAATTTTTTTCTCAAATCGGTCGAAGAGAGGATAAAGAATATATTTCTTGATTCGAAACTCATTGGCCCCCCGTCGAAATGATGGGAAAAAAATCATTATTTTTTCGATTATTTGTTGTATAACTCAGAAAGGCTATCGTGTGCACTAAGTTTCCTTTTCCAAATCGATCAAACGGGAGATGGAGAATATATTTCTTGATTCGAAACTCATTGGCCCCCTGTCAAAATGATGAAAAAATATTGAAAATAATTATTTTTTCGATTATTAGTTGTATAACTCAGGAAGGCTATCGTGTGTACGAAGTTTTCTTGCTCAAATCGGTCAAGAAGGAGATGGAGAAGATATTTCTTGATTCGGATCTCATTAGCCCCTCGTCAAAATGATGAAAAAATATTAAAAATCATTATTTTTTCGATTATTCGTTATATAACTCAGAAAGGCTATCGTGTGCACAAAGTTTTCTTGCTCCAATCGGTCAAAGAGGAGATGGAGGATATATTTATCGATTCGGATTTCATTGGCCCCCCGTCAAAATGATGAAAAAATATTAAAAATCATTATATTTTCGATTATTCGTTGTATAACTCAGGAAAGCTATCGTGTGCACAAAGTTTTCTTGCTCAAATCCGTCAAGGAGGAAATGGAAAATATATTTATTGATCCTGATTCCATTGGTTCCCCGTCAAAATGATGAAAAAAAAAAAATCATTATTTTTTCGATTATTTGTTGTATAACTCAGAAAGGCTATCGTGCGCACAAAATTTTTTTTCCCAAATCGGTCAAAGAGGGGATAAAGAATATATTCCTTGATTCGAAACTCATTGGCCCCCCGTCGAAATGATGGGGAAAAAATCATTATTTTTTCGATTATTTGTTGTATAACTCAGAAAGGCTATCGTGTGCACAAAGTTTTCTTTTCCAAATCGGTCAAGAAGGGGATAGAGAATAACTATTCTGATTCGAAACTCATTGGCCCCCCGTCAAAATGATGAAAAAATATTAAAAATCATTATTTTTTCGATTATTTGTTGTATAACTCAGAATGGCTATCGTGTGCACAAAGTTTTCTTGCTCAAATCGATCCTGGAGGAGATAGAGAATATATTCCTCGATTCGGATTTCATTGGCCCCCCGTCAAAATGATGAAGAAATATTAAAAATCATTATTTTTTCGATTATTTGTTGTATAACTCAGAAAGGCTATCGTGTGCACAAAATTTTTTTCTTCAAATCGGTCGAAGAGCGGATGAAGAATATATTTCTCGATTCGAAACTCATTGGCCCCCCGTCAATATGATGAAAAAATATTAAAAATAATTATTTTTTCGATTATTTGTTGTATAACTCAGAAAGGTTATCCTGTGCACAAAAATTGTTTCCCCAAATCGGTCGAAGAGCGGATGAAGAATATATTTCTTGATTCGAAACTCATTGGCCCCCCGTCGAAATGATGGAAAAATATTAAAAATTATTATTTTTTCGATAATTTGTTGTATAACTCAGGAAGGCTATCGTGTGCACAAAGTTTTCTTGCTCAAATCGGTCAAGGAGGAGATAGAGAATATATTTCTTGATCCTGATTTCATTGGCCCCTCGTCAAAATGATGAAAAAATATTAAAAATTATTATTTTTTCGTTTATTTGTTGTATAACTCAGAAAGGCTATCGTGTGCACTAAGTTTTCTTTTTCAAATCGGTCGAACAGGAGATGGATAATATATTTTTTGATTCGAAACTCATTGGCCCTCCGTCAATATGATGAAAAAATATTAAAAATAATTATTTTTTCGATTATTCGTTGTATAACTCAGAAAGGCTATCGTGTGCACAAAAATTTTTTTCTCAAATCGGTCGAAGAGAGGATAAAGAATATATTTCTTGATTCGGAACTCATTGGCCCCCCGTCGAAATGATGGGAAAAAAATCATTATTTTTTCGATTATTTGTTGTATAACTCAGAAAGGCTATCGTGTGCACAGAGTTTTCTTTCCCAAATCGGTCGAGAAGGTCATAGGAAATAACTATTCTGATTCGAATCTCATTGGCCCCCTGTCAAAATGATGAAAAAATATTAAAAATCATTATTTTTTCGATCATTTGTTGTATAACTTAGAATGGCTATCGTGTGCACAAAGTTTTCATGCTCAAATTGATCATGGAGGAGATAGAGAATATATTTCCCGATTCGGATTTCATTGGCCCCCCGTAAAAATGATGAAAAAATATTAAAAATCATTATTTTTTCGATTATTTGTTGTATGACTCAGAAAGGCTATCCTGTGCACAAAAATTTTTTCTTCAAATCGGTCGAAGAGCGGATGAAGAATATATTTCTTGATTCGAAACTCATTGGCCCCCCGTCGAAATGATGGAAAAATATTAAAAATCATTATTTTTTCGATTATTTGTTGTATAACTCAGGAAGGCTATCGTGTGCACAAAGTTTTCTTGCTCAAATCGGTCAAGGAGGGAATAGAGAATATATTTCTTGATCCTAATTTCATTGGCCCCCCGTCAAAATGATGGAAAAATATAAAAAATCATTATTTTTTCGATTATTTGTTGTATAACTCAGAAAGGCTATCGTGTGCACAAAGTTTTTTTTTTTTCAAATCGGTCGAACAGGAGATGGAGAATATATTTCTTGATTCGAAACTCATTGGCCCCCCGTCAATATGATGAAAAAATATTAAAAATAATTATTTTTTCGATTATTTGTTGTATAACTCAGGAAGGCTATCTTGTGCACAAAATTTTTTTTCTCGAATCGGTCGAAAGAGGGGATAGAGAATATATTTCTTGATTCGAAACTCATTGGCCCCCTGTCGAAATGATGAAAAAAAAATCATTATTTTTTCGATTATTTGTTGTATTACTCAGAAAGGCTATCGTGTGCACAAAGTTTTTTTTTCCAAATCGGTCGAGAAGAGCATAGAGAATAACTATTCTGATTCGAAACTCATTGGCCCCCCGTAAAAATTATGAAAAAATATTAAGAATCATTATTTTTTCGGTTATTTGTTGTATAACTCAGAAAGGCTATCGTGTGCACAAAGTTTCCTCATTCAAATCGGTCTAACAGGTGATGGAAAATATATTTCTTGATTCGAAACTCATTGACCCCCCGTCAAAATGATGAAAAAATATTGAAAATCATTATTTTTTCGATTATTTGTTGTATAACTCAGAAAGGCTATCGTGTGCACAAATGTTTCTTCCTCAAATCGGTCAAGGAGAAGATAGAGAATATATTTATCGATTCGAAACCTATTGGCCCCCCCGTCAAAATGATGAAAAAATATTAAAAATCATTATTTTTTCGAATATTCGTTGTATAACTCAGAAAGGCTATCGTGTGCACAAAGTTTTCTTTTCCAAATCGGTCGAACAAGAGATGGAGAATATATTTCTTGATTCGAAACTCATTGGCTCCCTGTAAAAATGATGAAAAAATATTGAAAATAATTATTTTTTCGATTATTAGTTGTATAACTCAGAAAGGCTATCGTGTGCACGAAGTTTTCTTGCTCAAATCGGTCGAGAAAGAGATGAAGAAGATATTTCTTGATTCGGATCTGATTGGCCCTCCGTCAAAATGATGAAAAAATATTAAAAATCATTATTTTCTCGATTATTCGTTGTATAACTCAGGAAGGCTATCGTGTGCACAAAGTTTTCTGGCTCAAATCGGTCAAAGAGGAGATAGAGAATATATTTCCCGATTCGGATTTCAATGGCCCCCCGTCAAAATGATGAAAAAATATTAAAAATCATTATTTTTTCGATTATTCGTTGTATAACTCAGGAAAGCTATCGTGTGAACAAAGTTTTCTTGCTCAAATCGGTCAAGGAGGGGATAGAGAATATATTCATCGATCCTGATTTCATTGGTTCCCCGTCAAAATGATGAAAAAATATTAAAAATCATTATTTTTTCGATTATTTGTTGTATAACTCAGAAAGGCTATCGTGTGCACAAAGATATCTTCTCCAAATCGGTCGAACAGGAGATGGAGAATTTATTTCTTGATTCAAAACTCATTGGCCCCCCGTCGAAATGATGGGAAAAAAATCATTATTTTTTCGATAATTTGTTGTATAACTCAGAAAGGCTATCGTGTGCACAAAGTTTTCTTCCCCAAATCGGTCAAGAAGGTCATAGAGAATAACTATGCTGATTCGAAACTCATTGGCCCCCCGTCAAAATGATGAAAAAATATTAAAAATCATTATTTTTTCGATTATTTGTTGTATAACTTAGAATGGCTATCGTGTGCACAAAGTTTTCTTGCTCAAATCGATCATGGAGAAGATAGAGAATATATTTCTCGATTCGGATTTCATTGGCCCCCGTCAAAATGATGAAGAAATATTAAAAATCATTATTTTTTCGATTATTTGTTGTATAACTCAGAAAGGCTATCGTGTGCACAAAATTTTTTTCTTCAAATCGGTCGAAGTGCGGATGAAGAATATATTTCTTGATTCGAAACTCATTGGCCCCCCGTCAATATGATGAAAAAATATTAAAAATAATTAAGTTTTCGATTATTTGTTGTATAACTCAGAAAGGCTATCCTGTGCACAAAAATTGTTTCCCAAATCGGTCGAAGAGCGGATGAAGAATATATTTCCTGATTCGAAACTCATTGGCCCCCCGTCGAAATGATGGAAAAATATTAAAAATCATTATTTTTTCGATTATTTGTTGTATAACTCAGGAAGGCTATCGTGTGCACAAAGTTTTCTTGCTCAAATCGGTCAAGGAGGAGATAGAGAATATATTTCTCGATCCTGATCTCATTGGCCCCTCGTCAAAATGATGAAAAAATATTAAAAATCATTATTTATTCGATTATTTGTTGTATAACTCAGAAAGGCTATCGTGTGCACTAAGTTTTCTTTTTCAAATCGGTCGAACGGGAGATGAAGAATATATTTTTTGATCCGAAACTCATTGGCCCTCCGTCAATATGATGAAAGAATATTAAAAATAATTATTTTTTCGATTATTCGTTGTATAACTCAGAAAGGCTATCGTGTGCACAAAAATTTTTTTCTCAAATCGGTCGAAGAGAGGATAAAGAATATATTTCTTGATTCGAAACTCATTGGCCCCCCGTCGAAATGATGGGAAAAAAATCATTATTTTTTCGATTATTTGTTGTATAACTCAGAAAGGCTATCGTGTGCACAAAGTTTTCTTCCCCAAATCGGTCAAGAAGGTCATAGAAAATAACTATTCTGATTTGAAACTCATTGGCCCCCCGTCAAAATGATGAAAAAATATTAAAAATCATTATTTTTTCGATTATTTGTTGTATAACTTAGAATGACTATCGTGTGCACAAAGTTTTCTTGCTCAAATCGATCATGGAGGAGATAGAGAATATATTTCTCGATTTGGATTTCATTGGCCCCCCGTCAAAATGATGAAAAAATATTAAAAATCATTATTGTTTCGATTATTCGTTGTATAACTCAGAAAGGCTATCCTGTGCACAAAAATTTTTTCTTCAAATCGGTCGAAGAGCGGATGAAAAATATATTTCTTGATTCGAAACTCATTATTTTTTCGATTATTTGTTGTATAACTCAGGAAGGCTATCGTGTGCACAAAGTTTTCTTGCTCAAATCGGTCAAGGAGGGGATAGAGAATATATTTCTTGATCCTAATTTCATTGGCCCCCCGTCAAAATGATGGAAAAATATAAAAAATCATTATTTTTTCGATTATTTGTTGTATAACTCAGAAAGGCTATCGTGTGCACAAAGTTTTCTTTTTCAAATCGGTCGAACAGGAGGTGGAGAATATATTTCTTGATTCGAAACTCATTGGCCCCCCGTCAATATGATGAAAAAATATTAAAAATAATTATTTTTTCGATTCGAAACTCATTGGCCCCCTGTCGAGATGATGGAAAAAAAAATCATTATTTTTTCGATTATTTGTTGTATAACTCAGGAAGGCTATCGTGTGCACAAAGTTCTCTTTCCCAAATCGGTCGAGAAGAGCATAGAGAATAACTATTCTGATTCGAAACTCATTGGCCCCCCGTCAAAATTATGAAAAAATATTAAGAATCATTATTTTTTCGATTATTTGTTGTATAACTCAGAAAGGCTATCGTGTGCACAAAGTTTCCTTATTCAAATCGGTCGAACAGGTGATGGAAAATATATTTCTTGATTCGAAACTCATTGACCCCCCGTCAAAACGATTATTTGTTGTATAACTCAGAAAGGCTATCGTGTGCACAAATGTTTCTTTCTCAAATCGGTCGAAGAGAAGATGGAGAATATATTTATCGATTCGAAACCTATTGGCCCCCCGTCAAAATGATGAAAAAATATTAAGAATCATTATTTTTTCGATTATTCGTTGTATAACTCAGAAAGGCTATCGTGTGCACGAAGTTTTCTTCTCCAAATCGGTCGAACAGGAGATGGAGAATATATTTCTTGATTCGAAACTCATTGGCCAACTGTCAAAATGATGAAAAAATATTGAAAATAATTATTTTTTCGATTATTAGTTGTATAACTCAGAAAGGCTATCGTGTGCACGAAGTTTTCTTGCTCAAATCGGTCAAGAAGGAGATGAAGAAAATATTTCTTGATTCGGATCTCATTGGCCCCCCGTCAAAATGATGAAAAAATATTAAAAATCATTATTTTTTCGATTATTCGTTGTATAACTCAGGAAGGCTAGATAGATAGATAGATAGATAGATAGATAGATTTATTTGACTATGTAACTCATAAAAAAATGGTTTATAGCACGTCAGTTTAAAAGCACACATGTATTGAAATATTATATAAAGACAAACGAACAGAACGCTGAAATACACAATGAAAAGAATACAAAGATAAAACAAACATAACATTACAAGATAGCATCCTCGATCGTATCACAAGTACATAAAATTCATAAAATTGAAGTTTGATTAAATTCATCAACCGAATAAAAACAATATCTGAGAAGGTGTTTCTTCACAGTATTTCTGAAGCATATTTCATTCATAGATTTGACCTGATTTGGTAATTTATTGTAAAGCTTAAAGTTCAGCGAATTTTTCTCAGTTTTGACTAATCTATAGCGAGGCACAAGTAAATCATTTGCATCAGCAGACCGTGTGTTGTGATGATGAAGGCTAGAAACTTTTGGAATGCTCAGCCTTCTGGAATGAATTTCTCTCAAATTTTGAAAGATGTAAATACATGGAAGAGGTAAGATTCCTAACTGCTTGAATAAAGGTTGGCAGTGCTCTCTATAACCAACTCCTGCTATTAATCTTATTGCTCGTTTTTGTAACCTAAAAATTTTCATAGCTTCAACTGAGTTACCCCACAGAACAGTGCCATAGCTGATCAAAGAGTGAAAAAGGCCAAAATATACATGTTTCAACATCGTCTGATGCAAGCATTGTCTGAGTTGTCTCAGCAGAAATAAAACACTGGCTAGCCTGGTACTAAGGGAATCCACCTGATGTGACCAATTCAGAGAGTCATCTAAAATAATTCCAAGCAATTTACAATGGTTCCCTGTCGTGACTTGACTATTGCTGGAAATCATGAGATTCTGATTTTTTTCTCTATTCAGCTGTAAATTATTCGCAGAAAACCAAGCCTCAGCTTCGGTCATTAAAGCTATCGTGTGCACAAAGTTTTCTGGCTCAAATCGGTCAAAGAGGAGATAGAGAATATATTTCCCGATTCGGATTTTATTGGCCCCCCGTCAAAATGATGAAAAAATATTAAAAATCATTATTTTTTCGATTATTCGTTGTATAACTCAGGAAAGCTATCGTGTGCACAAAGTTTTCTTGCTCAAATCGGTCAAGGAGGAGATAGAGAATATATTCATTGATCCTGATTTCATTGGTTCCCCGTCAAAATGATGAAAAAATATTAAAATTCATTATTTTTTCGATTATTTGTTGTATAACTCAGAAAGGCTATCGTGTGCACAAAGTTTTTTTCTCCAAATCGGTCGAACAGGAGATGGAGAACATATTTCTTGATTCGAAACTCATTGGCCCCCCGTCAATATGATGAAAAAATATTAAAAATAATTATTTTTTCGATTATTTGTTGTATAACTCAGAAAGGCTATCGTGTGCAAAAAAATTTTTTTCTCGAATCGGTATGAGAGGGGATGAAGGATATATTCCTTGATTCGAAACTCATTGGCCCCTTGTCGAAATGATGGAAAAAAAATCATTATTTTTTCGATTATTTGTTGTATAACTCAGAAAGGCTATCGTGTGCACAAAATTTTTTTCTTTCCAAATCGGTCAAGAAGGGCATAGAGAATAACTATTCTGATTCGAAACTCATTGCACCCCGTCAAAATTATGAAAAAATATTGAAAATCATTATTTTTTTGGTTATTTGTTGTATAACTCAGAAAGGCTATCGTGTGCACAGAGTTTCCTTTTCCAAATCGGTCGAACAGGTGATGAGAAATATATTTTTTGATTCGAAACTCATTGACCCCCCGTCAAAATGATAAAAAATATTTAAAATCATTATTTTTTCGATTATTTGTTGTATAACTCAGAAAGGCTATCGTGTGCACAAATTTTTCTTTTTCAAATCGGTCAAGGAGAGGATAGAAAATATATTTATCGATTCGAAACCTATTGCCCTCCGTCAAAATGATGAAAAAATATTAAAAATCATTATTTTTCCGATTATTCGTTGTATAACTCAGAAAGGCTATCGTGTGCACAAAGTTTCCTTTCCCAAATCGGTCGAACAGGAGATGGAGAATACATTTCTTGTTTCGAAACTCATTGGCTCCCTGTCAAAATGATGAAAAAATATTGAAAATAATTATTTTTTCGATAATTAGTTGTATAACTCAGAAAGGCTATCGTGTGCACTAAGTTTCCTCTTCCAAATCGATCGAACAGGAGATGGAGAATATATTTCTTGATTCGAAACTCATTGGCCCCCTGTCAAAATGATGAAAAAATATTGAAAATAATTATTTTTTCGATTATTAGTTGTATAACTCAGAAAGGCTATCGTGTGCACGAAGTTTTCTTGCTCAAATCGGTCAAGAAGGAGATGAGGAAAATATTTCTTGATTCAGATCTCATTAGCCCCTCGTCAAAATGATGAAAAAATATTAAAAATCATTATTTTTTCGATTATTCGTTATATAACTCAGAAAGGCTATCGTGTGCACAAAGTTTTCTTGCTCAAATCGGTCAAAGAGGAGATAGAGAATATATTTCTCGATTCGGATTTCATTGGCTCCCCGTCAAAATGATGAAAAAATATTAAAAATCATTATTTTTTCGATTATTCGTTGTATAACTCAGGAAAGCTATCGTGTGCACAAAGTTTTCTTGCTCAAATCGGTCAAGGAGGATATAGAGAATATATTTATTGATCCTGATTTCATTGGTTCCCCGTCAAAATGATGAAAAAATATTAAAAATCATTATTTTTTCGATTATTTGTTGTATAACTCAGAAAGGCTATCGTGTGCACAAAGTTTTCTTTTTCAAATCGGTCGAACAGGAGATGGAGAATATATTATTTGATTCGAAACTCATTGGCCCTCCGTCAATATGATGAAAAAATATTAAAAATAATTATTTTTTCGATTATTCGTTGTATAACTTAGAATGGCTATCGTGTGCACAAAGTTTTCTTGCTCAAATCGATCATGGAGGAGATAGAGAATATATTTCTCGATTCGGATTTCATTGGCCCCCCGTCAAAATGATGAAGAAATATTAAAAATCATTATTTTTTCGATTATTTGTTGTATAACTCAGAAAGGCTATCGTGTGCACAAAAATTCTTTCTTCAAATCGGTCGAAGAGCGGATGAAGAATATATTCCTCGATTCGAAACTCATTGGCCCCCCGTCAAAATGATGGAAAAATATAAAAAATCATTATTTTTTCGATTATTTGTTGTATAACTTAGAAAGGCTATCGTGTGCACAAAGTTTCGTTTTTCAAATCGGTCGAACAGGAGATGGAGCATATATTTCTTGATTCGAAACTCATTGACCCCCCGTCAATATGATGAAAAAATATTAAAAATAATTATTTTTTCGATTATTTGTTGTATAACTCAGAAAGGCTATCGTGTGCACAAAATTTTTTTTCTCGAATCGGTCGAAGAGGGGATAGAGAATATATTTCTTGATCCTAATTTCATTGGCCCCCCGTCAAAATGATGAAAAAATATTAAAAATCATTATTTTTTCGATTATTTGTTGTATAACTCAGAAAGGCTATCGTGTGCACAAAGTTTTCTTTTTCAAATCGGTCAAACAGGAGATGGAGAATATATTTCTTGATTTGAAACTCATTGGCCCCCCGTCAATATGATGAAAAAATATTAAAAATCATTATTTTTTCGATTATTTGTTGTATAACTCAGAAAGGCTATCGTGTGCACAAAAATTTTTTTCTCGAATCGATAGAAGAGGGGATAAAGGATATATTCCTTGATTCGAAACTCATTGGCCCCCTGTCGAAATGATGGAAAAAAAAATCATTATTTTTTCGATTATTTGTTGTATAACTCAGAAAGGCTATCGTGTGCACAAAATTTTTTTTCCAAATCGGTCGAAGAGCAAATGGAGAATATATTTCTTGATTCGACACTCATTGGCTCCCCGTCGAAATGATGGAAAAATATTAAAAATCATTATTTTTTCGATTATTTGTTGTATAACTCAGGAAGGCTATCGTGTGCACAAAGTTTTCTTGCTCAAATCGATCAGGGAGAAGATAGAGAATAAATTTCTTGATCCTGATTTCATTGGCCCCTCGTCAAAATGATGAAAAAATATTAAAAATCATTATTTTTTCGATAATTTTTTGTATAGCTCAGAAAGGCTATCGTGTGCACAAAGTTTCCTTTTTCAAATCGGTCGAAGAGGAGATGAAGAATATATTTTTTGATTCGAAACTCATTGGCCCTCCGTCAATATGATGAAAAAATATTGAAAATAATTATTTTTTCGATTATTAGTTGTATAACTCAGAAAGGCTATCGTGTGCACGAAGTTTTCTTGCTCAAATCGGTCGAGGAGGAGATGAAGAAAATATTTCTCGATTCGGATCTCATTGGCCCACCGTCAAAATGATGAAAAAATATTAAAAATCATTATTTTTTCGATTATTCGTTGTATAACTCAGAAAGGCTATCGTGTGCACAAAGTTTTCTTGCTCAAATCGGTCGAAGAGGAGATAGAGAATATATTTCCCGATTCGGATTTCATTGGCCCCCCGTCAAAATGATGAAAAAATATTAAAAATCATTATTTTTTCGATTATTCGTTGTATAACTCAGGAAAGCTATCGTGTGCACAAAGTTTTCTTGCTCAAATCGGTCAAGGAGGGGATAGAAAATATATTTATTGATCCTGATTTCATTGGTTCCCCGTCAAAATGATGAAAAAATATTAAAAATCATTATTTTTTCGATTATTTGTTGTATAACTCAGGAAGGCTATCGTGTGCACAAAGTTTTCTTCTCCAAATCGGTCGAACAGGAGATGGAGAATATATTCCTCGATTCGAAACTCATTAGCCCCCCGTCATTATGATGAAAAAATATTGAAAATAAATATATTTTCGATTATTTGTTGTATAACTCAGAAAGGCTATCGTGTGCACAAAAATTTTTTTCTCGAATCGATAGAAGAGGGGATGAAGGATATATTCCTTGATTCGAAACTCATTGGCCCCCTGTCGAAATGATGGAAAAAAAAAATCATAATTTTTTCGATTATTTGTTGTATAACTCAGAAAGGCTATCGTGTGCACAAAATTTTTGTTCCAAATCGGTCAAGAAGGGCATAGAAAATAATTATTCTGATTCGAAACTCATTGCACCCCGTCAAAATTATGTAAAAATATTAAAAATCATTATTTTTTTGGTTATTTGTTGTATAACTCAGAAAGGCTATCGTGTGCACAAAGTTTCCTTTTCCAAATCGGTCTAACAGGTGATGGGAAATATATTTCTTGATTCGAAACTCATTGACCTCCCGTCAAAATGATAAAAAATATTAAAAATCATTATTTTTTCGATTATTTGTTGTATAACTCAGAAAGGCTATCGTGTGCACAATTTTTTCTTTCTCAAATCGGTCAAGGAGAGAATTGAGAATATATTTATCGATTCGAAACCCATTGCCCTCCGTCAAAATGATGAAAAAATATTAAAAATCATTATTTTTTCGATTATTCGTTGGATAACTCAGAAAGGCTATCGTGTGCACAAAGTTTCCTTTTCCAAATCGGTCAAACAGGTGATGAGAAATATATTTCTTGATTCGAAACTCATTGACCCCCCGTCAAAATGATAAAAAATATTAAAAATCATCATTTTTTCGATTATTTGTTGTATAACTCAGAAAGGCTATCGTGTGCACAAATTTTTCTTTCTTGAATTGGTCAAGGAGAGGATAGAGAATATATTTATCGATTCGAAACCTATTGCCCTTCGTCAAAATGATGAAAAAATATTAAAAATCATTATTTTTTCGATTATTAGTTGTATAACTCAGAAAGGCTATCGTGTGCACGAAGTTTTCTTGCTCGAAACGGTCGAGAAGGAGATAAAGAAAATATTTCTTGATTCGGATCTCACTGGCCCCCCGTCAAAATGATGAAAAAATATTAAAAATCATTATTTTTTCGATTATTCGTTGTATAACTCAGAAAGGCTATCGTGTGCACGAAGTTTTCTTGCTCAAATCGGTCAAGGAGGAGATAGAGAATATATTTTTTGATTCGGATTTCATTGGCCCTCCGTCAAAATGATGAAAATATATTAAAAATCATTATTTTTTCGATTATTCGTTGTATAACTCAGAAAGGCTATCGTGTGCACAAAGTTTTTTTGCTCGAATCGGTCAAGGATGAGATGAAGAATATATTTCTCGATTCGGATTTCATTGGTCCTCCGCCGAAATGATGGAAAAATATTAAAAATCATTATTTTTTTGATTATTTGTTGTATAACTCAGAAAGGCTATCGTGTGCACAAAAATTTTTTCCTCAAATCGATCGAAGAGGGGATCAAGAATATATTTCTCGATTCGGAACTCATTGGCCCCCCGTCAAAATGATGAAAAAATATTAAAAATCATTATTTTTTCCATTATTTGTTGTATAACTCAGAAAGGCTATCGTGTGCACGAAGTTTCCTTGCTCAAATTGGTCAAGGAGGAGAAAAAAAAAGATATTTCTTGATTCGGATCTCATTGGTCCTCCGTCAAAATGATGAAAAAATATTAAAAATCATTATTTTTTCGATTATTTGTTGTATAACTCAGAATGACTATCGTGTGCACAGAGTTTGCTTGCTCAAATCGATCAAGGAGGACATGAAGAATATATTTCTTGATTCGGATTCCATTGGCCCCCCGTCGAAATGATGGAAAAATATTAAAAATCATTATTTTTTCGATTATTTGTTGTATAACTCAGAATGGCTATCGTGTGCACAAAGTTTTCTTGCTCAAATCGATCAAGGAGGAGATAGAGAATATATTTCTCGATTCGGATTTCATTGGCCCCCCGTCGAAATGATGGAAAAATATTAAAAATCATTATTTTTTCGATTATTTGTTGTATAACTCAGAATGGCTATTGTGTGCATAAAGTTTTCTTGCTCGAATCGATCAAGGAAGATATATAGAATATATTTCTTGATTCGAGTTTCATTGGCTCTCCGTCAAAATGATGAAAAAATATTTAAAATCATTATTTTTTCGATTATTTGTTGTATAACTCAGAAAGGCTATCGTGTGCACAAATTTTTTTTTCCCGAATCGGTCGAAGAGCGGATGAAGAATATATTTCTTGACTCTGAACTCATTTGCCCCCCGTCGAAATGATGGAAAAATATTAAAAATCATTATTTTTTCGATTATTTCCCAGACAGCACTGGATATTCATAAAATATTCTCTAAATATGCTAAAAAGGAGGAGTATATTCCGAATATTCATCAATTATTCCTAGAATATATACATGCCTCCGGAACATCTAAAGGGAATATTCCGAAGTGAATAGTCGGACATGTTCAGGGAATATTCAGGTATGAATCTTCCAGGAATATTCCCAACTGAATATTCTCTGTTGTATATTCATGAAATATACCCAACTGAATATTCCGTGCGGTACATTCATGAAATATGCCCAACTGAATATTCTGTGCGGTATATTCATGAAATATTCTCAACTGAATATTCTGTGGTGTATATTCATGAAATATTCCATGAATATTCCCATGTTTCTCAACACATAAATACCATTTATTATTCCAGAGATGTGAGTATCGAACATCAATTAGATGTAAGGGGATTTTGAAACAAAAAGTGTTTATGATCCGATTTCGAACAATGCTCTCACAAGAACTTGATATGTATAACATTATTCAATTCGATTACTGGCCTAGTGGTCAAGGCGTTGCTCTGATAGTCTTGAGGTCACGAGTTCGATCCCTACTTGGGTCACTTTTTTTATTTTAGAATATGTTTATTGGAATATTCCAGGAACATTCAACATAGAATATTCTTTTGAGTATATTCTATGATTATCTGAGGAATTCCCATTCGCATATTCGGAGAATATTCCACAGATATTCCGGAACATTCCAGATCATTTCTAGAATATTCCAATATTCCAAAAGGAATATGATAGGGAGATTCATGGAATATCTGGTGCTGTCTGGGTTGTTGTATAACTCAGAATGGCTATCGTGTGCACAAAGTTTTCTTGCTCAGAGCGATCAAGGAGGAGATAGAGAATATATTTCTCGATTCGGATTTCATTGGCCCCCCGTCAAAATGATGAAAAAATATTAAAAATCATTATTTTTTTCGATTATTTGTTGTATACAATTTTTTCTCCAAATCGGTCGAAGAGCGGATAAAGAATATATTCCTTGATTCGAAACTCATTGGCCCCCCGTCGAAATGATGGAAAAATTTTAAAAATCATTATTTTTTCGATTATTTGTTGTATTACTCAGAAAGGCTATCGTGTGCACGGAGTTTTCTTGCTCAAATCGGTCAATGAGGAGAAAAAATATTGAAAATCATTATTTTTTCGATTATTCGTTATATAACTCAGGAAGACTATCGTGTGCACAGAGTTCTCTTTCACAAATCGGTCGAAGAGGAGATCGAGAATATATTCCTTGATTCGAAACTCATCGGCTCCCCGTCAAAATGATGAAAAAATATTAAAAATCATTATTTTTTCGATTATTCGTTATATAACTCAGAAAGGCTATCGTGTGCACGAAGTTTTCTTGCTCAAATCGGTCAATGAGGGGATAGAGAATATATATCTTGATTCGAAACTCATTGGTCCCCCGTCAAAATGATGGAAAAATATTAAAAATCATTATTTCTTCGATTATTCGTTGTATAACTCAGAAGATCCATCGGATAGTCTATCGTGCACGATTCTTCTTCCCTAATACCAATTAAAGATAAAAATCGATATATTGAAAACTATTATTTTTTGGATTTTTCCTCCTATTCAACATAGCGAGCGTTTGTACAATGTTTCCTGCACATTTCCTAATGTATCTTTATATTCTTCAATTGCCGAGTCTTGCGACACGATCTATCACGTGATCTAGTCAAATACTGCGTCTACTTCGGCATCTTTAAGTTACATTATATATTTTTCATTCGTCAGTCTTCAGTCTTGGCACATCCGTCCTCTTAACATGTTGTTAGTTATTCAGTCTTATTCCTTATTCCAGAGATTTGTTGTGTTTTTTACCAGTATTCTTGTAGTATATTTTATCCAATAATTATTTCTTCCCCCAATTACATAATCCGCTAACTTGTCTCCTGTTATCGAGACTATAGGTGTACGCCTGTAAGGTGTTAGATTTCGGATTGCATAGCGGAGCTGTTCGATAACTTCTCCCTTATACCTATGTTCAGATCGTCATCTGTATATTAATCATATAGTTCCTTTATACGAAAGGTACTCCAACTCTATTAATTTATGTGCCTTCGATGATGTGCCTCATGAGTTCCTATCGATGGAGAACAATCAATGTGGATAATATTGGAGGATACAGGTAATCAGGTGAATATAGAATTGATAACATAATAATATCGATTTTATCAGTGGATGCTATTTCTCAAACCTCTCTTGTTTGTTTTTTGTTTCTCGGCGATCATGAATTTGTCATAATTCATAAATTCAAGATTGCGACTCCAAGTGGCAGAGTTCTGTGATTATGGTCAGATTGTATTCAAAATTGATATGTGAAAATTTTTTTTTTAAATTGAATAGCTTCTAGATGGTGAACGAGTTTTGTGATTATGGTAGGGATAGCCCAACTATGATAGACAGAAAGGATGGCTCAATCAAACGTGCGTTGCCAAATTCAGCGGGAAGCGGAGAGATGCTGTGACGTCACCGCCGGTGCTGAATCGTTTGTTTACGTTCATTTGGCTTCATGATCGTGTGTATGAAGGGCCTACTCTATCTCTGTTGTAATTCGTTGAATAATTTGTTCACCCAAAGGTGAATGCAATGGTCACTTTTCTTCGAATACATTCTTTGACTCAGACCACGTCGACTAATTTAGATATTTTGCTATCAGAGTTGCAGATTGCCAGATTGCCAAATAATTCTGCTACATTGAATATGTTCTTCCAATTTTGACATGTAATCTGACACTTTTCAAAACTGACAGGAGTCTGAAAATACAATAATCATATATCAATTATTTCCACTCGTATACGCGTCGTGTTAAATATAATCACTGTTGAGTACAATTCACATCCTTTGACACACCGCGTAGGTATACGACTTAGAAAATTTATAATTTTCTACTTTTTGTATTTCATAATTCAGAACATGTAGAACTCCTTATGAAGAATAACTTCTTTTCCTGAAATGAATAATAAAAAAGTAGTTTTCTATATGGTTCAACTTAGTGAGACATCCTTTCAAATATTATTTCAAAATAATTTCTTCACAAGCTTCATAGCAGTTGGAGTATTTTTTTCCACTTCAAGCTCTGAATTTGATATATTTCTTACTGAAATTAAATTATTCAGTATCCTTTTTCAATGTGAAGTCAATAATTGCAAATGTGCAAGAGTTACAAGACCAAAATTTTTATTCTATTTAGGATTTATTTTGCATGAAGAATATTGTCATGAAATCGCGGGAAATGCAATATAATCCAAAAGCGTGCATTCTGCATAGCACCGGTGATGACGTCACTGCTTATACAGGGTGTTTTAAAAGGTCTTCACAAAAACTTACCACATATTCCTCATACCAAAACAATAAGATTAGAGCAGATGGCACTAGCACTAGTCGAGTTTACGCCACATACTACTTATTTCATATGTATCATTCTGTGTATAAATAGTATTTGATGCAATCATTCGTTATATAAAATCATCGCAAATATATATATATTTTTAATGACTAAATTCGGCGATTTCGAATAATGCCAGATTCTGGATCTGCATAAAAAGTAGGACCACATATTTTCACGCTGCGATAAAAACCTTATAAGATTCAATATGACCAATGACAATAGTATTCACATCCACAAAAGACAATAGTTCGACCTAGTCCCTAATACTCACTTATTGGGTCGTGTTTCTCAGAAGTGGCTCACCCCTATAACTCTTTTGTTTATACAGATAAACATATGAAATTTCGTGTACCCACAATGTTATTCTCTATCGAAATAAGTAAAAATATACCGGGTGTACCATTTAAAATAAGAAAATATGGGTCATTTCCGGTCAAACCGGAAGTGACATGAAACAATTGAATACGTCAAATAATGCATATTCATGTACTATACTTACACACCGAATTCCTTTTGTTTATTTATAGAAACAAAAAAGTAATAGGGGTGAGCCATTTTTGAGAAACACCTGGTATACTTGCAAGATTATTCAGTACCAATGAATAATATTCTTGCCCTTTTTTTTTAATTGACTCGGCCGTTACTTGATGGAAATCCATAACAAATGTATAACCTTCACAAACGATAAGATTTCCATGGAAAAGAAAACAAATTCAACATACGCCAACCATATATTAATAGAAAACCATAGTTTTGATGATAATTTCGAAATTCTGCACGTAGAAAATAAAGGATTGAAACTCAATCATTTTGAATCATGAGAAATCAACTAACAAACAAATTTTCACATTTTACTTAATGGTCAATTAGACCTCAATATTTCACCACTGTTGAATTTTCTCAGTAAGTAATAATATGTAATTGATATCAACTCTTTCAAGTTAATCCGGTATACCGTATTATAATGTAGATATTGTGCCTTATTACCGAAAATGGCGGTTTATCGTAATTGTCCACAGGTAACTAATCCTTCAGGTTGGGAAAGTAAAATATATAAAAGTTAAGCAAGCCAACGTTAGTTTAGTTCATATACTGAACTGTTCATTGTACCAGTATATATCACCTGACGAAGCTACTGTGTTAGCGAAACATGTCGTGTGTTTGATAATTTTGTGGAAATCTTATCGTTTGTGAAGTTTTTACATTTATTCTTGCACTTGTCTATCAGTAATAGAGAATGGATAAACGTGAGTCGAATCTTATATGGTCACATATGGTGTTCTTGGATGATGACGTCACGCTTTTTCCCGCGGTTTTCATTTTATGAAATATCGTGAATCATTTTAAGAATTGCAGAGCTCTGGGGGAAACAATAATGCGACAGTGAACTAGTTAGGATCAGTACTTCGAAATAATGAAATAAAATTTTTGACTGAGACACGCTCATTCACCTCAGTACAAAGTTGCTCAGTGTAGACACAAGACGGCTTTGAAGTTACAATTTTCAACTTGTTTCTGCTTCATAACTCTGAGACAGCTCATGAGATTTCACTCAAATTTGGTATGTTGGAATAGCTTCATTGGGCAATAACACTCATGTCATGATTATGATGAATTCAATTCCATGGGCGTAGAACCTGATTTTTTAAGAAAATTGAAATCTAAAACATTTACGCTAATGGAAAGAGAGGGGGTTGAATATGAAATCTAGATTGCGTAACTTTTTTTACTACAAAAAATGCAGCTTCATTGAATTCGATTTTACTCAAGATTTCGTAAAAATTTTAATTTCAGTAATTCAAAGCATCAGTCAACACTGAAACGATCAACAGATATTTCATGGAAATTGTTCAAAATGTTCATCGTTTTCACGTATATACTAAGATTCATACGATAAAAAAAATGGATACAAGCAGACTCACCTCAGTACAAAGTTGCTCAGTCTGGGCGCTAGACGGCTCTGACTTACTCAGTACAAAAAAAAACACCAACCAAAAATAGCTGATAAAAAATTCGATTTTTTTTATAACGGATAAATTCTCGTATACGTAAAAATAAAATTTGAAAATTTGAAATTTTTTTATGAAATATCTGTTGATCGTTCAGTCTCGGTTCAAGTGATGACTGATGCTTCGAATTACTAAAATTCGAATTTTGTCTTATTCAAACCCTTTTATCACCATTGGCGTAAAAGTTTCGAATGTTTATTTACTGAAAAAATCGAGTTCTACGCCCATATTCTCTTATCGAGTTTTCTTTCAGGCAGATCGCTTCACGTGGTGGTGGACGGTGTATCGTCTGATACCATTGCCATCAATTCCGGCAATCCACAAGGATGAATTTTGGCACCAACATTATTCCTGCTTCATATCAATGATCTGTTAGGAGTAACAACTTGCCCCATCCACAGCTTTGCAGATGATAGTACCCTCCATACTGCGTTCTCTTCCAGATTCCCCATTTCTTCCCAGGAAACTAAGAACTCACGGCGCAGGCAGGTCAATGTTGTCAATGAAGATCTTGCTGAAATCACATCCTGGGGAACAAACAACCTAGTTGAATTCAACGCCACCAAAACTCAAGCCTGCATTTTCTCTAGAAAGGCGGAACCCAGTATGCCCGATATTGTAATGTCTGGCTCCACCATCCCCACCAAGCCCACCATATCTATGCTCGGTATTTCTATCAGCAACACTCTTTCATGGGATAATCATGTCAAATCCATCGCAAAAGCTGATTTACAAAAACTCGGATTCTTGTTCCGTGCGAAGAGATACTCTACACCTCAACAGCTTCTCATGATCTACAAAGCGCAGATACGGCCTGTTCTAGAATACTGTTCCCACATATGGGGTTCAGCACCAAAACATACGCTGATTCTCTTAGATTCCATCCAGAGAAGAGCCATTCGCCTGTTGGGTGACGCCACACCCACTCACTCTTTGACATCATTGGAACACCGTAGAAAGGTCGGCGACCTTTCACTTTTCTATCGATACTTCCACGGCAAATGTTCTTCGGAAATCTCTGCTATCATCCCTTCACTATAGCAATACCAATCAGACGAACTAGACAAGCCCAGTCAGCACATCCTTTCGTTGTCAACCTCGAAAGATGTCGAACAGCACTTTATCAAGACTCCTTCATCCATAGATCGGCTAGGCTCTGGAATTCATTGCCTGTGGAATTATTCCCAACAACATATAATCTCCAAAAGTTCAAAAAAAATTTCAATACCTACCTCCTGTCCCTATCCTCCTTAGGAACGAACGATGTTCTTTGAACATTATAGGGATTCCCTTTCGTGCGCTTCAAGCGATAAAAAAAAGGTGAGCATTTAATTTCTATAATCAACTTGTGAATTTTTTTTCCAAGTTATTTCTTTTTCATTCTCTCAGAAAAATAAATGCAACCTGAGGAAGGTTTCCTTCTCTCTATAGCCTGTTCAGTCAACATTTGTCTGGTTTCTGTATGGGTTTTGCCTTCTTGTGACGAAAGCACAATCTATAGTTCAAGTTTTCTGGAAGGGAGATTTTCCTCTATATCTTACTGTCAGTATCTTCTTGGTCAACCCAACAAACCACCTGTCACTGCATGTCTATTTCCTTATCTCAAGGTATACCAGATATTCATTCCAGACCTGTCAACTTCACACCTGAAGTACTTACCTATTATCTGGCATTTAACTTTCGAACCCGGACTTGCCACCCTGTATCTTTATACATACCTGTTCCTTTTACTCTCACAGAAAAGTAGGTTTCCTGTCAACTTCAAACTTGAAAAATTACCTATTATCTGGCATTTTACTTTTGAATCAGGACTTGCCACCCTGTATATAAATATACAAATTTTTACTTCCACTAGAAAGTAGTTTCTTGGCATTTCAGTTGAAGGAGTCGCCACCTTCCTTTGTTATTCATAATCAGTAATTTCTTTGATTGCCTTTCAGTGCCGACCGTTTGTCTAAGTTGAATTTGTTATTTTCATTGGAAAAGTCAAATTTTTACTGATTTTCTTCATATAATATATCAATATACCAGGATATCTCAAAATTTTGATTCATTCAAATAATTCATCTTCTGGTTGAATAACGGATTATTGATATAATCATTATTTCCTTTTCCAATTTAATAATTTGAAATCAATTTCTCAACACAATTTTTTTCATTGTAGTCAAATTGTATTCATTACTTTTCTGAATTCAATTAGTTTCAAATTTTCGAATCTAGCTTTTCAGTTTTCAATTATAACTCTTTTACCCTTCTCCAACATTTTAAAAATCAGAACACAAAGCTAACCGAGCGGTTCAAAGGATATCCTTCGTCCCTTTAATCACATTGTCGACAAAACTCTGATTCCTCGTATATTTCCGCATGCACTCTACGACAATACCTGACTCGAGGACCCTGTTTGACCAGAGAGGATTGTAACGGACTGGTAAATGAGATTCCCAACTTCGAAATCAGAACTGAAGGAGACTATAACTACTTCCATCCTAAGAAGTATCTACCACAGTACAAGATAGCTCTGGAAGCAGAATTGAGAGCTGGAAGCTGCACTGACTGAAGGTTAAACTCCGAATTTACCCTAAGGAAACCCTCTTGGATACTTAATCGGAACACCCAGGTATAATCCATTCAAGTGCCAAGACCTTCGATTGGAATCAGATGTATCAATTGCTCTTGTGAAGTGGCATGTTCTGAATTTTATTTTGCTTCATTTCTCTTTTTTTATTCGAACATTTTCAAACATTTCCACATGATTTTCAATATTATTCTAGGGCCTTCAGCCACTTCAAACAAAATACTGTTATTTTTATATTCAGCCTTTTCACATCATTCTCAACCTTATTCTAGGGCCTTCAGCCACTTCATTCAACACCTTATTGTAATTTCAAATTCATCTGGCCCTCAGCCTTCCTGTTTTTTATTTTTATTGAATAAATTGTTGAACCGATTTTCTTGTATAATTGTTTTGTCTTCTCATCCAAGCAAGGTTTTTTAGGAAGTGTCTATTATCTAATTGGCTATTGTCTGTTGCAAGCCTGGCGCCCAAAATTATCGAACAGTCAAATTGATTACATAAAATCACCATCTGGATTAATCACTTTTGACACCTCAATATTAAAATTGTGAATTTTGAACTCACACCCTACCGCATCAATCTGAGCAGCCCGAAGGCATAAGTATAAACTTTCATAGTTTTTGTTTCAAAATTTTTCAAATTCTGAACTCAGAGTGTGGAGTGTTACACGATTGTCGCTCACAACGTGGGGCTCAATTTGACTGTTTTTCTCTTATCTCATCCTTGCTTGACGGAAGACCAAATAAATCATAGTTTGGAATTTATCGATAACAATTTTGACATATCTGCGTATCTGATTCTGAAGAACTTGATATTTTAACTTATCTTAATTATCAATTTTTCATCATCTATTTGACTTTGATAATTGTCTCTTTTGATCTCTTTTCTCACTGCACTATGAAATATAATTCTGAAGCATCCCAAAAGTACGAGCTTTTCGATTATTCATATCTTTGATTACTTGTGTTTTGAATTGAATCTTCCAAGTCCAACATGGAACCAAATCATTTGAAAATAAATGAATTGACTTATGAGCTCAAGCTTCGTAGTGTAGAACCTACTGAAAACATTGATTCAAAACGTAAAATTTTGAGAGGACTTCTAAGTCAACAAAAGGCTGATCGTAGTTTTCATGGTACCTTCGAGAATCCCTATACACATACCGAAGATGTGACTGGAATGAAAGAAAGTATTGAAGATTTAAAATTAGCTAATGCTTCATTCAGTGGTTCTAAGTTAGATCCTGCCTTCAGAAGAATTTCTAATCGATTAGGTCATTTGTCAACTCGTTTCAATTATCTTGAAGCTGATGATGAGGATGAAGAAACAGCCAGGAAAGAAATTCAATATCTTGTGTTGGAATTGGGAGCTAATTTTGATTTGAAAGTATCTCCTCCTCCCAGTTCTTCTACCCCTACACTCCCTAATAATAACTGCGATATATTTTCTTCAAATAAATCAGTTGCTCCATACAAATGGAATATTTTTTTTACTGGCTCAAATCAGGAAGAATCAGTCAACTCTTTCTTATAAAAAGTTGAATTGCTACGAGAAGCACGAGGTGTTTCAAAACAGGAACTTTTTCAGTCTGTCTGTGATTTATTCAAAGGTTTTGCTAGGACATGGTTTGTGAATAATGAAAGTAAATTTCGAACATGGGATGACTTGGTCAAAGAATTGAAGAAAGATTTCCTTCCCTATTTCTATGAAGAAGATCTAGAACAAGAGATAAATTCTAGAACTCAAGGTAACAATGAAAGAGTAGCTTTATATATTTCTTCTATGGAAGGTCTCTTCAACAGGTTGGCAACCAAACCTGATGAAGAAACTAGAGTTAGAAAAATTCGTCGGAATCTTTTACCTTTTTTCATTTCTAATTTAGCTTTACATGATCCAAAAACTGTTTTGACATTTCTGAATTGTGCAAAAAATTAGAAGAATCTCGTCTATGGGCTGATCGCTATGAAGCACCACTTCATCGTAATACTGGTTTGTTGGAGCCTGATTTGAGTAGAACATTTAGTGGAGGCAGTTCTTCGTTTTCAACTTCCGAACATTCAGTTCGTAGAAATTTTCGTTCCAGTAATATATTTACCTCATCGAACTATTGATGTTGGAATTGTTACTTGGCTGGTCATGCTTATAATGAATGTCGAAAACCAAAAACAATATTTTGTTATGGCTGTGGTATCAAAAATACCGTGAAAACCAAATGTCGTAAATGCAATCCAAAAAACGCGATTCCTGGTGGCGAAAAACTGGACGTTGTCACCAGACAACCTACCGACAGTCCAGGCACCAGCACAGCCAACTCACAGTCCCAAAATGTGAAAAAATCGAAAAGAAAGCAACAAAAACAGGACAAATAAAAACATCTTTGTGTGAATGGCAAAATTGGTTATCTTATGTTGAGAATTTCTTATTTCTTAACGTTGAACTTTTTGGACAAAAAATTCTCGCCCTTGCTGATACCGGCAGTACCTCTTCTATCCTAGGTTCCACAGGTTTCAGTTTATTACAGTCACATGATATTCTTATTGAATATGAATCTATCGTTCATGTCACTACTGCTGATGGCAAACCTCAGGATTTTTTATGATATATCTTAGTTCCAATTTCCTTGAATGGTGTTTCCAAAGTGTTGAAAATTTTGATTATACCTTCTGTTGCTCATTCTCTAATTCTTGGCATGGATTATTTCAAACTTTTTCGAATTGAAGCAAAGGACCCCGCACTTTTTCTATATAAAAATGGCGTTCCGTCGAATTTCCCCAATTTTTGGTAAATGATAGTACTCGACATACTGATTGAATATGCCAAGTCCCAACTCAATCCTATGACTAGTTTACGAGATACAGGGTGTTGAAGTTGAAGAATACCTAATTTTTCTCGGCCTATATCTCTAAGATAGGACAAATGAATTCCAATTTTTCGGGAGCACGTAATAGTTATGCCCTTAGGCGCAAGAACTATATAGGTATTCGACCAAAACTGATTTTTATTACAGGGTGATTCTCATTTCAAATAATGTGTTTTTTTGAATATCTGAATATCAATGCTACAAATTGATAACAATTACAAAATGAGATTTATAGCCAAGTATGCTCTTCTTACATCAATTGAATTCGTAAAATATAATAATTATACATGGTGTTTCATTAATGCTGTTGATTGCATAATTGGTCTATCCTAAAGTTCATTGGGCCACCTCGTATTATCGGGTTGATTCCAGACATTCAAAGTATTTTTGAAGGATGTATCCCAATGAGTTCCATGATATACAGAGTGATTCATCGATTGAAAAAATTGACAACCACGAAAAAATATTCAAAAACCACTATTTTTTTCATCACCCTCTAATTCGAAATTATTACCGTCGATGTAAGATTTTTTTCCACCAATATACTCAGTATGGATATTTCAATCAAATTGAGAATTTTCAGACCCATGCTATGACTAGTTTTTTTTATACATCGAATAATGTGAAAATAATTATGGAAAAGTAATTACATAATAACACGAAAAATTGCTCCGAATCGCAAAACTAGTAGTCACTAGTCAACTATGTCAAAAAATGTGATTTGTTCGTAAACAAAATCTAGTGGTCTTATTATAGGTCCGCTAGCAAAACATCTCGAAAATGTTTTTCAGAAAACATCAAACAAATCACAATATGCCCCCGAAAAAATCTCATCAACGACACAACTATTCTACGCACCCCTTTCATCAACTTTCAACTCATCAACGATCCCACTCATAAACGTGCTAAAACTCATGAGCGTTCGAAGTCGACAGCGGTTTTTCCCAACTCAATCCTATGACTACTTTTCGAAAAAAGTATGAAACTAAACTTCCGCAAACGCCTAGTAAGAGGTGCGTGTTAATATATTTTGCAACTCTCCTATATCCAACCAACTTCCAATCTTTTGACCATACTGTATATTGTTAGAATCGAAGTTAGTATATGCACATCGCAAAGACACTAAAGTTGGAGTTTTGGTTATGTAGATATTCGTTACCGGGTTCAGTATAGGCCTGAAAGAAAAATGTCAATTAAGAATTTCAATCACAGATTTTGAAAAAATAGACAAACCAACTCGTTTCCCCACCACCTGAGAGGTAGAGTTTCAGGCGCGTTTTTTTTATTGTGGTATCCCCTGTAGGCCTAGTCCACGTTAGAAAGTGAAAGTTCCAATACCTATAATATGATTGTGTGTAGGCAGGATTGGCGCAGTGGACGAGCACCCGAGTCAGGACTGCGGGGTCGTGGGTTCGATTCCCAGACAGCGCAAGGAATTTTTCGAATATTAATATACGAATTAAATATTGTGAAGTTTCGGAGCATCGGCTGGGGATAGTCCTGCACGATTCACTGTTGCGTGCCTACATACAATATAGATACATGTTCAGAACACTATGGGCTAAAGGACCTCATTAGGGATCGATGGTTGGTTGGTATGTACATACCTACCAACGAAGGACATATACTACTACTACTACTATAATTATGTTTCACAAGGAACACAGAAATCAACTAATCGCCAGATTCAAATCAGTTCCGGACCGATGTTCATATTTTCAGGATTCAATCGATTTGCAGCATCGTCGATACAATTCAAAAGGCGATCAGATGGAAAGGTAATATTTCCTTGGTTTCTTGCGTATCCAAGGAACCATACCACACTGGCTACGTGTGCACACGTCCCTAATGTTCTAGCACCGGACCTACAAGTACAGTAGTACCCTAAAATGGGCGGATCTTGTAAATTATTATCATCGATTTCTCTGAATACTAACCACAGCATATGTTTAGTGGCATTTCTGAACCGAGAAAATACTCGAAATCTTAAAAAATTGGGTTCCTCAATGAGTTCGTCAATATCGAGTGTATTTTGTTCCCCTCCATCTCTTTGTATCGTGTCTTGTATGTAGGAGGCAGCTAAGTTAATGTGATATGACCCTGTGAGTGTTTTCAAATATTCTAGGTCAAGTCGAGGAAACGTCGGTACATGTCTATGGTTCAAACGAAACCATCGACCATTTCTTGTACGGAGGTTTTCAGCCTCAACTCGGGCCTGAACAATGTTGACTTCTTCGATATCATGCAACATTTGTGTAGCTAATTCCAATGTGCCCGGCATCCTTATTGGAGGATGGTATTTGTTTATTAGGGCGCCAGCAATCAAATAGAATTCGCGTAATTTTGCAACATGTGTTATTGATATCGCTCCTCGGAAAAATTTGAAAATCGATTTGAAATGCCCATTTCTAGCCTCTACAATCCATCTGGTGCTAGTAATTAAGCGTGCCCTATTAGTTTCGATTGTTGTGAGTTGTCTTTGGTTTGGTGGTAGAAATGGTGGCATATGGTAATGGAGACCAAGATCCTGTAAAAGACCAATAGAGTCCCTATAACCCCTATCGACTATCACTACATCGCCTTCTTGAAACCATGTCCTCATTCTATTTATATCATTCTGTAGCTCATGCTGCAGAATGGTGGCATCATTATTTCTAGCATCAGAAAAGTATGGACCATTAATTGCCAAGATGTAGCCATCAGGAGCGACCATAATTTCAGGCTTAACCAGGTGCTCATTTTTATGGAAGCAGTAGGATTGTCTCAATATCCGGAAATTACTACTTTTTTCTATTTTGTTATATGTACAGTCTATATACACAATTGCTTTTGGGATATTGGGAGAAGGGTTGTATAGCTGATTGGTGTATACAGACACGTGTCTATTACTATAATCGTCTCTTGTAATAGAGTCGAAACCAATATTATTAGTTACAAATCTTTGCATTAGAGATATCCTCACATTCGATATTATCAAGCTAGTTGTTTGTCTTGAAGAAAAATGAAACAAGATTTTCAAAAACTCATCTGAAACTCCATGTTTCATTTTGATTAGAAATGTCAGTAAATGTTTCTTTTTGATATGCCTTCTATTTCCCCCTTGCTCGATTGTATCACAAAATCCATAAAGTTCTTGAAAATCTCCTTTTGAAATCGACGTCAGAGCTTTGAACTCTTCTTCTGTAAAACTATCAATATCATCCCAGTTTCTAATACGTCTATTTTCATTGGCAACTGTTCTCATACACTGTAGAAATTGAAGCATATTTGATATCGAATAGGGTTTGTTGATAAAATTCAAACCTCCATGCAAATTATTCAAGAGAAATCCATGAGGGTCAAGATGATGACCACAAATTCTCAGAAAGTCCGGAACATAAATATTCGTTACAACAAAAATGTTCACCCTACATGCAAGAGTTATTCTCTGAACATGTTGACGAGCATTACAGATTATGCAGGCACGGCTCATTACTGGACTCAATACATTTAGGCGAAGACAGTTTGGGTTATTTTCCATCTCATTGATATCAATTATTACACTGTTATGACAATTGAAACAAACTCTGGTATCATCAAAAATGTCAATTGGAGGATTTCCAGCAGCTTGTCTTCTAAATGTTGCAATTTGCAGAAAATCAACATTATCTTCACGATTTATACGAATTGTGAGTCTAGGAATGAAATTCCCTTCGCATACATAACATCTTACCCTATTTGCAAATGCCATAATGCGCACTAAATTCACTAAACAATTACTGAAAACGACTTAAAAAACACTCAGAATAAAGATATACGCTGATATGATATTTTAAGATACTGACAACCCGAAAGTTGCTGGATGACAGACACATTTATTGATATCATGATTTTGTTTTCTAAGCCTACTGAAAAATATTCTATCTGGTTGCGATAATCCAAATTCGACTTCTACGAAGTAAAACATACTTATTAATTCGTGACAACCCAAGTTTCTAGACTAATTCGACCCCGCCGATTCCGAAAATATCAGTTGTCAACTTGAATTGGGACTAGAACTTACCCTAAAATATAATTTTATAGTTATTTGAGGATGTCTATCGATCTATTACGGTATGTATATCTTACGATACACATTACCTAATGCCACTATTTCTTCCAACAAATAGATGTTGTTGGAAAACGAGTTGGTTCATGTATTTTTTCAAAATCTATGATTGCAATTCTGAATTGATATTGAGTGGAAGAAAGAGGCTTCGAGATTGTTTCATTATTATTTTACTATATTTTTGATGTGTTGGATAAATGATGATTCCTCGGTACCTACTGATGTTCCTGTATTCCATTTTTCTTTCAAGTCTATACTGAACCCGGTAACGAATATCTACATAACCAAAACTCCAACTTTAGTGTCTTTCCGATGTGCATATACTAACTTCGATTCTAACAATATACAGTATGATCAAAAGATTGGAAGTTGGTTGGATAAAGGAGAGTTGCAAAATATATTAACGCGCACCTCTCACTAGGCGTTTGCGGAAGTTTAGTTTCATATTTTTTTCGAAAAGTATAGTCATAGGATTGAGTTGGGAAAAACCGCTGTCGACTTGGAACGCTCATGAGTTTTAGCACGTTTATATGAGTGGGATCGTTGATGAGTTGTGTCGTTGATGAGATTTTTTCGGGGGCATATTGTGATTTGTTTGATGTTTTCTGAAAAACATTTTCGAGATGTTTTGCTAGCGGACCTATAATAAGACCACTAGATTTTGTTTACGAACAAATCACATTTTTTGACATAGTTGACTAGTGACTACTAGTTTTGCGATTCGGAGCAATTTTTCGTGTTATTATGTAATTACTTTTCCATAATTATTTTCACATTATTCGATGTATAAAAAAAACTAGTCATAGCATGGGTCTGAAAATTCCCAATTTGATTGAAATATCCATACTGAGTATATTGGTGGAAAAAAATCTTACATCGACGGTAATAATTTCGAATTAGAGGGTGATGAAAAAAATAGTGGTTTTTGAATATTTTTTCGTGGTTGTCAATTTTTTCAATCGATGAATCACTCTGTATATCATGGAACTCATTGGGATACATCCTTCAAAAATATTTTGAATGTCTGGAATCAACCCGATAATACGAGGTGGCCCAATGAACTTTAGGATAGACCAATTATGCAATCAACAGCATTAATGAAACACCATGTATAATTATTATATTTTACGAATTCAATTGATGTAAGAAGAGCATACTTGGCTATAAATCTCATTTTGTAATTGTTATCAATTTGTAGCATTGATATTCAGATATTCAAAAAAACACATTATTTGAAATGAGAATCACCCTGTAATAAAAATCAGTTTTGGTCGAATACCTATATAGTTCTTGCGCCTAAGGGCATAACTATTACGTGCTCCCGAAAAATTGGAATTCATTTGTCCTATCTTAGAGATATAGGCCGAGAAAAATTAGGTATTCTTCAACTTCAACACCCTGTATCTCGTAAACTAGTCATAGGATTGAGTTGGGACTTGGCATATTCAATCAGTATGTCGAGTACTATCATTTACCAAAAATTGGGGAAATTCGACGGAACGCCATTTTTATATAGAAAAAGTGCGGGGTCCTTTCAGTAATTTATCGTATTCCTCTATCTGTGCTGTGAACACAATCAAACCATTTTCTGTATTGACTCCCTTCCAGAAATCTGAGCTTGAGGAAGTCATTGACTATTTCGAATCAATTGCTCTCAAAGACAGGCTTGGTCGTACCCATTTGTTGACCCATCATATCGACACCGGAAATGCCAAGCCTATTGTTCAACGCCAATACCCTTTATCTCCAGCTATGCAAAAACATTTAAATAAAGAAGTTGATGGGATGTTGAAACTCAATGTTATTCAACCTTCTCAATCTCCCTGGTGTAGCCCATTGTGGTTAGTTCCCAAGCGTCCAGGAGAATACCGTGTGTGCTTTGACGGTAGAGAACTGAATGAAGTCATAGTCAATGACAGTTATCCCATGCCTCTCATAGACAGTATCTCGAACAAGTTGAGGGACGCCAGATACCTTACATCTATTGATTTGACGAAGGCATTTCTCCAGATTCCTTTGAACGAGTCATCTCGACCTGAGACCGCATTTGCAGTCTATGAAAGAGGTCTTTTTGAATTTCTTGTTTCTCCTTTTGGCCTTAGTAACAGTCCAAAATCAATGGCTCGTTTAATGAATATCGTTATAGGACCTTCGTTTGCTCCTTTTTGCTTTGTTTACCTTGACGACATCATTGTGGCTACTCCTACTTTCGAACTTTATATCAAAATTTTGAAAGAAGTATTCCAACGACTTAAAAATGCCAATTTCACTATAAACTTAGACAAATGTGAGTTTTGTCGTCCTCCTCTTGTCTATCTTGGTCTTGTTGTGGACCGACTAGGTTTGAAAACAGATCCTGAGAATGTTTCTGCCATTATTAATTATCCAACTCCCAAAAATACCACCGAAATCGAACGTTTGATAGGACTTGTCAGTTGGTTTCGTCGGTTTATCAAAATTTTTCTCCTATTTGCTCCTCCATATCTGATCTTCTTTATGGTCGCAAAAAGGGCCAACCAATTACTTGGACCCCTAAGGCAGAAATGGCTTTTAGTGAAATTGAATCTCGTCTTACTTCTGCTCCAGTTCTAGCAAGCCCTGACTTCACAAAACCTTTTGTGATTCAGTGTGATGCTTCAGACACAGGTGTAGGTGCTATTTTATACCAAGAATGTGATGGCGTTGAACATCCAGTGGCTTATGCCAGTAAAACACTCACGGCTTGTCGAAGAAAATATAAGGTAACTGAGAAAGACTTATTAGCTGTCATTTTTGGCATAGAAAAGTTCCGAAGGTATGTTGAAGGCACGAAATTCACAATTGAAACTGACCATGCCTCCCTTATATACCTTCATAATCTCTCAAATCCCTCTGGACGTTTGACTAGGTGGACAGTAAAGTTATCTTAGTTTGATTTCACCATTCAACATCGAAAGGGTTCTTTGAATGTGGTTGCAGATGCCTTATTTCTTCTGCGGTATTCATGACCAGTGCGACAATCACTACTCGGCATCATAACTTTTGCTCACACAAGTAATGCACAAATATTGAGGAACGCAAATGTTACTGTGTTGGAATACTGAAGTGAACTGAACAAAACCAATATTCCAATCCCCCGTGTATAACACTTATTCCAGGATTTTCGCACCCTTTATGTCCGCCGCTTTTATGCTTACCGCCTTTATGTCCATCGCTTGGCACTTGCCAAACATGTTCAATCTCTTATCATCTAATTGGGTGAGTCACCTGGAGCGGAACTATTATTCTTCAATGAGAGATTTTTCTGTTTTTCTATTTTCAGAAGGCAAATTCTTAATGTTGACAAGAATATCAAAATATGTAACTCGCATATTATATAATACCAGTAATTACCTAGAATAAATATGATGGAACTTCTGGCATTCCTTATATTCGCATTTTAAAATTGGAATTGGGGTCCTACCTACAAACCATACTTATTTTTATTATATATGATTGTATATCATCACGGTGAAAGGACGCGGGACGGATTATTGAGGTTTCCCAGCTTATAATCCACGTAAAAATTTCGTACTTTGCCATATAAGTAGTGTAACAAGTGATCTCTCGTTCTATCGACTGGATTTTGGTGAGCTGACTTCACCTCACATCATACACAGTAGTTTTGAATATTTCAATCATCCTATATTCATAAAACCAAACGAAACCGACACCTGAACAAAAACCTTATCCAACAAAAAACCATTGGCGATAAGGTAGTCGATTCAATTAGAACGGTCGATATAGTCTCAAGATATATGAGATTCCTTGTAACGTAATTATGTCAGTTACTCCGAGTGATATAACTTTATCAGATCTGTACAAACTTCTCATGATAGTCAATGATAAATGCGATAAAACTCAAGATAAGCTCACTGAAATAAAATCGGAACTAGCTTCAGCTAACAACAGAATAGTACAACTTGAAGATTGTAATGCAAAATTGAAAGCGCAAGTTGTACAGTTGGACAATAGATGCAGGAGAAACAATATTATTATATTTGGCCTACAATCAGATACTATACCGCAATCACTGAATGATCTCAGTGAGACCCTTGAAATCAAATTGGACCTTCAAGATATTGATAATATTTTCTTCATCCCCAACAAAAGCAATTACAAAGTATTGAAGATTGAATTCGTGTCATACTGGAAGAATTTTGAGGTTCTGAAAAACTCACATAAACTAAGAGATACCAGAATATCCATTGCTAATGACTTGAGTCCCGAGGATCAGGTCGTGCATAAAACTCTGCGTGGTTATCTCAACACTGCAAAAAAGAACGGATTCAAAGCAACCATCATACGAAATAATTCACTCTTGAACGAAACGAAATACACTGCAGAACAACTATTATCCGATCCAAGTATAGTATTGGGAGTGAATCACGTCCACAAAACTGGTGACGCCAACCAAAAGCGAAAGGATCTGTCATCCCCGGAAGAATCTATCACGAAAAAAACAAATCTGAGAGACCGTAAAAAGTGAAGTTCTCAATAGTTTTTCTTCATTCTTCATTCTGTTCCCTAATTTATTTTTGAATTTTCGTTTATATTTTCTTATTTACTCATTATTAACTCTTATATATCATATAAATAAACTTGTCGATTTGAATGAATTATAACTACATATTTACTAGTTTAGACCCAGAATGTCTTATTCAATCTGTCACATAAATACTAGGTCTTTAGTTAATGGCTTTGAAGAATTCAAACAGAAAGTATTTTACATTTATGATATCATCACTATTTCCGGAACTTGGTTATCAGATAGAATATCGGATGAGTCAATTTTACTGCCTGGCTACGCCCTTTTCCTAAAAGATCGTAAAGGTCATGGTGGAGGTGTTGCCATTTATGCGAAATATTTTCTTAATGCCAGTGTAATTGATAATATACTTATTGTAGATATGGAACATTTATGGATAACATCTTCACAAAAAAACATGAAATATGCTGTTGGAGCACTATATCGGCCACCCAATATTCCATCATCTGTATTTTTCTCAGTTTTCGGAGATGTTATGTCTTACATCATTCCTAGTTTCGATTATGTTGTTTGTGCTGGTGACTTAAATATTGATTTTTTGGATACACATGATAAGTTACTTATTGGATTCGATGATATCATCGAATCCTTTGACATGCATCAGGTTATTGGAAGCCCTACTCGCATTACTGCTACTACCAGCAAATTACTGGATGTTATAATCTGTTCTAAAACTTTACGTTCAACTGACTGTACTGTGGTGGATTGTTCTGATTTCTCGGACCATTGGCTAGCTGCTTGTAAATTAGGCTCCCCTCCTCAAACGAACATTAATGAGTTTCAGTATACGTTCAGAGACTTCAAAAACTTTGATACGGAGTCATTTCAGAACGATCTTTGTAATTCTGATGTAGATAGCATTCTTAGGTTAGATGATATGGATGAAAAAGTTGTTAAATTAAATTATTTGTTATTGAGTAATTTTAACAAACACGCTCTAGTAAAAACCGTACGTATCACCAAGAAAAAAGCACCTTGGTTAACAGACAACTTAAAATTTATGATGAAACTGCGTGACAGAGCTTTAAGCCGTTAAAGGAGAAGTGGTTTGGGTACTCACTGGAAATATTATAAACAGCTGAGAAATCTAACTAAGCGAACTATGAAGCTAAAAAAAAAGCATTCTTAGAGTTTTGTCTCAAAGGCAATAAAAATCTCTGGAAAGAACTTTCAGATTCAGATTTGCTAAACAAAAAAAAACAAAAAACAAAACCACTTCCTGATCACCTCACAAATCCTAGTGAAATCAACAAATTCTTTTGCAATAGCTTTGCAAATGTTGATAAGCCTGAAGATGATTTTCTGTCATTCTTTTTTAACAATATATTGAATACCAACCTGAATTTCTGCATCCTAAGGACTACTGACCAAGAAGTATTTGAAACCATGATCTTAGTGAAATCCAATGCCGTTGGTTTTGATGGGATCAGTATTGAAATGCTACTGCATTCTTGTCCTCACGTTATACCTTATATAAGTCACATATTCAATGAGTGCATAGATAACAATATATTTCCTTCCATATGGAAAAAGACGCACGTAATCCCTCTGGCTAAAATTACCACTCCGCAAAATTTTAATGACCTCCGGCCCATCAGCATACTCTGTGCCATATCAAAAGTGTTCGAAAAAATAATTAATAAACAAATTCGTGCCTACCTTGATGCTGAACACCTTTTGCCTTCATCCCAATCGGGCTTCAGAACTAATCACAGCTGTACTACGGCTCTTTTGAAAGTGGTCGATGACATTCACAAAGCTGTTGACAGTAATGATCTGTCAATTCTGGATTCAATTGATTACTCCAAAGCTTTTGACGAAATCTGTCATCAGCTTTTGATAGCATTAATGAAATTTCTTGGATTTTCGCTAACTTCTAGAACACTCATTCAAAATTACTTATCATGTCGGACACAATGCGTTGTATTAAATAATACAGAGAAATCAACTTTCCTTGAAACTTCAACTGGCGTACAACAGGGATCAATTCTCGGACCCATCTTATCCGTGATCTACACGTCTCAGTTTCCTAAGTGTCTCCGACACACGCGTATTCATAGCTACGCTGATGATACTCAGATTTACAAACAATTCTCGGAAAATTCAGTGTAAGTTGCATGTCAGCAGATCAATCATGATTTGAATTCTTTGATCGAAACCTCGAAATAATACTGCCTAACAGTTAATCCATCAAAAACAGTTATGATGCTATTTGGCCGAACTGCAATGGGAAGAAGAAACGAGAGTAATATCATTATCAATTTTGATAATCTACAACTACCTCTTACAGATCGTTCAAAAAACCTTGGTCTCATTATGGAACATTCTCTCAGATTCTCATCACATGTGTCCCAAATAATAAAGCGTGGATACTGCAATTTGAAAATGATATACTATAATAGAGAAATATTAAACCAAAATTCCAAGAAAATCTTATGTAATTCGTTGGTTCTATCGCATGCCAATTGTGCTGATATTGTATACGGTCCCAACTCACTTCAAGCCAACAGGAAATGATTACAGACCTTACAGAATTCATGCTTAAGGCTTATCACTGGGACCAGAAGGCGACAGCATGTAACTCACCAACTAAATAATTTAGAATGGTTAAATATGGAGGCCCGACGTGTATTTCATGCTTGTATTCTCTACCATGAAATTATCACTACAAAAACACCTTCTTATCTCCACGATGAAATTTGCTATAGAACTGACATTCATAATTTAAATCTTAGATTCAGAAATAATCTCTCAATACCACCTCATAAAACTACTCTTTATCGTGGCTCCTTCTCCTATAATATCGCCTGGCTTTACAATCGACTCCCGAATTCAATGAAAACATTATCGATTCCAAATTCCAGGAAAAAACTGAAATCTGACCTACTCCATAACTCTTTGCCTCAGTTACTGTGATGTATTTTTTTTTTCTTTTTATTTTATAGGTATGCATCCAGCTTTATGATGACTTATATTTGAAATGTTCATGTGTAAATTTAAATTACTTCATATTTGGTTACTTATAGGTTTATGAATAACATAGCGATAATTATTTTTTCCCTCGGTTGAATGGAAGAGCAAGTTCTGATTACGTCACTCTCACTGGTGAAATGATCTGAACTAGAATTCTGCCGTTTGATAGGTATACAGTTCTCAGCTCTCTATAATTTTTCATTTATTTTGTATCCACCTATACCTGTCAATAAAATCCATTATTATTATTATTATTATATGGGTTACCTAATAAACGCACCTTTACGTCGTATTCAATCAACCCATCTAAAACTTCTTTTGGTTTCATCTCCAGTACTAAAATTTTCTGAATAGCTTCAGTTCTACTTTTCATGAATGAATTCACTATTTATTCAACCATTCATAGTATCCATGTAGAAGTGCATATTTCGTGTGAGGGCGCTCGTATCAGTGAAGAAAAATGATCCAAAATTGCGTCTGCAGAGGTCCAGCAAAAACCACTTTTGATGGTGATATTCTGGATGGATCCTGGCGAATTTTTTTGACAACAAAGATAAATGTATAAGTGAGGCATCTTCTTTTCAAAAACAATATATACCTAGTGAGAAAAAAATAGTGAATCTGCTCAATTTTCTGGAATTTTTTTCGACTATTTTTTTTCAAAATTTTGAAAAAGTACTTCGAGAGATGCCAATAGATACAACCATCTGGAAACGATCCGTGAGAAAAAATCTCGAATTTATCCAGCGAGCTTCGAGTATTTTGATTTCTGCCGTTCCTTGTTTCCCCAATGATCGCTCATAGGGTTAAACCCCTCTTAAATGTAAAATATGTATTATTGAATAAAGAAGTGATGATATCTTGAAACGACTCTCTAGTGATTGTTCAATAGTACTTGATACGTTTCCAATTTTTTTAAATTGCTCTCAAGCAAGCATCTAAATAGACATTGCTAAATAGTGACACAACATCTAAGCTGGCTAAGACATATCTCTGTGGAAGTTTGATTTTGTTGAATTTTCCTGATAACCCAAAAAAATCTCTTATGTAATACTGATTGTCTTGATCATAAGATCTTGTCAAAATATATGTAAGATAAGCTGCAATAGCTTCAGTGGGGACTCTCCTATTGATGTCACTATTGGTCTGACTGCCAAAACACATAACCAACGTTGTCAGTCAGACCAATAGTTGCATCAATGGGAGCCCCCACTGGAGCTATTGCAGCTTCTTTCAGTGAATATGATGCACATATTGCCTTCAAGAATTTTACCATTAACTGAAAAATCTACATACTTTCTCCTTTCAATACTGTTGGGACTAACACACAATAGTACTAGGTACCATAAGACCAAGGTCATCAAATTTTTAGTCTACATGTCACCATTGAATTGGAAAAATAAGATTGAATTTTCCTAACCTAAGATTCCTATGCTGACACACGTTGTGACGAGAAAAGTTCATTATGATTTTAAATCAACAACGTTTTTGATATTGACCAAATATTTTAATGTTTTGAATTTATCATGTTCCAGATATGTTATACAAACATTTTCTTATTTTTATATACCGTATTAGTAACATCAATGTAACCAACCTCCTTAGTTAACTAGCTTTGCTTATAATTTTCATAACATTTTGGAGTCTGGCCCTGATGATGGAAATTTAACTTTCCGAAAGCTTGGACAAACTTGCATGAGTTTCACTTTCACTTTGCTGCTTCCCCACTACTGAGTTTCATATATATATATATATATATATACAGTGTGTCCACTTTGAGGACTTACCACCCCTGTAAAATCATTATTATCCGACCAATTTCAAAATACCTTTTTTTGTTGGATAGGTATTTGAAATGTCCATCTAACGAGCGAGTGATCTAATTCTTGGACTATTATCGTGGCCAACTGCGACAAATTTCAATGACCCATATTCCAGAAAGTACTATTAGGGAATTTTTTCCACGAAACTTGATGATGGATTCTGAATCAGTACCACTTGAAATATACCTGTATCGATTTTCATCATCATAAAACACAGGGTGTCCGAAAGAACGAATCATCATTTTCTTCAAATAGGTGATCAGCAAATGTAGTTCTATGGTTTTTCTAGAAAGAAATAATCACAAATTATCATTGAGGATTATTTCAAATATACCTGTACCAATTTTCGTCATTTGAATATGTGTCTGAGAAAAAAATTAAAAAGGATAGGTAAGCAATATTTTTCATCCTGATAATTCTTCACTCATAATAAAAAGATGAATCAGGATCACTTGGAACATACCTGTAGCGATTCTCATCATCATTGAACACAGGATGTTCGAAGAATCAAATTAATATTTTTTTTGAGTTGATGAAAAAATATTGCCTACTTTTTCTTTTCAATTGTTTTCTCATACACATCGTATTTTTGAATAATGAAAATCGGTACAAATATGTTCAAAGTGATCCTCAATAATAATGTGTCATCAATTCTTCTCAAAAATACCACAATACTACATTTTCTGATCACCTATTAAAAAAAAACATAATTCGTTTTTTCGGGCACCCTGTGTTTTATGATGATGAGAATCAGTAAAGGTGGTTTTCAAGTGATCGTCATTCAGAATCCATCATTGTTTTTTGTGAAAAAAAATCCCTTATAGTACTTTCTCAAATATGGGTCAATAAAGTTGGTCGCAGTTGGCCACGATTACAGTTCATGAGTAAAATCACTCTCTTGTTGGATAGACATTTCGAATACCTATCCAACAAGAAAAAGTTTTTTGAAATCGGTCAGATAATAACAATTTTACAGGGGTGGTAAGTCCTTAAGGTGGACACACTGTATATCCGAAACGGATCTCGACTTGTTTCTATGTGTATATCATCTTAGTTACGTTATCCTAGATCATAGGAGGGGGTACACAAATTTTAGTCCGGATCTCCATTTGACCATTTTTGTCAATTTTTATGCACTCGTAGTTCTACCTAGCGCTCTGAAGCAGGCGCTGCGCTGTGCGCCTTGTATATGATATTTACTCGACAATATGAGATCCAGTATATTTGGCAACGTCGCATCAGAGATCTCTCATTTGAGTCAGTGTTGTATTATGAATTTGAGCTTCGTTTTGTCAGTCTATTTCGGCGGCAAATTCAATATTTTCAGAATGTGTTCCTTAAGTTGGTATATTAATTCACATGTTACCTTTATTCCGAATCTGATGATAATCACGTACGAGTAAATCGGAGGCAATATATTATTTATTGAGCTCTTCGTCTTCCAATTACAACCTGGTTGTGAAAGTTGAAGAGTACAGTATATTGTTTTACGATCACGGAATATCGTCATTTCCCACGAGAATGAAGTTTGCAGCATGAGCCTTAGGCGAATTCTACAATCATTCGAGGAGGAAATCAGCATTCCGTGCGAGTTATGCACTATAATTTTTCTACGGCTGTAACCGGCAACAGCGACAGTTTGGATGTCTTCGTCTTGTAGTCATCTGATTTTTTCTCAAGTAATGCTTCATCTATCAGACAGAGCTGTCGCATTGCTTGTGATTTCACATTCCATGGGCGATGATATCACAATAGAAACATTGTGATATCAGATACGGAAATGAAATTGATAACATACAAAGTACCTCAGAAATGTATCGAACACAGTGAGACAAGATCAATTTTGTGTTATTGCCGTAGAAAGTAGTATATTGTTTAACGAGCACGGAATGATAATGATTTCCCACAAGAATGAAGTTTGCAGTATGAGCCTTAGGCGAATGCTGCTATCATTCGTGTGGAAAATTATAGCATTCCGTGCGAGTTATTCACAATACTTTTTCTACGGCTGTAACAAAAAACAGCAAAATTTTTCCATTCTTTGGCTTGTGAAACCATCTTATTTTTTCATTAGTAATGCTCATCTATCTGACATAACTAGCATTGCTTGAACTTTTACATGCCATGGTAGATTTTTTTGAAATATAACAACACAATGAAGTCATTGTGATATCCAATACGAAAATAAAATTAATAACATACAAAATACCTCATTGATTTATCGAACACAGTTAAACAAGAGTAATTTTGTGTTATAGCCGTAAAAAATAGTATATTGTTTAACGAGCACGGAATGATCGTGATTTTCCACGAGAATGAAGTTTGCAGCATGAGCCTTAGGTGAATGCTGAAATCATTCGAGTGGGAAATTAGCACTCCGTGCGAGTTTTACACTATAATTTTTTTACGGCTGTAACAGATAACAGCTAAATTTTGGATATCTTCGTTTGTAGCCATCTGTTTTTCTCATAAGTAATGCTCATCTATATATGACAGAACTGTCATTACTTGAACTTTGACTTGCCATGGGAGATTAGATTTTTTTGAAATAATAACACAATGAAGTCATTGTGATATCCGATACAGAAATAAAATTGATAACATACAAAGTACCCCATTGATTTATCGAACACAGTAAAACAAGAGTCATTTTGTGTTATAGCCGTACAAAAAAGTATCTTATTATTTTATATGGAAGTAATGTGTTGGTAGGTACTTTTGTGACGTGTCTGTATGTTTCATTAAATGAAAGAGCCTCATCAAATTAGATATAATTGAACTCGTGGTTGTGGAATAGGATGTTTGGTAGAACTACACTCCTGTCACAGTGTTTGCTGCCAAACTCCTTCAATTCCCAATAGTACCGAAACGGCTTGCCGATTCTTAGTAAAATTTGTGTGCATCTTTGGTAGGTCTGAGAATCGGTCGTAATGGTAGTTTACCTAACGCAAGTGCGGAAATACACTTCACGCACGTGTTTGGAACACTATTTTCACTACTAGCGAGCGGAAAAAAATCAAATTTCTCTTTTCTGCACTCATTTGAGTGTTGAGAGTTTTTTCCGCACCATTGCGGAGAAGTGACTGACAGCACTAATATGCGTGCGAAAAATATGATTTCTGCGCACGATAGTGAAAAAACTATTTTTTTAATTGGGAAATTGAAGATGGCAGATCCAATATGGCGGACGAGTTGTGTCATCATGATTCGATTCTATTCAAAATTGGTATCAAGGAATTTTTGGGGTCGAAGATGATGATTCCTCCGTCAAAATTAGGAAATTCAAGATGGCGGATCCAATATGGCGGATCCAATATGGCGGATCCAATATGGCGGACGAGTGATCCGATTCTATTGAAAATTGGTTTCTGGTGGTTTTTGGAGTCGAAAGATTATGGTTCCTTTGTCGAAATCAAGATGGCGGATCCAATATGGCGTACGAGTTTTGTAATGATGATCTGATAAGATTCAAAATTGGAATCGAGGAGTTTTCTGGATTGGAAATTATGGTTCCTTCGTCAAAATTAGAAAATTCATGTGTGTGGGAGTTTTTGGAGTCGGAGATTACGATTATTCAGTAAAATTCGGGTGCTTCAAGATGGCACAACCAATATGGCGGACAAGATTTGTAATTATGATCCGATTCTATCCGAAATTAGTATCTGGGCGTGTTCAGGGTTGAAGATTATGATTCCCTCGTTGAAATTTGAAAATACGAGATGGCGAATTTAATATGACGGACGAGTTTTGTAATTATGATCCGATACGATTCAAAATTGTAACATGGGGGTTTTTAAGGTCGAAAATTACTAATCTTCGGTCAAAATTAGGGAATTCGAGATGGCGGATATAATATGGCGAACTAGTTTTGTAGTTATGATCCGATTCTATCAAAATTTTGTTTGTGGGAGTTTTTGGAGTCAGTGATGATACTTATTCTGTAAAAATTATGGAATTCAAAATGGCAGATCCGATATGGCGAACGAGTCGAAATTGGTATATGGGGGTTGTCAGGGTCGGAGATTATGAATTTTTTAGTCGAAATTAGGAAATTCAAAATTGCGGATCCAATTTAGCGGACGAGTTTCGTGATTATGATCCGATTCTATTCAAATTGTGTATGTGAGAGTTTTCGGAGTTGGAAATTACGACTATTCCATGAAAATCGAGAAATTCAAGAATGCAGATCCAATATGGCGAACGAATTTCGTTATTATGATCCGATTCTATTCAAAATTGGTATCTGGGGATGTTCGGAGTCGGAGATTATGATTCCGTCGTTGAAATTAAAAAATACGGGATAGCGAATCCGATATGGCGAACGAGTTTTTTAATCACGATCCGATTCTATTCAAAATTGGTATAAGGGGGTTCTAGTGGTCGGAGATTATGGTTTTTTCATCGAAATTAGGAAATTCAACTCCACACCATGACAGCTTCTGATGATCTACAAAGCACAGATACGACCCGTTTCAGAAAAATGTTTTTCACATATGAAATTCAGCACCTTAACATATGCTGATACAGTTAGATTCATCTTCCATGCACAGACCAGTCATCCGTCTGGTGGGTGATGCCACACTCACTGTTTCTTTGACACTATCGTAACCACCATAAGGAAGTCGGTGACCTTACACTTCTCTAATGATACTTTCGCGAAAAATGTTTTTCAGAAATATCTTTCACTTGCGAAACCAGTTAGACGTACTGGATGAGCTCAATCAGCACATTTTTTTGTCGTCATCCTCGAAATATACAGAACAATTCTTTATCGGAACTCGTTTGTCAAAAGAATGGCAAGTCTTTCGAATTCTTCACAACAAGAAGTATATTCTCAAGAACTTATTATCCTCAGAGGTTCAAAGAACATTTCAATATCTACCTTCTCCCTCAATCATCCCTGAGTACACACGATGGTCCTCGAACATAATAGGGATTTTTTTCGTGCGCTATAAGAGATGAAAAATAGTAAACTCTCCTCGTAATCAGATTAAACAATTTGATTGGTCTGAATGCTGGGAAGTGAAGATATGTATTGATTATCTGGTTGAATACTATCGAACAGGCTTTTTCTATACAGAAATACTTCCGAAAAAGCTGTCGCTCATCCCTACATGTGATTTTAGTTCATTGTCAGCAATAGGGTGCCGCATCACGCCGCCGAAATATAGATGTTCGTGTCCATTCCTCTTGTGTTTCAAATATCAAAATATACATTTCCGGATATCAACTTGCATGAATTCGTGTCGGATCTCTCATTGTTTGAATAGTATCACAAAAATTCAAATTGAAAAATCTCTTCCCCTCTCTAGGGTTTTGGTTTGAAGAGGATGTTTGGCAACTATTTGTGAAATACATACTCAACGAAGTCCTTCTGTTGTGGTGGATCTCGGGTAGTCCATAATTTATTCGGATCTCGACTTGGTATATATATATACACAGGGTGATTTGAAATTCGATGTGAAAATTTCAAGAGAGAATTGTTGGGATCAAAATGAGCGTATTTCACAATATGAACATGTATCCAAAAATGCACTCTTGAGCTACAACCACCGTGAGTTGGGTGAAAATCATATCATCTGGAATTGTGATCATAATAACGAATTATATACAAGTATTTCAGTACTGCACGCCTGAAATAGCAGTTTCAAATGCGTTCGTACATACGAATACCTCCGTATGCAAGCGTTCAACTCATTGCGTTCGAAAACGATGTTGTGACTTCCCCGTTCGATGATTCCGATTTTCTGGCGAACGGTTAGTTGTATAAACAAGTGCAGGTGACCAAGTTCTTTTATTTTCCTAATGCTCACAAGATCATGCTTTCAAAATTTTTAGTCCATTTCCCCGAGAATGGGCGTGTACACCTTAGTAGAACTTTCAACTCAATCCATGTTTGTAATGATCCTTTTATACATAATTAACGATTGACGACATGATTCCATCTTAAAATCAACTGGAATGTTTAGAATAGAACCTACTGAAAACGGACCCTCTTCATGACGTAGAAACCTCATCTCGCCTGGAACCAATGAGCGTGACCCATAGAGTGACCAAAGGATAGATCTATCCACCTTGTAGTGATCCATGTGTGACACTTATCACTGTTGTCATATCATCTAAACAAAATATCAGAGAGATCGAAATCGATATCGAAATATCTTTTGATATCAACTACCACTACTGCAGAAAAATATATTCAACTTGTCCATGGTAGGTTGAATCATTAGAATATAAACAATCTCTAAGCAACGAAATGTCTCAATCTCAAAACCATTTGCACCATGACAATTTCACAATAATCCGATATATTTCATGAACGCAGCAACATTGCTTTGTTGACCCGTTTCACATGGAGCTACATTTGCATCGAGTCTCGAATTCCGATTCCGAAGTTATTTATGTCGTCTAAAATGAGAAGAGAAGACACTTCATGAAATTTACCTCCAAATCTTGCTTTATATCATATCAATACATATTATTGATATTGATATATTGAATATAAACATGAACGTTGAATCAGGATTTGTAAAAGGCTCATCAGATAATCTACCGAAAATTGATTTGGAGATGGTTAATTATTTTTATGTCTCTAACATACTAGAAAATCTCTACAGTTCCTCAGTGCTGAAATGAGAAATAGGAAATCTGAAAGATAAGTTCCACAATATTCATTCAATTTTCATTGCGTGTACCTATTATAGTTGCATTGGAAAATTGTTCACCTGAAAGGATATTTATCAGAATACCCATCATATGGATATTCCGAGGGAGAATCCTCATTAAATCAGGCACTGATCGATATGTTTACCTATGCAACAATATGATCGATTGGTATGAAGCAATGTTATTCCCAAGACTAGATACTGCTTGCATCTTCCCCTGAATGTTCTTCTAGGAGATGGATTTCATTGTTCAAGCAATTCCCCTATGAATTTTTGCAAAGCAAAACTACTACTATAATATTGTGTTTACCCAGTGGGGGCGAGATTTGTTCTCAAAATTACCAGCTAAATGATGTTTTTTTAATTGCAATTAGGCACAGAACATTTCTCAATCATACTTTTGTCGAAATATTTCAATTCAATATTCGAAAGTTGCAGAAACTTAATATAGGTTAGAATTGATCTTCTTCTTGTTCTTATCATCTATGTCCCAAAAATCAACTTGCCGATTCACATATCTCGGTGCTTTGTGAGAAATCATGTATCATTCATCTCTGTCTGGAATAGTCTTGTTTCAGTATTAGGGTTTTGACGTCACATCATCGCCTCGTTTTCAGGGGTCCGAAAACTCGGGGATTCCAATAATTTTTTATTAAATGTAGGAAGCTCACAGCAAGAAACGGTTTGCGGTGGTGAGCTAGTTTGGGTGAGTTCTATCGAATTATGAAATAAAAAATTTTTGTGATATTGCCCATTGGGTCAACATCATTTTTGAAGCAAGAAGGAAATGAAGTGTCTGAAAAGACAGGGACATGCAAATTTCTCGACGATTTGATCCGTTATTCTAGTCATAATTCTAAATGACATACTTTTTTCCACCTCACTCAGAGTGACTGTAGCTCGAAGGGGGTGCATGTAAGGACGACATGTTCATATAAAGGAGCCATGCATATTCTGATTTCAACATTATGCCCTCAAAATACTCACATCGAATCACGAACCACCCTGTATATAAAGAATCTAGGAGATTTGGGGTTCAGGAAAGGTAGAGAATGACGGAATGGTAGAGTGAGACAATGTCCAAATCACTCATGAATAAGTACACTCGTATTTAGCGACATCTCTGAAGACGCCTGTACCTACGTGAGTACCCACCTTAAAGTTTGTTGAAGTTCCCAAAAATCAATAAAATCGTGTTCTGAAAAGTTGAGTCATTCGTAATTTTTTTCTTATCGATTGGAGCGCACGAAAGGGAATCCCTATAATGTTCAAAGAACATCGTGCGTTCCTAGGGAGGATAGGGACAGGAGGTAGGTATTGGAATTTTTTTTGAATTTTTGGAGATTATATGTTGTTGGGAATACTTCCACAGGCAATGAATTTCAGAGCCAAGCCGTTCTATGGATGGAGGAGTCTTGATAAAGTGCTGTTCGACATCTTTCGAGGTTGACGACGAAAGGATGTGCTGACTGGGCTTGTCTAGTTTGTCTGATTGGTATTGCTAGTGAAGGGATGATTGCAGAGATTTCCGAAGAACATTTCCCGTGGAAGTATCGATAGAAAAGTGAAAGGTCGCCGACCTTTCTACAGTGTTCCAATGATGTCAAAGAGTGAGTGAGTGTGGCGTCACCCACCAGGCGAATGGCTCTTCTCTGGATGGAATCTAAGAGCATCAGCGTATGTTCTGGTGCTGAACCCCATATGTGGGAACAGTATTCTAGAACAGGCTGTATCTGCGCTTTGTAGATCATGAGAAGCTGTTGAGGTGTAGAGTAGCTTTTCGCACGGAACAAGAATCCGAGTTTTTGTGAAGTAGCTTTTGCGATGGATCTGACATGATTATCCCATGAAAGAGTGTTGCTGATGGAAATACCGAGCATAGATATGGTGGGCTTGGTGGAGATGGTGGAGCCAGACATTACAATATCGGGCATACTCAGTTCCGCCTTTCTAGAGAAAATGCAGGCTTGAGTTTTGGTGGCGTTGAATTCAACTAGGTTGTTCGTTCCCCAGGATGTGATTTCAGCAAGATCTTCATTGACAGCACTGACCTGCCTGCGCCGTGACTTCTTAGCTTCCTGGGAAGAAATGGGAATTCTGGTAGAGAACGCAGTATGGAGGGTACTATCATCTGCAAAGCTGTGGATGGGGCAAGTTGTTACTCCCAACAGATCATTGATATGAAGCAGGAATGATGTTGGTGCCAAAATTGATCCTTGTGGAACGCCGGAATTGATGCCAATGGTATCAGACGATACACCGTCCAGCACCACGTGAAGCGATCTGCCTGAAAGAAAACTCGATAAGAGATGGCATAGCTGAGGTGGTAAGCCGTATGATGGTAGTTTGTGGAGGAGTCCTTCGTGCCAAACACGGTCGAATGCTTTCGATATGTCCAACGCGACAGCTAGAGATTCCCCGTGTTTTTCTGAAATGATGCTGAAAATCAATAATGAGTATTATGGTAAGTGACGAGAGCCGATCATACCCAATGGACAAATTGATGACAATGAATACTCAACAGACGGCTCTCTCGTTCTAGATATACCAATAAAAAATATCTGCAGTAGTGCCAGATTCATAAGAAAGCGATGAGTTGAAGAGAACGTGTAAGGTCTCTTGTACCTTTGCACGTATGTATATTGGACAGTCAGATGCGAATAACATGTCGCCGTTGGATGGTGTTTACGTTTTCATTGTAAAAGTTACAAGAGGCACATTAGGTTTGTTAATCTGTGCTAGAGGTACTGCCATCCAACCGCGATATGGTTTTCGCGTCTGACCCTCCATCAAAGTTGGTTTGGGTCATCATAATTATATAATATCAATAATATCATATTTCATAAGGTATTGCTGTTTCTGATTTCGTTAATTTTTTCCTCAGACTATGTGACATGTATCATCATTCATGTACATTTGATAGAGATTCCTATTTTCGTTTGTCTAATCAAAATTTCTGTTATTTATTAATTCATATATGACCCAATTTGTGACCAAGTAAGATATTTTTATTTACACAGGTGTATGATCCGTGTACAACAAGACCTTTTTCACTTCCGGCATTTTTTAGTTCAGCTTTCTCCTGTCTTTGAGCACCGTCACTGGTTTCGTACCTGGCAATTGATTGAAATCAATTGTATACTCAAGAGAAAATCAGTTTGTTGATTGCATGTGATTCTGAATGATGATATCAATGTTACGAATTTGTGTCACAATACTGTCTTCTGCTGAATGTATCAACCTCTATTCACAAAAATTATTGAAATGGGTCTTGATGAATTATCGATTTTGTATACAAAGTGTGATAATCCACAAGAAATAGCTGATACATTGAATTTGATTCCAGCATCTGAAATTATTTGGAGAAACTACAAAAATTCATCTAACCATCAGAAATGAATACATGAGAGGTGATGTTCTCATCGAAAAATACATGTTGGAGTGTATGGAACTCTTATTGTCATGCCAAACAATCGAGAACCTGGGGAGTGAAAATATCGCGAGAGCTTGTTCGAGCGATTCTTTCTAATTCCCTCGAATCGAGATTTCTTGCCAGATGACAATACAATTCAAATACAATTCAAAACGAATTCATCGTGGGAAAATACATGAGAGATGATGATTTTATCGATACATAAATGCTAATTGTATTATTGTTATGGCAAACAATCAAGAATCACGGTTGTGAGAAATCGATAGAGCTTGCTCGCATCCTCTTAAGTGGATGATATCGATGATACTTCAGTTCCTCTTCTATTAAGGGGTAGAAGACGAGGTAAATATTCGAAATTCCAGAACGGACTCCTTCTTTTCCACGAAGTATCTTCGCCTCGCTCGTTGGATAGGCGCATCTTATTACCGCGAAGAAAACATACGAGGGGATGTCCAGATTATTCGAGAGCGAAATATAATAAAGTAAAGGGTTTTGAGATGCTGTGAGATAAATTGCCGTGAATCCTCAATGCTGCTCTTCTGTATGATAGTTATAAGGGCAATTATATAACGTACATAAAATTCTCTTGATCAATTCACCATATTTCTCCATTTTTGATTGAAATTGTTATTTCCACAAGGATACAAGGAATATATTGTTATTGAATATATTCATCAGTTTGTTGCATTGACCGATATGAGGAAGATGCCATTAGAAACCATAGGACAAATTTGATATATAGAGCGATTCATGGAGAGACTCACATAGCCAAATGGATAAACAAAACAAGTTGAGATTCATATATAAAAGATTTTGTTGGCCATCGATAACGAAGATATTATGAAAAATTGCCATATATGATTTCAATGGCCGACATTTCAGTTATGATTCATCCTGAGTTGCTCAAATAAGGCAGCGACGTTCCTTTATTCAAGATGACATATAACAAAAAAATCCAGATACGAATAATTCATGTTCTATTGTAATATCAAAAAAGTTCATTTTGTGATCAGTTTTCTAGAAAAATTTCATCACATTCAGGAAGATCAGACATACTGCCATAACGACTGCTTTCCAATTTGCACGACACACTTTGATCGGTTCATTAAAAAATATGAAACAAAAACGTTCGAATGAATTCTCAATTCGAATCTAGCTGATATCTCTCATCTCAACTGGATTCATATGAATTGATTTTTTGCTTATTTTTGTGGGATAGGGATCGACAGAAATGAGTATTCGATGAAAAACACAAAACTGCTTTTTTGTTGATTCGAAATGTTCGTTTTTGATCGACATCGTGACTTGTATCTCTTTACGAATATCAATTCTCGTAATGATGAAATAGTATAGGCGCTGTTTCTCATCATTTGACGTGACGTGACATTTGTTGATGATTCGAAAAGATGGGTACTGGCGAAATTATTGCATGAAGGTTTCCATAAGTATTATCACGATGTTCTGTATATTCGAGAAAATTCTGTCGCTTTCTTGTTCACGAAAGTGTGTTGCTGGGTGACACTACGAGTTCGTCAGGACGAGTGGTATTCCAACACAATTGAGTTAACAATGAAAGACAGAATTATGAGAACATATTCAGAACGGAGTTAGAATTTGCTAGACTATCTCACGTTCACGAAGCATAAAACAAAATTCTTATGAATGAGCCATTTTTTCTGACGACAGATTTAATTATTCCATGCCAAACTGACAGACTTTGCTTTGCTATTCATGTTTACATCGTTGAAAACACTAACACAGATAGACTAGGACCAATCTGATTAGAATTGAAAAGCCGCTTGTGTTTTCGCGATTACACACGTTGTGATGTGATTGATGAGATTATGTGATAAATGAAATTAGTATATTGTTTAACAGGCACGAAATGATAGTGATTTCCTACGAGAATGAAGTTCGTCTATATGGCTCATGCTGCCATTGGAGTAGAAAATTAGCATTCCGTGCAAGTTATACACTATAATTTTTCTACGGCTATGATAGATAACAACAGCATTTTCGATTTCTTTGTCTTGTGGCCATCTGATTTCCTGTCAAGTTATGCTCATCTAATAGACAGAGCTGTCATTGCTTCACATTCGACATTTCATGAGCGATGAGATTTTTTTGGAATATAAAACACGATTGAGTTATCGTGATATCAGATACGGAAATAATATTGATGATATACAATGTACCTCATTGACATACCGAACACAGTGGAACAAGAGCAATTTTGTGTTATAGCCATAGAAATAGTCATTTTCGTGTGCCCATAGATATATAGTAATTTATCAAATTGATTATGTCATTACTGGTGAACTGAGCGGCATTTGTTCTTGATACACTACACAAGTGAAAAGGATGCATTTGGTATATCTTCAATATTCCTAATGTTCACCCTCGTGAAGGTTTTACTCCTATACATATTCTCAAGCCTTCAAATCTTTTATGGTATTGAACATTGCAAACATTTGAACTTCTGCCACGTTCAGCATTCGATAAATGAAGTGACATCTTGAGCGCACGAATATTCCTATTCCCAGAATGACACGTCACATCATGAAATAAAAAATAGGGCAAATTTCAATACAAATTCAGAAAATATAGGAACGACTATAATATCTATGAAGAATTTTGATCAAGAACTAACATTTCGAATCATCAAAAAAATCAGTGTTAGTGGTATACTGTGCTTTTCCTCGTTCGCTCTTTTCTGTCAATTTCAATCCAACAAAAAGTGTACGAAAAATCAATTTACATGAATCCAGTTGGGAGTACTGTTCACCTCATCAGTCAGGTCGAAATTGGAAATTCATTCGAACGGTTTTGTTTTATATTCCTTCATCGAACCGGTCAAAGTGTCGTGCTCTGTAAAATGAAGAGCAGTCCTTGTGGCATTTCGTCAGATCTTCCTGATTCTGATGAAAATTCTTGCGAGAAGTGATCACAAAGTGAACCCATTAGAAATCGATAAAACATTAATTTTTTCCATGTCCGGATCTTTTTTTTTTCCATAATGTGCCATCTGAAATAATTTCAATAGGGAAACGAAGCTGCCAAATTTCAGCAAATACGATGAGTCATTTCTGAAATGGCAATTTCACATCGTATAGTAGATGATTTTATCATGATAGTTTCATACACTATTTTTTGTAGAACCACAAGTCGGAAGTAACAACTTTTATGGCCGGTCAGTAGTTCTAATATTTTTTAGACAATACGGGGTCATATCAATTTCATGAAATATCAACACGTATACACGAAAAGGATGAACTATATAAATATGAAGATATTGATAGAAAAATTTGACATCTGCGACTAAGAACTTTCAGATTGCATCTCATCAAGAGTATTCATTACTTCCTCTGTGTATTATAAATGATGTGAATGATTTTCGTTATCCGAGCGAGAACACAATATGATCAGATCGACTATCGGTGACTTCGATGCATGTATTACGCTATGCAAGACTCAAGAACATATACAGTGCTATGTAAAGGGTTAAAGGTACCCTTGACTTTATTCGGGCACTTGAAGCGGGTTCTACAATTATTTACAAGGAATGTTAACTTGGGCGCCACCTATATTATAGTGGTAGGTCCACTTGCACCGGGCAGCTTTCAGTGAAGAAACGGTAATTCAGTGGTCTGATATCTATCTCTCAAAATGATAAGTTGATCTCAATAATTGGTTTGATTTTTCCCGGATTACCAACTGCTCTGTTATAAAACAAAAATGAAACTCAATATCAACTAACTTGATTTATTCCTTAACTCTACTACACAATCATCCAGTGAATCTACTATCCTAAATATAATTTAGGTTCCTATGGCTCTTCCCCAGTATATGTACGAATTCACCCCAAGAAACCAGAAATCATTACCTTCTGTTGACGCGGAATGCAGAATGCATTTATCACTGAAAAATCTACACATTAAATACAATCAAGCAATAAGCACGCAATCTAATTATCGACACAGGCAAGGTTAGAAAAGCATCTCTAGTACAAAGCCTTTAGCTCTCCAGCTCGAATCAAACTTTTATTTTCAAGCACAAGCAGTTAATAGTAAAATAAAAGTGCAGTTGCAGTGCTCCGGTTGACTCCGACAGGTAATCCCTTTTTTTTCGATGCACTTGGCAACACCGTCCTATCACGAGCGTGGCCCAGTAATAGAGCCGTGCTGTACAAGTGGATCGAAGATTTCCAGAACTCCCGTACTCTGATTCATCCGGCAACACCGTCCTACTACGAGCGTAGCCCAGTAATAGAGCCGTGCTGTACAGTTGAATCGAAGCCTCTAAGTCCTACCACCCCTTGATCCATCTGGCAACACCGTCCTATCACGAGCGTAGCCCAGTAATAGAGCCGTGCTGTGCAGTTGGACCAAAGTCTCTAAGGTCTACCACACTATAATGCATCCGGCAACACCGTCCTATTACGAGCGTAGCCCAGTAATAAAGCCGTGCTGTTCAGCTGAATAAAAGTTTCAAAGATCTCCGGTTTTCCAATTCATCCAGCAACACCGTCCTATTACGAGCGTAGCCCAGAAATAGAACCGTGCTGATAAACTGAATTGGATATCCGGAATCTTCGTAATTTCAATTCATCCGGCAACACCGTCTTATCATGAGCGTAGCCCAGTAATGAAGCCGTGCTGTTCAACTAAGAGAGGGGTCACACGAGCGTTTAAATGACGGACGTTGTATCGCGCGTTGTAGCGGACGTTGTAGAATAACACCAGCGTGATATGCGTCGGTCACACCACCAACGCGCGCTCAACTCGTCTCGCGTCATTCATTTTCAACGCTCAGCACCTCTAGTACGCCCGTTGGTGGACACAGCGTGCGTTCTTGTTCAACACATAGTCAGATATACATAGCCACACGATATTCAATTTAACGCGCGTCTATCTGACGATTATACGAAACTGGCAGTATTTTTGTGATCTGGCAACAGCTAACGGTTGAGTTGTCCGTATGGTAGACTATCGTAGACATCGTAGACTATCGTAGACGTTGTTATCGTATGTTTTGGACTTGTTTTTGATTCATTATATCAAACATGGATATAGAAGTGATCATAAATGAGGTCCAAAAACGTCCCGTGCTTTGGGATACTTCTAATGAGGAGTACAAGGACCGGAATAAGAAAACTACAGCTTGAGAGGATAGAGAGTATAAAATGATCCACTTAAGAACCTCTCACTGTTTATGGGATGAACCCACCATTTACGTTTTTTCCTAGCCTGCTTTTTTTTACGTAGATCTAGGTATAAAATCAGAAATGCGGCAACATCCTGCGGACCTTCCATGACTGTCACATGTATACTCAACAAACTGACGCTCGTAACTAAACGCTCGTGTGGCCGGAAGATTTGTCACGCGTTCCAAAATAACGTCCGTTTTAACGTGCGTTGCATAAACGCTCGTGTGGCCCCTCTCTAAATTGAAACTCACGAGATCTACGCAACCTCAAGAACGGCGGTATCCGTTCTTGCAACCTACAAAAGCAGCACTGTTATCGTTTGCATATCAAGCGGACTCACTTAAGTAAGTATATTCTTCAATAACTTGTGGTATCAAGCGGATCGGTCTAGCGCTCTAGCGGTTTCTATTTCATTCCCCAGCGTGTACAGCGGTATATGCGGTCAGCAACAACTAACTTTCCTTGGTTCCTATCGACGGAGCTCGCCTCGGGTTCCCACTCTCACCCGAGAGTGGGGCGAAAATTGCGCTATCGCGCAGCCGACCGCCGTCCGTGAGTCTCGGCTATGCTTCGGATATCTCTATTTTGCTATCATTTAATTACTGATTAATCCAACCATTCCAACCTATCAAAATTCTAATTCGCGCTCACGAACAAATTAAAGAATTACTCCCGGAGAAATGAATGATTCAGTTACGAAGAAGAACGGCGCCGATAGCTTGTCATTTACTCAAGTTAATATCATCAGAGTTATTCTCTATACTAAGTATACAGGATGTCTCCCCTGAGAGTAATCAAATCTGAGTAACTTCGTTACATCCCCCCATTACTTACAAAAAAAAATGATTTCAATTATTCTTTATTTTAACTATGCTCACAATCCTAGTTGATGATCGAAGTAATCAAGTTATAATATGTCGTGTGGAATGCCTCAAAAAAACCCAGGATACTCAACCCCTGCTTTATTTCGCAACAAAATGAAATCTGGCAACTGAGACATTAATGCAATGACATTGAGCCCTTATCGATATGTAACAAAATAAAATCTGGTAATATCCAAAAAAAATTTCTTCATGTATAAAATAATATCTATATCTATCTCTAGACTCACCTATCTCTTAGTCTACCCTGAATTTACAAAAATAACATACTCGTGTATAACCATAACTTAAAATAAATCTTCTTTGACTCACGCTCTCTCCGTTGATGTCCCTAATGACGAGGGTGCAGTCTTGCATAAGGGCATCCACAGGTTGGGCATTCCTTTTCCTTACGGTGTTCTCGTCGCCCCTGGTTTCGTTCCGGCAGACGAAGAGGGGACATGATTCGCCTCTTCATATGCTGACGACCACAACGACAATGGCGAGACATTACACCTTTCAGTCCACATCGAAATTGTTTATGAATAGTCGAGATGTTGTGATTTCTTTATTAGGAGAACCGAATCAGTTTATTAACATAAAGTTCAATACGATAGTTCAATTAAATCATTTCTGCTGACTGCTAACTTCAAAATATATATATACAGAGTATATGAATATCATAGCTTCAACTTAACAATTTGCTCAGATCAACTTCAACAGGCTGGGGGGTTCCGGCACTTGTCACGGCGGTGCCCTAACTGGCCGCAACGCCAGCATAGTGTGCTGCCTAGGGTCACGTAGCCAGAGCGGTATCTACTCTCTGGTTCTAGGCTCACAGGGAGGGCCTCCAATTGTTGGGTGAGTGCGATAGCCTTTCGTCTTCGTCTTTGGTCCGCCTCTGGGGTCCAGAACTCGTCCGTGGTCGGATCCATGTAAGGGGGGCATTATACTAGCCCTTCTTCCTCTTCGAGGTCGGAATTTGGGGTTGGTTCGGACGAGTCTTTAGATGTCCCTGGGATAGCTTCCCTATATTCTGTTTTGGAAGTTCCCGCGAGTTCCTCCTTCTCTTCGACGCAAGGATTGTTAGTTATCCCTTCGGCATCTCGCCGACTTTTGGGCACCTTTTCATCGGTCGTAACGGCTGGGGGCTCCGTGAGGGCCTCATCTCGCCCCTGAGGATCAACTTCACTCTCCAGAACTCCTGTGGACTCAATGGCCTCCTCATGATCCCGAGCGATATCTTCCAAATCCCTCTCGGAGGAGTTTATTTCCAACCGTGGACTTGACATTCCCACAACGGTTCTCGTGAAACGCTAATAGTCGGTTTTGAAATAAAAATGTTTTCTTCAGGGTGATCATCCCAAGTGCTCGTAAAAAAACAGGACAGAAAATAAATTTTATGAGACCTCAGGTCTTTCCTCATGTAATTAAATAAATATTGACTCTATTGCCTCATACGAAACGGTATTGCTGGGGACTATAGCTTCAACGCGGAATTATTTCGGAAGAGTAACCCGAATAGTTCGACCGTCGCGTGCTACCAACTTAACCCTAACTCTTCCGGATAGGCAAGGGTCTGTCTTTCTCGAAGCACGTAATCTATTGACCAACTCCAATGGCCAATCCATTCCCTTTGGAAGGGCCAGCAGATCTTCTGCCAGGTTTGCCTCAATTTCACTGTCAGGTTTGCGTGATGCCTCTTTGGCCACAGTTGTTGCGATTTGGTTGGGCATGACTTGTGCAGTCGTGGCCTCGGTAACGGCAGTACTACTTTTCTCACAAGGTTCGGATGTTACCGTTACTAGTTCCTCCAGTATCACTGGTATGCTAGATTCAGGCGCGAGGCCTTTTGATGAGGCATTGTCGGCAGTTTCAACCTCAAGCGATCTCGACACTACAGGTGATCCAAATCTGCTATTAGTACTAATGGGTACAGTGTCGGCGCTGGATTTCATAGTGACGCTATTTTCAAGGCCGTCCGACGACCTGCGGTGGTCTGTCTTTGAGGTAAATGTTGTTCTGGCTTCTCCCTGCTGTGGAGTCATAGCTGGTTTTGCTACTGGGGCTTGTTTTGCCACGGGACTTGGCCGACATACTCGGCGAGTTGGTGGTCCTTCTGTCGGTTGGGTTGCGGCTGTTCTTCGCAGAGTAAGGTCGCGGGCTAGGACCTGCATGGCTCGCACCCTTTTCTGTGCCTTCGCGGTCGCGATCGCAGCGTCTAGTGCCGGCGCTCTCAATGGAACAGACGCTAGTTTCGCGATATTCCGGTTGCGGGGCATATCGTACGGATCTAGAACAAATAAATGTTTCTTCATCACCGGCCTCCTTCATCATGTGCCGGCTTGAGGTCTTTTATGTGGATTCGTAGAAGCTTTTTACCAGAGGTGCTTTCGAGATTATATACTACTGGCGATATTACTTTTGTGACGGTATACGGCCCGGAATACTTGGGTGCCAATTTAGCGGCAAATCCTCTGGTCGCGGACGAAAGATGATGTTCCTTTTTCATGACCTTGTCCCCAAGATGACATCTCCATCCCCTCCTTCGGAGATTGTAATGATGACTCTGAGTCGTAAACGCTCAGGAAAGGTTAATTCGGACGAATTCAAACACTTCTCGGAGTTTGCCTAGTCTATTGGCTCGGTCTGTTGTTTCCTCTGGCACATTTTCTATATCATCAGTTACCAAATTCTCTGGACGGTAGACAGCTCCTGGTAATTCCAACTCCCTCCCATAGTCGAGGAATGCCGGAGTATATCCGGTGGAGTCATGGCGAGCTGTGTTGTAAGCGAACACTAGTTCAGATAGGTGTTGATCCCATTTGCGATGATCGCCATCGCAGAACTGCGATATCATGGTCTTCATCGTCTTATTGGTCCGTTCTACAGGGTTCGCCTGCGGGGTATGAGGTGGAGTTAACCCATTAACCGCCAAGCAGTTAATGAGGGGTCGAATATAGAAAAAAATTGTATTAGTTGACTTATTTGGACTCAAATAGAGTAGTGCCATGCGAAAAAAAATTTCATATATAGGGTGTGACGAAAAAAATAAAGTTGCGTTTTCGCATCAATGGCCAATACTGGTGTAATATTCAAAAAAATTTATTTCCAAAAATGAATGATTTTCAAGAGTCAAATCGTACTAAACATTATGGAATCTAAGAAAACAACTGGAGTGTAAGTGTACTTTACATTTTCCACACATAAACACTGTTTGACTCTTACACAGTCTGCAACGCTTTCTTGCCTTTTCAGGATGACGTGAGATGATGTGATCAACTTTGTCCCTCCTGATTTCATCTGGTAACTCGGTTCGAGTTGGTCTTCCTCTACCCTGATACATTATGCGTGTCTCTTCAGTTTCATCATCAGAATCCTGTGAAGTTTCCTCATTTTTCATCAGAGCCATTACTAAATACGATCTGACTTGGAGTTGTGTCATTTTGGGGTTTGTCAGTTTACATAATTTCCAAACGTTCACAATAACACTATCTAGACTATTTATGAATAGTGGCCACCACCACTTCTTTCCACGGACTCTGATACGATAATTCGCAATTCCATTATCATGGAGGTCGACGCCACCCATATATTTATTGTATTCTTTCATCACTAACGGTTGTGGTATATTGATTTCCTTTTTTTGCTTTCTGTCATAACGTTTCACAGGTTGCACTGGATCTATAGAAATGTTATTAGTTATGAGGGTCACAACGGAGTTATCGTTCCATCTTACCACACACAACTTTGATTTCGAATCAAATCTGTAGTCAAAAGATCCTCTGTCTTTCTTTTTGATAATGTTCGTTGACTCTAGATTACAATTGGAAATTCTGTTATCTCGAATCGTTCCAGTTGCAAATATGTTTTTTTCACCGAGGAAGGATAAGAGCTTATAAGACGAGAAGAAATTGTCGAAGAATACTCTGTGTGAGGAAGGATGTTCAACAACGTTCATCAAACTGACAACAACATCTGCTCCAAGACCCATTTCTGATTTCTCCTTTCTTGCGCCACCATATGGCATAAACTGGAATAAATATCCATCTTCCGAACAGAGGCACCATAGTTTGAATCCGAAACGGACAGGCTTTCCTTTTATAAACATTTTAGCCGAATGCCTACCAAAGTATGGAACCATTTCTTCGTCAATTGAAAGGTTATGTGAAAACAATCCGAATTGTAAGTTCCTTTTATTTATAGCATCAAATAATGGACGCAATTTGGCAAATTTGTCGTTTTTGTCCAGCTGAGCATTATCACACAGATGCAGGTTCCTTTTTATATTCCGGAATCTATTTCTACTCATACAGTTCTTCACTAGTGTTACTCCTTTATCTTCATCTCTGCTCCAATACATTTCTAATTGGGGGAGAGTGTGATAACCAGAAAAAATCAGAATTCCTATAAATTTTTTCAACTCCATGATATTGAGAGAAAAATCATGCCTGTTATTATCTTTGGCATATTTTTCAGAAAATTCCTTGATTTCTTCTAATAACTCCGGATCGAAGAACATGAAAAATATATCCAGAGGTGATTTATCGGCTAGAATTTCTATCAGTTTGTTTTTCTCAACTTCCTCATTCGATGATGGTAGCTTATCATATTCTGGATGTTTTTTCTTCCACTTTGGAGTGATAACAGTAGATTTTTTAGTCCGTTTGCTTGTAGATGGTCCAGCATCGGAATCAATACAAATAGTATTGGAGTCAACATCTTCCCGTTCTGGGATCAATAATTCGAAAGTACCAGCTACATCTTGAGGCACGAAATTTCCTGAACAAAAGATCTATGTTTAGTAATCTTTTTTATTATTATAATATCTGAACTCACCCAACAGAATATCATCATCTATATCCTCTTCGTCCGTGAGCTCATCAACAGTTGGAGGTATAATGACAGCATCAACTTCGCTTCCCGGTTCCAAATCTTCCAATTCGTCTTCCAATTCTTGAAGGGTCAGAGCACGATGCTGTTCATGATTCCGCCACATTATGCACAAGAGTAATGATATAACCCACTCGAAACAACAACAGCAACTGATTCAGTTGCCGTCCGCGATGTTCAATTACGTGCGGTCCCCCACTACTCAAATTCCATTACTACCGTATTGCGCCGTTGATGCGAAAACGCAACATTATTTTAGCATGACTATATTTTTCTTCGAAATCGATGTATTGAAATTTTTCGTTGTCACCTAATAAGTACAATACATCTTCCATAAAATAACATAAAACGAAAAACACATGTTGGAAAATCCTGAAGATACAGGGTGTTACAGCATAGGATGTTTGAGAAATGAAATCACACAAATTTCAAGATGAGATTGAGATAATCAAAACTTGTTGTATTCGCCACAGAAAAATCACATATCATTATGAAACTCATATAAACATAATCCTGGAATATGTGGACAAAATTCCAGTTTCAGTTTCTGTAAAAAAAAATCAGAATATAATGTTGCGTTTTCGCATCAACGGCGCTTAATGGGTTAAACGATGTCCAATCTTAAGATCTTGTCACAAACTGTAGGCGGGGGTTGCCTAAGTTGTGTTCTAGATCCATTAGAGAATGAACTTCAAAAGTGATAATAATAAATAAACTCAAAAGGGTTTTCAAACAACACATATACACACATTTATTCTTCGTATTATGATAAACAATAAATAAAACTCAACTTACCCTATATGTACAAATTTAAAAGGCATTTCTGGGAGCCTGAGGAAGGGCATCTTCTTCTGCCCGAACTCCGAAGATTCGGGCACAGTGGCAAATGATTGAAACTGATCGAATGATCGAAATGATCGTAACTGATTGAATGTTCGAAACTGATACCTGTGCTGGCTTCCTCGCGCCTTTTATATATTTAATCTATATTTTGGAAACGTGACAGTGAGGAAGTCAGGTGGATGGTTTGAAGTCATTGCCACGCCTGTGTTTAGGTTCAACTATTAATCGAAAGTTCGTGGTTCAATAATTTTGGAAATAATAAACAGATACGTGAACGTTCAATGACTTCGAACCAATATGATTTTATAAGAATTTTGGAATTTAACTTCAAATATCTCCTCATTTGTGACATGCCCCTCCCCTAATAACGACGGCCCCCGTCGTTAAAAATGGTCAGATTGGCCTATTTCTGAAATGCTAATTCGAATATTCTCTATATATACATTCTATCCTTCCAAAATCCTAATTAAAATGCTATCTATATACCTGTTTTACAATAAAAATAATGATAGCCTGTCCTAACTGCAAATTTTACAAAATTCAAAATAGTCGATCCGCACACTCTGGTCCATGGCTTGTGAGTCTGGGTAGTTTCTGAGTTTCACATCGGGCGTTCCTTGGCATACCCTATTGACTGCTTGGCTCATTGTACACTTTGACAATGCATATGGCTTTCTGACGTAGCGTGGTTTCCTGGTGTGTTCTCTGCATGGTTACTGGCCTCTCCATAGATTACAGGTGTTGCTATGTGACGTAATCTAACTAGATGACTGGAGTTGTCCTGGACAGCTACCAAGCTCGGAGTGGCAACATCATTCCAAACGTCAGCTTCTCCCATTGGCAAGGTTTGACTGATTTGGGATGCTGAAAGGCTACAACGGCTGCCATATCCTTGGATAACTCATTGACGGTATAGTCTCCAAATGTCATCTATATAGCCTCCTCGATTCTTGTAGCTCCATCTCCATGGCTGTATTTTCGGAACACGTTCGCTACCCGTACCCTAATATGCTTTTTTCGTATCTCCTTGACTGGTGATGCCCATAGAAACGATTGCATGGTCCACTCTGTATGCGGCGAAACTCAGTCCAACTACCTCGGCAACTTATTGCCTCTTCTCGAGTGTGGGACCACATGTAAAACAAAAGGTGAAATTATTGCAGCATAACTACCAAAATAACAAATAATAAACTTATCATCAATCAAATATCCTCCCTGAGTCTAGATGTCTACCAATATGAAAAACTTATCTGAAATTATAAAACAATAGTATTTACCCATCTGACTCATATATTTTATTGTACTATTTCGTAAATATTCTCAAATGAAAAATTCATTAGTCATGACATTTATTCCGTGTTATTTGTGCCATTATTCCTCCAGTGTTATTTGCAAGCAGAGTTCAATGTCAATAACATTGACTTCTTCAATTCGTGAACTAGATCAGTTTTTCTATCTTCATAATATGTATATTAAACGCAGCACAATCCATATTACAAAGTATTCATACTATTTTCTTATGTATTACGAATATTCAACAAAAAAAAAATCTGCCTCAAAAATCAAATACTATTTTTTTCAGTATTATTATCACGAACATATTTTATATCACTGCTGCATATATTGTAGATGAATGAACTTGAACCGTATAATGTGACATCTGATACCAAAACATCAGTACTCCATAGCTATCAAGTTTATAATATACCTTTCTGTTTATTAAACAAATTGGACTATTCAACCTACATCAAAATTCTTTGTTGGTAATCAGATGTACATTATTCTCGAAATAATTTTCACGTAAAATATGAATTCTTGAAGAATTGAAATTCGTTTCTAAAATGAAATCTTAATTCTACCGAGGTTTTACCATCATTGTTTCATAAGCGAATGTCCTTATTCGAAATGGTGCCTTTCAAAAAATACATGATTACTGCACTCATATTATGTTTGATGAAATAATTAATTTCTCAAACAATTTCTTCAAAAATTTATGTCAATTGTTCCGTATTTTTGTATTTATTGGTGACTTCATTCCGATGTTTTTTTCGGAAAGTTAAATAGTCGAGTTAATGTTGAATTCTCAAATACATGAGCATTTTTCAAAATATATCGCGATTTTTTCCATTAGCTTCATGAAACAACGTTCCTCCGTTTTTTCATAAATAAAATACTTACTTTGATACTTAGTTACTACTTTACCTATACCTTAATTATGTTTTTTAGGTGGCTGTCGGAATTTTCTCTACCTGTTTTCAACATTTTTTTTTAAATTTTCTCTACTTTTTTTTTCCCAATATTTTCATTACTTCCATATCTTGTCATTCTCCTGTAGTGTTCATATAATTGATTTCTTCTCCTCTGAAACATACTAAAAATTCGATTATTCTAATGTTACATGACTATTATTTTCCTAAAAAATTATCGATCTGAAAAAAAAACTAGACTTTTTCTTCTCATATTAAGTTATCAACATGCTCAATATTCGCTCATCTATCTCTTTTTTCGACTTGGACTTTCAATTTTTCACAGTATACGACATATCTCGTCGCCTTAACGAGGTACTCTCTACTATATAGGTACTCATTTTTCTCAATATACTCAATATTAACTTCATGTGCTATAACTTTGTGCCTTTTCGTCAGCTCTATAGATTCTCTCATCCCTACTCTAATTATTGAAACATTTGTCTAAGACCCTATTCTTTCGATATAGCTCAAATACCCCTACAATGTAGAGCATTTTCCGGGATTCCGCGTGATCAAACCTTTGAGCATTCCTGACTATCGATAGGCCTACTCTTGCACATCACAGCACAACTTTTATCGTACAAATTATCATTGTACCTTGACAAACTTCAATACTCCATAAATTCAATACTATCAATAACTTAATACATAATATCACATAAAACTCTATTTTTCTCGCTATACAATTCGACTATTCCGGACCATTTCCTGAAACAACTACTCCCCTGGCTATTTGCCCCGACAGGTATTGAATGATACAGGGTGATGGTGCGGTATCCACAGTGACTCTTGCACTGATCAAGTCGTCAGCGAAAATATCTTTGACTCATTTGGTCAACAAATAAGTAACCTCTTTGGGTTCAACAAATCACTCACTTTCATGTCATCATCTAGCTAGTGCCCATTTTGGGTCTTATTATAGCACGCAGTATCCCAATATACCTACTGCATATACATTGTCATCAGCGACAATCAAAAACCTTTTTCATAATATTTTCCAGCAGATACTTCAATAATTTGAGATTTTTATCACGAAATTCATCCTGAGCATGTTGATTTGCTTTCTATATAATTTACAACAGATCAATATTTACTTGTTTCGTCATGAGTACTACACATTTTCCCATGAACCCAATTTCTTAAAGGAACTCCAAAAATTTTCAGTCTAAAGAAAACATTTCTATGACAGGCAACAGCCACCTAACCTACTACTTTAAATTGATCGTAACATATTTTTTACTTGTTCGAAGGATACATGTTATAAATGAATATACTAACCTAATATTACTTAATCGGAATAAAATATATAAAGTGAGAATAAATGTGTGTTTCTTTCAAAGAAACAATACCTACCTATGATAATTTTTCACGTTCATTCTCTAAAGATAAATGATCCAGAAAATTAGAATAAAATTTTTTGAAACTTTGAGCTTGGCTTGCGATGAAAATGAAAACATAAAATGTAGATATTATATTATACTCTCATGAAACTTTAGTCATGGAGGTGATTACGTTGCCTCGAGTAGTAAAATCCTTGTGGAAATCAATTTTGAGGGTCATCCTCAATGTTATGAATCGATAACAAATATCCACGAATACCCTCAACGTTCTAGTTCCATCCTTTTCGGAACCATATAATCTTTTGTGAACTGTGAGCCTCATATTTCCTCATATGGTCACTTCCACATTTCTCTCAATACAAAAAAAAAATCATCATGAATTTCAATAATTCCTCATTATTTCCATCTAAATATTTGAATATACTCCATTTCCACACAAAAAAAATTAATAACTTCTTCAAACACTCTGTATATCACCTCAAGACATTAACTTTTTCGCAATATAGCACATTTTTATTGAAATGATAGTTTCTCTGTTTTTCAATGGGTCACAAACAACTGAAAATAAATTAATACTTCTCACTCAGTTTTCGTATGGGTACAGAAGGTTTTAGCATGCCTATCTGTGTGCACTACCAGGAACGCCCCATTTGAAGATCAAACCGAGGCAGTCCAGTTATAGCATGCTGGACCGTTCGCAAATCCTGGCCAGATGCCCCATATAAAAACACATTTTTACATTCAATCCTTAAAATAATGAAAACTGTCTTACTAAAATATTCATCTAACTTTGATATTCATAATTTGATAAAAATAATATAATTTAAAAACCGAAAGAACATGAAATTTGAAAAAGTGAGGTTGGTTATGAAGAACCAACCTCGGGAACGAGCCATTGGCGCCTCCACCATGTCACAAACTGTAGGCGGGGGTTACCTAAGTTGTGTTCTAGATCCATTAGAGAATGAACTTCAAAAGTGATAATAATAAATAAACTCAAAAGGGTTTTCAAACAACACATATACACACATTTATTCTTCGTAATATGATTAACAATAAATAAAACTCAACTTACCCTATATGTACAAATTTAAAAGGCATTTCTGGGAGCCTGAGGAAGGGCATCTTCTTCTGCCCGAACTCCGAAGATTCGGGCACAGTGGCAAATGATTGAAACTGATCGAATGATCGAAATGATCGTAACTGATCGAATGATCGAACTGATCGGAACTGATACCTGTGCTGGCTTCCTCGTGCCTTTTATATATTTAATCTATATTTTGGAAACGTGACAGTGAGGAAGTCAGGTGGATGGTTTGAAGTCATTGCCACGCCTGTGTTTAGGTTCAACTATTAATCGAAAGTTCGTGGTTCAATAATTTTGGAAATAATAAACAGATACGTGAACGTTCAATGACTTCGAACCAATATGATTTTATAAGAATTTTGGAATTTAACTTCAAATATCTCCTCATTTGTGACAATCTTTCAACAGATCTCGAAACGGTGAACCAGTATACTGAGTCCCATTATCGCTTATGACGGTTTTCGGACACCCAAACCTGGTGATTATTTCCTCATACAAAGCTTGACTCACTGCTCTTGCTGTTACCTTCCGTATCGGGCGGCACTGGATCCACTTCGTGAATCTGTCTTGGAATACTACCAAGTAGTTATTCCCTTTACTCGAGCGAGGCAGTGGCCCGACCAGGTCAGAACTCACAGTTTCCCAGGGTTGTCGGTTGATGGATGGTTGCATCATTCCTGGTGTCTTCTGCTGCGAAGATTCATACTGCTGACAGGACTGACAACTCCGAACGTACTTAGCTATGTCCCTGAACATACCAGGCCAATAGTACCAACTAGCGATTCTGGCTGTGGTCTTGGCAATTTCGAGATGTCCAGCAGTGGGAGCATCGTGATTCTCCTTCATAACGGATGAACTGGCTGGTTTCGGGATGCACAACTTCCAGGGGTCGGATAGCTCTGGTTCGGAATAGTCGGATGAATCCCAAAAATGACGATAGAGTCTGTCATCTTTGAGGCAATAGTCTGGACTGGCATCTGGGTCCCTCAGAATTTCGGCCTTCTTTCGAGAATACCAAGAACAGTCTAGTGTTCCCTCAACGGCAGCAATGCCATCTCCAACTGGAGGCGGGTTTCTGGATAGGGCGTCAGCCACTCGGTTTAGTACTTCTTTTCGATACTTGATCTCAAAATCGAATTGCTGGAGATACATACTCCATCTGGCTAATCTACCACTTGGGCTTTTGATATTGTGGAGCCACTTCAATGACTGATGATCTGACAGGACTGTGAAGTGGTATCCTTCAAGATAGGGGCGCATCTTCTCTATGCCCCAAACAATAGCCAAACATTCCTTTTCAGTCACTGAATAGGCCTTTTCTGGGGTTGTCAAGGTGCGGCTGGCATAAGCAATTATATGGTCGCCATCCTCCTTATTCTGTATGAGTACTGCTCCCAAACCCTGGTCACTTGCGTCCGTTTGCAGAATAAACGGCCTCTCAAAATCTGGACAGGCTAATACAGGGGATTCAGTTGAGAATTTTTTCAAGTGATTGAATGCCTCTTCCTGTTCGGTTCCCCAGTGCCATCTATAGCCTTTCTTCAGCAGGCGGTTCAACGGTGCAGCTACATTCGAGAATCCAGGTACAAAGCGTCTCTATCAGGATGCCACTCCTAAAAATCGTCGTAATTGCCGGACTGTGGTTGGTGGTGGAAATTCTAATATTGCCTTCACCTTATCAGGATCGGTAGCTATCCCTTCACCTGTAACCACATGGCCCAGGTACTTCAGCGATCTCCTGCCAAACTGGCATTTTTCTGGGTTCAAACGTAGGTTAGCAGCTCGTAGACGGCGGAATACTTCCTTTAGTATACTGAGATGCTGCTCGAGAGTCTCTCCCAGTACTATAATGTCGTCCAGATAAGCGAAGCAGTACGGATCCAGTTCAGGCCCAATAATATGATCCATCAGACGCTGAAACGAGGCTGGGGCTGCATGCAGCCCAAATGGCATTACTCGGAGCTGAAACAGTCCTCGGCCAGGTACTGTGAATGCTGTGACTGGCTTGCTTGCTTTGGTCAAGGCCACTTGCCAATACCCCTGCTTCAAATCAATGCTCGATATGTATCGAGCTCTACGCAATTTATCCAAAATTGCATTTATAAAGGGCAGTGGGTATGCATCCTTATGTGTCACAGCATTGACCTTCTGGAAGTCGATGCAGAACCTCGGTTTGCAATCCTTTTTCCGAACTATGACGACTGGTGAGCTCCACGGACTATTAGACGGCTCTATGATGGCTTCTTCCAGCATCTTATCAACTTCAGTGTTCATTACCTCCTGCATTCTAGGATTCTGTGGTCTGTACCGCTGTTTGATCGGTTCTGGGTTAATCAAACGTATCTCGTGTTTGAGTATCGGCGTTACTCCCTTGATGTTCTTGAATTGAGCCAGTTCCTGGTCCAGGAATGCTTGGAGTTCCCTATCCTCTGTCGAGGTGAGTACGAGTTTTTCGGCACGGTCGACGGTATTGATCGGGTGAATCGATGACGAAATCGACTCAGTTATTGGTTCTCCATCCATTCGTATACTTCCATTCGCAAGATCAAGCTGTAATTTCTGCGGTTTCAGAATATCCATGCCTATGACGAAATCTGATGATAGACCAGGAAGATGTCCAACTATGGCGGAAATAGTTCTTTTCCCAATCACTAAATCCAAGTAATATTTGCTGGGAACTTGAGCTCCTTTTGGGACTCCCATATCTTGACATTTCCTAGCTACATCATCTCCTATATACGTTCTGGATGCTCCGGTATCTAACAGTGCCTCAAAACGGTCACCAAGGGTGTGCACAGAAACGAATGGACCGTCATCTTCAGGTCGGACAGGTCGGGTCGTTTCCGAGACATTGGTGGAATGGCACTGCTCGGGTCTCGGGCAGGGCAATGCCTTCCTAGTTTTCCGACCTAGGACAGGGACAGTCACGTGACATCACTCCTTCCTTCCCACATCTGGAGCAGAATATCTTGGGAGCAGATCGGCACTGACTCCTAAAGTGACCTGTCTCTCCACATCTCCAACACACTGCTGGTGGAGATGAGCTCTTTCCTGGTCTGGAACTGACTACTGGTGGAACAGCTCTCCTCCTCGACTCTGTTCTTTCTGAGCCAGATGTCCTAGTCATATCTGTCTTTGGGGTTTCTGGAGCTGTCAGGAAGGTCGTCGCTGGGGATGTCGGTGGGGCTCTCGACACGACAGGGTACCTTGCAGTCATTGCATAGGTTCGGTACCTCTCCTGTAACTCTCCTCGAAGTAATTCAAATTCCTTAACAGCACGAGAGAAAGTGACAATATCGGTGAAATCAGTCCCTTTGATGTGCTGTCTGTATTCCGGTAACAGGTTCCGGTATAGCCACATCAGCTCCTGTTCTGGTGTCATATTCCCATGTCTTCGTACAAGCGTCTGTATATCGGTGATATAAGCTTGTACAGGCTCGTTCGGTTCTTGTAGACTCTTGCTGACTCTGACATCTACGGGGTCCTTAGACTTCGACGGAGAAGTCTGTCCGTCTGCGGACTCCGGAGCACCATTTTCGATCGAATCGGTGTACTCTTCTAAACTATCGAAATATCTTGAGAATGAAAAATCGTATCCTGTCGGAAGTGTCAAAATCGGATTCACCGACTGCCAAAACCTGATAAATGAGGTGCGACACGATATATGACTGACTTGTCTGACAGCTGTCAAAGTGACAGGTTACGATCTGATCACGTTGAATGCCGTGGCCAGCCACTTAATAACGTCCTATCATGTGCTAACCTTGAATAAACTTCTTTGCCACTCCTTACACGCGACAGGGTGATCGTACCTACTCGAGAACACGCGAAGCAGTTTTTCCTACCCAAAGTACTCGCTGAACAGGAATAACTTGCCCACATTCACGAAAAGCTGACTTCGGTTTTCCTCGGATATCCTCGGATTTCCTCGGTTTATCTTTCGATCTCACTCGGCTTTTATCGGTCCCTGCTCGGGCGCCAAATTTGTGAAGGGTTGAAGGTACCCTTGACTTTATTCGGGCACTTGAAGCGGGTTCTACAATTATTTACAAGAAATGTTAACTCGGGCGCCACCTATATTATAGTGGTAGGTCCACTTGCACCGGGCAGCTTTCAGTGAAGAAACGGTAATCCAGGGGTCTGATATCTATCTCTCAAAATGATGAGTTGATCTCAATAATTGGTTTGATTTTTCCCGGATTACCAACTGCTCTGTTATAAAACAAAAATGAAACTCAATATCAACTAACTTGATTTATTCCTTAACTCTACTACACAATCATCCAGTGAATCTACTATCCTAAATATAATTTAGGTTCCTATGGCTCTTCCTCAGTATATGTACAAATTTACCCCAAGAAACCAGAAATCATTACCTTCTGTCGACGCGGAATGCAAAATGCATTTATCACTGAAAAATCTACACATTAAATACAATCAAGCAATGAGCACGCAATCTAATTATCGACACAGGCAAGGTTAGAAAAGCATCTCTAGTACAAAGCCTCTAGCTCTCCAGCTCAAATCAAACTTTTATTTTCAAGCACAAGCAGTTAATAGTAAAATAAAAGTGCAGTTGCAGTGCTTCGGTTGACTCCGACAGGTAATCTCCTTTTTTTCGATGCACTTGGCAACACCGTCCTATCACGAGCGTGGCCCAGTAATAGAGCCGTGCTGTACAATTGGATCGAAGATTTCCAGAACTCCCGTACTCTGATTCATCAGGCAACACCGTCCTACTACGAGCGTAGCCCAGTAATAGAGCCGTGCTGTACAGTTGAATCGAAGCCTCTAAGTCCTACCGCCCCTTAATCCATCTGGCAACACCGTCCTATCACGAGCGTAGCCCAGTAATAGAGCCGTGCTGTGCAGTTGGACCAAAGTCTCTTAGGTCTACCACACTTCAATGCATCCGGCAACACCGTCCTATTACGAGCGTAGCCCAGTAATAAAGCCGTGCTGTTCAGCTGAATAAAAGTTTCCAAGATCTCCGGTTTTCCAATTCATCCGGCAACACCGTCCTATTACGAGCGTAGCCCAGAAATAGAACTGTGCTGATAAACTGAATTGGATATCCGGAATCTTCGTAATTTCAATTCATCCGGCAACACCGTCTTATCACGAGCGTAGCCCAGTAATAAAGCCGTGCTGTTCAACTAAATTGAAACTCACGAGATCTACGCAACCTCAAGAACGGCGGTATCCGTTCTTGCAACCTACAAAAGCAGCACTGTTATCGTTTGCATATCAAGCGGACCCACCTTAGTAAGTATATTCTTCAATAACTTGCGGTATCAAGCGGATCGGTCTAGCGCTCTAGCGGTTTCTATTTCATTCCCCAGCGTGTACAGCGGTATATGCGGTCAGCAACAACTAACTTTTCTTGGTTCCTATCGACGGAGCTCGCCTCGGGTTCGGGTCCATATACATCATCAGAACGTATCGACACAGACCGTCGATTAGTAGGAATCTATTTGACTAGAATAGTAAGAAATCACAATAGCAAATCATCAGAACCATATTTCAGCGACTGCAATATGTACAACCCGTAATTTGTCGAACCGTACTTTGACAGACTGCATTATGTCAGAATGCATAAATCACAATAGTATATCGAAAGACTGCCATATATTCAGAAGTGTACTTTGCCAAACCAGTAAATAAAATACTCTTGATGTCGTCAGAATCATAAAAATATATAATCGTGAAGTCATAGAACCGTAAAAGCACAGACTGTAATTCAGCGACCCGTACTCTGTAGACCACCATTTCATCAGAATGAACATTCCCGACCAGCAAACTGGCAGAATTGTGATGTACAGAATCTGAAAATGACAGAATGCGAAAAGTTCATACCCGTAAAAAGACAGACTGTCGATTTTTGATACCCGTAAAATGAAAGATCCGTACAATGACAGACTCGTAAAAGCACAGACTGCCAATACTCTAGATCTGTAAAATGCAAGAACCGTACATCGACAGACTCATAATCCATCGGACTACCGGAATTTCCGATCCATAATTCATCGAAACCGTAAAACGACAGACCCGTAAAACAGCAGAATCGTAAAATGACAGACTCGTACAATGGCAGAATCGTGCAGCTACCAAACCGTTAATTTTCAGAATTTTTTGGATTAAGACCCGTGAAATAGCAGAACCGTAAAATGGCAGAACCGTACATTGACAGAACCGTAAAACATCAGAACCGTACATCGACAGACCGTCAATATACCAGAATGTGTGAGACGCGTGGAGACTCGGAACAAGCGGTAGCGCATTGTTGCCAAGTTGAATCGATAGAAATTCCTTGCTATACCTACTCAAATCTGATTCAAACTGTTTTATGAAGAATTCTAGAGGGCTGAGAGAGGTTCGTACATTGTAGTATTTGTGTTTGATAACCTGTTTGATCCGAATCAGGAAGATATCGACATGATAATTCGATTGTATCTAGATAAAGAAGTATATATAATTCTTTTTGTTGAAAAATCATATAACAAAACATCAGACATGTGAATATAACGATGATTTCTATGTATGATAGGTGAATCAATTCTCGGAGATTCTATAAGGCAGAAATGGAATCATTGTATGTCCATTTCTGAACATATAAATATTGGAGAAAAACCTCAAAGTTTCAAACTTTCCTATAGTCCAATGGTCTGAGATTCGGATCAGAGTGTATACTTTTCAATTTGATTCTCCAATTAAATAGTAGATAATATAAATATATCGCTATTTAGTTTCGGGAAACCTCCTCCCCAAGAGTTTTCGAATCTAGTGATTTCTTATTGTCAATTGTGCTTAAATCCCTCACATGACTTCAGTTATAGATTATATACAGGGTGTCCCAAAATTGCTCTACTTGAAGTAGAGGTCAAAATAAGTTGATTGGACCCAATTCGTTTATATACCAAAATGTTCCGTTCGTCCATGGAGTACTTTGTATGTGATCAATTTCATTTGCGTTTCGGATATCATAATGACTTCATTCATCTTCCATGAAATGTCAAATCTCAAGCAATGACGGCTCGAAATACCGCCTGTTGGTTGATCGAGGAGGTGTTACATACATTTTACTTGATTATTTGGGATTTTCCCTCCTCGCTTCTACAAAATAATAATATGAGCATAATTTCAATATACAGTGTGGTCATTTAAGAGTGCAACATATGGGAATATTCTCAATGAATTGCACAACCAAAATACAGATAGTGCCAAGAGTTGGTGCATGATCGATCATCATTTCAGGTGCACTCAGAATAGTTGCAAGTCAAACAGCATACAGGGTAGGTGAAAAGATATAAAAAGTGCTCAGGAGTAAAGTCCCCGTATTTCAAAAAATTCAGCAGAATGTTATTGAGAAAAGTTGTTCACAATTAAAATTCATACCTAAATACCTAAACATGGCTTCCTAAGACATTCTTCAGTTCTTCAAATCCTTTCGTTAATAAATTCCCATTTTTTTTCAAATTCAAGCATATTTTTGCATTCAACTTGGATTTAATTTTTTTTTGGAAATCACAAACTTCATGTTTGTTGCAACGATATTCAGCTCAACTTTGAATTTTTGCGAACCCTATTTTCAACAAGGTAAAACATCATATTCAAAAACCTTCATTTAATGTGAAAATTTTGTATTTGAAATGTTTATGAGAAAGCTGAACAAATTGATCGACAACCATGATATCTTTTGAAAAATCACAGACACCCAAGGAACAGAACAAATGAGGGTTGACAGTAAATATTGAGGCAGTTTGGTGACATACTCCTTATCTAATGATGTTTTACCTTGTTGAAAATATGGTTTGCGAAATCTCAAAATTAAGCTGTATATCGGTGCAACAAACATCAAGTTTGTGATTCCCTAAAAAAATAAAATCCAAGTTGATTGCACAAGAGTGTATTAATTTGAACGAAAGTATGATCAACTGATTTTGTTATGATCAAATTATGAAAGTGTTTAGGGTGAATATAAAAAAAATACAAATTGGGAAGTTATTAATGGAACAAATCGAAACACTAAAATATGTCTTAGGAGGCCATGTTCTGGTATTCAGGAAAAACTTTCAATTGTAAAGAACTTTTTTCCATAACAGTTTGCTGAATTTTCTGAAATAAGGGTACTTTACTCCTGAGCATTTTTTATATTTTTTGACTTACCTTGTCTGCTGTTTGACTTGCAACGATTCTAAGTGCACCTTAAATGATTACCGAACATGCACCAACCTTTGGCACTATTTGTATTTTGGTTGTGCAATTCATCAAAAAAATTTCCATATGTTGCACACTTTACAAGTACAGAGGATTTGCCCCAAAATTTTACTGAAATTCAAATGGCACTCTGTATGAATAATTTTACGTAAGTCGATAGAGCGAAAAAATACCTTTCAAATGACATTAGTTTTCAAAATGGCGGATCATGCAGGAACCTTTTTGTCTGCAATCATCATGGACACATTGTGACGTTATCTGTCGAATTTTTGGCAAGCATCCTTATAAAATAAAAAAAATTACGAAGCACTTGGATTAGTTGGTGGCCAGGTAGCCGTGCAGACAGAGTGTCCATATTCTAATCCGCATTCGCTTGCCGGTCGTGGGTTCGAGTCCCGTCGACTGCAGAAATTTTTCTGATGGCCCAAGAAAGTGTTTGGGATCACACGTTAAAAGGTAAGGCCCCCGTCATTCCTTGCTCGCACAAGACTCTCGAAGACTTCTGAGGGTTGCTCGTAAGGGGGCAACCGAATGACGGATAGAACAATTTTAGAACAATTTTTAGTTATTGATGGAAAATATTTTTTAACGCTTGAAGCGCACGAAAGGAAATCCCTATGATGATTTGTTTTTATTAAGTCATCATTTCATACAATTTTCTTAGTCTTAAATTCCCGCAAGAATGTGAAATAGGAATGGTACTTTATTCAAGGAAAGTTCAGTATAAAGAGGTCATTATGTTGTTTTTATAGGAATATCGAGGAATGTTAAATGAAAAAGTTGTTTGAAACCACCCAAACTTTTATTTTGTTTAGTTGTTTTATATACAGTTTCATTCGTTTTTTCGGGTATAGGCTATTAGCTTTTTGTTTTTTTTTCAATGGAACACCCTGAGTTCAGCTTTCCATGAAGATTTCGAGAATTCAATAGTTAATAGGATGTTCCATTCGAGAAATTGTCTATTATAAATGTGGAAATTGAGAATGAAAATCAACCTGTTTCAGGATATCCCTTGGAAATATTGAGTTTGGATCGAAATTCTTTTTCATTTAATTCGACATGTGATGTGGAACTTTTCAAAACTACGGAAATATTGAAACTTCTCACTTTTCGTATAACCTGTGGTGTAAAGTGAAATATAACATAACTTGTTTAACTGGTGATGAAATATTATTCACTACAGCACCAGTTACGTTATTGAATATGTGGTTGGACGAAAAGAATAATGCATTTCAAGCTGCTTTCTCAATATCAGTTGGAAAAACTGAACTTGAATCAGCCATTTTCCACTGATGGAAGTATTGAACGAGTCTTTTTCGTGAATTTGGTCACTAAGTTGCGACCATATTATTTTATGACGGATACTTCGAAGTGACGGGCGGAGTCGACTTGCCTATACTCAATTTTTGTACATAATCGGTAGAATTCATGTAGAAATGATGGTCATTATATTATCTGTTCGAGCGAAAATTTCTAGCAAAATTAGAAAAAAAATTACACGTAATACGTTCGTTCGTCCCGCATAATCCCGTCGTCAAACAAACTGACGCGTTTCCTAACTACTGGTTACGTAGAAAGGACTGTACATTTCGAATTCACACTTCTTGGACTACCCCCATATCTACAAAGTTCCTTAGCGATAAATGCGCTAATGCCAAATTGAAACTTTATCTCATAGAAAATTTCACTCAGAAACTAGTGGCGCACTAATTTTCTTTTCGGGTATGATTTTGGAGGCATGAACTCTGATAGTAATATAGATTTTTATATTTATATTTCATATGACTAAGGTATGGACATGGATTGTGAAGTGTTCAGTTCTTGGGATACAAGGAGTTGAAGTGTTTTCGCAAAAACTCATCGAGAACGATTGAATATGACGAACGACGTATAGGATTTCTACTTTAAATACAGTTCATCTCCATTGAATATTCATCACCTGATCAGGAAGTCATTCTACACGTTTTATTCAGTGATGTGTTATACAGCTCTACGACGGGTTGTGTTAGTTTCTTCTTCCATCATATTTGTTACGCCAATTCAAAATTTTTTTTCTCTTGAATTTTTCTTCAAATTTTGTTAAAAAGCGCATAAACTTCATATGAGCTGAATCAAGCTGTTTCCTCACTTTGGATAGCAGAGTATCACAAATACATTTTATGACTATATATAATGCTTTGATGAGTCGTACGTCGTACTTCTCAGTTTCTTTCTAGTAACGTAGCTGAAAAGAAATAGTTATTTCAGGTAGAAATTAAGAAACAACAATTTTTTCCATAATGTAGGCGCATACCTAGAGTTTTGTTTTACATATTTTTGAAGATCAAATAATCAGATAGGTGACGTCCCTCATTTTTTCCATACAAGGAGTGAACCGATTTCTTGCGTTTGTAGTGACTATCCTAATGCCAGAATAGCAGGCGTGAAGTTGGCAATTTCTTCCTGGATGTTTGGTCTTCAAATTTTGGGGTTGTGACTTCCGAAAACGGAAGTCACAACGTTTCTCATTGCTGATTTCAGATACTGAATGTACGGGGGGTTACCTTCCATATAGCAAAAATTCCTGTGGAAGTCACTTAGACCCCTCTGTATCTGCAACTCCCGATTTATTTCCCGCGTATATAGTTGACGCTGTCATCGCACAAAAATATGTACGAGCAATGCACTATAACCTCCGCATTGTTGATACTACGTAGTCACTTCCAAGTTTTGTTACCATTTCGCGCCAAATAATCAGTTGTGAAGTTGAAGAACAAAAACCCTCTAGTTTAATAACTTCATATGTGAGAATGATGGCATCCAGAGGTAAAATCATGCTAGAAAATTCAGGTACATACACCCATCTAGTTCGCGTGACCAACCTTAAAACATGATTCGGCATCTTTCTATCCTCCAGCAATGAAAAGAAACTTTCCTCCTGGTAGCCTCTTGAAGGAATCCATCAAATACTGGCTCAAAAATTTTATGAGTGCCATTTTATTTGGTGTTGATTTCAGAAAATTCCTGTAGTTTGGCACTGGTCGACTTCCTGTAATACTGAATATTCCTAGATTATGATGTCCACGTCTCTCCATGTCTTTTATGTAATCCTTGATATCATATCTATCGAATACCAGAAAAACTGAATCACAGCGAGAATATTTTTTGAAAATGAAAAGCATTCTTTGAGGTATCTTCTCTGCCAAATCGTTGAGAGTCTTGAAAGATTTCTCATTCACTTCATTCAGAATGACCATTCCATCTATGAAATAGAAACTAGTCGTTGAACAAGTATCCGCCAATATGTTACAATGTAGATATAACTTTTTGGCAAGATTTTTTTCTCATAGTCCTATCTTCATGAAAAAGAGAGAGTGGGACTGGTGTGAGTTCGTAGGGTAAAATATTAGTGAAATCTGAATCTTGGAACTGAGCTGCACTTGTAATTCTTCTGAACATAAACTCTAGATTTATTTTACTATTCTTTCCTGACTCCTTATAGCCAATTCGATCATCAGTGAAGTTTGACATTTTGAAACGACTGACAGTTTTCCAGAAACTAACAGTGCGTATTTTGGTGAACCTGTCCTCTCGACCATGGGGCGATGTCGTAATTTCTCATTATATATGTGGATGATGATGACAAATAATGTCCCTGATGTTTAATTATTGTGCCCTGTTTAAGTACGGCAGACTGTGCGGTCTATCGTTCAATAACCCAATCATGGGGTATAACTTATAGTCGGTGGTATTTCCTGGAAACATCGTCTCGCATACCGGGTAGCGGGCGGTAGTTACAGGTGTACTTACAGTAAAACGCTTATATCGAGAAATCTGTTCTTGATAGATCTTCATATAATCGATACGAAATGATCGTTATGAATTTCCGCAGTTTTTGATGTGAAAAAAAAGTATCGTTCATTGGTCGAATAAGCAATTTATTGGGTGTTGAAGCGAACTGAAATGTGACGAAAAAGTGTTCTTATTCTTTCAAATTTTTAACATATTCCCAAATTTCAAAAAATAAATATACCTATATCGAAATGTAGTCGAATGTTTTCTCTATAATATGGAAAAAAAATTCATTTCCCTATCTCCTATCATAGTTGTAATATATCAACCTAATTAGAGAAAACAAGAAATAAAATTTTTTTGACATTTTCATCCCAATATTTTTTCTCTCGACCAATGGAGAGTATCGTAAATCTTCAAAACACATGTAAGAACGATGCATATTATAATATAATTTCAAGGTTCCATCAAGTTATATTCCATGATTGGGTTACTCGATAAATAGAAGACTTTTCGCAAGAGATCTGCTGTTTTGCTTGTCTTCAGATTGTGAATGTGTGGATGCGTTTATTAGCGTCTGCGGACAGGCGCAAGTAATAACTCCGTGGTGGGAGAACGTTATAGTGGGCAGTAGATGCGACTGGCGTTATGCGGCGCCGACTGAATGACTTCATCATACTTCGTCTCGTAAGCAACTGGTTGGCTCAGTAAGCAGAGCATCGGCATGCCAAGCCGGTGGGCCCGGGTTCGAATCCGTGCCGAGGCTCATCTCTTTTTTTTACTTCTTTCTTGTTCTCAAGTGATTTCTAAAAAATATTCTCTATGGGAAATAGGTTCATTTAGGGGTTTTCTATGTTTAGGCCAGAGGTGAGGTTCGGTTAGGTTAGGTTAGAATAGAATAGAATATTTCATTTGGTGTTAATAAACATTAAGTTTTACACAGGTCAACGAAACAGGTACAGATATACTCATAAAATAGATAGGTTAGGTTTTCTCATTTTTTATGCAGGAACAATATTTTCCTTCCTCAAGAAAAATTCTCCTTCTAGAATATTTTATTTGCTGTTGATAAACATCAAGTTTCACACAGGTCAACGAAACAAGTACAGATATACTCATAAAATAGATAGGTGAGGTTTTCTCATTTTTTATGCAGAAACAATATTTTCCTTCCTCAAGAAAAATTCTCCTTCTTCAAGAGGTTCACCTAGGTCGATTGATTGTTAAAAAAAAATCCTTCCTTATATTAGACTCGACACAAGTTAACTAACGTTCCCCTACCACGGAGTTATTACTTGCGCCTGTCCGCAGACGCTAGTGATGCGTTTCCCCTGGAAACGTTCCACCCCGCGTACCATTCAACGAATTACGGGTTGCCTAAGAGGTCCAAATCCTCAGACCTCAGATACTGGTTGTTAGGTATACGAAGAAGTGATTCGCTATATCAGTGAAACTCATTGTGTGGTCGATCATACATTTATTCCGGTTCTGAATACCATTTACTTGAATAAAATGTTCTTAGGGTTAAAAACTTCTAACTCTTTCTCGGTCAACGGACGTCTACTCAATTTTTTTGTTCTAAAAGAACGAAAATTACAAAACTGTCGGTACCTATATCTATAACACAATAAAAACCGAGTGGTACATATCTGTACTATATTGAAATTATTCATATGTGATCAACTATTACATACCTTATAGACCACACGTTTTCGCAAAGTTTATATGACAGAACAATCACAAATATTTTTCAAAGAAACATCAAAATTTCACGAAATATACACAGTCCCATTAATAATTATCGAGAACATAACCTTATAATATCGGATTGGTGTATTTTCTGCTTGCTTGAAACGAATAAAGTGACTCAGAATTTTTGCAGCATCTGTGGTACATATTATGTGTACCGTTCAGACTGAAAGAGGGAATGATTTGGGGCAGAAAGTGCAAATTTTTGTTGGTCTCACGAAAGGCAATATCCCAATTTATTAAAACTTTTGGAAGTTTTTGGGAATACTTCAAAGAAGTTTTGATAGAGTTGTTCGACAAATATCGAGGTAGACTACAAATAGATGTGCTGTACTAAGCTTTTTGTCGAGTTCGTCTGTCTGCATGGTATTGCTAGTGATAGAATGATAACCGAACGTTTGAAGAAGAATTTCCGTAGAAGTTTTCATGAACAAGTGAGAGGTCGCCGTTGTTCCAATGATGTCAAGGAGTAAGTGAGTGTGGCATCACCAACTAGGTGAATTAGTTTGATGTTTATATATCGACTATGTGAACTCCGTAATCATCAAAGATACAACATTTTTGGAAACAGCAACTACTCCAACATAATTTTCTTCAATATATCAGGTGACCTTGGACCATAGGCGCCACCAGATAAAAATAGGATATAGGGCGGACAAAATTCGAAGATGAAATCGGGTAACCTACGAATGAAAACTGAGTGTGAATACTCAAAGCTAATATTAATCTGTGTAATTCTCGAAATGTCATCTCCAACCATTCAGAACTTGAAGACTAATTTTCCATGATATTGACCATATCCACTCGTCAAAACTGAACCCATCACTAGTTCCTAAGCAGTTTTTTGAACAGCCTCTGTGAATCTGAGATAGAACAATCAATAAAACAATAATTGATCTTCGCATTGTCGAGTTTAGACGAAAATGTAGTTTACCTAACAAATGCCGAAAGTCATACTTTTCCGCACCTGTTTATTCAGATATAAAGAAATACATAGAGAATTCGTAATCGGTATGTGATAAAATTATCAATTCTTTCTCAGTATATTCAACAGAAAACAACTACTTTCCTGGCTGCGATTTTACTAAATATACTGTACGCTAGCACAAACCACGCCGACCGTAATATCTTCGAAGTACTTAGGCAAGACTCAGAAACTATTTATCCTTAACGAACTAACCTATCCCTGATTGCAATATTTGTGGAAGGAAAACCGAATGGAGTGTAGAAACACATTGATTAATAATATATTTCAAAAGTTGAGTTCTTATTCAACAATATTGAATAAAATGAGACTGTTTATCCTAAACGCACTAACCTATTTGACTTCAAATATTTTATGAAAAAGAAAAACCAGAATGAAGTAAAAAAACAAAAAAGTTGCAAAAAAATGTTCAAGTTCACAGCGATTCGAACCATGGACCTTCAGACTGAAAGTTGACAGCGCTAACCAGTAGACCATTTGGGTGTATGAATTTACTGCGTACAAGAGATTGACAACGAGAGAGCTTCAGTCGAATTCGTGTCAAAATCATAAAAAGTGTATTCTTGCGTTCGAGCACAGTATATTTAGTGCGATGTGCTGACTCCGAGTATATCGGTAATGTTTGGAGATATGACGTATTATGGTGGGCGTGGTTTGTGCTAGCGTGCAGTATATTTAGTAAAATCGCTTCCTGGCTATATGTTACGACAAACATTTAATTATATCTTTTGAACACACACGACAATAATTTGAAGATGAACTCTTCTGAAGTTGAGAATTTGCATTTTCCTTCAAACAGAAATATATATGCACATAATATCATTCTGAATATGCAACAGAAAACAACTAATTCTCTGATTATTTGCCACGTCGAATATTGATTTATTTATATCTGTTCAACATCCAGAAGGGAACATGAAAATAAAAATCATCTGAAATTGAGAATTGGCATTCTCTTTCAATGTTTTTTTTTCATATTTTAGTTCCTCTGTTGATATTTTCTTCTGACATAAAGACTGAAGGTTTGGTTCCTTGAACAATTTTCTATCATCAATAATAACAAAGTCATCGATGGCTGCTGACACTCAACTTGGATTACCCTGAAGAGTATTCTTTGACACGTTGGATTCACAAGAACGTTAATTTAATAGCTTCCATAGTGAGTTTTACAAGAACGTTTATTCAATGGCTTCCATATGTATGTATGTATGTATAAGCATTTTTTCATCAACCCCTATCTACAGCACCGCACTAATTATCGTTAATAAAGAATTCTCGAAACTAAATTCCGTAGCTGAACTTCGATTTCAATCTAGTTTCGTATCACCTTCTTCCTTTTTCTAGAAATATGGGTACAAACTGCAAAATGAATGAATTTGGGTATGACATAGATTCATATAAAGAACATCCAATATCTTGTATCTATAATCAAACTCTGAAAACTCCAAAGTTTGTTGTAAAAAAAAAAATTGTAAAATTGTTCTATCCGTCATTCGGTTGCCCCCTTACGAGCAACCCTCAGAAGTCTTCGAAAGTCTTGTGCGAGCAAGGAATGACGGGGGCCTTACCTTTTAACGTGTGATCCCAAACACTGGTAACATCCCAAACACCTATTTCTCGAACCCTTCTCTCAACTTACTTCAAGGAACTGTAGTGTTTAAGAAAATATTTCAAATAAACACTTTCTTCTCCATATAGCAAAAAAGTTGGGTGACGTGCATATATTTTATATTGAAATGTGGTCATTCATCACTTCATATCATATGAACGATCTTATTCTCGAGTGTACAAGAGCAATAGAAACATAAAAGCAGGTCGAACTGAAAGTATACGTAGAATCCTCACATGACGTGAGAGCAGGCAACACTGTGACCGGCGTTCGCTCTGCGCGTGGCTGGTAGGCCTCTCTGCAGTCTGTCGTTTTACGGTTCTGCTGCATTACATTCTGATGAATTCCGATTCTGCCAATGTACGGTTTTGATTTTTTACGGTTCTGCTGACGTACAGTTCCTATATTTCACGATTCTGTCGATGTACGGTTCTGAATTTTCACGATTCTGTTATTTTACGGATCTAACATTTTACTATTCTGCTGAATTACGGTTCTGATAGTTTACGATTCTATCACAATACAGTATATGACATTACACTCTGATGAAGTACATTCTGTCATTGTACGTTCTGATATAATATGATTCTGATGGAATACGGTCTGTTGTATTACGAGTCTGTCGATGTACGGTTTTAGCATTTTACGATTCTTTCAATTTACAGTTCTGATATTTTGAGATTCTGTGAATATGCTGTTCTGATTTTTTGCTATTCTGTCAATGTACGGTTCTGACATTTTACTATTCTGTCGATAAACGGTCTGTTGTATTTCGATTCTGACAAAGTACGGTCTGCTAATGTGCGGTCTGTCATTCTGCGATTCTGACGAATTACGGTCTGCGTTGTTATGATTCTGACGAAATATCATTCCGCTGTGATGTTGGTTTGTTAGTTTTCGATTCTGTATATTTGCGGATCTGCGATATAGCTATTATAGAAAAATACACATCTGCGCATTTGCAATCTGTTATTGTCTGGTATGCTCATGTACAGTATACAAAATACGGTTTGATGGATTGCGTTCTGTGCATCTACAGTAGAGATAAATACGATTCCTATAAAATATTGTTCTGTTAAGTTACTGGTTTGAAAATGTATATTCTGATGGATTACGGATCTGCGATTTTACATTCTGGTGATTTGTGTGTTCCCCTCGGGTTCCCACTCTCACCTGAGAGTGGGGCGAAAATTGCGCTATCGCGCAGCCGACTGCCGTCCGTGAGTCTCGGCTATGCTTCGGATATCTCTATTTCGCTATCATTTAATTACTGATTAATCCAAACTATCAAAATTCTAATTCGCGCTCACGAACAAATTACAGTATTACTCCCGGAGAAATAAATGATTCAGTTACGAAAAAGAACGGCGCCGATAGTTTGTCATTTACTCAAGTTAATATCATCAGAGTTATTCTCTATACTAAGTATACAGGATGTCTCTCCTGAGAGTAATCAAATCTGAGTAACTTCGTTACAGCTAGTCAAAAGTCCCCTTCCCCCCTCGTATCTCTTGAACGGGTATACTGGTCACAGTGGCTTTGTGATGTCATTTATGACTATTGCGTCACCTGTTATGACCAGTTGAGAAGCCTACATCTGTTTATTTCCACCCTCCAAATTTCATTATTATAAGTATACCCGTTCAAAAGATACGAGGGGGGAAGGAGACTTTTGACTAGCACTGTATAACCGTCATCGCATATCAACATGAATAGATATTTTGAATTAACTTGGCCGTAAAAGTATATCACCTGATGAAACTACTCCCAGATAGCACACACTCGCCTAAGGTCATCCTCAATGTTTCGCCAAACGCCTGGAGGAGACGTTCTATTTTCTACAACCTAAGAACATCATCAGGCGTAAATTTATTGCTGTAATTGTCCTAAATGAGTTCTTTCAGTGACAGCCTGAGGATGTAGAGAATTTCGTGCCTACGGACGTCTTCAGATGACATTCAATGAAATAACGTGTCATCGAAGACAAAAGGAAGAAAAAGAAGAACTAGAATTAAGGTTATGTCTCATGATAGTCATGATTTGTTCAAGATACATCATAATATATTAATGATTATATCAAAATTATTAGAGTATTCATTGAATATTGAATACCTTCATCAAATTTCTATTTCACAAAATGATTGCGAGAAGAACTTATTGCACAGAATTAAAAGATAACAATAACAAAAGGATGATAATCTCTGTTGATGACATTTATCTCACGTAGCAAGAAACAATGGTGAGTAAATACTCAATAGAATCATTGATAGTACCGGACATGAAATATTGATACATTCATATACATTATTTATTGTTTCAGGAGGTTATTGAGAACACAAACTTGATGATATCATCATAGCAAACACGTTTTATTCCAAGATAGCTTTGCTTTTTCGGAATCTATAAAATATTGTATGGAAGCTTGAACTTTCAGTATGAATTCAATAAAGGTAGGTACCTGAACACGATTACCTGAATCAGATACTGATATAGTAGGTACTGGACATGAAATGTTAATAGGTTAATTATTTGTTTCAGATGAAGTTATTGAGAACACAAGATTGATGATGTCATCAGAGCAGAGATGTTTCATTCCAAGATATTTTGGCTTCTTTGGAAATTATGAAAGATTGTACATATGCAGACTTGAACTTTCAGTAGATTCAATGATGGTTGGTACCTATAACCACATAAATCATATCATTGATAGTGAGTTCTGGACATGAAATATCAATACATTGTTTGTTTCAGAAAGTTATGCAAAACACAAACCTGATGATAATTTCATTCCAAGATAGTTTTGCTTCTTCAGAATCTATTAAATATTGCATGAAGGCTTCAACTTCCAGTTGATTATTCTGCATCAGGAATGTCCAGAGTTCAGAAATCAAAAACGACATGGAGAAATATAACTATCAATAGGCAATAACTTCTAGTAGTGCTCAACAAGAAGCTGAAATACATTCCTTTGGAAAGGGAATTGAAATTTTTCAGAATAAGTTATAAATAATAGAATGTAAGTTTTTCATTTGGTTTTTCATTAGAACCTATTATAAATAGAGGGAAATTTTGCCAATACCATGAGATTCATATTATTTTGAAGAAATTATCATTTGCATAATACAAGGTGAGTCAATAGTGTGTTGTCCTTGTATATTAGCCAAACCATCAGATAAATAGAGAAAATTCAAGTACAACAGTGATAGGGTTTCATGAGAACTTAGGGTATTCAAAAACAAGATTTTTCAATTTTAGGATTTTTTTTTGTGGAAACTATCTAATATTAGTCAAAACGGCTCACATATCCTTATGAACTTTCGATTTACTATCTTCTGACATTCAATCGGAACAAATAGAGGGTGAGTTAACATTCAGAATACTGATGATCAGCTTATTGTATCTGTTCCAAATAAATATCAGTAGATAGCTAATCAAAAGTTATGACAGGAACATGTGAGCCGTTTTGACCTTTCAGGAAAAGTTTCGACATAAAAAATCCTACATTTGAAGAATCTCAATTGTCAACACCCTGTAGCGAGACTCTCAGGGGTTGTTGGATATAGTGGGTGTTTCTCGGTTAGGAAGAAAACAACTGCTCTCCAGACTTGAATCGCTCAGTGCGATACACTTTATTGATGTTCAGGGGGGCCAGAGACGACACAATTATCTTTGCGAAATGTGTCCCCAAGCTAAAAGGCGTTACCACGAAATTATAATACATGACGAGAATGACGGTATTGGAGACATTCAGAACGAGTAGTGATAGTGAACATTATACGAAGAAAGTACAAAATATAAATATCCACAAGCAAAAATATTCTTATAAGCATATACCAACCTAAAGCAGAGCCGCATGGCCAAATGATAAAGTTATACAAGAGTAATCAAAATTCTAGTAATACATACCTAAAAGGCAGGCACACCATGAGAGGAATACTCTGTAGATTATATAAGACCTCAGCACTTTCAACTTGAGTAAAATGTTTCAAAAAGTAAAGCCAAAAACGTGGCAGACGTTTTCTAATCGCAAATGGTCAGAATCGAAAGCAATTCACAATCTCTTGATCCAAGTACAAGTTTTTTCCAGCAGAAAAAACTGCGCTGAAATATTCAATAATATTAAATCAAATCGTCCAGGGGACGCCATCTGGCTAAACAAAACCCAACGCACGAAAAGTCGGCTACAGGTACCGTCACCTGAGCAGTTCACTGTAAAATATTTTGTCATGCACGAACCATGGTAAAAAGGTAGAACACACTTTGATAAAAATCACGAACAGGCAGCGATTATAAGAATAAAAGAAAACAGCCTAAACGCTAAACGGTTTTACGCTTTATGGATACACAGGGTAGCGGTATTTGATCTGCTACAACCCTATATCTCTGTAATAATTCCCACTAGACACCAAGTGTGATGCATTGATGGAATCAACTCTTCAGGGAAAAACCAAAAATGCAATAATATACAAGGTGTTCCATTGAAAAAAACCAATCATCAACCGATATCTTGGAATTCGAACACCCTATAGATATGAAAACAATTTTTGGTGATTGTTCTTACGAAACCCTATTACTGTTGTACTTGAATTTTCATTTTATATATCTGACGGTTTGGCTAATATCGGAGGAGAACACACTTAAGTGACTCATTCTGTATACGAATAATATTTTCTCATAAATCTTGAACCTCCTTGAAACATCATCAATAACCGCCTCAAGTTGTTACCATGATGTCCTGAGGTTGTCTCAAAAGATTTTATAGGGATGTTCTGAGACGTTATTAGTATGTAGAGAATGGTAACAGGAGGACGTCCTGAGAATGTCCTCAGGCTTGCTCTCGACGTCCTGAGGACATGATTGTGAACGCCTCAGAAGGGCCTCAAAAGGAATTTGTGCTATCTGGCCTGTGTTAGCGAAACATGTCGCGTGTTCGAGAATTCTGTGGAAATCTCATCGGTTGTGAAGTTTTTACATGAATAGATATACCTTCACTGGTACGTGCGCTTCCATGACGCGAGTCTGCCGGTTTACTCCCATCCCAGAAAGTGCCTAACGGGCCTATAGAAATTATCGCTTCAAGAATCAATTAATTTCCTGCTATTTATATTTCAGCATTCTCCAACATCATAAGTTCATGAATTGCATGAACTTTTGACGCATTCACGTTGTCATTATGATTGTCATTTGGAATTGAATGTTAAACAACTCAAGCATATAGACCCACTTGATTATACCCAAGTACAACTTGTTTCTAGGGGCCAAAAATTGGTATCATGATGAAAAGAACGTGTCTCTATTGATTAAGATCTGCATCATGATAAAAATTCGTGTTGAAATGAACAACACTATTGAGAAATCGGTAACAGATAATTCAATCTCTCATTATGAAACGGGAGTAGAAAAAATTATTCATTCGGAAAAGATGAGTTCAACAAAAAAAGTATGTCTTGTTTTTTATTTAAACCATAATTTTTCACCTACTAAAGCTATCGAACGTTCCAGAATTTGCGGTTGATTAGAATCCATTATTCATTCGGGGCAGATGATGAAGAGAGAAATTTGATCCATTCTATATAGTTATTCAAAATTCTTGAATTTCTGTGCATGGAGGTTTGAAAACATGAGGAATAATACTGTAAAGTTACTTATCCTACAAAAAATCCTGATTCATTAAAATATCGACCCATTTTAAATTCAATAAAAACGCACGGCACTGTCTGTGATGATGTTTTTTTTTTCTGAAAATTATATTGGTAATTTATAATAGTCTGAAGGTAAGAATCGCAAGATTGATAGCAATAATAGCTGAGATGAAGAGGGAGGGGGCGTTTGAAGTGAGACATGCTGTATATAAATATATATATACATATCCAATTCGTCTTTACCCTGTTCTGCTGTTCACCATTTGGCTATCTGAGTCTCCCCATGGATCACAAAAACCTAAACTTCGAAGTAAACACTCGAAACACTTGCGATGTCTACCACTACCGCAATAATTGGTCGAAAGGTTTATTTCACGAATCCCATTATATGCGATTCTTTTTATATGATACATATATAATATCTTCTCTATACTTATGTAATATTCGCAGCTTTATAAAAAGTCTCTATATCGTCGACCGAATAAATGAGGCTTTTTGCCAGTTCGCCCTTTTGCCGACAAACGTGTCTCCTCGCACCTATGACATCATCTGATGTTTTTATTTATCATTTCGGCAAGGAGAATTCACGGACATCGTGCTAAACTTCCTTACTGGAATGATGAAATTATCTTATAATTAATTCCCATTCGATGATATAAAATAATGTTTGGGTATTGTGGACAATATAAAAGTCTCCAAGGAATAGGATGAAGAAAAAGAAATTATGAGAAATGATATAGATAGCTGAGGTACAAACCTAAATGTGTCCTACTTTTCGAATCACACTGGTAAAATCTCAAAAACGTAAATCAAGCCTGTATTTCGATATTGAAACACAGTTTTCAGCATTCTTCGGTGAAAACGCTAGGAATCGGTGTCGAAATGTTGGAAAACATGGGATCGCGCGCCTTCACTTTTACCCCTCTGAAAAATGTTTTTTCTTGAAACAAAAAAAACTGGCTCTTCACAAAGGGTGAACGCATGATCCTCTGGAAGCAGATTTTGATTATTTGCCTTACTTTTTTCAGAAAAAAAAAACTGATTATACTCGAGAAACGCAATGTTATTGATTTTTTTGTACGATATTGGTGAATTTTTTCGAAATTCTACTTCCAGAGAAACCTAGATACTTCAATTCTGCATCTCACTATATTTTTTGTTTTCCGAAAAAATCAATATTGAACAATGAAAAGTGGGAGCGAAGAAATAATGTTTTCATTACACTGATGCATGGTGTATCCTCCTCTTAAGAAAAACATTTCGAAATGATTTGTCCCGAACGTCAATTCTCAAACATGAAACACCCTCTATATACAATCTTCTGATTATGGCAAATTGATTGTGAACTTCGACCTAGAGATTCTCGTGAAATAGATAGTTTTGACAAATATGAATTCAGCATAACTATTACGGAGGCCCTAATTGATTATCAAATTAAATTCTGAGCATCTTTCCCAAACATTCATCTTGGTTTTCTTGCTCAGTAACCGAACATTCCGCATCTCCATATAATTTTATCATGATCTACCGCCAGAGCTAGCTCTGTAATCACGTGATTTGTGGCAAAACAGATTCTCAATTTGTCGAACATGCACGACAAATCAATGCACAATCAATCACCCTGAGAAAAGTGTGAAATTGAACTTTCACCAACATACAGGGTGTCCGGTAACCCATGTGTTGCAGATCGCTCACTTGGTATATTTTCATAATTTATTTAGAAAGATACCTCTTCTTGTGTGTTGTCATAACTATGATATATTTTGACTTGTTTCAATAATCAATAAAACATTATGTCAGAATAATGTCTATCTTTGTAATGAAAACCTTTATGAAGAATAAAGATATTTGCTGAACCCCGCAGCTGGTCCTTCTCTATCGTTCAAAAACATTTGGTCCCATCGAAGCCGGATCGTAACCGTTAGTCTTTGCGACCTGGATATTGGTAATAAGTCATCACGCTGAGAAATTGAAGCAAGTAGGAGAAGATACGAAGCTTTTTTCTACTTACAAGCCCTTTTGAAAATAATATCACTCTAATAAGATCAACAAGATCTTCCGTCTCAAGTAAGCCCTTCGATAGAATAAATCTACCTCACCCGCTAGAATTTACGCCCTGAGCACGCTAAACGCAGAAGCATTTTTTGGAATATGAAGCAGTAACGGCAAGTTTTGTTGTGTTTATACCTTCATTCTGCAGATATCAAGCAATCCAGAAGCAGAATTGGAGTTGGAATTCCTCATAATTCATATAATATAATACCCTTGCACTAAATCAGTAGATCTAACGTGTGTATGTAATATTCATTTGATTTCACTCACTGAGCCACTTATTTTTTCATAACAGTAGAATGGATTTAGAATCGATGATCAAACGTAGATCTAATTTAAAAGGATGTTTAACTCGTACTGAAAATTTTATAATTGCTAACGAATATAGCACTGGTTTTGATATTAATGAGTGGTCAGTTAGAGAAAAGTATATAACTCAAACTTTTGACAGCTATTGTGAAATTCAGGATCGTATTGAAAATCAGGATGACACACAAGAACAGGATCGTATTGAGACTGAACCACGTTTTCTGAAAACACTCTCAAAGTTGAAAGGCCTGATAAATCAGTCTCATCCACTTAGTTCTCAATCGTCTGGATGTCGAGTGAATAGTCTGCAAACTCCTACATCTTCCAATACTGCGATCTCAAGTTCTCTGGTAAGATTACCCCAATTGAATATTCCCACCTTCACAGGCAATTATGAGGATTGGCATTGTTTCATAGATTTATTTAACGCCCTCATTCATAAAAATGAAAATTTGGACAATGTTCAAAAATTTTTATACTTGAAAGCTTCTCTAAAAGGTGAATCCCTTACTCTAATCAGTGAATTGAAGTTGACTAATGAAAATTATGACATTGCTCTTGACCTATTAACGAGTAGATATGATAATAAGCAAGTGATCATTAATTCACATATAAAGGCTCTTATTGATGCGAACCCTATTAAACCAACTGATTATGTGCTCCTTAGAGAATTCATAACATTGGTGAAGCAACATGTCAATGCTCTCAAAGTTTTGCAGGTTCCAGTTGATCATTGGGATTATATTCTCGTGCATATATTATATAGAAAATTAGATTTTCAAACACAACGAGCATATGAATTAGAAAAAGATCAGAATAAAGCTCCTGAATTAAAGACATTCTTGGATTTCTTAGGTGGCAGATGCCTGGCTCTGGAATCATTTTCATCAAATAATACTAATAATAATGATAATGGTCTAAATATGATCCCCAGAGCAAATTCTCAATTTTCTAGAACATCATTCCCTCGTTCAACTCGGTCTCAAAATATAACATTACATTGTCTTTACTGCAAACTATCATCCCATAGCATTTATAAATGTTACAAATTCTCTAGTCTTTCTGTAACCCAGAAAAGAGATTTTGTGTTGAAAAATAAGTTGTGTTTGAATTGTCTTGGAGATAAACATGTGGTATCACACTGTACATCTTCTAGGAATGGGTGTAGATTATGTCTGGAGAGACATCATACTTTATTGTGTGACAAAAAATCGAGTCTTCCTGAGACTTCTCAAACTGAATTATCTAATTCACATGCCTTGCTATCTCATCAGATTCAGGAAAGCAATCCTCGTTATTCTCCTTCAATATCTGGTAATATAGTCGAGGATGATAATGTTTGTTTGTTAGCTGGTCTGAAAGAAACTAAAATATTATTGGCTACAGCTAAGGTGTATATCTTGAACAATTTTGGAATCCAAATTGAAGCCAGAGTTTTATTAGACTCAGCCTCTCAGAATTCATTCATAACAAGAGAGTTTTTTGACAAATTGAATCTTCAACCTTATGAAATGCAAATGCAAGTGTCTGGAATAGCAAATAATACTACTAGAATTGATTATATGGTAGATGTGACACTAGTGTCTCAAATAAATGAAACTTATAGAGTTTGTATTTCTTGTGGTATAATGGATAAAATAACATGTAATCTACCACAAATCCTTTTTGATAAAAGTATGATCAAAATTCCTCCGTCCATAAAGTTAGCGGATGCTGAATTCCATTCACCAGCGCAAATTGATTTGATTTTGGGCGCTGATATATATTATGAATTACTCGAATCAGGAATTATAAAAATTGGTTCCGGATTACCAATTCTACAACATACAAAATTGGGTTGGGTTGTAGGTGGTCCAATTAAAAATCAGGTTAATGAAACGAAACCAAAACGTTGCATTACTTTGTTCTCTCAGGATTCTGATGTGAATAATCTCATCCCAAAATTTTGGCAATTAGAAGAATTGCATACCAAAAAAGTTTTATCACCTGAAGATAAACTGTGTGAGAAGATTTTCATATCCACTACTAAACGTCTGGAGAATGGTAGATTCCAAGTGAATTTGCCTACTAAAAATGATGAGGACTTCTCATTACTAGGTGATTCATTGAATTTGGCTAGGAAGAGATTTTTTTGGCTGGAAAATCGATTGCATAAAAATAAAAATTTATTCACTCAGTATAAAGCTTTCATTGATGAATATATTAATCTAGGTCATGCTAGATATGTGAATTCTCATGAAAATGCTAGTTTAGTTAATTCGAAGAGATATTTCATTCCTCATCATTGCATAATTAGAGAACAGAGTACAACAACGAAACTCAGGGTCGTTTTTGATGCTTCGATGAAAACTGGATCAGGTTACTCCCTAAATGACCTTATGTTGAAAGGAAGTTCTATCCAGCCAGAGCTTTTCGACATATTATGCCGATTCAGAATGTTCAAATATGTTTTAACGACAGATATAGAAAAAATGTATAGACAAATTTTAATAAACATACGTCAAGTGCATCTTCAGAATATTCTTTGGAGAGAAACCATTGAAGAGGACATCAAGTGTATAGAATTACTTACAGTTAGTTATGGAACAAATTGTGCTCCATTTTTAGCTACTCGTTGTTTAACAGAGTTGGCTACTACTGAACAAATGCGATTTCCTTTAGCTTCTGAGGCAATTTTGAATCAGTGCTACATGGATGATATTTTAGGTGGCCATGACACTATAGAAGGATTATTGCAACTTAAAAGTGAATTGATTTCGATGTTGAAAACTGCTGGGTTCAAACTACATAAATGGTGTTCTAATTACAACTCTGTTGTTATTCCAGAATCAAACTTGAATCAAGATAATATGTCTGTAGATTTCCAGGAGACTTGCAAAGTTCTAGGTGTTTTATGGCACCCTTCAGATGATTATTTCAAATTCAAAACGTCTGAGGAAACTAAAATTGAATTGACCCAACGTTACGATCTGTCTAGAATTGCCCAAATGTTTGATCCTCTGGGCCTTATAGGTCCAGTTATACTTTTGGCGAAAATTTTCATGCAAAAAATTTGGTGTAGGAAAATTGGCTGGGACGATCAATTAAGTCCTGATTTAGGCAGATTTTGGACAGATTTCGAGAAGAAACTGATATTTTTGAGTGAACTTAGAATACCTAGATGTATACTAGATTCTCATGATTATCATACATTAGAATTGCATGGCTTTTCTGATGCATCACTGGCAGCATATGGATGTTGTATATATCTTCGTGCTATTTACCCTAATGATAAGATATCATGCCATCTATTATGCTCGAAGTCTCGAGTTGCTCCAATCAAAACAGTATCACTTCCTAAACTGGAACTTTGTGGAGCACTTCTTCTTGCCAATTTGATTCACAAAATCATGGGTGTGATATCTTCTCTAATAAAGAAAGTTTTTTTATGGACAGACTCTCAAATTGTTCTCAATTGGTTACAGAGTTCTCCCTCTAGATGGACAATATTTGTAGCAAACAGAGTATCTGAAATTCAAGAGCTTACTATAAATTGTGAATGGAATCATGTTATTTCAGCTGAAAATCCTGCCGATTTTATTTCACGTGGATTAGATCCTCAGTCAATTGTATCCAGTGAAAGTTGGTGGAATGGTCCTGAATTTTTAGGTGAAATGCAAATGAAGAAAATTTCTGAAATTGATCCAAATATTGCAATGCCAGAACAGAGAAATGTATCTTTTCACCTTCAGTCTGATCTGAGTTATCCTAACTTTGTACTGAAATACTCAAATTTCCATCGGCTTGTAAGATCTATAGCATATTGTTTACGGTTTGTTTGGAATTGTAGACATAAAACTGAAAAGTATACAGGATGTTTATCAGTTACAGAGCTTGATAATTCCCTCGCCTTGTTAGTACAACTTGTACAAAAATATCACTTTCATGATCAGATCTTATCATTACAATATGGAAATGTTCAGAAGCTTACCAATATTTCCTCATTAAATCCTTTTCTAGATCAAAGGGGTATACTCCGTGTTGGAGGTAGACTAGATAATGCACATATACCATATGATCAAAAACACCCTATATTACTTCCATCTGGGGATTATTTCGTAGAGTTACTCATCAGGAATGAACATAATAAATTGAACCATGCAGGAGCCCAAGCAGTTTTGTGTAACTTGCGTTTGAAATTTTGGCCAATGAATGCTCTGAGGAAAATTAAAAAAATTATAAAAAACTGTGTAATCTGCCACAGATTCAAAGCTGCATGTGCTGAACAATTGATGGGTTCGCTACCGATTGAGAGAGTTTTAGTTTCAAGACCCTTTTCTTCCGTAGCTATCGATTTTGGCGGACCAATTCTAGTGAAACAAAATGGACTACGAAAATCGATTATTTCAAAAGCTTATGTTGCTCTATTTGTTTGTATGAATTCTAAAGCAGTTCATATTGAACTGATCTCAAATTTAACAACAGAAAAATTTCTGTTATCATTAAAAAGATTCATTTTCCGTCGTGGAAATCCAACCATCATTTATAGTGATAATGCTAGTACCTTTCGAGGGTCGAACAATTATTTGAGAGAAGTATATAATTTTTTTGAAACAAAGGAATCTATCCGACCAATATATGATTATGTTTCCACGCAAAAGATTCTATGGAAATTCATTCCAGTAAATAGTCCTCATTGGGGAGGGCTTTGGGAAGCTGGCATAAAATCCATAAAATACCATCTTCGCAGAGTAGTTGGGAAGTCAATACTTAGTTTCGAACATTTAACTACAGTGCTCTGTCAAATTGAATGTGTATTGAATTCCAGACCCTTGTGTCCCATTTCAAATGATCCGTCTGATTTAACATGTTTAACTCCAGGACATTTTCTGATAGGACAACCTTTAACATCATTTCCAGAAGATGTTACGAACCCTACCCATGACAACCGTATTATAGATTGGCATCATGTTTCAAAAATTCGTCAACATTTTTGGAAACGATGGTCAATTGAGTATCTTAATAGGTTACAAAATCGTCCAAAATGGATGAAATCTAATGAAAATTTGAAAAATGGTATGATGGTGTTAATTAAAGAAGACAATGTCCCTCCTCTATATTGGTCTCTTGCAAGAATTGAAAAGGTTCTTCCAGGATCAGATGGAAAAGTGAGAGTGGCAAAGGTGCGAACTAAAAGGGGAATTGTTACAAAGTCTATTTCCAAGTTGAGTCCACTTCCTTTTGAATTAGTTAAAGACTAATCTTTAACGGGGGGGAGGATGTTGCAGATCGCTCACTTGGTATATTTTCATAATTTATTTAGAAAGATACCTCTTCTTGTGTGTTGTCATAACTATGATATATTTTGACTTGTTTCAATAATCAATAAAACATTATGTCAGAATAATGTCTATCTTTGTAATGAAAACCTTTATGAAGAATAAAGATATTTGCTGAACCCCGCAGCTGGTCCTTCTCTATCGTTCAAAGACACCATGTATTATTCAAACTAGTGATGAACGAGTCCATGACCTATCAAGAACTACAAATAGACCTGAGTTTTAATGTATTTTTTTTTGTCGATAAATATCACCAAATAGATGTTGTATCAATAACAGAAGGCGGATTCGCGAACTAGCAGTAATGTGCGATCGACAAAATCAAAGTATCCTCCGATTCGAGTTCATCATGATTTCAATCATCAAGCTGTTCAACAGTTTATTGCTCTCTTGGCCGTATATCACTCCTATATAAAAAAGCTGCCTTCTGCTATTCTTTCAACTAGAATTCAGTGATAATAATCGTGAATTAGAATTGACATGAAGTTTGAGAAATTAAAATAGGATTTCCGTCATTTCTGTAGTACAGTTTTTTGACAAAATAATATCCCGAAATGAAACAATATTTTGGTATACCCATTTTTCTGAGTGACTTTGAAAATTATTGGAATAATATGGCGGGCGACGATATGTCGCAGGTTAGTGGTGGCGAAGAAAATTCGCAAAGAATGAAATGTTGTGCAAAAGAACAGGCTGTTGTCGTTTGTGTAAATTGTTTACGAGTACTGCATAAAAGTTGTGCCAAACGGATGAGCAGTTTGAAAGTTATAAATGAAAATCATGTGGAGTGCTGTGATGGCGAGAACAACACCCGTGATAATAGGAGATTTGAAATTCTGGAGCTAACTAAACAGCAAGTAATGCTTGAAAACAATTATTTGAAACAACTTTTATTAGAAGTGCAGGATAAGAACAGTATTCTTGCAATCAATAATAGTTTACTCTTGGAAAAAATCAAAATATTGGAAACAGAAAAACAGTTCGCCATAAAAAACGTAACTCCAATGATACATCATGCATCCACATCTGCTTCTGCTATGCCGATTCCCAGCTACTCAAAAGTAGCGACACCTCGAGGGGAACAGGTACAAATAGCACAGGTGAATGTGAATACCAACACCAACAAGCATAGCAACTCAATGCCTCCAGTAGCTCATAAACAGATGGTGCGACAGGTGCAGATTTCTAGTGTTGGTAGATCAGATGGATCAGTTTCACCAACCTTGCAAATGCCAAATCCAGGAGTGACTGTTGATGATTATGACAGTAATGGTGACAATGACAAGGACAAGAACTCGGACAAGAATTTCAATGAAATGGATGTAAATAATGTAAATAAACGCAACTGTATTAAAGAAACAGAAACTGAATTCACAAGAGTTAGTTACAAAAAAAGGAGAGCTCCAAGAAGAATCGGAACAGGACAAAATGACCAACAAGAAGGTGGATCAAACTTTTCGGGTGCCAAGAGAAAAGTTTGGATCTATCTAAACAGAGTGAACAGAACTACAACAGACGGGAATATTATACAATATCTCACGAAGAAAGGTTTTGATATAGATGATGTCCAAATTAAGGAGATACCATCGAATCCTAATATGCTGGAAAGGTTTGTAGTAACAGCCCCGCTAGAAAAAAAGGATGACCTGTATAATCCTGCTTTCTGGCCAAGTGGAGTAGGGATAAAGCGTTTTGACTTCGCAAGACACAAAGAATTTCTCAGTCAAAATCAGGGTGGAAATTTTTCGAATGCAATGTAGACAGCAGTATGACCGGATCAGTGAATAAAGGAACCTGCAGCAGTTTCAGAAATGAGTCGAAGGGAATGTGGAGCTTGATACATCAAAATGTGCAGTCAATAGGTAACTCTATTGATCTTTTATCAGATCTGTTAGATGACAATGAAGATTGTAGTTTCTTATGCATTACCGAGCATTGGAAAACAGAAAGTCAACTGAAAGTGCATGGACTGAAGAATTTTGATCTATCATCCTATTTCTGCAGAAGTGATCAAAATGCTCATGGTGGCAGTGCGATATATGCTAAACATGGTATCATAGGAAAACCTAGAAAGGATTTGGGATCACTGTCAGTAGAAAGACAAATTGAGGTTGCTGCTGCAGAGTTCAAGATAAAAGAAGAACCAGTTATTGTGATATCTGTGTATAGGCCATCAGGTGCAAATGTTGACTTATTTTTCCACAACATGGGATGTATATTGCAGATATTAATTGAAAGGGGAGTGGAATGTATCATTGCTGGAGATTTTAACATAGATTTCTGCAGTAACTCTAATGATAAGAGAGAATTTGTATCACTCATCAACTCATATAATTTTAGACATATCATAAATGAACCAACAAGAATTACACCCTCTTCAAGGACTGGAATAGATAATATCCTCATAAACAGTGATTATCATAATTATCTCATAATTCACTCTATGATATCTGACCATACTGCTCAAAAAATTTTGTTCAGTGGTGAAAATTTGGATGTGACCACAGAAACATATAGATCTTTCTCAGCTGAAAATATTGAATATTTCAAATCACTGTTACATAATATCTCTTGGACAAAAATTTATGCAATTGATCAGGGCTCTGTTGACCAGCAATGGGAAATATTTGCAAATTTATTCTCAGCTGTTTTTAATAAGGCTTTTCCAAAGCAAAAAAAGATTGATTCTAATAAAAAACGAAATAAAAGAAAGTACTTATCAGACAGGGATACCATCGACTGCAAAAATAGATTAGATATTCTTTATGTTTGTAGTTCAGTGGATCAGAGGTATAAAGATGCTTATGATAGTACAAAAAAGGAATACAATAACAAACTCAAACAAAACAGGAATAGAACTTATCAACAATTTATTGAAAATTCAGATAATAAATCCAAAACAGTATGGAACATAGTAAGGGATATAAAAGGGAATAATAGTAAGAGTAGGGAAAGTATTCAGCAGGATAAGGATGCTAATACTTTGGCAAACGATTTCAACAACTTTCTTTTAGAAATGGCTAATCAATTGAAAAATGCTAATCAAAATGTGCCCTTCACACATAACATCAATCCAAACAATAAATCAATATTTATTACACCAACTGATTCAGCTGAAATTTTAGGCATTGTGAATAGCTTCAAAAACAAGATGAGTAGTGGTATTGATGAAGTACCAACAAAAATAGTAAAACTTTGTATTATAGATGTCATCGACCCAATTGTATATATTGTAAATAACTCCTTGAAGTATGGAATTTTTCCTGCTTCATTAAAAATTGCTCTTGTGAAACCCATACTCAAGAAAGGAGATCCCTCCGAACTTAAAAATTTCAGACCGATTAGCTTATTGTCACCATTTTCAAAAATTTTTGAAGTCACAATGTGTAATAGAGTTAGATTATTTTTAGAAAGTTGCAATATACTACATAAATTCCAACATGGTTATCAAAAAGGTAGATCGACTCAAACTGCAATTTTTGATTTTATGTTAGATATTCTTAAGTCCCTTGAAGACAATGAACTTGTGATTGGACTTTTTTTAGATTAATCAAAAGCATTCGATTGTTTAAATCATGAACACTTGTTTGATAAATTGCATGCTCATGGTATACGAGGACCTGCACTTGAATGGTTTAAGTCTCATCTGACAAACCGCAAACAAAAAGTAATTGTTAGCCACGGAGATTCAACAGGTTTCTCGAAATCATCAATCATTGAAATGGGAATTCCTCAGGGAAGCGTTGCTGGTCCTTCTATATTTATAATTTATCTAAATGATGCTGAAGAAATAGGTTGCACTAATCTAAAAATAATTTATTATGCGGACGATTCAAATTTACTGATAAAGGCACATGATTTTCCCAATCTGATATCGAATACAAATAATGGACTAGATAAAGCCAATGAATGGTTTTCAAAAAACAAACTGATATTGAATGAGCAAAAGACAAATGCAGTTCTCTTTACCACTACTCATCCCAGCTTTGATCCTCCAAATGAGATGAAATTAAAAAATTGTATTTTGCCATGTACAGATACTACTACTTTTCTTGGACTCCATATTGATAGTACTTTATCATTTGTGCCACATGTTGATAATCTTATCAATAAGTTGAACTCTGTAATATACTCAATTAGAATTATTAAGGACTATGTAAATAAGGATATTTTAAAAATAGTATATTTTGCAAATTTTGAAGCAGTAATGAGATATGGAATTTTATTTTATGGTAGTTGTGGGGAAATAAATCGAGTTTTTGTATGTCAAAAGAGGGCTTTGAGAGGAATGCTAAGGATGGAGATCAGAGAGTCTTGTAGAGGCAAATTCAGGGCATTTTCAATACTTACTGTTGTAGGTATATATATACAAGAAGTTTTGTTATTCTTATCCAAAAATAAAGAAATGTTCAGCAGTTTCAAAACCACAGAATATATATCCAACGCGATCACTTGAATATACTTATCCAAGGCATCGCCTAACTGCTTTTGAAAAAGGCCCTTTCTACAGAGGAATCAAATTTTACAACAAACTCCCAGATGACTTGAAAAAATTAAATGACTTGAAAAAATTCAAAAGAGGACTACATAAGCTATTGTTGGAATTGGAACCTTACACAATAGGAGAATATCTACATTCTTAGCCAGATTCTCTAGAAGCACGAAAAACTTTGACACTATTTTGTTTAAATCTGCCTTACCTGTGTTAAACATTTGTACTGTACGATTTCCTCAAAATAAAGAGTATTATTATTATTATTATTATTATTATTATTATTATTTTTAATAGCAAACGGGAATTATGGTTTGTATTCATTAACGAAAAGTTGTAATTCGCTAATCCAATGTTACTTTCATGCTTCACAATCTGAGAATCCCTGTAGTTTGGGGATTTTGGGTCAGGAAAATACTGTTACGTTATTCGGGTGCAGAAGCGAACACGACACTATTTATTTTCGAACCTATTTATTTGAACTGAAGTAACACTAATTTATATCGAACTTATAACTACTATTTATGTAAAACGATTTATAACACGCGGTATATAACTGTCTCTCTGACACTCGCTGTTTTACTGACTGACTCAGTTGTTCGGTCGTCTTATATATAAGAACACATGGCAGGCTTTGGTCGAGAACCTTCTCGAACGATCTTCCGTCTCCTTCTTTTTGTTCTAGAAGCTTCTAAGAACAAACCTCTCTCTCTAATTGTTCCATCGATTGTTTCCAGAACATTCCAGAATCTTCTGTGACGTTATCTGTCACCGCGGCATATATTGAGTGTTCGGAAATATGTTGGTGTATATAGGAATCATTGAGAGGTTGGAGAGCAATCTAGGATGCGTGATACAGGATGATCGTTGTACTCCTGCCTTCCTGCTGATGTTTCTAAAGCGCCTCCAAGGGAAATATCATTACACTGCCCCCTCCTTAAAACGCATTCCTCCTGGAATGCACTCCGATCGTTATGAAGATAGGGACAACTGGTTTCATTTTTACAACGTGCAGTATGGTAGAAATAGCATGGCACTGTCTTCTCTCTTGGAATTCCCTTGGAGTTCCAGCAGCATACCAGAATTTCAACTCCGGTGAATCTAAATACAACCTCCAGCATGTTCCTTACGACTCTTCAATTCAAGCCATCCAGTCCACACCCCAGCTTTGGAACAGCTATCTTCCGTATGTCCTTCTCGAGTATGGTGCTTCGCAAGTCGACTAGCGTCTCCCAGAGGTCCTTGTAAGTGGGTTTCTCAGAAGATCTTGCTTTCGTTATAAGATAAAACACAGACCATTTTCCTTCAGCGCTGATATCTTCTATTTCTAGTGTTCGACCGACGAAGGGACCTTGTTGATGAAGCTCCTCTAACTTCCCAAACTTCCTCATGAACTTGTTCGCTATTCCTTGAGACATCTGAAGATCCTCGGCGACGCAGTGAGCTAGTGCGTATTCTACAGGAATGGCAAAAAGGTCGCGGTGCTCTTCCTTGGTGACGCCAAACCTTGCTTTTGATGAACCACTGTATGTCCCAATGAATTCGTCGAATGTAAGCTCCTTTTCTTCCGGACAAATTTGTTGAACTTGTTGATCTTGTGTTCCCTCGAATGGTGCTAGTCTGTTGAAATGAACGACTCTTGGTTTGCCACTGGGTTCTTTACTGATGCGGTATATGACATCGTTGATCTTCTTCTTGACGGTATAAGGTCCTTCCCAAGATCTCTGTAGTTTTGGACAAATACCTCGTTTCCTTTGTGGATTGTACAACCACACCAGGTCTCCTTCTGCGTATCCTGCACCCCCAGCTCTGATGTCGTATCGGTCTTTCATGCGATCGCTGGCGATTTTCAGATTAGAACGAACCAATTCGTGAATATCGTTCATCTTTTTCATCGAATCCGTGACGTAATCTTCCCCCACTATGTCCTCACCTGGTCTACATCCGAAGACCAAGTCACATGGAAGCCTCATCTCCCGTCCAAATAGAACCTTCGCCGGAGTCTGTCCTGTAGATTCCTGTACTGCAGATCTGTAGGCCATCAAGAAGAAAGGAATATGTTGATCCCAGTCTTGTTGGTGTTGATCTAAGACTTTGCAGAGATACCTCCCTATTGTTCGATTCATTCGCTCCACCATGCCATCTGACTGTGGATGCAACGGAGTTGTTCTTGTTTTCTTGATTCCTAACTTCTCGCTCATCTTCTTGAACACTTCACTCTCGAAGTTCCGGCCCTGATCAGAGTGAAGTTCCAATGGCACCCCAAAACGACTGATGAGTTGATTCATTAGGACATCAGCGACAGTTAGGGCTTCCTGCCACCCACTTGGTGAAGTAGTCCATGCACACAAGGATGTATTTATTACCATTATCAGTCACTGGAAACGGCCCCGCAATATCCATGGCAATCCTCTCGAAAGGGCTTCCAACATTGTACTGTCTCATGGGTGCCCTTGGTTTACGATGAGGCCCATTGCTGGCAAAACACACAGTGCATTTTCGGCACCACTCCCTGACGTCGTCACTGCAGTTCACCCAGTAGAACCGCTCTCGTACTCGCTGCAGTGTCTTCCTCACTCCTAGATGTCCTCCTGACGTTCCATCATGTACATATCCAAGTACTTCCGACACTCGGCTCCTAGGAATGACCAACTGCATCCGATTATCCGACCCATCATCGCTCTCGAGATTCCTCTTGAGCAGGTCATCCTCTAATACCAAGGAGTCCCACTGACTCCAGTACGCCTTCAAAGTCTGTGAAGATGGTGCTACTTCTTGCCAAGAAGGACGACGATTCGCTTTCTTCCATTCTCGAAGCTTGCGAAGTTCTGGGTCCTTTTCTTGCTCTTACTTGATTGCTGCAGGTAACCAATCTTCATTGAGAACGGTGGTTCTGTAGAGGGCTGCTTCCTTATCCTCCAAACGACTACAATGTGAGCACTCAGGTGGACATGGCCTTCTGGACAATGCATCTGCATTCTTATGGCTCGTCCCCACTCGGTAAACAGGTCTTTTTGGATCATCTCGCTCTAGTTTTCCTGCAGCTGCTCGAACTGGTTTCTTCTCCTCATCCAAGAGGCCCTTGATGACGTTTATAAGGTCTTCAGTTAGATTTTGCCTGGGACTGTCCGCTATGTTCGTGCTGTCATCGACGGCTTGGAATTTTGTTGCTTCTCGTGTAGCTTTTATCGCGGCCTCGATTTCTAGCGCAGCTGCCAGAGCACTGGGAGAGTCTTTAGGTCGAGTCAACCGAATCACTTTCCGCATTTCCATATCGCGCAATCCATCCAGGAACGTTTGGACAGCAAGACAGTCTATCAGATACTCAGGAGCTGATGGGTAGGCACACCGAACCAACCGAGCTACTTCCATTTCAAATTCCTGTAGGCTCTCATTGTCTCCCTGTCGACGGTTCTTCATTTGTGATCGTAACACTTGCTGTAGATGTTTTTGACCATAGCGCATGTTGAGGCGTTCGATGAGATAATCGTAGTTATAGGATTTATCTTCCGGAATGGCTTGCAAGATGTTTAGTGCATCACCCCGTAGAGCTACTGTGAGAGCTACCACTTTGTCTTCTGATGTCCACCCATTGGCTTTGGAAGCTGCTTCGAACTGCTTCAGATAGTTCGGCCACGATGTTTTTCCATCGAATGTAGGTGGTTTTACTCGATTAGTCACTGTCACTGCATCTGGCCCTACTGTGGTTTCAATGAGTCGTTGACCATTTCCAGACTTCTCTAGCAAAGATCTTCTTTCTATTTCGAGCTGCAGCTTCTTCTCCATTTCTTCTATCTGAGTGATGAATTGGGTTGAAACCTGAGCTATAATCTTATCCTGCTGAGACGCGATCTGTTCTTGCTGAGCAACGATCTGTTCTTTCTGAGCAACGATCTGTTCTTGCTGAGCAACGATCTGTTCTTGCTGAGCAGCGATCTGAGTCATAACTTCTTCTCGTTGGGCTGATATCTGGGAGGCGATCTGATCTTGCTGAGCAGAAATGCGTGCCAGCACCTCTTCTCGCTGAGTGGTCATCTGAGCTAATACCTCGTCTCGTTGGGCTGAGATTTGAGAGGCTATCTGATCTTGCTGAGCTGAGATTTTCTCCTGCTGAGCACGCATCTGATCCGCGATCTTCTCTTGATGAGCCACCATCTGATCCGTGATCTTCTCCTGCTGAGCCACCATCTGGTCCGCAATATCCTGTCGCTGAGCCGCTATGTCCAGTCGCTGAGCCGCTATCTGTTCCGTAATCTTCTCCTGCTGAGCCACCATCTGGTTCGCAATGTCCTGTCGCTGAGCCGCAATCTGATCCGTGATCTTCTCCTGCTGAGCCACCATCTGGTCCGCAATGTCCTGTCGCTGAGCCGCTATCTGTTCCGAGATACCAGCCAACATCGATTCCGCTGAAGCTGGTTCCTCGAAGATGAACGTCTCTGGATCTTGACCTACGCTCACCATAAACTCTTTGAGACGATGCTGAAGTGTAGCCTTGATCCCTGTTGTGTCGAGATCTCTCTCCTCCAACTCGCGTTTCAAGTCCACCACTCTCAACTCGTGTAGTTTCTTCATTGCAATGGTCTTTTCACTTCACACTGGAATATCCCTCTTCTGACACCAATTGTTACGTTATTCGGGTGCAGAAGCGAACACGACACTATTTATTTTCGAACTTATTTATTTAAACTAAAGAAACACTAATTTATATCGAACTTATAACTACTATTTATGTAAAACGATTTATAACACGCGGTATATAACTGTCTCTCTGACACTCGCTGTTTTACTGACTGACTCAGTTGTTCGGTCGTCTTATATATAAGAACACATGGCAGGCTTTGGTCGAGAACCTTCTCGAACGATCTTCCGTCTCCTTCTTTTTGTTCTACACCTTTTTCAATTGTAATTCAGAAAGTGTAACTTGTAATTCAGATTAGTTAATTGTAATTCAGAAAGCGTCAATTGTAATTCAGATTAGTCAATTGTAATTCAGAATGCATAACATGAAATTCAGATTAGTGAAATGTAATTCAGCAAGTGTAACTTGTAATTCAGAATAGTCAATTGTAATTCATAAAGCGTAATTTGTAATTCAGAAAGCATCGCTTGTTATTCATAAATACTATGGACTTAAATAAGCGTAGGGAATAGAAATCAAAGAATGGTGTGTGGTGAACATCAATATTTTAAATTTATCGACCAACGGGCATATCTTGAAATGCCAGAGCTGCAGCGTGGTGAATGGTGGTGTGTTGTGCAGCCCTAGCACAATCACCTCAAACAATAATTGTTTAAGGTGATTGTGATACAATTATTGTATCTTTGGGCCTGGTCAATATTCTGTTCAAGATGAACAAGTCGTTGTTTTCAAGGAGAATGGATGCATACGGGTTGTTCCTAGTTTCAGAAATATAGTGATACTTTCTGAATTACAAGTTATGCTTTCTGAATTACAATTGACGGTTTCTAGATTACATTTCACTATTCTGAATTACAAGTTACACTTTCTGAATTACATTTCACTAATCTGAATTACATATAACGCTTACTGAATTACAATTAACTAATCTGAATTTCAAGTTATACTTTCTGAATTACGATTAACTATTCTGAATTACAACTTATATTTTCTGAATTACATCTTATACTTTCTGAATTACAATTGAAAAAGGTGTAGCTTCTTAGAACAAACCTCTCTCTCTAATTGTTCCATCGATTGTTTCCAGAACATTCCAGAATCTTCTGTGACGTTATCTGTCACCGCGGCATATATTGAGTGTTCGTAAATATGTTGGTGTATATAGGAATCATTGAGAGGTTGGAGAGCAATCTGGGATGCGTGATACAGGATGATCGTTGTACTCCTGCCTTCCTGCTGATGTTTCTAAAGCGCCTCCAAGGGAAATATCATTACAATACAATCATCGTACAAAACACAAGTATCACCTGGAATATAATATAAAAAATCAATTTTGTTACCGAACTATGAAAATATGTTCTCACCGATCCGTTCATTCTTGATGGTTGTTGGTGAATATGGAATATCTTCAATATTCTTCACTTTCATACCTTTTAATTGAAAATTCGTAGTCTCATAACTTCCTGTAATTAGGTATTGTTCAGTTCAATAACAAAGATGGACACATTTTTTCAACGCTCCTCAGTATCTGATTCACATAACATTGTTTGACCCAAAATCTGGCATTGTTAATATCTTGCAGTACCCAACTACTTTCTTTCATTACATAGTGAATGAAGGTAAATTGCTGAAAAATCCTAATATTCCTTCACTCCGTAAAGTTTTATAATTTATTCGGAATTCAATTCGCAGAATTGAATGCTTGTTATATAATGTTCAATAATCCTTGAATGCCATTGCCTATTCCTGAAACATACAATAAAATATCAATAATGAGAATGATAGGTATCACTATGAAAAATACGAATAACTCACTGAACTGAAAACTTCAGTTTGGTAGGATGTTCACTATCAGTCCAGTCGACAGGTCGAGGCAAAAATTGTGTAATGAGGTAAAATTCAGAAGTTTGAAATTTCAATATGTTGTTTTCACTTGTTTGGTGATGTCAAATCCAATAATCAACCTCGAGGATGTGGAAAATATCTGCAGCCGAGAATATTTTCGGACTTGTGTCAGTTCTTCATTTACATCCAAGAAACAACCGAAGCTATGTTGTATGTCACTTCCTCGTCCATCAAGTAAGAAGAATACGAGATAGGTGTCATAGGATAAATTTCAAGGTCGATCAGAAAATTATGATCTCCCTAATTTTGGTAAAAACTGCCATGACCCCATTTTCAAAGTGCAGTAGCTTTGAAATATTACTCCTAGTTGCGACTCCAAAAGTTGAAGCGATCAATCGAAGAGCCCAAGAAGCACCAGGCTTCAATTAACCCAATCTCCAGAAATGTTTATGTACTGTTTTTTCAAAGTTGACGTTTCTTGACAATGGCTCCCTGTTGAGTCTATGCTTCTTTCTTGAGCTAACTGACTCGAATGGCACATAATCACCTAGTGATACTATTTCGTTCACTGTATATCAATACATTATGACATAATGAGGGTTCACCCATATATTTATTCAGGGTGGAGCAATATTGCGTAGATTTCTCGAGTTATTGTCGTTCTAAATGGCAACCTAGTTAGGTAGTTAGTAGGCAGGAGCAATAATGTTGTTTGTTCATTGAAAAGAAAAATGAAGAAAATATGTAGTTCAGAGACATCTACGTGAACTAAGTGAACTAAGTTATTCATTTTTCATTCCTAACCGTAACATTCTTCATGGTCCTTTCAAGTTTGTAAATAAAAATTTGTCATGTTGAAACTCGAAAATGAAACATTATCACGGAAGATATTATCAAGAATGAAAATCATCTACCCATACTTGAATGGAAGCAGGAAGATGTTCAGGCAATGCTGTATTAGAATGATTCTTGATGCAATTAGAATTTATGTTGGAACTGTGTAAAATTCGGTAACTCATCAGTGCTTTCACACTTTTCCGACATGAGAGCCAAGCAGAAAGGTAGAGGCTGCTTATTTTCTTCACAATTTCTGATAAGTTAGTATATAATTCATGAAATTCCGTTATTTGCAGTGAAAACATGTCTCTAGAGATGTAAACCATGTACACTTCGAAATCACTATACTTGAAAATTTCAGGTACCTACCTATAGCGAAGAGTACCTTCATGATTAGCTTTTCAGATGAAAAACGGAAATCTATAAGTGATTCAAACAAATTGATGAGGAAAAATCACATTAGGAATCAATATGTGAGTGATATTCAGAAGGAATGTACCAGAAGGATGATGATGTTTGAGAACAGAATGAAAAATTTTCCATCTGAAATGAATATATATAAAAGCAATAAGGTTAGACTCAATCTTTGATCAATGTCTAATGGATATTCTGCTCCAAACACAAAATATCAAATAACTTTCGAATTTCATTCTACTAGTTTGTTCTCTTCTGATACCGTTCATTGGTGTACAGATGTATTAGCAGGTGAGTTCGAAAACACTATATAAATTGTACCAAAGGTATATAGGTGGAATATTTTTCAAGCTAAACAATGGTTATTTTTCATGAAATGATCTTGTTGAGTATTTCACGATTTGTATTCCTGAGACACTCGGTAGCAATAGTTCTGACGAGAGTTGTCATTCCGATTCTGACAAGTGTCTGTGTGAGCGCGACTGAATACTTTCCTGAATTTCATCATTATATTTGTGTTTATCAAATACGCCGTCCTCTCTTTTGGTCAATTAGAAATGTGTTTCTAACATTTCAGAAGTGGGATCAACGCCTTCGTTATTTTGGCCTTCAGGAGAGTATCTCTTCAGAATCAGTGAGATGTCTCAAGTGAGTGAGAAAGTGTTAGATGGGATAGCGGCTGTGAGAGCTCCGGGTGAACCCGATGGAGGAACAGGTAACGGTAGCGTAGGTTCTTCAGTAGGTTCTATGAGTCGGCAATACAACTTCTAAAGTAATACCACAAATTCCAGAAATATTATGGCATTTCAACGGTGACAGTGACAGATTGAGAGCACAAGAATGGTTGGAAAAGGTGAATACTACAGGGGGTATCCAAGGTTGGGATAACCGCTTGAAGTTATCAATTGCAGGTTCTTACCTAAAAGGTCCAGCATCGGATTGGTTTAAAAGAATAGGGCCGAGTTTAGTGGATTGGATAGATTTTGAGTGTAAGTTCAGGAGTACCTTCGTGCAGGTTATCACTACTGCAGATAAGTGGGAAAGGATGCATTCTAGAGTAGAAGCTAGTTCAGAATCAATTACGAGTTATTTTCAAGAGAAGCTGAGGTTATGTTTAGAGCTTGTGTTACCTTTTCAGGAAATCAAAATTGAAATATTGAAAGGGTTGTTCAGAACTGAAATGAATGGTAATTTGATGGTGAAAAGTCATACAGATGTTAATGACCTATGGAATGATCTATTAAAGTTAGAATAGGTTTACGAAATTAAGCAGAATAAAAGAGCTATTGCATGAGGAAGAACAGTGTAAGATTCAAGGGTGAATAGAAAGCGTGAAACTCAGATTGTGTGTTATAATTGTGGTGAAAAAGGTCACTTGAGGAATGTTTGTGTGAAGCTAAAACAACAACGGTGTTATAAATGTCTTGAGGTAGGACATATCAAAAGGAATTGTAGTACAAATTCGAATTCAAATTCGTTACCATCTGCTACAACCACCGCGAACATTAATTTAATATCGAACACAGACACCTTGAGTAAGTTCATGAGCGAAGTAAATATAAATGGGATGAATTTCATAGCCTCGATAGATACTGCGAGTGCCGTTTGCATGATCAGAAAGTCATTAGTTCCATCATGTATCGAAACTCTTCAAAATGGTCATCAAAAACTGAGCGGCCTTGGGAGCCCAGTTACTTTAGCAATAAAGTTCAGCAATATTTTTCATTTTTTCCGTTACGCATTCTGCGGAAACAATTTTCCAATATGTTGATTTAGGAGGATCAAGGAAGGAATGTACTTATCGAAACAATTTTTCTGGATGTCCAGGGCGGGACAGGGGCCAGCAATATTTCACAACTTTCTTATAAGGGATCCTGCTACTCACATATTTCAGTGTGTTATTCAGAAAGACAAAACAATGGAATGTACACTATTAGAATAATTAATCTGGGCGTCCAGGGCCGGACAGGAGCCAGCAATATTTTACAACTTTTTTATTAAGGATTCTGCCACTTACATATTTCAGTATGTCATTCAGGAGGACAAAACAAAGAAATGTACACTATCAGAATAATCAATCCGGGCGTCCAGGGCCGGACAGGAACCAGCAATATTTTACAAATTTCTTATTGAGGATCCTGCCACTTACATATTTCAGTATGTCATTCAGAAAGACGAAACAAAGAAATGTACACTATCAGAATAATTAATCCGGGCGTCCAGGGCCGGACAGGGGCCAGCAATATTTTACTACTTTCTTGTTAAGGATCCTGCCACTTACATATGTCAGTATGTCATTCAGAAAGACGAAACAAAGAAATGTACACTATCAGAATAATTAATCCGGGCGTCCAGGGCCGGACAGGGGCCAGCAATATTATACAACATTCTTAGTAAGGATCCTGCCACTAACATATTGCAGTATGTCATTCAGAAAGACAAAACAAAGGAATGTACACTATCAGAATAACCGGGCGTCCAGGGCCGGACAGGGGCCAGCAATATTATACAACTTTCTTAGTAAGGATCCTGCCACTAACATATTTCAGTATGTCATTCAGAAAGACAAAATTAAGAAATATACACTATCAGAATAATTAATCCGGGCGTCCAGGGCCGGACAGGGGTCAGCAATATCATACAACTTTCTTATTAAGGATCCTGCCACTTACATATTTCAGTATGTCATTCAGAAAGAATAAACAAAGAGATGTTCACTATCAGAATTATTGATCCGGGCGTCCAGGGCCGGACAGGGGCCAGCAATATTTTACAACTTTCTCAATGAGGATCCTGCTACTTACATAATGATTAATCCGGGCGTCCAGGGCCGGACAGGGGCCAGCAATATCTTACAACTTTCATATTAGGGATCCTGCCACTCACATATTTCAGTATGTCATTCAGAAAGACAAAACAAAGAAATTTACACCATCAGAATAATTAATCCGGGCGTCCAGGGCCGGACAGGGGCCAGCAATATTATACAACTTTCTTAGTAAGGATCCTGCCACTAACATATTTCAGTATGTCATTTAGAAAGACAAAATCAAGAAATATACACTAACAGAATAATAAATCCGGGCGTCCAGGGCCGGACAGGGGTCAGCAATATTATACAACTTTCTTAGTAAGGATCCTGCCACTAACATATTTCAGTATTTTATTCAGGAAGACAAAATTTAGAAATATACACTATCAGAATAATTAATCCGGGCGTCCAGGGCCGGACAGGGGCAAGCAATATTTTACAACTTTCTTATTAAGGATCCTGCCACTTACATATTTCAGTATGTCATTCAGAAAGACAAAACAAAGAAATTTACACCATCAGAATAATTAATCCAGGCGTCCAGGGCCGGACTGGGGCCAGCAATATTTCACAACTTTCTTTTTAAGGATCCTGCCACTCACATTTTTCAGTATGTCATTCAGAAAGACAAAATTAAGAAATACACACTATCAGAATAATTAATCCGGGCGTCCAGGGCCGGACAGGGGCCAGCAATATTATACAACTTTCTTAGTAAGGATCCTGCCACTAACATATTTCAGTATGTCATTCAGAAAGACAAAATTAAGAAATATACACTATTAGAATAATTAATCCGGGCGTCCAGGGCCGGACAGGGGTCAGCAATATTATACAACTTTCTTAGTAAGGATCCTGCCACTAATATATTCCAGTATGTCATTCAGGAAGACAAAATTAAGGAATATACACTATCAGAATAATTAATCCGGGCGTCCAGGGCCAGACAGGGGTCAGCAATATAATACAACTTTCTTAGTAAGGATCCTGCCACTTACATATTCCAGTATGTCATTCAGAAAGACGAAATTAAGTAAAATACACTATCAGAATAATTATTCCGGGCGTCCAGGGCCGGACAGGGGCCAGCAATATTATACAACTTTCTTAGTAAGGATCCTGCCACTAACATATTTCAGTATGTCATTCAGAAAGACAAAATCAAGGGATATACACTATCAGAATAATTAAACCGGGCGTCCAGGGCCGGACAGGGGCCAGCAATATTATACAACTTTCTTAGTAAGGATCCTGCCACTAACATAATATTTCAGTATATCATTCAGAAAGACAAAATCAAGAGATATACACTATCAGAATAATCAATCCGGGCGTCCAGGGCCGAACAGGGGCCAGCAATATTCTACAACTTTCTTAGTAAGGATCCTGCTACTAACATATTTCAGTATGTCATTCAGAATGACAAAACAAAAGAATTTACACTATCAGAATAATCAATCCAGGCGTCCAGAGCCAGACAGAGGCCAGCAATATTTTACAACTTTCTTAGTAAGGATCCTGTCACTAACATATTTCAGTATGTCATCCAGAAAGACAAAGAAAAGAAATGTAGACTATCAGAATGATTTATCCGGGCGTCCAGGGCCGGACAGGGGCCAGCAATATTTTACAACTTTCTTATCAAGGATCCTGCCACTTACATATTTCAGTATGTCATTCAGAAAGACAACACAAAGAAATGTACACCATCTGCTGGACCCTGTCCGGCCCTGGATGCCCGGATTAATTATTCTGATAGTGTACATTTCTTTGTTTTGTCTTTATGAATGACATACTGGAATATGTTAGTGGCAGGATTCATACTGAGAAAGTTGTTAGATATTGCTGGCCCCTGTCCTGCCCTGGACGCTTGGATCAGTCATTCTGATAGTCTACATTTCTCTGTTTTATCTTTCTGAATGACATACCAAAATATGTAAGTGGCAGGATCCTCACTAAGAAAGTTGTAAAATATTGCTGGTTCCTGTCCGGCCCTGGACGCCCGGATTGATTTTTCTGATAGTGTACATTTCTTTGTTTTGTCTTTCTGAATGACATACCGAGATATGTAAGTGGCAGGGTCCTTAATAAGAAAGTTGTAAAATATTGCTGGCCCCTGTCCGGCCCTGGACGCCTGGATTAATAATTCTGATAGTGTACATTCTTTTGTTTTGTCTTTCTAAATGACATACTGAAATATGTAAGTGGCAGGATCCCCAATAAGAAATTTGTAAAATATTGCTGGCCCCTGTCCGGCCCTGGACGCCCAGATTGAAAATTTGGTAACTTTACATTCCTTATTTTGACTTTCTTAATGACATACTGAAATATGTAAGTAGCAGGATCTTTGATAAGAAATTTTTAAAATATTGCTGGCCCCTGTCCGGTCCTGGACGCCAGGATTATTCATTCTGATAATGTACATTACTTTGTGTTGTCTTTCTGAATGACATACTGAAATATGTAAGTGGCAGGATCCTTACTAAGAAAGTTGTAAAATATTGCTGGCACGCTGTCTGGCCCTGGAAGCCCGGATTAATTATTCTGATAGTGTATGTTCATCCTGTGCTTCAGCTGGTTTGTTATCAGTTAACAATATGGTAGACTGTATTTATTTCATTGACCAACTTATCAAAGGATGAGAATTTTTGTTAAAACTATATTTATTCTCGGAAAATTACAGAATCTTGTTTTTTTTTTTTATTTATTATTTCTTGTTCCTAAGCTACGATTCATAGCCGACCAAAACTCATACGGTGAGATTCGTTTCTTGAACATCTTGAACATATACCGGCCCCCTTGAAAGGACGTAGTCTTTTCAATGTACTATAGCTCGGTCGGCAACAGACATACTTTTGTTATAGCACGCTTCACTATGCCGTTTCTTGTCTTTATACTTAGAACTCGCACTATTCCATCTTCGCCAGGATGGGTTTGAACGATTCTTCCCATTCGCCAGGATTGAGGAGGAGTGTTTTCTTCTTTCAGAAGGACCAATGCACCCATTAGATCAGGATGGTTACTTGAAAACTTCCATTTAGTTCTCTGCTGCAAATAGTGAAGATACTCCTTGGACCACCGCTGCCAAAAATGTTGGATCATTTTCTGGACATGTTTATATCTGGATAAATATGATGGATTGCATGCACTGAGATCCTCTTGCGGAAGAGCATGCATGGATGCTCCAACCAGAAAATGGCCAGGGGTTAAGGGTTCCAGGTCATTTGGGTCAGATGATAGGGGGTAAAGGGGACGGGAATTCATAATTGCCTCAATTTGTGTGAGCAACGTATAAAATTCCTCATAAGTTAAATTTGCATTGGATGATATACGTTTCAAATGATATTTCGTCGTTTTTACGGCTGCCTCCCATAGACCTCCAAAGTTAGGAGAACGTGGGGGAATGAATTTCCAAGTTATTTTGTTTTGAGTTAAATAATCAGTTATTTCATCTTCATGATGAAGAGTTGATAGTCTTCGCAATTCTCTATTAGCGCCCACAAAATTTGTGGCATTATCTGAATATATTTCATGACACAAACCACGGCGAGATACAAATCTTTTTAGGCCGTTTAGAAAACATTCAGTGGTTAAATCAGTTACCAGTTCTATATGCACAGCTTTGGAACTGAAGCAGATAAAAATACAAATATAACATTTTATTAATTTTCTATTTCGTAGTTTGCCATCTCTAATTGAGAAAGGACCAGCGTAATCAACTCCACAAATTGAGAAAACGCGGGTAGGTCTAGTTACTCTAGGAGAAGGCAAATTTCCCATTTTTTGTTCACTTAAGATAGGGTTTGATCTGAAACAAGTTATGCATTGCCTCAGAATTTTTCTAACGATTTGTTTACCTCTAATAGGCCAATATTCTCTGCGAATGGCTGCTAATGTGGCTTGTTGGCCAGCATGAAATAATTTTTCGTGTTCATGACGAACGATTAAATATGTGAATGGGTGATCATATCGAATTACAATAGGAAATTTATGCTCGTATGAAAGATCCGAATTTCGGAGCCTTCCACCAACTCTCACGACACCCTTTTCATCAATGAAAGGATCTAAGGAATTGAGGCTACTAGATTTTGGAATAGTTTTATTATTCTTCAATGCTTTTACTTCTACAGTGAATACAGTTATTTGAGCCATCTTAGCCAAAATAATGATACTATTCTCTAACTCTTTGATGGTTAATTTTCCAATTATTTTTGATTTATTTTTAGTTGAGTTATTCTTAAATCTGATACAATAAGCTACAATATGTTGTAATTTAAGCAAAGAAGAATATTTAGAAAATAAAAAATCATTTGAAATGTTAGTAGTAATTAATACTTTTTTCTTAAGTTCTGGAATTTCTGCTAATGGAGATAGATTCTCAGAGGGTAAGTTAACCTCACTTTCACTCAGCCAAGAAGGGCCTCTCCACCAAAGAAGTAGATCAATTAATTGTCTGGGCTCCACACCCCGAGATATAATATCTGCAGGATTATCCCCAGATCGTACATGATGCCACTGAGTTAATGAAGAAAATTCCTGAATTTCAGCTATACGATTTGCGACAAACGTGTTCAGATTGGCAGGTTCTGTAGCTATCCATTGCAGAACTATGGTTGAGTCGGTATAATAGTTTATGTCCCTTATGTGAAGATCTAAAGATCTCAATACTTTCTGAACAAGCTGTACCATGAGCAAAGACCCACAAAGTTCAAGTTTAGGCAATGACAAAATTTTCAGAGGTGAGACACGTGATTTTGCTGTCATTATACGAACTTCAGTCTCTCCAGAAACATTCTGACTTCGTAAATATATGGAAGTACCATAAGCAACTTGTGATGCGTCACTGAATGCATGAATCTCTACTTTAGTGTAATGAGCTAAAATGACTTGTCTAGGTATCTGAATGAACTTGAGATAGTATAGCTGTTGATAAAAACGAGTCCATTCGGTAAATAAATTGAGAGGAATTGATTCATCCCAATTAAGCTTAAGCGCCCATAATTGTTGCATGATTAACTTGGACTTGACTATTACTGGGCCAATAAGACCTGATGGGTCAAATATTTGGGATATTATCGACAATATTTGACGTTTAGATATATTTTTGAAATTACTTGTCAAGGTATTAGTAGTATAAAGAAAGTTATCAGACATTGCATCCCATAAGATTCCCAAAGTCTTACTATGCTTGTCATTTGTAATGATGGAATTTTGGAGATTTGAATTATTTTCATCTAAAATATTTGAGAATATATCGTGGTTATTTGACACCCACTTGCGAAGATCAAAACAGGCACCACTCAATAGGGTATTAATTTCTGATATCAACCTATGAGCAGCTTCCATGTCATCGACACCTGTTATTAAATCATCAACATAAAAATCTTTTAAAATTGTTTCGCAAGTGGCAGGATATAATGACATATTATCAAAAGCTATTTGTTGGAGACATCTGGTACTTAAAAAAGATGCTGACGACGTTCCATAAGTTATAGTATTGAGTCTATAATGCAAAAGTGGATTATTTGAATTTGATCGCCATAAAATTCTTTGGAGATCTCGATTTTCAGGATGAACCTCAACCTGCCGGTACATTTTAGCAATATCAGCCTTGATGACAATATTGTACTTACGCATTCGTAACAGAATTGAAAAGAGATCATCTTGTATAACAGGACCAATCATTTGTACATCATTCAAAGATAAATTGGATGATGATTTTGCGGAACCATCGAATACAACACGCAATTTCGTTGTCAAAGATGATTCATTTATCACACAGTGGTGGGGTAGATAATACTTTATGTTTCCAACATTCTCTTCTGGTGAAATGATTTGAGACATATGCCCTAAAGAAATATATTCATTCATGAACTCCGTATATGCATTTCTGAGTGATTCGTTCTTCAAGAGTTTTCGCTCAATTGCATAAAATCTCTTTGAAGCTGATTGTAAGGAATCGCCCAGTTGGGTATAATTATCTTTCAGTGGTAATTTTACTGAAAATCTTCCAGTTACCATATCACGATGATAGTTTTTCATGAAATGATTTTCGCAATTGATCTCTTCTTGTGTACGTCTTTTATGTGAAAAGCTTTGTTCAACAACCCAAAATTTTTCTAGCTGATTATGAAGATCTTCATTTGTAGCCTTGAAGTAAATAAGGGGCTAAGTGCCAAAAAAATTATTTCGAGTTATTCGATAAAAACTTCATAAAACATGAACGATTTCATTTGGATATATTTCCATTTTTTTATATGAACTTTTGTATGGTATAAACAAGAATTTGAATTGATTTATCATGTGGGTGCTCTGGTTCAAGAGAAAAAATTCAAACAACTTTGATATTATTAGAAGGTTCCAAGTGCCATCATCATTTCTCCTTATAGTGGGCTAAGTACCACACCAATGTGTATTTTACCATGAGCTAAGTGCCAGAAAATGAAGAGGTTCGAAACAAGGAATAAACATCGTTTTTGTCAATTTTTTATTTGTGTGAACATACAAAAATAGAAAAAAAATCAGGTCGATCTATCAACGAAGAATTTCTTCGAAAAATCCTCGATTTTCCTCTTTGACATAAGGAATACATTTTTTCAAGTTTTCTTTCTTCTCATTGCTTATTTTGCTTTTACATGATGATGGTGGCAGAGTAATATCACGGATAGTTCCTTCTGAAATATTTTTTTTGAAAACCCTCGTAGATTTACAAGTTTCTAAATCGTTCAAAGTCCCACGAGTCTGAACGCGCCCAAGTCTCAATGAATCCTTCTCTACAATGATCCATTTCGATTTATAAATTTGTAAATCTTTGGTAATCAGACTCATTTCCGCCGCCTGTCCACGCTAGCACGAATTAACGAATATGGAGAAGCTGGCACTTACCCCGTTATTTACTAATATGAACTCGAGAGTTGACACATGCGTCGCCTGACGGTGGAAAATTAAATTATTTGCCGGTGCATTTTTGCATAGCCCGTTATTCGCGTTAAAGGCGATGGTACATAGCCCACTTTAAAGCAATAAAACCAGTTTTCGAATTTTTGGCACTTAGCCCCTTATTTACTTCAAGGCTACATTTGTAGTTAAACCACAAAAGGTTTTTTCAGGCATATTATTATTTACGCCCATAGGTCCAGAAATTATCCATCCCAATGTGGATTTCTGTAGAATTGGTTGATTTTTTCCCAATTTTATTTGACCTACACTCAACAAATCAAAAAATATACCAGCACCTAATAAGAGATCAATCTTGCTAGACTTGAAAAATTCTGGATCAGCTAGTGCACTGATAAAAAGGATTCCTTGGATTGAAGGAATTTGACTTTACCTCAAGGGCGCCAAGCATTTGAATAGGGCGGAATGCATGGACATTTCGACCCAATATTCCAAAAACTTTGAGGCAAGCGCCTAAGTTTCTTTAGCATGAAATTATATAAATTCGAGGCAAGAAACTTTGATTTTGCCCTAATAACTAATGCTTTTGGCTTAAAATCATAGTTTTCCCAACTTATGGGGAATGTTGAGGTAATTGCCATGATTTCTTTAGCCCAATGATATATGAGTTTATAGCAAAATACCCTGAACTTATCATAATGAACAATGATTTTTGGACAAAATCATTGAGATATCATTTCAAAGTTATGAGATTTAAGATGAAAGATATGGTATTATTTTATTGAAATATAGGGCTTCGCTGTAAATACAGCAAATGGTTGATCCAATATCTTATGGTCTTGGAACACGATGTATATGGTCTTGATGCAAATTCTCTGGAGATTTCTTGAGAGGATACTCCTGTAAAATGTTGAAATAATAATTAGAATTTCAATTGATTTCTATAAAAATTTTGAGGATCATGTTATTATGAATCCTTAACAAAACCCCATTATTGGTTTGTTGATATTAGATTTAGTTCTGATGTTCTGACGAAAAAACGTTTTGCATTGGTTGAAATATACTTGAAAATCAAAATATTCCATCAACTTGTTTTAGCTTCTTATTTATCCTTGGTCGAAGAATTGTGGAAATCCTGAAAAAACAACCATTGATAAAAAACTGATTTATTTCATAAAATAACACATGAAACATTTCATATGATGATGAAATACCTATCTACTGGAATAAGTATTGGTGGGTACTTACATTGAAATGTTTGCATCATATGGCTCAAACGCAACGCATCTAGAAGTTTTTCAAACTCCACTGAATCGCTCATGATCCACAGCACAACGCTACACGACAGAATATGGCCGCTAAAATGCATTGGCAACGGGACGCGGGACGGTACTCGGCACGATGCAGAAGAGATGGGAAGATGGGGTCGACCCATACATTGCGCATGACTCAAACGGAGTCGGTATGTTTTCGGTTAACCTCGGGTGGACTCGATCTCATCAACGGTCTCAACCGAACGATTTCAGATCTTGTATCAAATTCTTGTGATCTTGAGGTAGATGCAAACCAAGCAGGACTAGAGACAAGGTCGATGATGTTCTCTCAAAAGCGTTTACAGCCAAAAGATTCAAAACCTTATTACAAAAACAGCAATAATCTGCAGATGAGAGCAATGTATTTGAAAGGAAGAAATTGTCTTTGTCAGGAGAGAAAAGAATCTAAAAGCATCATTCTTTTGTCACCAATCGGGTATTTTTATCAGTGTGTAATATTAGCAGGAATTTTAAATGAATTCAATTTGAAGGATAATTGCGGAACATTTTCAGTGATTTCACTTATTATCAAGAATGAGTTAGTAAACGAGTATTCATTATGAATTGATTTTACTGTGGCATCAGTTTTTGCATGAATATTCAATGTGGTTGAACTTATCCCTTGAACAGGAATATCGATAGGAACTTTATTCAAATTTAATTGTTTGAATAAACCTTCTGTTATAAAATTGGATTGTGACCCACTGTCGAGTAAAGCTCGGCATTTCACCGGGTTATTATGAATATCATAGATATATAACACTGCAGTGGACAATAAAACAAAAACATCCGTAGATAAATTTGATTGGACTGACATTACTTGATATTGAATGCGAGATTGAATGCTCTCATTTGATGCATGATTGTAACTGTCATTCAATTCATTTCTACCAGAAATACGAATGTTCTGATTGTTAAGATCATTTGGGTTGATTACTTGATTTGACTGCATCTGCGATTTTTCGAACTCATTATTTTGAACAGAATTACATGATGTACTTGGAATCTCACTTATTTGTGGAATTGATGATGAAACCGAGCAATGAGCTTGACGCCCTGTCAAAGAATCTGAATTACTTACTGGATTACCTTGGAAGCCCGATTGATCAAAATGCAATAAAGAATTATGCTTTTTGTTACAATAACAACATGTCTTCGAAGATTGACACCCTGTATTTTAATGTCCTGCTCTAAGGCAATTAGTGCACAATTTTAGTGTTTTTATTTCATTATAGCGTAATTGTGGATCTTTTTCCATAAAGTTGCGGCATGACGATATGTAGTGATTATTTTTGCAAATGGGGCAAACTATATTATCATTTATTGTTGAGGCATGAAACTGGGGTTTGAAATCAAATGGTTTTTTATGGATAGAAGTGATTGGTTTGCTATCCAATGACTCTAGTAGTAGACACCTATTTGTTAAAAAACCTATAAAATCATTGATAGTAGGAGCTTCAATTTGATTGGTTTTGATTTCCCATTCTCTTTTTGTATCATTATCTAACCTTGAGGTGAGCAGATATAATAATATAGTATTCCATGTATCTACTGGTAAATTCAAATTCTTCAGAGAACGAAAGTGTTTCTGAAATTCATCTAGAAATCCTCTCAAAGATGAATGAGAATTTCTTATCACCATCTGCAATTCAAAAATAGCTTTCATGTGTGATTTTATTATCACCTTCTTATTTTCATATCTCGCCTTCAACAATTCTAGGGCCAATAAATAATTTGCTTCAGACACCTGAAGTGACTGTATGACGTGAGATGCTTCGCCTTTTAAAGAAGCTTGTAGGTAATGATATTTTTGAATATTATTCAATGAAATATTATCATGAATCAAAGTTTTGAATGTGTCATAAAATGAATACCATCCGCTATAATCTCCTGCAAATTCAGGAAGTTTGATTTGAGGTAAAGCTACTTGTTTCTGAACATTTGGAACTGGTATACTTGAATCACAGTGTAATGATACATCATACATGTCCGATGCTATTTTCACTATTTTGAAATATTTATCTTCAAATAAATCTCGTTCATTCAATTGATTATCAGTAAATTCTAACAATTCAATTTGCGTTTGCACTTCACTGAACGCATTGTATAGAGAATCCAACTTTGAAAGACGCAATTTTATTTCGCCTACCCTTTCAGGATGATTTGTCAAAGAATTCACAAATGTCACAAATTTTGTGAGTTGCCCTTTGTATATACCTCTTCGTTGCACCAAAACCTCTAATTCTGCCATGGTGGTAGGATTATTCAACTTTAAAATGGAATTATGATTATTCAACTGAAATCAAACCTCAACTTGGGAATGATGATTTACTTTATTCAATCAAATCCTCGATTTCGCTATCAATAAGTATTAGCAAATTTACTTTTTGAGTACTCAATGTACGAATATGATTAGAGTGACAGACGCAATATATCTTGTCAAAATTATGATGAATTATGAAAATGTTCTCAATTGAACTTACATGGAATGCGATTGCTTCAAATCAAGACAATTATTATAATGGGAAAACGGAAAAGGATAGTAATAGGATACCCTGACCTGGTGTGGTGTTTCAGACAGTGTCTCACTGCATACTGCTCTCCACAGCATCAACCAGATCCAGCTCATCGAAGGACCATTTTGTTCATCCTGTGCTTCAGCTGGTTTGTTATCAGTTAACAATATGGTAGACTGTATTTATTTCATTGACCAACTTATCAAAGGATGAGAATTTTTGTTAAAACTATATTTATTCTCGGAAAATTACAGAATCTTGTTTTTTTTTTTTTCATTTATTATTTCTTGTTCCTAAGCTACGATTCATAGCCGACCAAAACTCATACGGTGAGATTCGTTTCTTGAACATCTTGAACAGTGTACATTCCTTTGTTTTGTCTTCCTGAATGACATTCTGAATTATGTAAGTGGCAGGGTCCTCAATAAGAAAATTGTAAAATATTGCTGGCCCCTGTCCGGCCCTGGACACCCAGATCAATTATTCTGATAGTGTACATTTCTCTGTTTTGTCTTTCTGAATGACATACTGGAATATGTAAGTGGCAGGAAAGAAAGTTGTAAAATATTGCTGGCCCCTGTCCGGCCCTGGACGCCCGGATTAATTATTCTGATAGTGTACATTTTTTTGTTTTGTCTTTCTCAATGACATAGGTACTGAAATACGTTAGTGGCAAGATCTTCAATAAGAAATTTGTAAAATATTGCTGGCCTCTGTCCGGCCCTGGACGCCTGGATCAATTATTCTGATAGTGTACATTTCTCTGTTTTGTCTTTCTGAATGACATACTGAAATATGTAAGTGGCAGGATCGTCAATAAGAAAGTTGTAAAATATTGCTGGCCCCTGTCCGGCCCTGGACGCCTGGATGAAATATTTTGATACTGTACATTTATTTGCTTTGTCTTTCTGAATGACATACTGAAATATGTGAGTGGCAGGATCCTTAATAAGAAAGTTGTGAAATATTGCTGGCCCCTGTCCGGCCCTGGACATCCAGATAAATTGTTTTTCTCCGATTGGCAGCAAATATCAATTTTGCTGACACATATCAATCAGCAAAGTATTACTTTTCCTGCCTAGGCAGCAAAGTAGGTACTTTGCTGCCTAGGCAGCAAAGTGGTTACTTTGCTGATTGATATTTATCAGCAAAATCAATAATCCATAAATCGTTCATGATTTCCTTCATATTTCATTCGAGACTTCTCCGGCAACAAATTCAACTCTATATTTTTTGCCACCTCCCTTATTTCCGGAGGTGTAAGTCAGAGCCTATGTAAGTACTTCCAGGTCGCTATCACTGTCCATTATATAATGATTCAAATATACCGATACTTTTTCGCACAACTGTCAGAATTTTCATGAATTGTCAAACTATATAATTATCATGGACAACTGCGATTTCTATCAAATTTCATTTTCATTGAACACTACAGGAAAAATAAAGAGATTGTGGGAATTGTAATAATTTGCAATTACAATATCCTCCTATATCATTATGAACAATCGAAGAAAAAATTATATGTTCAACTCGGCAGCAAAGTAGATTGACTGCCTTAGCTGGATTCCTAGCCTCGCTACGCTCGGCTATGAATTCAGCCTCGGCAGTCAATCTACTACTTTGCTGCCTAGTTAAACAAATAACTATTCGATTAGTACATTCCTTCCTTGATTATCCTCAATCAACATATTGAAAAATTGTTATCGCAGAATGCGTAACGGGAAAAATTAAAAATATTGCTGAACTTTATTGCTAAAGTAACTGGGCTGGATTTGGGGGTACAGTAGTCCATAGTACCTGTTCCATAAAATGTCGAGTCAAGATGGATGACGTATATCTGGAGGATGTCGAATTCTGGATAGTCCCTGATGCTGCCCAATCCATCGATGTTATTCTTGGTAGAACTTTCATCGAAGATCCAAGTCTAGTCTACATACGAGTGAACGAATGTTTGAAATTCAGCATGAAATATCAGATTTCCTTCGATTCTTTCGACGAGTTGCTGCAAGATATTTCAGAGAATCCGGTCAGACTTTTATCGTCAGAAACTGTTCAGGTTCCAGGCCAGTCGATGATGTTGGTTACTGTTGAGATAGATCAGGAAAATGTTTTAGTACCAGTCGAGAATCCTGGGATAGTGCCGAGACAAATCGCGGTTGGTGATAAGTTGGGAAGACTGCAAATGAAAACTGAAGAGAAATATTTAGCAAAGAAAGACATAACGGAAGAAATGATAAATGTTGGTACAGGTACGGATTGTAGGATCTTGTCCAGGTTGTTGAATATGTTCAATGCTTACCGTGACTGTTCTGCCTTCAACATGAAAGAGCTAGGTTGTACTAATCTTGTCAAAATGGAAATTGTAGATAATGGACAACCAGTTTCATGTAAGCCCTATCGCGCAAATTTGGTTGAACGTGAACAGATATCATCAATTATTCAGGAATGGAAACAGAACGAAATAGTGAGTGCTACGGATAGTGCTTATGCGAGTCCTGTACTTCTCGTTAAAAAGAAGACAGGTGAGGCTAGACTTGTAGTTGATTTTTGAAAACTAAATGCACAAACTGTCAAGCAAACTTTTCTTATTCCTAGCATTGATGAACAATTTGTCAACTTAGAGGGTAGTACTTTATTCACCACTCTTGATTTGGCCCATGGATATCTACAGGAACCATTGTCGGAGAAAGCTAAACGAAAGACCGCATTCATCACCTCTGATGACAAAGGCCAGTTTGAGAGGATAATGTTCGGGTTGGCCAATGCTCCATTTGAGTTTTGCAAGCTTATGAACCTAATGCTGAGACCACTGAGATATAAAGTTGCGATGTGTTATCTGGATGACATATTAATACCAGCAAAGGACTGGGAAGATATGCTCTCGAGAATTGAATTGGTGTTACAGGCTTTGAGAAAGGCTAATCTGACATTGAAATTAAGAAAGTGTTTCTTTGGTATGCACTGCGTAGTATACTTGAGATTCATGTTATCTAAGGATGGTATTCAACCAGGAAGAGATGAAGTAAAAGCAATACAAGATTTTCCACAGCCCTCGAATATTCATGAAGTAAGAAGATTCTTAGGTCTAACGAGCTATTTTCGTAGGTTTGTACAGGGATACGCGTTAGTAGCAAAACCATTGAGCGATCTTACTCGGAAAGGAGAAGTTCTCCATTGGAGTGCTCTAGAACAGGTAGCATTCAATAAATTGGTGAATTTGCTATCAGCGGATCCGATCCTCAAATTGTATAATCCGAAAGCAACGCGTACGGAACTCCATACAGATGCTAGTTCCTTAGGGATAGCCGGTATTCTCTTCCAGTCTGATATAACTGACAAACTCTTATTTCCAATTTATTATATCTCAAAGAAGACCAGCTATGCAGAATTTAGATATCATTCATCCAAGTTAGAGCTGATGGCTATTGTTTGGTGTGTAAAAAGATTACGGAATCGCCTGATTGGCTTGAAATTCGTCATTTACACTGATTGCCAAGCTCTAATCTACATGAATGCCCAGAAAAATAGCAATTCCCAAGTAGCAAGATGGTTTTATCTCCTTCAAGAATTTGATTTCGATGTACGATACAGAAAAGCCGATCACATGGTTCATGTTGATGCATTGTCAAGAGCTCCAACCTTGGAAGCTAGTGATGTACAAGCTGAAATGGAAGATACTGTAGATATATTCAGTATTGAAATTGAAGATGAAATTTTAGCGTTCCAGAGGAAAGATGCCGATTTGGCTTCAATAATATCTATTTTGGAAAAGGATGTATCTAGAAGAACAAGAGAAGAAAATATTATAGTGGACAACTATGAACTGGATAGAGGTAGGCTAATAAGAAGAATAGACGAAGCTGGCGTTGAAAAAGGTCTATTTGTATTACCCAAGACTATGAGAAAGGCTGTAACAATACAGAATCATGATATTCAGGGACACTATGGAGTTGAGAAGACAGTTAGAAGAATACGCCAGGTTTATTGGTTCCCTCGGATGCGGAGTTATGTGAAGAACCACGTTCGCAATTGTTTTCATTGTCTGGTAAACAAATCACCTGGAGGACGACAACCAGAGGAACTTCATCCCATACCACCACCCAGATATCCATTTGAAAGGATCCATGTGGATCATGTGGGACCTTTTGTTACTTCCAGATTTAAAAATGCCTACATATTTGTTATTGTCTGTGCCTTAACCAAATTTGTGAAATTGTATCCAGTTAGAGACACAAAGTTGAGTACAGTTATCAGAAAATTGAATGAATTCATAGAACTTCACGGAATTCCAAAGAAAATTGTTAGTGACAGAGCAACATGTTTCACTTCCAATGATTTTCGCAAGTTTTGTAGAGATCGACTGATGCAGCATATACTCAATTCAAGTCGTTGGCCTCAGGCTAATGGCCAAGTTGAACGTGTTCATAGAACTTTGGTGCCGATGATCGCAAGTTTTTCCGAAGCAGAAGACCAATGGGACAACAATACAAGAAAAGCAGAGCATGCGATAAATACTGCTTTCGATAAGAGTACAGGAAAAAGTCCATTCGAAAGTCTGCATGGTTACTTACCTATATTTGATCAAGATAAGCTGGCATTAGAGGTAGCTAATGTTAACTGGACACCAGCGGACGAAGTTCAAGACGAAATAAGACGTAATATCTTAGAAGAGCAAGTGCGTTATAGGAACAGATACGATAAGAAAAGATTCATAGGAGTGAACTATGATATAGGAGAAATCGTATTCGCTAAATGTGCTAAGACTTCAACGGGCGAATCCGATAAATTGCGACCAAAATATTGTGGACCATTTGTGGTGACCGATAAACTTCCTAGTGATACGTATCGTGTTCGCAATTTGGAGCGGGATCATACAACCACGTACCATGTATCCCAACTTAAACCATATAATCTTCCCGATGCCAGTGATACGGAAGAGGAAGCAAATTTCGGAAAAGATGAGTTTGAAGATAAGCAAGAAGATGGCGACAATGAGAGTTTATTTGGGAAAGCGACGAGAAGCGATGAAGATAAGGACGGAACAATCCGCCCAAGAAGACAAATCAAGAAACCGATCAAATTCGAAGATTATGTATGCGATTGATAAGAAGATTGTAATTTTGATTTGAATTGTTATAATGTTTGATTTTCATGTATTGTATTTATGGTGAATGATGGTGATATGTGTGAGGACACACTTTTGTCAGGATTGGCCGAGTGTTGAGTATTTCACTATTTGTATTCCTGAGACACTCGGTAGCAATAGTTCTGACGAGAGTTGTCATTCCGATTCTGACGGGTGTCTGATGTGTGAGCGCGACTGAATACTTTCCTGAATTTCATCATTATATTTGTGTTTATCAAATACGCCGTCCTATCTTTTGGTCAATTAGAAACGTATTTCTAACAGTATGAAGAACGAGTAGAAGTTAAAAAGGAATTGAAATATATTCTGTCATATAAAATATCTCAGGACCACTTGGAAATATTTTTTGAATGTGTTCGGAGTGAAGGAGGCTATAATAATAATCCTACAGCACGTCAATTCGAGAACACTATGGAAAGATTATTAATTCATACAGAAATGAAAGCTGGTGATAGTGGTAATGCAATAGCACTTGATTCAACTTCGGTTCTTAATTGCTCAAGTTCTGTTTCAACAAAAAAAAAATTAGTTGAAATTGATGCCAAAATACAAGAGTCCTATGAAAATATTGATCATGATTATGTACATTCATCAAATGTTTGGGACATGACTTTGTACAATGAAGATGTAATAGCTTATACTGCAGGATTTGTCGTGAGAAAAATATAACCAAACGTCCATTGTAATTTATGTCTGATTATGTTAGAAATTGATGAGAATATTTCAGCACTACAGTTGAGAAAAACATATGGACGATTGATCAAGGCATCTGAGTTTGTTATAAATGTTTGCAAAGAAGGCGAAAAGTGCTTAAGGTCATTCAAGTCATCATCAAATTTGTTTTCAAGAGAATTCAAGTAGAATTTGAAAGACGAAGGAAAGACTTTCTGATTATAAAAACCATACAGAATCTACCAACAAATATATATATAATTCCTTTGAAGATCATTTCTATGATGAGGAGCCCTTGAGTAACCATGGGTTATGTATTGACCAGATTGATCTTGGATTCATTTTTTCACATAAGGATTCACCATGAAACAACGGCTAAAGAGAGTGAAAGACCAGCACGAGTTCGATCATCTTATACAAAGAATATTTTATTCAAAAATCAATAAGCTTCAGCATTTTTTTTTTGTTTTTTTTGTGTAACCATTTTGTATAAGTATATTGCGAGTTTTGATCATTAAAAAATTATTTCGAGTATGGACACTTTATTTTTATTTACTATATTCAGAAAAAAAAAAGAGTTTGAAATTCGATTATGCACCAAGACAAGTTAGCCCCATCAGATTAATTTCTATGTAGGTACACATTTGTCGTGGTAGACACTTCATTTTCCAGTCTATGGACATACTTTCCTTTATTTTTTCAACTACAAATACCTATACCAACTTTCAATTCCCTATAATTTGATATTTGCTTTTATTATCACAATATTTTCTTGAAAAATAACTGGGGTTTGAAATAATATTACAATCATGGATAATTCATTTTTCAGCCAACATCCATCCTCACAATTGATTTTCTGCAATTATAATAGTTTTTCTTCGAATATTTCAATTAACCATTATTCAAAGAATAATATGCGTGATTTAACCATAGAAATTCAATTTGGTCCGCCTATGACTGAGGGATCTGAGTAAACAGAGATGGATATAGGTCGCACTCTTTTAGCCTCAACAGAGATAGCCATATTCCTGTTACAAACAATATAATGCATTGAAGGTAGGGTTGGCGGGTCTATTTCTTTTATTCGTCTGAGGGGGATAAACACTAGATTTTTGACATCAGTTGTTTTTTAGGTTATATTGAGGTCACTGGCGTATCATACGTAATTTCCATATGGAATTCCTGATTCAACTATACCAAGATATAGATGAAAAATCCTCTAGTTTCAGAGTTTACTACTCTAGCATTATCTTTGCGAGGTAAGAAACATATTAATTGTACCGAAAGCTTAATAAATTTCAACTTAAGAGACTGTTCTCAGACTGTATACCAGGGTTGACTGAATTGACTGAATGAATTCTGATTTCAAACTGAGCAGTAGTTTATCTATAAGCTGAATGAGTAAAGCCTTATGATTGAGGAATGGTGAAAACTTCGATGTGAGTATCTAAACTACTGAACTAATGTAATGTGTGCTGAATATATTTTCGGGAATCCAACTCGAAGAAGAATTTATGGAGTGGCTAATATCACACTATGTATAAAACGTCGTCTAGGGCGAAAAGTAGGCTGATACAAAGTAATACGTAGAATGTGAAAGAATAGAATATACTTCACCCACATGTTATACATATGATTCTTCTGTCTCCCTTGAATAAGAAGTAATTTTCAAATAATTTATTGATGAAAGTAACAATCAAGTAGGTATACGCAGTATAACTTATAGGCACGTTATTTTCACTCTTGCATCCTACATATTTTCTTTTTGTGGTAGAGTAATAATTATATGAACTAATGTCTTTCGCCATATTGGATCCGTCATCTTGGATTTTCCAGTTTGGACGAAACAATCATTATCTCCTACCCCAAAAACCCCCAGATATCAATTCTGAATAGAATCGAATCATCATTACAACACTTGTTCGCCATATGATCTTCCTCAACAAGTAAATATTCTGTACATACCTATTATTAAAATTTTGAATGATTTTCTGTAGCGCTTATGGATGTGACGTGACAGCAATGTCAGGGATGCCAGTAGACAAAACTAAAGTCTCCAGATCATTAGAAAAGAATGCACCTATGATCTGTCCGTACCCTGTTAAGATGACTTTAACGTCAATTTCCATCAAGGGACCCTAGTATACTCTACCTGCTCTGCACAAAAGATTTTTTGTACAGAGGCCCAAAGTAGCAACACTGAAGAAAGGTACAGGAGGTATACCTACCTCGATGCCTACAGTATAAACCAGGGGTCAATGGTATTGAATCGACCTGGAATCAATGAGTTGCCAAGGGAGTGTAGGCTTTAATAAAAAAATAATATTCTACCCTGAATGAGCACAGGAACAGGATCTACTACCTTTGCTTATGCTACTGAATGAATTTGACTGAAAAATATTCAATAACGACAAAGTTATGAGCAGTCAAACATCAAGCATTTCAACAGATAGATAATTCAATCAAATTTAATATCATAAGCAAAGGGTTGAAAAATATTGAAGTCTTTACGGTTGTAATGATGTTCATTAGAGTTAACTATCAGAAAAAGCTGTGGAAAGTCAGGAATCAATGCATTACTCAGCTCTCTCAGGTTTTCAGGTTTAGAGCTTTCGAACAGGTGAAATTCCTAGGCTCAGGTACTTAGATTTTGATCAAAACCAGTCTAGTAATGAAGCTTGTCAAAAACACTTAATTACATCATAATATCACATTGTAACGTTTTCAACTTTCTATGGAAAATTGAAAAGTCACTGCACCGTTAGCGTTGTTGTCTAGAGAGCATGGAGGCCGGTGTTAACAATTCATTGTGTAATTTATTTAATTTCATAAGTTTCCCACAAAAAAAAAGAGGAGGGGAAAACTTACCCAGGCGCCTCTTGACTTGAAGTACTTAGGATATTTGGCCTTGTCCAAGTCAAGAAAACAAGATCCGTTTAAATTTGAAAAGTTCTTTACAACACAAAAAAAATTTAATATAATTTGAAATTTTCATATGTCAAACCAACGTTAATCAACTCAGGAAGAGGGGGAATGTATAGAAATTATATTCACCCAGATATTTACATATATTTACAAAAAACAATCAATTAACAAGTATCTGACCTGAAGCCTTGTTGAACCGACAAGATCACCCTGTATATGACGGACTGAAATTTAGCTGAATAATATGTGGTGATATTCACACATTAATACCACCTTCTCACCATGGTAACCCACCTGAGTAAATCATAATTGATAAGTTAAAGAAATCTGTCAACAATCATAAGTAATGTTGTGTATGAAATATTATTCTCACAATAAAGTAGATTATGCCATGATGATCATGGCATTCGCACAGTACTGAGCGAAGGCTGTACAGCTTTGAGAGTAAATTCACATTTTACAGTCTAGGAGTTAAAGTTAATAATATGGTTCCAGGTGAGGCAAATGTGGAAGCTAAGTTATGTAAAAGAAAATGACAACAAAATATCATTAAAAAGTTATATCTGGCCTTGTTATTGGTGATCCATTCCCATTCCAGAATTTATCAGTCCAGACAGCTCCACAGGTTCAGTTCAGCAAGAAAAAAAAATAACTTCAATCCTGGGTACGAAATTAACAGGTCTCTTCCATGAGTTAACTTTTCATTGAGAAGCCGTAGGGCATTACTACCACCCGGGATGGAAATACTGTCAACAGCTAGGGGTTGATGATACTGCCCTTATAGTTTCCCAGCAAAAAAAAACCACATCTACAAGTAACCAGGACACTGGCTGCTGTTTAAAAATAGCTTGGACGTAGTCCCACCTAAAACCCTAAATAACAAAAATGTTATTTCTCTGACATTCATGCAGAGAATGTCTACTTACCCCTCACAGAGGGTTTCATACAAAAATGTACAGGAAAACATCATATTGTTCCCCATATGATGTGAAATTATCAAATTTGGGTTCAGCAACTGTAAATAATAAAAAAGAAATTCATGAAGAGATTTTATGGAATTTGAATGGAAAAGAACAGACTTACGATTCACAAAAAAAAAGCCGGCACGTGTTTGAAGTTTCTGGATGCCTGAAGCACTGGGAGTTTCACACTCGGTTTATGATCACCTCGTATAATGGCTGGAGACAAGTCCACAAATCAGGAGAAACTGTTCATGGGAAAAACAGGCACTAATCCCGAAAATATCGGTTCGAAGCCTTGTGTAATTTCACCACAAGCTCCTGGAAGCCTATAGAAGCCAATCGAACTCCATCGAAATCAATCGAAGCTTACCCCCTTCACCCCGAAACCTGTGAGGAAGCTGTTTACAGACATCGCTGTCAAGGCGATGGTCGTGCCATCTATGAATCAGATTCTTTTCACTCATTTTCCTAGGATTTAAAAAGACTCCGGAAAATAACAACTAGTGCTGGTGAAAAACGAAACGGGAGATGCTTTCTGAATCCTGGAATACAGGTGATACTAACAACAGAGACTGGACACAGAAAAATACTGATTTTATCCCACTGAATTTGGTAAGTACCACCGCTGATTATTGATATTTTCTAATGGTTTATTTTAGGTACTTTATAACAGACCAGGCTGACAGTTTGAAATCTCCAATCAGGAATAAATGGAAATTGACAAATCGACCAAGAGATTCACCTCAAACATACTAATTTGGAAGAAAATTGAGAATTTAATTTCCTAACCTGTAATTGAGACTATGATGATACTTTTTCAAATTCACACTACATTTGTTGCAAAACATGTTCAGGTAAATTATATGATTATTCTTTGTATTCTTGAAGTTTAATAAACAATTGAAAAGATAATTTTGTCTAATTCCTTGATTTTTGCTCTGAGTTCGACTAGCGCCATCTCTGGGCGAATTGCGAAACTAAGAGTTTGGTCTAGCTGTAATATAAAGTACTAATCTGCACTACCGAATGTATCGATTCCTGCTTTATATGAGTGTAGATGTATTCCAAAGTTGAAAATAGTGTACGTTAGAGGGCACTGGGTGCTCTGAGCATTTGCGAATGTAACAACATTGACAAAAAAAAAATCAGAAAAAAAATTCATAAGTTGTATACATTAACTCTTCCTTAAGAAAGTTAAGGACAAAAAATCATTCAGGCTATGACTACTATTCAACAAGTCTTTCTCACCTGCCCGCATTGATGTAATCCTTCAAAATCGATAGATATGTACCATATCATATTATGAATATCAAATGAAAATAATAACCTCCATCAGTCCATAACCATGAAGTTGAGTTTTCTTAAGAAAGGAGCTGGAGGTTTCGTGCACTTGTTACTTCTCGTGATCGGTTGACTGATCTCTGTCGGCGCATATGAACTAAGCTCATTTATGCTTGGCGATGAATGAACCCGTTTTACAGATTTTTACAGAAGTTACAGAAATATTCCGCTAACCGCAGCGACTAATTGAAATCATCAACAATCATTTCAAATCGTTCAAGAATTATCAACAAACATTTTCATTCAAGTATTATCTAAATACAACAAACAATTTAATTCGTCAATAAATTCAGGTCTTCAAAAGAAACCATTGTATTTGAACGACTGATGAATTAATATGTTACATGAATTAAAATGTTTCATGCAAAAACTCGACTTCATTTGAAATACACGAAATGGAATGAATGTTCAAAAAATTTGGGAATTCCATCGCCTCCGGAATACAACAATCATATGAATTGACCAGAAAATTTGTATCTCAAACAGAAATGAAATACATTTCTATGACTGATGAATTAATATGTTACATTGATATGAATGTTTAGAAACTAAATATCGACATCTATTGGAATATATTTCGTCGTATGCTCTTTCAAATATTCTCATCAAACAACCCTAATAGCACACAACGTCCTAGGGACGTCCCAATCTGGTACAATTCAAGTCCGAATGTCCCAGACCAAAAATAAGTGTCCTTGGGACGTCCCATCCCGTACATCTCATGCAATGTCCGAGTAAGGACGTCCACGGAATGTCCCAGCTGGTACATCATTTCAAATATCCTAGAAATAGCATTCCTTAGACGTCCCACGTAGTACATATTGTAGAATGTCCATGCAAGGACGTCCTTGGTATGTCTCTGATGGGATATGATTTCAAACGTCCCTTCAGAGACATCCATCTGATGTCTCGAGTAGTACCTATTCTGGCTGGACCTTATATCTTATATAATGCGCCTTCTAGACAACCATGAAACGTCCCTGATAGTACATTCCTTCAAATATCTCTGCACAGACGCCTTAATATTTCCATGAATTGTACTTATCCAATGTCCTAGAAGTAACGTCCTATGGACGTCGCAGTCGGTACTTTCAATATTATGTTGTCCCTGCGAGGACGTTAACTTACAACTCGCCGACGAATGATTGCTCGCAGGCTGTAAATACTTGTAACGTTTTCAATTGCTCATATAACTTACTCACCAAACGTTACATCAGTGAGCTTGATTTTCTACTTAGTTCATTTAACTCAGAGAATCTCTAAGCAGTTTCTTTTTATTATTCAATCATAACAGTGTTTGAAACACTTTTGAGTATTGGATATTATTATGCATTGCTTCAGTCTGTGTTCTATCCTGGCGGCATATTGGTATCCTGAGGGGAATAAAGCAGTTATTTAATCTATATAAAAATGAACACAAAAATCAACATAAGGTCACATAGTAACACAGGTGTGTAACAAGAAGCCAAACCAACTTACCGAGTTAAAATTATCAAACTCTTTCTGTAATCCCATCCTAGGGAGACGTAGTTGAATGATTTTCAGGCGATAAAAACCTGAAAAGAAAGGAATGTTGGTGACATTTTGATCAGACAGTGATATGTGAAAAGTTGACAGGAAAACATCAAGAAACTACTTCACACTTACCACTCAAGTGTACATATTGTATATTCATATGGGTTTACTTCGTGAAATAAATGTTTTTCTTCTCAAAATCCAATATTTACAGGAGTATATGTACAGCAAGAGCACGGGACCAATTTGGACAGTTTTCCATGTTAATTCCCATAAGAAAATTTAAGGTCAAAAACAGCAAAAATGGCTCTTTTTTCATATACAGCCAGAGCATGAAGGCTCAATTCAGTTTCCCCATTTCAATCTCCATAAGAAAATCTAAGGTCGAAAAATTAGCAAAAATGGCACTTTTTTCAAGGTCACCGCAGTTGACCATGTTGGTAGGAGTACAGAATATTCATTATTCGTTAGTGTAAATATATATATATATATATATATATAAACAAAATAATTCTAGAGATATCACAATCAATTTATGAGCTATATTCCACAACATCATCATCGATTGAATAGTGTCCCCACGGTAACGTTTCATCAGTTCCTGGAATGATATATCTCTTATCATCATTCTAACTGAGAGCAATCTTCTTTTGTATGATAGAATAAACTTGATGTTTATCTGATTTGATCAAATTCTGAGTGACAGTTTTTTCCTTCCAATTATCCAAACACTCAACATAATCAGTGGAGGTTATTGATGTCTTCACAACAGATGACTTCACACCCTTAGCCTTTTTCGTTATACCAAAATTCCTCAGAATATCATCAATTTCAAAATCATCATATCCTTCATGCATCAGTTCTTCTCGTTTACTCATAATGTCATCAATCGTAGTTAGAATTCTTGTTGAGTAGAGCTTCGATCTTAGACCAATGTAGTCGATCATCGGTACTCCGTTTTGCTCATCTTTTAACATTCCCAGCACTTTCTTATTGACTTGAGAAATATTATAAATGTTATTCGATTTATAGTCGGAGGTATCGAAGCGCTGATGACAGTCCTTCTTCATAACCTCATATGGATCTTGACCAACAATCTCATAAATCAAGCTGTCAGTATCAGTATAGAGAACTGAGCAATCACGGAATGTGTTGAACATATAGTCGTATTGAAAGTCATATAATGTTGTCTTAGCTAAATCTAAAATAGCTTGACCAACATAAATGGGTTTGTTAAGATAGATTTCCAGTTTTTTCATTTCTATAGCAATCAAATTTTCATTGAAGACTATACAATTCTTGAACTCGGGTTTTGGAATGTACGCCTCAGCACCATATCTTCCAACCCACTCTGTCAAAAGTCTGACATTAACTCTCTGCCTAATGTTTTCCATTGTCTTACCAAAAACAGCGTTGTTCATGAGCTTGAACAGATTCTTCTCAAACACATTTTTTGCTTGTTTTCGGAGTTCAGTGTTCAGGTCTATGTATGATCCTAACCACGTAGCTTGCTGGAACTTGAGAACTCGATGTATCTGTTTCAGCACTAAACCATGTTTCAACGCCTGTTTCAGGGCTCGGTAGTGAATGACATACTTCTCCTTGTAGCGTAGGGTTGCCATCAATTTGGTGTGTTCTCGTACAGATTTGGGAGGCTTTTTAGTCTTAGGATTGATGTGTTGAGGACTAAATGGAATATCTTTATGTACATCGTGGAGGTGTTGTGGATAATACAAATCGACTTCTAAAATATATCCTTCTTCTGCATCATCGGCAATAGCCGTGACGTCGATACTGGTGTCAGTCCATTCAAAACCTCCATATGGTAAAGCTTGAGACATAGCCCATCCGTATTGGTTATTGACGTCATAGTACATCAAGAAGGAATCGGCTTTCGAAGGATCATAATCAGGAATATATTTATTGTTTGCATGAGCTCTTCTTTTTGAACAAACTTGACTGAGACCTCCTCGGATGCCTTGCTCAACAAACAAAAACATGTCAGGGTCAGTGATAAGTTCCAACTCCTGATTCGTATATTTCAACATGGCATCCCAAGTGAATCCTGGCAGGGTGTAATAGTGTGCGGGGTCAAGATTGTAAGTTCTGAGGCAGCTGGTACGAAACTGTTCAAATACGTCTGCGAGAAGGAGAATATCAGTCATCATGTATAGATCCACGTACTGACCCAAGTCTCGACAATTGAACTCATTCCACACTAGATTCGCACGAAGATAGAGTCTGCGAGGGCAGGCCTTATCGTCTAATTTATTATAAAAAGCATCAATTGAAGGTAGCCGGGTTTCGCTGAAACGCTCAAACGAGTCGAAGTAATCATATGGCATCACACCTTTTTTAGTTAGAAGATAAAGTTGATCTTCGGCGACGCTACAGAATTGAGACCTTAGATTGGGGAATTCGGTTAAATAAGATGCCAACTTGTCCAGAGAGGAATTCATGAAACGGAAGCTGTCGATGAATCTGAACTGAACACAAGTTCCGTCAACATGTTTAGTGAAGGAAATGTACTTCTCCTTCGTTATGGGCAGTAAGTCGATAGTTCCTTCCATTTTAGTGGCAATGTCAGCTATTACAAAATTTGCATCGTAACCACTCAAATTATGGAATACAACAGGCACCACAGGACTGTCCTTATAATTTATATTACAAGAATCGTGAGCAGCTCCTCTATAATTTTTTTCTGGAACTAGGTGATTATGGTCCCTTACTCTCACATCATCAAGTCCAAATTTCTGCTCACAAATGTGACAATGTGTGGCATTTCGAAAATCTGCTTCTTGTTCTGAAGTCATATGAATATCATAAGGACACCAGAATACGGTAGTTATATCTTTTGCCAACTGCTTCATTTCATAGGCGAACCAATCCATGCAGTCTTCTCCTCGATAGGAACGATAAAAGGATAAAGAATTGTCATAAGTACACTTGAGGTAATATCCAACAGAAGCAGGAATATGATGCTGGGCTTCTGGGGGTCTCCTGTTCGCTCTAAAACAGATTCGAGATCAGCGTAAACAATGAAAGCCACTTTCTCTTTATTTTTGTGGTTTTTGAATTTTAAAATATTTGTTTCCTCTTTAGGCATTTTGATAGCACTTTCATTCATTTTTGTACACATTTCAATGTGATTATCTAGTTTAGCTTGAGACCTAAAGTAGTGCAAGCAGCGGTCGCAAAAATATTTACGTCCATTTTCTTTGCTCAGTTGAGTTGGAAGGAGCCTAGACATGTCTTTAATCCAAACGTAATGGTGTCTACTTGGAGCGGTGTTCTCATGTCCTGCTTTATTGGAATGATCATGAATCAGTAGCAGGTTGACGTGCTTTTCTTTTTAAGCTCTGGTAAGGTAGGTCGGTAGAGTAATCAGCTCCTTTTTACTTTGCTTCAGTATATAAACATTGATTGACAATTCATTCTGCCTCTCGAACAGGGGTATTTGATTGACTGTCATCGGGAACTGAATACCTTTCAGATTAAGAATGGTAGATGAGTGAGGATAGGAAGAAGTTCTGTCGTTATGTACTTCGACTGGATACAAAGCTGAGATGACTGCCCAAGAAAAACATGCATTATCATCATTTTCAACGTTGATGCAAGCTTGTTTTTGCTTGATTTGCGGGGGTAACTCAATGTATGAGGATCCAAGTTGGGGAGTGAACTTGTTTATGTTCACACCTAGATTGATGATGCTCTTCAATGCCCATCCGCTGTCACGCTCCTGGAACTCCTCTAACTCCTTCATAATAGGATCAATCACTTTCTCATCGAACCACTTGTTAATGTCTGTATTCCTATAGATGGGTGAGTTAGGAGTAGTGAAGTATTTGTAATCAGTCTGTATGAGATCTCCTTTAGTGATCTCAAATTCTCCGCAGAACACAGCGTTAACTTTAACTGCTTCATCTTTTCAAAGTGCATTCTGAATACGAATCCGGAAAAGAGCTTTTCAATCAGCCATGAATGCTTCAGGGTCCTTATGTTTCAAATTTGAGATAACTCCAGTTCTGATGCGAGACTGAAACGCAGATTCTGAATCATTCCAACGAACTCTATTCCGTGCAGTTCCTCTTCTGGAAGATAACCCAGCTCCCCTCTTCTGAATTGCTTTGAACTGGTTTCGGAAGGTTTTCATATTTCTAAGGCAAGCCTCCAGATGCTGCTTCTCGCCCAAGTTTTTTGAGTACCGCAAGGCATTATTTAGTCGCTTTATTCCCTTCTGACATTCTTGAAGTCCTTCTTTCACGCGATTGCCATCATAGGAAGATGTTTGGAGACCAAGAAAAGCAGCAATGTGACGTATCAAATCGATAAACAGACCAGTCTTCACCATTCTGAGGTTCGTCTTCACAGTACAAATATCTGCAAGGGAATTGAAAAATTGCAGAGTGTGTGTAATCGATGGTGCATTGTTGAATTGGCAGAATCCATATTCTATAAAAAGAATATCTTAAATTTGCCACGACTAACCCTACTCTCAGGGTTTTGGATTCTTCTATACCAATCAACACCACGACCCTCTGAAGAAACAAGTAGGATTGGATTCGATCAAACTGCTCTCTACCAGGACTCACTCTCTATCAGTCTCTCTCTCTCATACAATATTCCCGATATATTATATTACCCAGTTTATTAGGTTTAAGAGAAAATGACTTTACGCTATTATTAAGATGTCTGATTTTAGTTCCCTACAATAAAGCTAAAGAACTTTCGTCAAACCGATCAAGGCCTCCACGTCGGCGTTGCACCGGACCAAGATCGTTCCCTATCGTCCTAGACCTAACTTGGCAGAAGGCCTACGACACACAAAGTCAGGGAAATCCTAATTCGCGTCGCGACCAAGAGTCTCGCAAGAACTCAGTACTCGTTTAACGTCACTCCAGCCTGTGCAGTGTGTTTATTTACCGGAGTAAACTACTAACGTAGGGTCAGGAGCTGAGACGGCTTTCCAGAGATATCTATCCTCGAAATATCAATGGAATGCAACGACGTATACTAGGGGTAAAGCCAGACTCAACTTCACACGGATGGTAGTCTTTCCAACCTAGTATGTAACAGGAGCTCTCCTTCCTTCTTTCTTCAAGTGTCAGGATATATACTGTTTGGCAGTGCAATGATAATTGCGCTCATGCAGACAGCAAAACGAATTCTTTATCGAAATATTTGGGTGCGACCTTATCGCTCCCCAAATCTATGAGCTTAATAGCGACCTCACGCAATGGGATGGTCGTTTTCGACTATTCCTTAGGAAATCGGCTACGCAGCAAGGCGAATCAATCAAACCAACAACAGCGTGACACCCTAAAAGAAAACTGAATGCTAACTTATGGCAAAAAGTGCCAAGTTTTATACACTAGTGTCAAATTCTCTTAGGCTCCGCCCCTCGAGAAAACGCTGTCTTCGGACGGCCATTGGCTTAAAGCCCAAAGGTCCGTTAAAGGAAGTATCGATTTTTCTACTCGAGGCGCCAGCAAGTCTGACGTCTCTGATTGGCCACAATCTCGGAAGTCGAGTGAAAAATCTAAAAGTGAAATAACTAGGCCATTTCTCGGCCAATTTGATAGGTAGTGGTGTCATTCGATAGGAAAATGATTCCTCTATCGAATAAAGCAAAAATCAAGGAAAAATATTGAATTGCAAGTAGCCAGCCTAAGATGGCCAGTGTTGTAAGGATATTTTTGGATCTCGAGTTTTTGGTATTGATGCGATTTCGATTTCTTTCGGACTTTGTACGAAAAATATACACTTGTGAATCTTTTTTTTTTTTCAATGAATTGAATTATTGCGCGTCCTATCACAATAATGTTTTTTGTATTGAATATACATTTTTTATGGTAACTGGCGCTGTGAGGGGTGATTATTTGTCGGGACAATCAAATTTGAAATTGATGTAATTTCAAACTGCGTGTGTGAATACCCAGATAGCACAGAACCGTCCCGAAAACGTCCTCAAGTCGTACATTTCGGGCATTGGAAACGTCCCTAGAACGTCCATTTTAGGTACGGCGTACGTTTTCAGGACGTTTTGGGGACATACGATGTTACACAACCAGAGGTCCCTAGGACGTACGATGAAGGTCCTGTTCAGGTCTGAACGGGACCATTGATACCTAGATCAACGTTGATCCACCTTTTTTCTACTCAAATAGTTAACAAAGAGACCTAGATAGGTTGAAAAAATATTATGTTGACCAAAAAAAAAATATATATTGTGCTACTACCGCGGATCGTTCCCACGACCTTCAGATTACCCTGCAGATGCTCTACCTATTACTCTACGGAAGACTTGATTATATGTCAGAGTATACAACAATATATCATGTGTGAATGTTGATTGATCCTTATTCACATCAATACTTGCATAGAATTAGATGCTAATGGCAGAATATACCTGAATAAATGTTTGTGATCAGGTACGGCTAGTAAGAAAGAATTGTGAGAATTGTATTATAGTCATGTTTGCAAGGTTCCTAAATGAATAGATATCATAGATCGAGGGTAGAATAAATTATGTGCAATGATTTCAATTATCATTATATACACAGTTTTATTCAATCTCGTCCCTTGAAAGTCGATAAAGTCCAGAGTTGGACGTACCCAGTACATCGTAATCGTACGTACCCAGTGCGTCCAGAAACGGACGTTTTAAGTACGTCTTGTAAAGGTCCCGGACGTTCAGACCTAAATCGGGCCTAAACTGGACGTCCTCAGGACGTCGAGTGCTATATGGGTAGTGGAAATTGTTAACGAAATCATGAATAAATGTGGATATTTTGGACATATTGGTATTCTTCGGATTCTGAGGAAGTGTAAAGCTATAAATAAATTCGTGATTCAAGCTGGTATAGTACATCATGGTATTTCAGGTAGTGAGATGTACATGGACCATTCTCAGGAATATATTGTACGACAGTATAACGAAACGGTCAACTTTTCCCGCACGAAAACACGTCAGGTACCCTTGCGAGGGGAGTGTACCGGCTTTGGTGACAATAATCCCTCTCTGCAACGGAGGTTGTCACTATTGTAAAGTCAGGTATAAATAGTGTTGTTCGTTTGTTTCATATAACATGTTCAGGGGAAAATGTTGCCTGAAGGCTATCAAAGAACCGTATTTCCTTCGAGAAATCTACCGCAGGTGTATGTGTCGCGCCTCCAAATTCCATGGGTCCTATATACAGCTCTGAATTACTGTTTCATTTCGCAATAGCTTATTTCTCTGGGGTTGAATAAAGATATAATTAATTTGTGGGTGTGAAGTCATTCGGTGTGAAACAGACAAAAATTTCGATTCCAAGAGGGCCTTTCGCAACATTTCATGATAGCGTTCAGTCTTCCGTCCGACCTCAAGTGTATTTATACTGCACACTCTGCAATTTTTCAATTCCCTTGCAGATATTTGTACTGTGAAGACGAACCTCAAAATGGTGAAGACTGGTCTGTTTATCGATTTGATACGTCACATTGCTGCTCTTCTTGGTCTCCAAACATCTTCCTATGATGGCAATCGCGTGAAAAAAGGACTTCAAGAATGTCAGAAGGGAATGAAGCGACTAAATAATGCCTTGCGGTACTCAAAAAACTTGGGCGAGAAGCAGCATCTGGAGGCTTGCCTTAGAAATATGAAAACCTTCCGAAACCAGTTCAAAGCAATTCAGAAGAGGGGAGCTGGGTTATCTTCCAGAAGAGAAACTGCACGGGATAGAGTTCGTTGGGATGATTCAGAATCTGCGTTTCAGTCTCGCATCAGAACTGGAGTTATCTCAAATTTGAAACATAAGGACCCTGAAGCATTCATGGCTGAGTGTAAAGCTCTTTTCCGGATTCGTATTTAGAATGCACCTCAAAAAGATGAAGCAGTTAAAGTTAACGCTGTGTTTTGCGGAGAATTTGAGATCACTAAAGGAGATCTCATACAGACTGATTACAAATACTTCACTACTCCTAACTCACCCATCTATAGGAATACAGACATTAACAAGTGGTTCAATGAGAAAGTGATTGATCCTATTATGAAGGAGTCAAAGGAGTTCCAGGAGCGTGACAGCGGATGGGCATTGGAAAGCATCATCAATCTAGGTGTGAACATAAACAAGTTCACTCCCCAACTTGGATCCTCATACATTGAGTTACCCCCGCAAATCAAGCAAAAACGAGCTTGCATCAACGTTAAAAATGATGATAATGCATGTTTTTCTTGGGCAGTCATCTCAGCTTTGTATCCAGTCGAAGTACATAACGACAGAACTTCTTCCTATCCTCACCCATTTACCATTCTTAATCTGAAAGGTATTCAGTTCCCAATGACAGTCAATCAAATACCCCTGTTCGAGCGGCAGAATGAAATGTCAATCAATGTTTATATACTGAAGCAAAATAAAAAGGAGCTGATTACTCTACCGACCTACCTTACCAGAGATAAAAAAGAAAAGCACGTCAACCTGCTACTGATTCATGATTATTCCAATAAAGCAGGACATGAGAACACCGCTCCAAGTAGACACCATTACGTTTGGATTAAAGATATGTCTAGGCTCCTTTCAACTCAACTGAGCGAAGAAAATGGACGTAAATATTTTTGCTACCGCTGCTTGCACTACTTTAGGTCTCAAGCTGAACTAGATAATCCTATTGAAATGTGTACAAAAATGAATGAAAGTGCTATCAAAATGCCTAAAGAGGGAACAAATATTTTGAAATTCAAAAACCACAAAAATAAAGAGAAAGTGGCTCTCATTGTTCACGCTGATCTCGAATCTGTTTTGGAGCGAACAGGAGACCCCCAGAAGCCCCAGCATCATATTCCTGCTTCTGTTGGATATTACCTCAAGTGTTCTTATGACAATTCTTTATCCTTTTATCGTTCCTATCGAGGAGAAGACTGCATGGATTGGTTTGCCTACGAGATGAAGCAGTTGGCAGAAGATATAACTACCGTATTCTGGTGTCCTCATGATATTCATATGACTTCAGAACAAGAAGCAGATTTTCGAAATGCCACACATTGTCACATTTGTGAGCAGAAATTTGGACTTGATGATGTGAGAGTAAGGGACCATAATCACCTAGTTCCAGAAAAAAATTATAGAGGAGCTGCTCACGATTCTTGTAATATAAATTATAAGGACAGTCCTGTGGTGCCTGTTGTATTCCATAATTTGAGTGGTTACGATGCAAATTTTGTAATAGCTGACATTGCCACTAAAATGGAAGGAACTATCGACTTACTGCCCATAACGAAGGAGAAGTACATTTCCTTCACTAAACATGTTGACGGAACTTGTGTTCAGTTCAGATTCATCGACAGCTTCCGTTTCATGAATTCCTCTCTGGACAAGTTAGCATCTTATTTAACCGAATTCCCCGATCTAAGGTCTCAATTCTGTAGCGTCGCCGAAGATCAACTTTATCTTCTAACTAAGAAAGGTGTGATGCCATATGATCACTTCGACTCGTTTGAGCGTTTCAGCGAAACCCGGCTACCTCCAATTGATGCTTTTTATAATAAATTAGACGATAAGGCCTGCCCTCGCAGACTCTATCTTCGTGCAAATCTTGTGTGGAATGAGTTCAATTGTCGAGACTTGGGTCAGTACGTGGATCTATACATGATGACTGATATTCTCCTTCTCGCAGACGTATTTGAACAGTTTCGTACCAGCTGCCTCAGAACTTACAATCTTGACCCCGCACACTATTACACCCTGCCAGGATTCACTTGGGATGCCATGTTGAAATATACGAATCAGGAGTTGGAACTTATCACTGACCCTGACATGTTTTTGTTTGTTGAGCAAGGCATCCGAGGAGGTCTCAGTCAAGTTTGTTCAAAAAGAAGAGCTCATGCAAACAATGAATATATTCCTGATTATGATCCTTCGAAAGCCGATTCCTTCTTGATGTACTATGACGTCAATAACCAATACGGATGGGCTATGTCTCAAGCTTTACCATATGGAGGTTTTGAACGGACTGACACCAATATCGACGTCACGGCTATTGCCGATGATGCAGAAGAAGGATATATTTTAGAAGTCGATTTGTATTATCCACAACACCTCCACGATGTACATGAAGATATTCCATTATGTCCTCAACACATCAATCCTAAGACTGGAAAGCCTCCCAAATCTGTACGAGAACACACCAAATTGATGGCAACCCTACGCTACAAGGAGAAGTATGTCATTCACTACCGAGCCCTGAAACAGGCGTTGAAACATGGTTTAGTGCTGAAACAGATACATCGAGTTCTCAAGTTCCAGCAAGCTACGTGGTTGAGATCATACATAGACCTAAACACTGAACTCCGAAAACAAGCAAAAAATGTGTTTGAGAAGAATCTGTTTAAGCTCATGAACAACGCTGTTTTTGGTAAGACAATGGAAAACATTAGGAAGAGAGTTAATGTCAGACTTTTGACAGAGTGGGTGGGAAGATATGGTGCTGAGGCGTACATTTCAAAACCCGAGTTCAAGAATTGTATAGTCTTCAATGAAAATTTGATTGCTATAGAAATGAAAAAACTGGAAATCTATCTAAACAAACCCATTTATGTTGGTCAAGCTATTTTAGATTTAGCTAAGACAACATTATATGACTTTCACTACGACTATACCTATGTCCAACACATTTCGTGATTGCTCAGTTTTCTATACTGATACTGACAGCTTGATTCATGAGATTGTTGGTCAAGATCCATATGAGGTTATGAAGAAGGACTGTCATCAGCGCTTCGATACCTCCGACTATAAATCGAATAACATTTATAATATTCCTCAAGTCAATAAGAAAGTGCTGGGAATGTTAAAAGATGAGCAAAACGGAGTACCGATGATCGACTACGTTGGTCTAAGATCGAAGCTCTACTCAACAAGGATTCTAACTACGATTGATGACATTATGAGTAAACGAGAAGAACTGATGCATGAAGGATATGATGATTTTGAAATTGATGATATTCTGAGGAATTTTGGTATAACGAAAAAGGCTAAGGGTGTGAAGTCGTCTGTTGTGAAGACATCAATAACCTTCACTGATTATGTTGAGTGTTTGGATAATTGAAAAAAAAAAACTGTCACTCAGAATTTGATCAAATCAGATAAACATCAAGTTTATTCTATCATACAAAAGAAGATTGTTCTCAGTTCGAATGATGATAAGAGATATATTATTCCAGGAACTGATGAAACGTTACCGTGGGGACACTATTCAATCGATGATGATGTTGTGGAATATAGCTCATAAGTTGATTGTGATATCTCTAGAATTATTTTGTTTATATATATATATATATATATATATATATATATATATATATATATATACACTAACGAATAATAAATATTCTCATGTATCAGTACTCATTATTTTTCCAACCTGTCTTTCCTCCCTATAAATGTTCACCCGTTCTGTACTCCTACCAACATGGTCAACTGCGGTGACCTTGAAAAAAGAGCCATTTTTTCTATTTTTTCGACCTTAGATTTTCTTATGGAGATTGAAATGGAAAAACTGAATTGAGCCTTCATGCTCTGGATGTATATGAAAAAAGAGCCATTTTTGCTATTTTTGACCTTAAATTTTCTTATGGGAATTAACATGGGAAAACTGTCCAAATTGGTCCCGTGCTCTTGCTGTACATATACTCACAGGTGATTGTCCAATGTTTACTTGTCGAAAATAATAGGGTAATACATCTCCAATGTCAAGTGACATCAATTCTTCTTCTCTTAACAATTTGAATTTCCCTGTCAACATTTACTCGAATCATAATAGGACAGTTCCTTCCTGGCCAAGTATCCGGATGTAGCAGTAACCCAAGGTCATTATTCACAATAATTCACGGATTGTACACCAGTCCCATATTTCCTATGAAAGTTTCTGTAATGACGTAATTTATTGTCAGTGTCAAGGATCTGTTTCGAATCTCTGATTTTCATGCAGATGAGTTTGTTTTGTGATCATGTGTTAATTTCAAGGCTGATAAAATTGTCAAAAACAGAGTTGGACATTTTGCTTTTTGACTTTCATCTTTCGTCATTTTCATTCCCGTTCTTGGTTCTTGGTCGAAGCATGGTGAGTTCTCGAGCACTTGATTTTTTTTCTCTTTGAAAAAAAAAAACCTCATGTTAGGTTCTGGCTGTAGATTTTGGAACGAAAATCAAAGGATAGGGTGATTATGCCTAGCTGGTTCGACACCACGCTTTTTGGATTCCCGATTGGACACATTTTCTCTTCATGCTGGTCTCGTGGTTGGAAGCCCCATTTCGAAGAAGGCGGTGTCCACATGAGTCATCATTTTGATAAGAAGTCACCAACGCCGATGAATACTTCAAGAAAACCCTCAAACGATTAGAGGTGAGTTACTTCCTGAAACATCCTCATGCTTTTGTTCCTGAGAGGTATGGTAATTGAAACCCTCAATCTCTTATAGGGTTTTTCTATCGACTGATATTGCCTCTATTTCTATACTTGCCTTGTCACTGATTTTGACCAACAATTCTTGGAGAGTGTCCTGCATGGATCCGACATCTGGTTGCTGTTTGGCCGCCGTCTTTGCTGCTACTGCAACTACTGAGGATGCTGCACCGTTTTTCATCATGGATGGCCCCATTTGGTCCATGTCCAAGGAGCAATAGTTAATGTGCCTCTGCACATCTCCGAAGTCACCTGAAGCTTCCATGTATTCTTCAAGTCCACCTCAGACTAAGCTCCACAAGTAAACCAGTCACCATAGGATAATACCAGGGTTTTTTTATAACAAACATATTTCTTTCCTTTTTTTTACGATTTCGTCCTAAGTATATAGGTTTTATATTTCATATCCTTCTACTCATATCTGAAAGATTGAAGCTCGTTTCGCAATTCACTATATTGACAGGTATATGATATCACGTTGAACGCCCTGTAAAGGTTCATGAATCTCCTGGCAAAGAAACAAGTACACGGAATAAGTTTCACTATATGACTATACATATATAAATATATTTTCATCATTTTTCTTATAAACCGAGCAACGATAGTAAACCATACTAAGGGTGAGATTGAGTGGTGAATTGTGTGATTTTTTTTTGTTCAAATGATAATTTTTCTCATTATTAAATTGTGTATGTATTTGATGAGGTTTTCTTATTTCAACTGAATCTCTCTCTCACATTATAGGTTTCTGATTTTGCTAGGTCTAATAACTGTCTAAAAATATCAGTGGCGCCTTTTCAACTTTTGATACCTATTGTTTTACATATTTTTTTGTATAAAACTTCTATTAACCAATGGTAATTTCTATGTCAATTCAGCAATAGACTCACGCCCTTGTGCCTCCGATGAACAGCTGCCGTTAGCACTGAAATAGTTAAAAAGTACGTTTCACTAATTGGCGCCCTCAACGTGTTGAATATTGCTAAGCTTCAAATAATTTTTGTCAATAAAACGTTCCACATCAGTGAATGAGAGATTTCAGTGAAATAAGGGATTTCCCAAATATACACAACAGATACCAATAATTTGAAAAAAAAAATATAATCTTTGGCCATTTCAATTATGGTGAATGGTTTGATAGTACAAATCTTGAAGAATCCATGAAATTTGCCATCTTAGGTGCATTTTTTTTTCCTCCACAAGTGTGGAAAATTTTGGTTCAGTTATTGGCTTCATACTCTTTTGAATTGCTGTCTTCTTGCATAGAGGATTTGTTGATTTTCATACAGCAGTGAAAAACAGTAAATAAAAGTCAAAATTTTGCATTTTGAATGTATTTTCGATTCATTGAGTACTTACAGTGCTGCTAGTCACTGTTTTATTTTTTTTTCCTACTAGGAAATTATTTGAGAATATTTAGTGGACCTTATGATTAAGGTATTTTCGGTTTTCTTTTTTCTATGAGTTTGGGGTGACGATCTCAACTCATTATCTTGATGAGAAAATGTGAGTTTCATTTCGATGATTTAAGTCAAATATTATTTTGACGCATTTTCCTGCTACATTTCCATACTGCTGTGAATTAATTTCACATATATATATATTTTTTAGATATTTTCCAAATTACACTTCATATAGAATGGCTGCTTCATTCTACTCATAACATTTTTGTTCCTTTGGAATTGACACACAGGGTGAGGCAAATCAAATAGTAATACACTATCATTATATAACAGGGTGGTACTATTGAAAATATAAACACTTAACATTTGAATTACAGTGATTTAATATATATCCAGATGAATCCTGAGAAATATCAAATTAATCACTTATTAGACTATGAACTTGAGTATGAACTCTTAGTAAGGAAAGTCAAAACTAATCGTCCAGTTGCAGACAAACGAAAAATGCTTAGAAAACTCTTGCCCTTCGCCCTTCAATTTCTATTAAATAAATCAAATTACTTTCTTGTTTGACGATTTTTCCAAAATTTCCACGAGCAATTTCTTCTTCTGTCGTAGTTCCTTACACGAACAGTTTCTCCCACAATGAAATTTGGGACTCTTGGACTCTGATTAGAACTTTCCACAGGTTCCTGAAATCTAATCAAATCAAGTTTTGTCCTGATTCCTCTTCCAAACATCAGCTGTGCAGGTGACTTATTAGTAGATGAGTGTGGTGTTTTCCGGTATTGTATCAGGAAATTTTGAAGTTTTAGTTCCAAATTTCCAGAGTCCATCATCATTTTCTTCAATATATTTTTCATGGTACCTACATATCTCTCGACTTGACCGTTCGATGCTGGATGATATGGAGCCGTAAATTTGTGTATTATTCCATTGCTTTCAACAAAATTTTTAAACTCTTGTGATGTAAATGTTTCTCCATTATCACTAACCAGTGTCACCGGCAATCCAAAACTTGCAAAAGTACTTCGTGAAATTAAAATTGTTTTTGTAGTGTTCATAGAATTTGTCATGAATATTTCTGGCCATTTAGAAAACGCATCACAAATCACAAGAAAAAAAGTTCCTTGAAAGGGTCCTGCAAAATCAATATGCACTCGCTGCCAAGGTTCCTTTGGAGGTTCCCAAGAATGAGGTTGAATCTTCACTTTTTCGTGTAACATAGACTGACAACTACGACATCTCTTTGCTATTTCTTCAATATCTATATCTATTCTTGGCCACCAAACAAATGATCGAGCAAGTGCTTTCATTCTCACTATTCCGGTATGTGCTTCATGCAATTCGTCCAGGACTCTTCGAAGTAATTTTCCAGGTATGATAATGCATGATTCTTTCATAACGGTACCTTCATTTAAAGAAAATTCAATATCTCTCCCTTTGAATCCCTCTTCTTCGATTTGCACACCATTTTGCAGACATTTGTAGACATTTTTCAGGATTGGATCTTCTTGTGTCTCTTTCGCTATTTCCCTGTGTGTTACTGGTAATGTGAGAATTTGTTGTAGCTGATGTATTGTCACACCATCCATTGTTTGCTTGAATGTTTCTGAGATGTTCATAGGTAACCTAGATAATGCGTCTGCATTTGAATGTTTGTCAGTGGATCTGTAAACAATGTCGTAGTCAAACCCTTGCAAAAATTGTGCATAATGCAGCATTCTAGTAGCTACCATACTGGGAAGATTCTTGTTAGGGTGGAATATCGGAACTAGGGGTTGATGATCAGTAATCAATTTGAATTTACGTCCATAGCAATATTGAAAGAATTTATTACATCCCCAAAAAATTGAAGTCGCTTCTTTATCTATTTGACTGTAATTTTGTTCTGCCCTAGTCAAACTTCTTGAAGAAAAAGCGATTGGATGTTCACTGCAATCTGAAAAAATATGCGAAAGTACTGCTCCCAAGCCTTTGGGACTAGCATCGGTAGCTAAAATCAATGGTAATTCAGGATCGTAGGCGCAAAGAATCTGATCAGATGTGATTTCTCTTTTTATTAAATTGAAATCATCTTCACAAGCAGGCGTCCATATGAAAGGTGTATTCTTTTGCAAAAGGATATAGAGAGGATGTAATTTGGAGGCTAGATGTTTCAAAAATCTTCCATAATACGTGACTAAACCCAACCAACTTTTCAATTCAGTTATGTTTGTTGGTACTGGAGCATTTTTTATCGCTTTAGTTTTCTCTTCAGTTTCTTCTAAACCTCTGCTTGTAATTTTATGCCCCAAGTAAGTAATAGATTCTTCAAAAAATTTACATTTCTCTTGTTTTATGTGTAATCCAGCTCCCTGTAGACGTTGCAAAACTATTCTCAATCTATCTAAATTTTCTTGTGATGTAGCTCCTTGAATTTTGATATCATCCAAAAAAAACACAAACTCCAGGTATCTTACTCAATAAATTTGTGATGTATCGTTGCCAAATAGCTGGAGCAACTTTGGTACCAAACATCAATCTATTTATTTTATAGTCACCTTTTTCAGTAGATATAGCCTGTAACTTTGCGCTATCTTCGGTCATTGGCATGTGTAAGTAAGCTTCCCGAATATCCAACGTAGTGAATATTTTTCCTCCATGCATTGTCGTAGCAAAAATGTCTTCAATGTTTGGCATTGGAAATTTATCATTCATCAGCAGTTTGTTTAATGTAACTTTGGAATCTGCGCAGAGTCTAATAGAACCATCACTTTTCATAACGGGAACTACCGGTGTACCCCATTCACTGTATTGTATTTTAGACAAAACTCCTATTTCTTTCAATCTGTCAATTCCATTTTCCACTTTCTCTTTCAATGCATGAGGAACTCTTCTCGCAGGTACATAAATGGGTTGAGTGTTTTCGGGTAAGAACAGTTTCGCTTCATAATTTAGAATTTTTCCCAGTCCAGGTTTAAACACTTCCGGAAAATCTGCTTTGAGTTTCGTTAACATTTGGAATTTTAGATGTTCTGGAACATTTTCTCTCTGTAATTGGCAAAACTCAGGTAGATCAATTTTAATCTTGTGCATCCATTCTCGACCAAAAATTGGTTCAACTTGAAGTTGAATATCCTACTGGTCTGATGAGTTCTCCTGTATACGTTCTTAACGGTAAGTTTGTTTGCTGAAGTGGTTATGTAGGGAATTCGTTGATGAAAAATTCATGTGAAATTGAAGAAACTGCTGCTCCTGTATCATACTCAAATTTGATGAACTTTCCATCCAGTTCTACATCAACCAAAATTTTGCCTGGTTTCCTTAACGATTCAGGCAAAATTTCATTCTGAAGTATATTCATGTTATATGCTAAAATCAGTTCCCATTGTTTCCAGTAGTATCAACTTACCAGCGATGATAATTCCTCAGAACATGATCTTGACCTTGAAGTCAGCATCCGCAGAAATGGAATATAATATCTGCTGACGCTGGCATCAGCATTATTTTTAATATAAATTCATTTTATATTGTATCAAAAAGTCAGTCTTGAAATAAAGCTCATTGTATAAACTTAATCTATGTCGGAATAAATAAAATTGTTTTCAAAAAGTCTATTTCGAAAACCACGAGATAACAAATTGGCGCAGTCGTACGGATTTCGTGACGTTGCTAGAACACGGAAACGACCTAACTAGTGACGGTGGATCCCAATCCTTTGCCGAAATCAGAGAACCAACCTGAGGGAGTCATCACTCGAAGAGCTGTGGAAGGAACACCTGGAGAAGCCCCTGGCAGAATCGACGAGAACACGACGAACTCAATGATACTGATCCTGTAAGTACTATATTGAATCGTACCGCATTTCGAATTTGAAACAACCAAGTAACTGTTCCATTATCCAATTGTTTCCCCTTTTTTGTCACATTTCAACAAAAACCAATTGCAATGAATGACGATAACGTAAACGTGGCACCACCACGACCACCTGGAGAAATTGAACCATACAGACTCAATGAAATATTTTCCATCATACCGGAATATGATGGCAATCCAATATTCTTAACCACCTTTTTACAAGCCTGTAATACCGCTTACAGAATGGCAGTCGACGAACAACGACTACTAGTAACACTTCACATAAAAAATAAATTACGTGGACGTGCTGCAGAGCTAGTGAATTCGAGAAACCCACTTACTTGGGAAGAAGTTAGACATCTTTTAGATACCCACTTTGGCGATTCCAGAGACTTGACTTTATTAATTCAAGATCTCCAAAGACTTCGTCAACTTCCCGGCGGAAATGCAATGACATTCGTTCAACGATTGCAAACGCATTATGCCAAAATGCACGCCGCTGTAAATAAACAAATTTTACCACCAGACCAAAGAGGCGCGACTTAAAAGATTCGGACCACGAATTTGGTTTTTAAAAACTTTTATTTTATTGGCAAGTGAATCGTACAATATCTAAGTCAAGACTGACTGAACTGTGTTCTTACAAATCGGGAATAACAAAGTTTAAATCAGCACTTCTCACGAGAAATATCAAAGTGCTGGTGAAGCGTTTGCTATTTCACGGCAAACCGTGAGAATCGTTCATGTAACTCCTCCATCCCTAATGGAAAGCATTTTTCATGGAGTGAAGAATGCTCGAGGGTGCGCTTCTGGTGTTGAGGTCGGCAAGGCCTCGGATTCTTCTTGCGTCTTCTCTTCTGATGATCTTCGGTTTCGGAGCAATCTAACAATATGATAGACTCCAGCCAACATCAATAGGACATAGATCAGGATGATCCAGTGGCTGCTCTGTGATTTCTCGGTGTGGCTAAGGATCATCGGTGTCAGCTTCTTCTGCTCGCTCTGAAGTGTATGGATTTCGTCTAGAGGGATGTCATCAATGACGATCCCGGCTTTGGACATCTTTGATGGACCATGAGGGACGGTGATTTCGGGCAGCAGCATTGGTTGACCATTGGATACATCTTTCTGGTTAATGAACTGATCGCTATCGGTTCCAAATCTGCATCCTAGGGGCAGGGTTATTAGATAATTGCCTTGCAGGGTTGTGAAGTCAGTGCGCTCGCATATCGTTCGGATTTTTGTTTCGTTTGGGAATACTGCAATGTAGTGGGACTCGTCAATCTGTTGGACCATATTCCTCGTGGTGCGTATTTGAGTCTGATGGCAATTTTTGTAGGTGGATTCCATCTGTAATAGCTGGAATACACAGTCTTCTTCTTTGATGCCGTCCATTAGTTTTTCTTCGGTACAGTAGTAGTCAGGATGCAAGGCCATACAGGGCGATGATGTGTATTGATAGAAATTTTCATTCATGATCAGATAGGTATTAAGGGGGATAATTGTTGTTGAATTTTGTGTTGGAATGGAATAGAGGTGGTAATAATAAAAGGTTTCCGGGTGTATTATTGGAAAGTGGAGAACGAAAACAATCTTTTTGTCTGAATAATATGCTTCAATATCTATTATTTCGTAATACTTGTGAATGTCATGGGCGATATCAGGAAATATCAATTGATCCAGAGAATAAAATTTCAGAATAGATTCAACGATAGACTTGAGTTCGTCAATTTTCAATATACTACTGTGAGGAACTTTGAGTTTAGCAAACGTTACCGCATTCTCAATATCATTCAGAAGTTGAATGATTATATTGAGTGACAAATTCATTTGATCCAAAATATTCTTGGTTTCCAAATAGTCGTTGAAATCGTAGATAAATTTATTCAATTCAGAATTAATCCGATTCAAACAGTTCTCGTCTCTTTGGTCCCCAAAATTTTGGATCAACGCGTTTTTGATATCTTCCCAGTTTTGAACACCGTGAATTGCACAAACTTCTTCAGCTCTACCTTCTAATTTATTTAATATTCCATTGAATAGAAGCGTATTCTGAAAATTAGTTGGATTTTCGCGGTCGGCATAATGCATTAAAATTGACTCAGATGCACTTATAAATCTATGAAGTTTATTCGGATTTCCATCGAAATGTGGAATTACACTGAGGTTTTTCATATCTAGAACTGCCGGTGGAGCCATGTTACTGTTTTCAATAGTGAGATTATCTAAGAGATTGACTACAAGATCAACTATATCTAACTCTGAAGCCTGATTGATTTCGCTCAAGGATTCAATAGGTAAAGAGGAGTCTGACATGTACTGAAAAATATTCTACTCACACGATCACCACTGTCGCTAGGCCCGATCTCATACTAGATCCTCGTGTCCTTCTGCAAACGGCTGTCCTCGCTGGAGTCCCACAGTTGAACACTCGGTGTATTTATTGTTCGTATTTCGTTTAAGAGTTGAAACTCAAAGGATTTCGAAACCGATTCCCACGAAATATCCTACAACGACTGCGCCACTTAAAAGATTCGGACCACGAATTTGGTTTTTAAAAACTTTTATTTTATTGGCAAGTGAATCGTACAATATCTAAGTCAAGACTGACTGAACTGTGTTCTTACAAATCGGGAATAACAAAGTTTAAATCAGCACTTCTCACGAGAAATATCAAAGTGCTGGTGAAGCGTTTCCTATTTCACGGCAAACCGTGAGAATCGTTCATGTAACTCGCGCAGTCCAGGCTTATAGAAACTATGAGTTTGAACACCCTGTTGACTGGATTAGATCCAAAACTTGGTCAAATAATTCGAGCAGGCACCCCAACCGATATGTTAACCGCAATTACTCGTATCAGACGAGAAATTCAGTTGAGTTATTTCGAAAATCAAAAATTGCCTAACTCACAAAGCTATCGAAATCCGAATGCAGTTTCTGTTCGAAAACCGATTTCATCTCAACAAATAAAACAATGTTCATATTGTGGACGTACCGGACATTTGATTCATGAATGCCGCGCAAAACAGAATTCCCAAAATAGACCACAATACCCTCCAAGACCAAACCAACAAAATTTCAATCAAGCTGGGCCTTCAAGACCATTCCAAACCCCAAATCCAGTACAGTGACCTCCTCAATTCAACCAATATCAACCACCCAATCAATTTCAACAAAACCATCAATCATAAGACCTAACCCGAACCCCAACAATCAAAGACAACCTACCATTCAATCGAATCCAAATTTTAACAGACCAAATAGTCAACAGACACACCATTTGAATTATCAACAATATGACCAATATTATGAGAAGGATTTTTATCAAGATGATCACTATACAGCTAGTGAAACTTAAAATTACGATCAAGTCTATCAAACTGCTGATAGCAGAATCCAACAATTTGATTATCATACCGCTGAAAGACAATTTGAATATGATCAATTCTCGACACAGTACCCGGACTATGAAAATCTACCCCAAAATTCCGATATTCAGGATTTTCAGTCAGGGCTGAATCCTGGCGACCCACCGAACAAACCACAACAGAATACTATGGACGAACTTCAAGCCCAAATCCAAACAATGAACCTAGACAGTTTCGATCCGAATGTGAATTTCCCGGAACAACGGTTCATTTAAAACCTCTATTGCCTGTTAATTCGAAAAACTTATACTGTATCAAAGACATCACTAATACCTTCAAAATTCTAATAGATACTGGTGCAGGACTTTCGATTTTTAAACCAAAGACTTGCGAAAAATACCGAAAACGTTCTTCAGAAAATATTTCCATTCAAGGCATAACCGACCAGAAAATAATTATAAACGAATCAACTTTAATTCCATCCAAACCCGAAGACCCACATAAAATTTACATTCACAACTTAGATATAGAATTTGACGGACTCCTTGGCTCTGATTTTCTAGAACATTATAATTGCATAGTAGACCTCAAAAATAAAAAACTGATTACTGACTTCAAAACTGTCCCTCTTTTTAAAGTAACCGACGACGAAAATACTCAACCTCCAGTTGGTACACCACCCTCTAGAGAATATCATAATAAAATAAATATCGAACCTCGAACCGAACAAGTGTTCAAGTTGAAATGCAACTTTTTAAATACCGACGCTATACTGATAGGTCAGGAAATCGAAAAAGTCAAAATACCAAATTCGATTGTCAAAATTGACGGAAATGGAGAATTTCTAACTTCAGTTTTGAACGTTAATGCTATTCCAAAAATAGTAGATTTTTCCGATCTTGTGTTAGAACCATTTCAGGATTTCTCAGTAAATAACTTGGCTATGCAAGTATCAGATACAGATGTACCAATTGACCGACAATTCGAAATTAAAAATCAACTACGTCTCGACCATCTCAACGAAGAAGAACAAAATCTAATAACAGAACTTTGTTTAGATTTCTCGGACATTCACTATCTTGAAGGTGACAACCTGACGTTCACAAACGAAATTAAACACCCTATCGATACAAAAGACAGTAGACCTACATTTACCAAATCTTATCGGTACCCTCAAGTACATAAAGAAGAGGTAAAGACACAAATATCGAAGATGCTCAATCAAGGTATCATTCAGCCTTCAGTTTCACCATGGTCTTTCCCCGTTTGGGTCGTATCAAAGAAGCTTGATGCTTCTGGTGAACAGAAGTGGCGAGTAGTCATCGACTACCGAAAACTGAATGAAGTGACTATCGACGACAAGTACCCACTTCCGAACATCTCCGATCTTCTCGACCAATTAGGCAAGTGCCAATATTTCACCACCCTCGATTTGGCTTCCGGATTCCACCAAATTGAGATTGATCCCAAAGATATCCAGAAAACCGCATTTTCTGTGGTAAATGGGCATTATGAATTCGTTCGTATGCCATTTGGATTGAAGAACGCCCCTTCCACCTTTCAACGCGTAATGGACAACATCTTAATGGGAATTCAGAATGAACGTTGCCTTGTCTATATGGACGATATTATCGTCTATTCCCCTACTATTCATGAACATATCGCCCGGATTACAGAAGTTTTCAAACGTTTACGGAAAGCAAACCTAAAAATACAACCAGACAAATGTGAATTCCTTCGCAAGGAAGTCGCATATTTAGGACATCTCATCACCCAAGATGGCGTGAAGCCAAACCCCTCTAAAGTCGAGTGTATAAGAAATTTTCCTCAACCCAAAAATCCCAAAGACATCAAATCCTTCCTTGGCCTTTCCGGCTACTATAGGCGATTCATTCCAAATTTCGCAAAAACTTCAAAACCCTTGACAAGACTTTTACAAAAAGACATCCCTTTCAATTTCAACGCAGACTGTATAGACTCTTTCGAAACACTTGAAGAAGCACTTACTACAATCATCTCCAATATTAATCTACCCAAATTTTGACGAGCCTTTCCTTCTAACAACTGACGCTAGTGCATTCGCGATAGGCGCAGTCCTATCTCAAGGACCAATAGGAAAAGATCTTCCGATTTCTTATGCATCAAGAACCTTGTGTGCAGTTGAAACAAAGTACTCTACGATAGAGAGAGAACTTTTGGCAATTGTATGGGCAGTAAAGCACTTTCGCCCATATCTTTTCGGACATAAATTTAAATTGGTTACAGATCATCGCCCCCTGACCTGGCTCTTTTCAATTAAAGACCCTGGTAGCAGGTTAGCTCGATGGCGCTTGAAACTAGAAGAATACGATTATGAGATAATCTTCAAACCAGGCAAAACTAATAAAAATGCAGACGCACTCTCTCGTATTAAAATCAATCATTTCGATCAATGCGCAAAATTTCAAACAAAAATCCATCATATTGAAGACCCTATAGAAATTTCAGATTCCGAAGACAACCCCGATACATCAGACAATCCCGTACTAGACGAACAAACTAACGAAGCAACACCCGAAAAAATTCAAGAAGAATTTTATACCTTTGTTGACCTATACAGAACAAAATCACTCATAGACTATTCAAAGATAGAATTCGTAAATTCTCAATTACTCGATAAATCTAATAAAAACCTAATCATCTTTTTCTGGCAAAATAAACTGCAAGGTTTCCATCATACTATCAATGAAGATATTTTTGAACAGGATGCCGATTTCCACTCTGATATTATCAATATTTTCAACAGCAAATCAGTCAAAGATCGCAAATATTTTGTAATCATTCTCCCCTTCGATCCTGAAGCAGTCATAGAAAGATTATTCTATATATTGTACAAAAATAGAAATCAATTTTACCTCTCAAAAACATACGTCGTTGAAAACAATTTGGAACTACCAATTCTAGAAATGTTTTGCTTCATATTTAATGACAAAGATATCAAAATCAAAATCTGCCAAAATATCACCAGAACACCCGATCCTGATCAAATACCAATCATATTAGACCAATTCCATTCGGGCAAAAATAATCTTCATCGTGGAATAAATGAAACTGCAAGAAGAATCAAAGTAAAATACACTTGGCAAGGAATGAGCAAAGACGTTGAAAATTTTGTCAAGAACTGTGAAATTTGTCAGAAGACTAAAATTTGTAGAAAAAACTTAAGTACCCCATTAGTTATTACCGAAACCCCAAAATCACCATTCGAGAGAATCAATATTGACCTATTTGGAGTACCGACAAGAAATTACGCACTAACAATCAGAGACGAACTTACAAAATTCACGCAAGCCTATGCAATAGAAGACAAATCCGCAAAATCAGTAGTTAATACCCTTTTGGTATATTTATATTATAAATATATATATATATATTTTCTCATGAAAAACATGCCTCGAAAAACCATTGTTCAATTACACTACATTATCAATGCTATTATCAGGACACAGCACTACCCAGAGTCCCTAAAAACTGGGATTGTTGTGCCCATTCTGAAACCAGGCAAAAATCCCAAATTACCAGGTAGCTACCGCCCTATCTCTCTGCTCAGCATAGTAGCCAGAGTCATAGATAAGACAATTCTCCATATGGTTGACACTCTTGCAGAAGACCTGAGTGTGATCCCTCCTGAGCAATTCGGGTTCCGCAAGGGACACAGTACAACGTCCCAAGTTGCTCGAATTGTTCACGGGATCAAAGAAGCCTTCAGCCAAGATGAAAACACGGTTATGGTCCTGATGGATATTGAAAAAGCATTCGACACCGTTTGGCACGAGGGGTTGATGTATAAGTTGGCATCTGCAGGGATGCCCATGTTCATTGTTAAGTTGATCGACTCGTATTTAGCCCGTCGCAACATTAAAGTCAAAATTAACAACACTATTTCCAGACAATTTCCACTCGAGGCAGGTGTTCCACAGGGGTCGTGCATTTCACCTCTGCTGTACTCTTTATATACTTATGACCTTCCTGTGTGCGATAATGCGAGTACTGCATTATATGCGGATGATACTGCAATATATGCACACTCGTACTTCTCGGATGTCGCCAGGGCTCAGATCCAGGAACACCTGGACAGAAGGGTCATTCCGTATCTTGACAACGCGAAGATTGGAATAAATCATGCCAAAACAGAAATCATAAACTTCTCTAGAAAATTCACAAATAACACTTTATTCCAACCTTTGCGTGTCAAGGACACTGAGGTGGAGGTCAAGGCCTCCGTGAAATACCTGGGAGTCAAACTGGACAGACGTATGAACTTCTTCGCTAATACTGGATATCTTTTAGCAAAAACCAACGCGACAATCAGGAGCTTGTATTCTTTGTTGGCAAGGAATTCCTTGCTATCACTGGACAACAAACTCCTGATTTACAAACAAATAATCCGGCCAACATTAACATACGCCTGCCCAGTATTCTGTAGTATTTCGTCTACTCATATGAGTAGATTACAAATACTACAGAATAAGGTACTCCGTATTATTACCAACGGTAACAGATACACTCGAGTGGTAGACTTGCATTCACAGTGCCATGATCTGCCTCTCATAAGAGATTACATTCTGAAACTATCAGATAAATTTTATAGGTATCACATTCGCAATAGCGAATTAACCAACGATATCACCTCAATCAGGGCAGATCATGTCCAACGTAGAAAACACGGGCTCATCTACGAAGCGTGCGGTATTTTCAGGGAACCCCTGGAATAAAATCCCACCCTCCCATTTTTTCCCAATAGACTGAACGCGCTCTCAAACTCCCTAAAACGGGAATTATTCGAGGTTTATAAGGTGGTTCGGTCGACCCGAAGATCAAATGCTCTGGTTCCGACCGAACGACTGATCACATCCAGCCCAAAGTGGGCGAAGTTAGTAATTTGGCACAACCACTAGCCGAGCCAGTGAATATTCACTCGGACCACATCCGACTAACTGATATTCGCGTAAATTCAGTCTGTTAGTCCTATACCTTCCTACCAAACCCATCCCCAACCCTTACCCACACCACCCCATGGCAGTTGCACTTGGAAGTATTGAAATAGTGGTTTTTTATTTTCATTTTCCACTAATTAAATCACCTAATTTAGAGAGATCTTGGTAGCATCAAATCTGAACGTTGAATTTTCGCTCGCCCTGAGCATCTCGCTGATATTGGCCATGGATAGGACCCAGTCCTGGGATATAGCCTGCCCATCATATCTATCATGTGTGTTGTGTAAAAACCGACCCCCCTAGACCATTCGTGGCCGACCTCTGGGCACCGGGAGGTCTCCCCAGAGGGTTTTAACGTGTATTGTTACCGTAATGTTTCATATGTTTCTGTTTTATTTACATGTTATATTAGGTTTCATATATACCCACATAAATGTTATTCATGTTTAAAGTGAGGAATAAAAGTATTGAATCGGTATATTTCCAACATTATGGTACGCCACTGAGAATTCACTGCGACTATGGACGTGAATTTGACAACAGACTATTGGAAGACCTCTGTACGTTATACGACATAAAGCTGACATTTTCTAGTGTTAACCATCCACAATCCAACGGTTCACTTGAGAGATTTCATGCGACACTTCTTGAAATGATTAGAGTAAACTTAGCCGAAAATCCGAATGAACATCCTTTCAACGTACTTCCATATTATGCAGTCATGTGCTATAATACCATGAAGAATAAAACACACGGTTTTACTCCATATGAACTAGTATTTGGACATACCGCCTCCAGAGCTCCCGATATTCTCTACAATGAAAAACAATTAATCTCAAAATACGTTCGTGACCTCAATAATAGGATTTCTTACTACTACAATATTGCACGCGAAAGAACACAAAATAGAAAAGAGCAAGCCAAAATTCGATTTGACAAACGAGTAAATGAAAACTTACCAAATTATCAAGTAGGCGATAAAGTATATGTTAAAGAGTCCCAAATTAAAGACAAACTCCAGAACAAATTTAATGGTCCTTTTGAAATAATTGAAATATATCAAAATTCAGCAATGCTCGTAAATTGGCAAACAAAACAAAAGACTAAAGTAAACTTCGACAGACTTAAACCTTATTTTGATTAGTGAATCTCTTTACAGGTCCATTCTGCTGTTTTCAGCAGCAGACGCCCAACACACGCTCAAATCAATAAACAATACAATCGGAATATATTACCACGAAGAATCGACAGTTAAATTCTCTAACGACAAATGGACACTACTAGTTTACAAAGACCTCGAACCCATCAAAAGTGCTCTCGAGAAAAATAACCGAATATTAGAATCGATGCTCGATTTATTCGATACACCGAACCCTCGTATGATATCCTTCAAAGCTCAAGTAAAAACTCATATAAGTCTTCTCTCACAAATCTCCGATTTACTAGGCCTGAAGTATCGTGAAATATTCGCAGATACAAAACCCGGCCATAGAACAAAAAGAGGAATATTCAATGGTGCAGGTTCCTTTTGGAAAGCCATCACTGGAAATTTGGATGCTTCCGATGGAGAATATTCCAATGACTGTATCAATAAAATATCTAAAGACGAATATCAGCTTGAAAACCTGATGAAAAACCAAATATCTGTAACTACATCCGTTATCAAAAGTTTCAATAATACAATTCAAAAATTACAAATAGACGAAGCTACTTTCAACAATAATCTAAAATCAATCGAGAAATCAATATATGATATTTCTGACGATGTAGCATATGTTGAGGCTCAATTAGAAACCTTAGAATTTTGCGAATCACTAATGGAGAGCTATACGTTTCTTGAAGCAACATTAGATGATATGCTCAACTCAATCACCTTTTCTCGACTAAGAATAATACATACGTCAATCATAACACCTAGAGATTTAGTTAATTCCCTTCAGGAAATATCTCAATCATTATCCAAAAATAATTTACCCCTACCAATCTATCTATCAACAGTGGCTCAATACTTAGAAATTATGGAACTCGAAGCCTACCAAACTGATTCAAAAATAGTTTTCTTGCTAAAAATACCACTAGTTGAACCAGAAACCTATACCCTATTCCGATTATTCCCAATACCAATATTGGATAATAGAACAGGTTTTCATCACATTTTGTTAACAAATCAAAAATATATCGCGAGAGATGACGATTCAATGTTGTACGCATCATTCAAAAACTTGGACAGATGCAAATACCTGGAGAGCCGAATACAAATCTGTTCAGATGTTCTGCCATATCCAATCGATAACAACGCTATCTGTGAAGCTCAACTTCTTCGACAGCAATTCGAAGTACCGAAGACATGCCAATCCTCAGGCATCTTTGCAAGAGACTATAATGTACAAGAAATTGCCTCCAATATGTGGTTGATCGCTTTGTCAGATCCACTACCAATAACGATCAAGTGTTCCAATAGAGAAACAATCACGAAAATAGCCAATACCAATTCGATCCTCACACTACAACCAGAATGCAATGCATTCATAGGAAGCACGAGAGTACACGCTAAGTACTTGGTCAGTTCTTACAAGAATGTGACCTACAGAAATCAACCAGTCATCATCCCATACGAATGCTGCAAACACCTACCTGAAAAACAGAATGTTCCAGAGCTAAAACCACTGAAACTAAGCAAATTGGATACTGAAGACCTGAATATTGCCCAGCACAAATTGAGTCAATATTCCGATGATTTGGACAAGTTAATCAATCAACCATACGTGACCAAACACATTTCTTGGTTTACGTATCTTACGATCACTCTGATAATCCTCCTGATTGTACTCTACTTCTACTGTAAGTGCAGACGTAAAAGACCAGCAAAAATAAGCATCATGGCTTCAGACAATTCACCCCCAGCTCCACCAGGAACATCAAGGACACCCTTCAGATCATCCCTTACCAGGTTCATCCCCAGAAGACGCCCAAGCGTCAACATCCGAGACTAAGAAGACGACTTCGAGCTGACATCATCCACCTCGAAAGACCTTCATTAAAAGTCGCTGCAATAAGCACCAACTTTTTATTATGATGGGGAGTTGTTATATGCTTAAATCAGTTCCCATTGTTCCCAGTAGTATCAACTTACCAGCGATAACAATTCCTCAGAACATGATCTTGACCTTGAAGTCAGCATCCGCAGAAATGGAATATAATATCTGCTGACGCTGGCATCAGCATTATTTTTAATTTAAATTCATTTTATATTGTATCAAAAAGTCAGTCTTGAAATAAAGCTCATTGTATAAACTTGATCTATGCCGAAATAAATAAAATTGTTTTTAAAAAGTCTATTTCGAAAACCACGAGATAACATTCATGTAATAGAAATCTTCGTTTTGAACGTCATTTTTTGTCTCTTCTTGTTCTTCTTGTACTTGATGAACTGCTCCTTTCTGTAGTTTCTTCATGCAAACATTACTCAAATGACCAAATCTGAAACAGGCTGTACATTTGGAATTCTTATGTCTACAGGTATTGGCTAAATGTGTTTTGTCTCCACAACGATAACACTGTCTTCCCAAATTCCCGAATGAAACACATGGCTTTTGCTCCTGTTTCTGAGATGGTTTCATTTGATTTTGAAATGTGATACTAGTACTGGTTTGTGAAGACAAAATTTCTTTTGAGTCTTTGTGAGCCAACTCCATAGCAAGTGCGGTATCAACGCAATTTCTGAATTTATTATCGGGTTCTTTGAGTTGAATTAATCTTTCGATAAGATTTGGGTTCCTTGAACCACTAATAAACTGAAGTCGTAAATGTGCATCGGAAGTTGAAACCTTGCAGGTGTCACAAACGAACTTACAATTCGCAGACATTTTTTTTAATTCAGTTACGTAATTCGCAATAGTTTCTCCTTCTTGTTGGACACGTTTTGTAAAACGATTTTGTTCGGCAATGGTACTTGAAGTAGGACTGAGATGACTTTGTATTAAATCTATTAATGTATTGTACGATTTAGTTTTAGGATCCTCTGGACAAGTTAAAGAATATAGAAGTTGTAGAGTTTACGTTCCTATGGTATGCAATAACCATTCTTTCTTCTTGTTTTCCACAACTTCTGGAGTACCTTTAAGATCCTTCATTGAGAAAAAATCATCTAGTCTTCTTGTAAACATCTCCCAGCTCTCATTCTCTTCAGAAAAAGGTTCCAAGGTAATATTCTCTTGACGGTTGATCTGGTTACCTTGAAGAGTCTTGGTGAGAGTTGCAATTAATGTACTGAATTGTTCAGCATCCATTGTAGAGGGTTTTTTCCGTTCTCGTCGCCAATTTGATACGTATCTGCTCTATTGAAGGGTATTTTGTATTGAAAGTTCTGACATTAATCGAAAAACTTTAATGACAAGAATATGACATGAGTAATCCAAAATCTCGAATTACAGAGTGAACACAACAGTGAGACCAGACAGTCAAGTACAGTTAGATTCATATCCTTTTGATTGTGAGAGGAAACAAAGAGAAATAAATGATACTTTCATCCAAGTTGCTGCTGATATCATTGATTTTGCTGATATAGGAGACCCAAATGACAATTTATTTCAACGAACAATGTCAAGAATAGTGCATGTAACTAATAGAGTTTGCAGAATAAAAAAGTTTCTTACAATTGAAGGTTTAATACCACAGAATAAAAAAGCGGAAATTATCAAGTTTTATGAAGAAGGATTTGCAACATGTTTGACATAAGAGGCAGATCTTACTGCAAATATTAAGAATACAGATAATGCAGCTAATAATAATAATGATAATAATAGTGTAAACCCTCCAATTATTAACATAGCACATCCTATAGTTAATTGTCAAAGATCTTCAGTTCCAATTTCCAGCTGGGGAATAAGGTTTAATGGTGATCCTAAAAATAATAATGAATTTATAGAGAGAATATCCGAATTAGCACAATCAAGAAAAGTATCTGAACAACATTTATTTGAGTCTGCTGTCGAACTATTTGATGGGGATTCTTTTGTATGGTTTAGGAGTATGAAGACTTCTGTTCAAGACTGGCCCTCACTTGTTGCTCTTCTAAAAAGAGATTTTCTACATTCCACAGCTGATGAGGAGATCTGGGAACAAGTTAAAAAGCGCAAACAAAAACGCACAGAATCTGTAGCCATTTTTATCGCGCACATGGAAGCACTTTTCAATAGGTTAACCCACATCCCTGCTGAAGTAACAAAAGTGAAATACTTGAGACAAAACATCCTGCCTGAGTACATAAGTCAACTAGCACTGGTTGACATTATCACGGTTTCATCATTTTCAACTTATTGTCGCAAGCTTGAGGAAGCAAATTATATCAAAAATGAAAGCAATCCTCCTCCGCAGGTTTCTGAAGTTTCTGAACAAAATTTTAGTAGAAGAGATTTTAGGAATGTGCCTGATGCACACAGTTCATTTCAACATAACAATTCTAGAACAACATTTGGTGACACAAAATCAAACTATAATTATCAGTCTAACAATGAACCTCCAACTTCTTTGCAACAAAGAAATAATCAAAATTCATGAAATTCTTTTCACTATAATAGAGGTAGACAAAATTTCCAACAAAATAGAGATAGAAATAATTCTTATTACCAAGATAGACAGGCTGCATCTACTGCTTCAAACAACAATTTTAGAAGTAATTCTTCCACTAATTATAATAATAACAATGTTAGAAATAATTCATCCACCACCTATCATAATAGAAATGCAAATGCAGCACATTCATCAAATAATGCTCCCCAAAATGTTGATTCACCAACTAGAGAATTTTCAGGCAACAAAAATATAATTTGTTGTAATTGTGGGTTGGCTAACCACTCATTTCATGATTGCAGAGCTAGAAGAAAAGTATTCTGTTATAATTGCGGTTTACCTGATGTAAAATCTTCTGATTGTAGAAACTGTACAAAACCAAAAAACTAGTTAGTGCGGTTTTTGATAGTGACCAACAAATTCCCGTACTAAACCAGGTCACATATACAATTTCAAACAAATGTCAAGCAGGTACTGATGTAAATCATCTTCAAGATTCAATTGGTAGATTTGAGGAAAATGTTGCTATTTCTCCAGTTTTCATAGAAAAACCGTCAGACAATCGTCCATACATAAAAGTTAAATTAATGAATCAGGATATTATTGTGTTATTAGATAGAGAACGAGTTATTGCTTATGCTAGTCGTACACTTTCCAAATCTGAACGTAATTATTCCACAGTAGAAAAGGAACTACTGGCTTTGTTATTCTGCATAGAAAAATTCAGACCATATATTGAAGGTGTTAGATTCACTGCTATAGTTGACCACTATTCCTTACTTTGGCTTAATAATAATCAAAACCCTTCTGGTAAACTGCAACGATGGGCAGTGAAATTGAGGCAACATTCATTTGACCTAGTTCATAAAAAAGGAAGTAGCAATATATTACCAGATGCATTGTCTGGTATTGTGCCAGATAACGAAGCTAATGATGAAGTAAACCCTCCTAATGCAGAAATTGCTTATTTTGATTTAGATATCGACAGAATCGACCGTTGGTACGATAACCTAAGAAGTGAAATTATTGAGAATCCCGATCATTTTCCACAGTGGAAGGTCGAAGATGATTTCATTTTTAAGTTTGCGCGTAGTAACCTACCTTTACAATCAAATTTACCTGATCGGAAATTTGTAGTACCTAAACCCCAACGCAAAGGAGTCATTAGCTCGTGTCATGATCCGCCAACGTGTGCTCATTTAGGGTTTTATAAAACAATGCACGAAGTCCAAGAACATTTTTACTAGCCGAAAATGCGGCATGACATTTTAAAATATGTCAAATCATGTCAGACATGTGGTGCTCAAAAAATGCCAAACACAGGTCGCATGGGTTATATGGGGAAAGAAAAGGAGGTTAAATGACCTTTTCAAATAATAGGTTTAGACCTAATAGGCCCTCTTCCACCGTCGAAGAAACAAAACAAATGGGTTTTGGTGATATCTGATTGGTTCTCAAAATATAGTCTTATCTTTCCTTTGAAAAGTGCAAAGGCCCACTTCGTAGAGAGAATTTTGGAAAACGAGGTATTTTTGACATTTGATGTACCACAATACATAATTTGCGACAACGGAGTACAATTTACGAGTAAAACTTTCAAAAATTTATGTGAGAAATACGCAGTACGAAAAATTTGGTACAATGCGGTGTACTCACCTCAATGCAATTTCGTGGAAAGAAACAATCGTACGATTGAAACCACTATTAGGAGCTATATAGACGAACACCGTGACTGGGATATAGAAATTTATAAAATTCGTCAAGCAATTAATACGGCAAAACACGAAATTACTGGTTTTACACCCGCTTTTCTTGTCTTTGAAAGACATATACCAATTTCTGGTAAATTTTATGATGGTAAAGAAACCATAGATGATTGTGAGATTGTTCCTGGAGATCGTAATGCAAACGCTGCTAATCTCCAAGGTTTAAAGCAGGTTTTTGATGATGTTCGTGGGAAACTTCAGGAAGCCTATCAGAAAAACACTAGGACTTATAATTTGCGTAAGAGAGACGTAGAGTTTTTTGTGGGAGATACGGTTTGGCGGCGTAATAGGGCTAAATCCAACAAGGTTGATATGTTTGCTGCTAAACTTGCTCCCAGATTCATTTCATCGGTTGTCCGAAAGAAATGCTCTCGTTTGGTCTACGATTTAGGAGATTTAGAAACAGGTACAAAAGTCGGAAAATGGCACATAAAAGATTTGAAAGCCTATAATATGGTCCCGACCCACCTGATGATCCAGATGAGGAAAATCTGTCTGATTCCTCAGATTGATTGTAAATATGTATATTTTTTTATATTTAGTAGCAGATGCCCTGTAATATGATCATAAATTTAAGAATACCGGTTCCCCTAATGAATTTCTAAACCAAATCTAAATTGATACCCCAATCATAGCTATGATGATTCCCCAGAAATTTCAATGTATATAATTATGTAAAATGTGAAAATTTCTCTAAAATTTAAATATTCTATAAGGTCAAAAAATATTTTTTCAACGATCTCCCAAGAATACTGATATTCAATATTTAAAAAATGATCATGGTCTCAAACCATAAAATTCAATGACAGAATTTTATATAAATTTTTGTTCTGTTCAAAAAAAAATATTTTTTTTCCTTCAATGGTTGTGGAAGACTTCACTAAATATGGACTCATTTTATTATTATGACTTACCCGATTTGTACCTCACTAAATTTGACTCCATTATGGACGTTTGATACGCGCAATTATCAAACCACAACTCAAATTTGAAGTTCCAAGTAAAAATTTATCTAAATTATTTCTTCTTGTGTAAGAATTATTGATATTCACGAGCTGAATTCTAATTATTGAGATAATAATTAGTGTAATTTTTTGAAATTGACATTATAGCATGAAATAGTCTATCCAGATAGCCTATTTTTTTTTTTTGGGAAGGGTAGTGTAACGTTTTCAATTGCTCATATAACTTACTCACCAAACGTTACATCAGTGAGCTTGATTTTCTACTTAGTTCATTTAACTTAGCGAATCTCTAAGCAGTTTCTTTTTATTATTCATTCATAACAGAGTTTGAAACACTTTTGAGTATTGGATATTATTATGCATTGCTTCAGTCTGTGTTCTATCCTGGCGGCATATTGGTGTCCTGAGGGGAATAAAGCAGTTATTCAATCTATATAAAAATGAACACAAAAATCAACATAAGGTCACATAGTAACACAGGTGTGTAACAAAAGAAGCCAAACCAACTTACCGAGTTAAAATTATCAAACTCTTTTTGTGATCTCATCCTAGGGAGACGTAGTTGAATGATTTTCAGCCTATAAAAACCAGAAAAGAAAGGAATGTTGGTGAAATTTTGATCAGACAGTGATATGTGAAAAGTTAACAGGGAAACATCAAGAAACTACTTTACACTTACCTCTCAAGTGTACATATTGTATATTCATATGGGTTTACTTCGTAAAATAAATGTTTTTCTTTTTAAAATCCAATATCTACAGGTGATTGTCCAATGTTTACTTGTCGAAAATAATAGGGTTATACATCTCCAATGTCAAGTGACATCAATTCTTCTTCTCTTAACAATTTGAATTTCCCTGTCAACATTCACCCGAATCATAATAGGACAGTTCCTTTATGGCCAAGTATCCGGATGTAGCAGTAACCCAAGGTCATTATTCACAATAATTCACGGATTGTACAACAGTCCCATATTTCCTATGAAAGTTTCTGTAATGACGTAATTTATTGTCAGTGTCAAGGATCTGTTACGAATCTGTGATTTTGTGTTAATTTCAAGGCTGATAAAATTGTCAAAAACAAAGTTGGACATTTTGAATTTTTGACTTTCATCTTTCGTCATTTTCATTTCCGTTCTTGGTTTCGTCGAAGCATGGTGAGTTCTCGAGCACTTGATCATTTTTCTCTTTGAAAAAAAAATACCTCATGTTAGGTTCTGGCTGTAGATTTTGGAACGAAAATCAAAGGATAGGGCGATTATGCCTAGCTGGTTCGACACCACGCTTTTCGGATTCCCGATTGGACACATTTTCTCTTCATGCCGGTCTCGTGGTTGGAAGCCCAATTTCAAAGGAGGATGTGTCCACATGGGTCATCATTTTGATAAGAAGTCACCAACGCCGATGAATACTTCAAGAAAACCCTCTAACGATCAGAGGTGAGTTACTTCCTAAAACATCTTCATGCTTTTGTTCCTGAGAGGCATGGTAATTGAAACCATCAATCTTCTGGACTTGCCTTGCCACTGATTTTGACCAACAATTCTTGGAGAGTGTCCTGCATGGATCCGACATCTGGTTGCTGTTTGGCCGCCGTCTTTGCTGCTACTGCAACTACTGAGGATGCTGCACCGTTTTTCACCATGGATGGCCCCATTTGGTCCATGTCCAAGGAGCAATAGTTAATTTGCCTCTGCACATCTCCGAAGCCACCTGAAGCTTCCATGTATTCTTCAAGTCCACCTTAGACTACGCTCTACAAGTAAACCAGTCACCATTGGATAATACCAGGTTTTTTTTTATAACAAACATATTTCTACCCTTTTTTTTACGATTTCGTCCTGAGTATATAGGTTTTATATTTCATATCCTTCTACTCATATCTGAAATATTGAAGCTCGTTTCGCAATTCACTTTATTGACAGGTATATGATATCACGTTGAACGCCCTGTAAAGGTTCATGAATCTCCTGGCAAAGAAACAAGTACACGGAATAAGTTTCACTATATGACTATACATATATAAATATATTTTCATCATTTTTCTTATAAACCGAGCAACGATAGTAAACCATACTTAGGGTAAGATTGAGTGGAGAATTGTGTAATTTTTTTTTTGTACAAATGATAATTTTTCTCATTATTAAATTGTGTATGTATTTGATGAGGTTTTCTTACTTCAACTGAATCTCTCTCTCACATTATAGGTTTCTGATTTTGCCAGGTCTAATAACAGTCTAAAAATATCAGTGGCCTCCTTTTCAACTTTTGATACCTATTGTTTTACATATTGTTTTTGTATAAAACTTCAATTAACCAATGGTATATTCTTTGTCAATTGAGCAATAGACTCACGCCCTTGTGCCTCCGATGAACAGCTGCCGTTAGCAGTGAAATAGTTGAAAAGTACGTTTCATTCTTCCCATCAATGTTCTTCACGTAAGTCCATTGGACATCCTTGGGAAACTTTTTCAGGATCTATTGGGGACCTCCTACGGACCATCAACTCAACTGGATGTCCTCATCAGTTATGCAAGATCTGGTCCTAGAGGGACTCAGAAAAATTCGAATTCAAGAATGATTTGTACGACCCTGGGACATTCTATGGACATCCAATTGATATCCCTCAGCGTTGCTGAAAGGTTGTTTTCGATAGTCGTCCCAGGGACGTCCCTCAAGGACGTCCCTGAGTGGTCCTCAAGTGGGACATTTGTGCGTCCCACAGACGTCCAATGAACGTCCACGGTACCAAATTCGAACGTCCTATCGAAGTCCTGAATGTCCCGACAGGACGTCCTAAGGATATCCATGGGACATAATTGTGTTATTAGGGAATGTAATTCAAGTTTCATATCAATTCAACAGTCATAAAAATAGGTACCATTTCAAATTAATATTCAGTTAATCCACTAAAAAATAACGATTGTTGAATTCGCATGTTACTTGATTTCAAATGTTTGTTGAATAAAAATGGTTGTTGAAATAATTTGACTCATGAATCTTAATTTTTATTGTTGGTCTTCATTCAGCACAATAAATAGTAATTTGGTGTACCAATATATCGTGCCATTTTATTTTTTTGATTCTTTTCAAGTTGAGAACGACCGAAAAAATGCATGAACCATTCTTATTCAACAAACATTTTCTTTAATAACATTCGAATCCATGTATCATATGAAATGTACACATTTTATCAATCAGTCATAAAAAATGCCTTTTCAAATACTTGAACCATTTTATATCTAATGAATAAATCGTGAAGTATTTGAAATGATACTTGTTGAAGTGATACAATAAAAAGTGAAACGGCATTCCATAGAAATAGGATTTATCGCCCAGGAGAACATCAACGGTAAGTTGTCTGTCTACTTTTGAATAGATTACAATATTAAATATTGTCTTTGATTCTAGGGCCTTAGGATCAGAACGCCAGAAATCAAAGACTTCTGCAGCTTACATCATCACTTCCTATTAGCACATAGAATATCAGAAGGAATGAGTACTTTACTATTGGAATTTGTTTGTTAAAAGATCTCATTCAATACTGTGTGTGATATGATATGGTTGTTTCATTTAATTGTCTACTACTCAAGGATTATTCACTATATGTCAGACTGAATGTTCACTGTGAGTATGGTTTCTTCTCAAATTCATAAGGTAAGAATTTGAAGACTATGTTTATTACACCAAAGAATGAGCTAATATTATCTTGTAGCAATTTCGAATGCTACATATCATACCCCTCTCCTGAGAGAAAAAATTGGTCAACTAGTTGAGAAATTTTTGATAAGGTATATGGGATATCGTGGATTATGATAGTTACTTCGCGTACTAAACGTTCCTTTAATGGAAATCCAAAAATTGGTAATGTCTGTATTGAGAAAAGTCTAAATCAGGTAAGGTCATGATTGGTAGGTCAAATCCATTATCCTCAGGACTATATGAAGTCTAAATTGTACTATTTACAAAAACAAAACAAAATATTTACATAAGTGACAAAGATGATGTTTAGGTTGATCAGACCTATGAATCATTCAAAAAAAACTAATTTCAAGTATGCATACTCTCAGTAGAACACTAAATCCAATATAAGGTTTTATACTGAAAATCACAAAACAAAAAGAAAACCACCCAAGGTTTCTTTCGAAATTGCACCAGCAGGAAACAGGAAACTTTGTCAAAAAGACACCAAAATCGTAATTGCAATCACCCAAATTTTTATCGTGCCCTAACGCACCAAAAAAAAATTTTCAGAAGAATCTTATTCTTGAACAAACTTCACAGATAATACTGTATACAAATCAAAGGTTCTGGTTTGTATAAAAATAAAATATCTATCCAACAGAAACGTCAGAATTGGATCCAAAATATTTCTTCAAATCTTTGATATGCCAATCTCCAGCGGGAGAACCATCAGCAATATCTAAAGAATAGACTAAACGAGAAATGTTTTTTCTCACTGTACACAATACATATTTGGGAGCTAATTTTGCGCTAAATTTCATTGAAGCATCAGATAAAATCTTGTTTCTTCTCCAGACTACATCAACCCCATTAAATATATGGTCTCTTTTCCTAAGGTTGTATGATGATACATTTCTCTGGTAAGCTTTATGGAGCCTTTTCTGCACTGTCTCAAAGACATCACCAAGCTCCTTGATATCTTGAACAAAACTATCCCTGTTGTCAGGTAAGAGTTCAATACCTTGAGTATTAGGAATGCTACCATAATATTTACCAGAAATAGGCACATTACGACCAAACATAAAAAATGCTGGAGTATATTGGGTGACTTCATGGGTGGCGGTATCTATCGCTTGTTGAATTCTATATAATTCCTTATTCCAATCTTCATGTTCATTTACATAACTCCTAATGGCTTGACCTATTGTTTTATTATTGGTTCTTTCCACGAAGTTACACTGGGATGAATATCGAGGAGTATACCATATTTTTTTAACATTGTATAGGTATCTGCTAACTTTTTAAATAGTTCACCAGCAAACTGGGTTCCGTTGTCACAAATGATGAACTGTGGAACTCCAAAGACTAAAAAAACTTGGTTTTCCATGAATTTAATGATGCTAGGTGCCTTCGCATCTCGCATTGGACACAATAGTGTATACTTTGTGAAAAAGTCTGAAACAACCAATAAGTAAGTGAAACCTTTAGGAGATCTGGGAAACGGTCCCATGGTACCGACAGCAATAGTCTGAAAAGGAAATTTAACATTTTTCTGAGCACCCATGAGTCCCATCCGAGGAGTATTCGATAACTTTTGCGACTGTCAAACTTTACAGGACTTTACATATCTCAGAATATCCGCTCTCATTTTAGGCCAATAGTAGTGCTGCTGAACTCTTGAGAGTGTCTCGAAGAACCTAAATGGCTACAAATAGAAGGGTCATGTGAATCTTTGATAACTGAAAGTCTTTGTGATTTAGGCACAATCACTTTCCATTCAATAATGTTCGATTTGACGGGAACTTTGTGAGCAATATATTTATGAATCAGTTCATTTTCAACTCTAATATGGGGATAGGCATCTGGATCTTGAGAGATCTCACTAGATAATGAGGTATACCATGAGTCCGTATCATCAGACTTCAAATCATTTAAATTCAACTCTGGACTTTCGTCATCTGAAAGAAATATCCTTGGAAGAAGATCAGGAATAACAATATGAACCCCAGGCTTATGAATCAACTCGAAAGTGTGCTGTCGTAATTTGACAGACCATCTTGCTAATCTACCAGAAGGGTCTTTGAGATTGTTCAGCCACAGCAGACTATGGTGATCAGTTATTACTTTAAAAACGGTTCCCTCAATGTAAGGACGAAATTTGTCGATTAGGACAAAGATCTGGAGGAGTAAGCAATTATCCTTTCGACACCCTGAACCTCTTGGGTCAACACCCCACCTATGCCCACATCACTTGCATCACACTGTATAGTGAAAGGTTGTGTGAAGTCTGGGGGACAGAGAATCATAGATGCTGAAACAAGAGCCTTCTTGATGGCGATAAAAGAAGGTTCTGCCTCAGATGTCCATTCTATAGGTTGATTTTTACCTTTACCCTTGCCTTTTAATAAATTGCTAATAGGTGCCATTGAAATTGAAAATGAATCTGAGAAACGTTTGTACCAGTTTCATAACCCAATGAACCGTTCAATTCCCGTAATTGTAGTAGGACGAGCATAATTTACCATTACTGAAACTTCAGAAGGATCTGTTCGAATTCCTTGTCTGTCAATAACAAAACCCAAGTATTTAAGTGATGTCTTGAAAAACTCACATTCTTTAATATTCATAGTTGGGTTTGCGTCCTGCAAAATACCTCTAACTTTTTTTAAAAGCTTCACATGCTCCTCAAACGTCGGTGAAATGATAATTATATCATCTAGATAAGTGAATAAATTGGGTTCAAATTTTGGTCCAAACAACGCATCACATAGTCTTTGTTGTGTCTGGGCACTGTTACATAAACCGAACGGCATAACATCAAAGTGGAATAAACCTCGACCAGGTATACTGAATGCAGTCTTCTCTTTAGACGATTCTTCAAGTGGCACTTGCCGAAAAGCTTTCCTTGAATCGATACTTGAAATATACTTGGCATTACGCAACAGAGTTAGAAATCTATCAATGCGTGGAAGAGGATAGCTGTCGTGCTTCGTAATTTCATTTAGTTTACGACCATCAAAACGAAAACAGTATTCACCAGACGATTTCTTAACCAGTAGTACCGGACTATTCCAAGGACTATGTGATGGTTCTACCACACCTAATTCAATCATCTCATCCAACTCATCATTAAAGATTTTTAACATATATGGAGACATCAAATACAGTTTCTGTTTGAACGGCTTTGCATCGCCAGTGTCAATTCCCAAAGTGATTTCATTCGTACGACCTAATCAAGCATCACTACTAATTTTCTGAAATGAGTCAATAAGATCTTTCATCTGCTGTCTCTGTCCTTGTGTAAGCTCATCTTCAACACTAATTTCTGAAATATCATTACTCTGAGGTGAGCTGGCAACAATGTCGACAATTTCCCCAGAAACTCGACACTCAATGTCCCAACTGAAATTTTGAAAGTCTATGGACACACCAAACTTAGTACAAAAATCACTTCCTAGAATGAATGACTGTGATAGGGTAGGTACAACTAATGCTGGAATTATCTGTATCTCTCCATTAATATGAATAGGCAAATCAACAACTCCTTCAACTTTTTGATGTTTACTATCTGCCGTTAAAACATGATTCAAATGAGGAGTTCTGATTATTAAATCAAGATTTTTTACTGTCCTTAAACCTCCTTGACCTATGACGGACATATTGGCACCACTGTCTAAGAGTGCAATGACATTTGTATCAAAATGCTGAATTTTCACATGAGGCCTATTATCCTTGACTTCCTTCATTTATAAAGGAGCTACAACAGTTTGAAAATCTTCCTCATTATTCAAATTCTGAAATTTGGCTCTGAGAAAATTTGGAGAAAATTGTGAGACTATGACAAAATCATCCTCAATCAGTTTCCCTTACACCTCTCACAGTCCTTTATTACCACGTCAGGTGCTCCACATTCAAAACAAAACTTCTTCTTCATTCCTGATTTACAAGATCTATGCGTATGATTGGCTGAATTGCATCTCCAACAAACTACAGGACTATTTTCCATTCGAGGATATCTACTAGTATCAACTGAAGAAGACGGGGCAGAAACATCACTTGACCTAGAAGTATTATTGTTAGAAGTATTATTGTTAGAAGTATTTTTGTTAGAAGTGGCATTTCTAAATATTTTTCTCTGAAACCTATTTCCAATATCTTTATTTGAATGGGCAGATGTTCTATTTGCTTGTGCATTTGGAACAAAAGCAATTCCAGGGTCATCTAACATAGCAATACATTTACTTTGAGAAGTAGAAGGTGGACTTAAAGCATCAGCTTCCTCCAATTATTTGCACAAAGTTCCAAGAACTGAAACTGAATCAATGTCACATAAGGCTAACCTACGCCTATAATCAGGCTTCAAACCCATCTTGATGTACTTTATTTTTGTCACCTCAGCAGCTTTATGACTGAGTCTGTTAAAAAGTGCTTCCATACAAGCTAAGAAGATAACAACTGGCTCCGAATTACCCTGCTTTCTATTTTTAATTTGTTGCCAAACTTCATCTTCAAAATCAGACCCTAGAAAATCTTCTCTGAGTTTCAAAATCAATGAATCCCAGTCAGTTACTTGTGATTTTACCATACGGTACCAGAAAGTAGCTTTACCCGTGAAAAGATCACTTGCTGATTCAAATAATTCAATTTTAGATATACGCCTTGCTTGAGCAAGTTCATCAATACGTTCCATGAATGATAAGAGATTTCTGGAGTCACCATCAAATTGAAGTCCTAACTTATACACAGGTGTTGACTTTGTTGAATTTGGTGAAAAATAATTCTGATTCTGACTAGTAGATGGTCTCACTATTGGATTGACAGTAGAACTCATCAATGGCGCATTAACTGGATCAGACTCTGGGTCAGATACCTTCTCATGTAATTCTGCATATAATTGCAATGCTGTTGCATGAGATTCATTTTTGAAAATTGACATTTCCTCAAAATCAAGAGCTTTTGGATTCGAAGGTATCCATGTCCTATCTCCAAGTGACATGGCATATTCTAGATTCTGCTCTCTTAAAGGTAGAATCTGATGTTGGTCCCTCAAAATCACTGATCAAAGTTTGTACAGATATCAAAGTGTTTTCAATGTCAACTTTTTCAGATGCAAAATCAAATGTTGGGTCAACAAAAGACAATACCTTTTGTCCTTGTTGAATTTCTTCAGCCAAGAGGCGCCTCAAAATTTTTCTCTTTTCATCCATGCTACGTTCAGAAATAACACCTCTTATCTTCATTTCATAATTGAGTTCTGCTATGAGCAAATGTTTTGCCTTAATAGAATCCATGATGAATAGTGTGAAGGAAGAACAAAGAAAACAGATGAAATACCCAAGTACTGCAGTCACGAATTTTTTTTTTTAAATTCCCATGAAAAATATCTGTCAAAATTGTTACCAGAAGATATTAATCATGATGAAAATTTTCATTACTATTCAAAATTGCAATCACTGCTCCAAAATATGTACGTTATTACAAACACAATTAGACAACACTCACCGCAGTGCTCTCCAGCACAACAAATACTAAAGCCTTTTCTGTTGGAAAACTTTCCTGTCAGGCTTCTGTCAAATACGGAGCTATACTTCACATCCACATCCACATGGACCTAAATGTACAGTCTCTACTCAACCAAACGTATCAGCTCAACAATCTAAAAAAAATTGAAAAAATAAACTCAAGAAAAAATTTTAAAAGGATTCAAGACAAAATTTTTCTTATTTTTGAACAAGAATTTTCGGGCCCTACACGTTGGACGCTATTTATGTGGCCTACTTTTAATTCAAGAGGATGGGAGTATTAAAAAGTCGAACACATTTGCTATCGGCAGCTGTACATCGGAGAACAGATAAGTGAGTTCGAATTATAGGCTTGATGGTGAAGAAAATTCAAGTTCTTGGACGCCACTCAATTTATAAAAATCCTACAATTTGGATAATTGAGAAAACCAAATTTTTTTCTAGATAATCTGTTTTTCGAAAGTTTGAAAGTTGTTCAACGTGTATTTTCTTAGAAGGCTGGGCTGGACATATGGAAGAATGGAAACCAAAATAAAATTGAAGACCTATATTTCACACCACCAGAGACAAGCTTATATATGGACCTATGAAGAGGCCTTCTGTTTCATGATGGGAAATAATCACTAAAATACTGTATTATTTCAATATTTGAGGTTGAGTGAATTGCATAGTGATTCTATCATAACTTTCCTACCTATACCAGGACATTTACCATAGTTTGAGAATAAGTGCAAATAAGTATAGTAACAATCATATTTCAACTATAAAACGGTATATACAACTAGTCAAAGAATGATAGCGCGATGGACTGTTCAGCAACTACAGTCACATAGTATACTTGAGAAGAGCTTTACAAGAGCTTCACCAGTTTGTGAATCAATACCGTAAAAAATGTGATTACTCAACCAGTCTCAGATGTGAAATTTATATGTTTTATATATAGCAAAATGTAAAACACTGAAGGTGGAACAGAAAAACCTGATAGTGGTCCAAGGATCCTCCGCAATGGTCCAGATCACCCCTATCCAAGGTCCCAAGTGGTATGTATGAAGATGTGCAGCATAGGTCACTGCAGGTGAAGAAAACACAAACGAGGAATGCTGAACCTCCACGGTCAGCAGAGTTCCAGGATGCAGTGTAACCAGGGGTCAGTCTCTACCAGCTGCTACTGGGCTCCATCTGGTGTCTCCATGGTCGACTCTGGCCAAGATCCGAAGACCTTGCAGGATAACTCAGATCCACTGGTGGATCTTGACAAGGGTAGAGTAGAGTCTCCTGAGGGCCGGTCGCTACCAGGAGTCCGAAGCAGAGCTAAGCTGCATCCTAGCACCCTATGAAAGAACTGAATAAAGCCTCCTGAGAAGGCACACAGAGCACGTGGAGACAACAGAAAAAAAAACTGAAGAACAGGTTATATTTTCGAAGATTTCACTGACTGAATCTGCTATGACTGTGACTTACCTTCTGAGAAGGAAGGTAGGATTGAAGAATTATTAGATCTTGCTTCTAAGGACTGAAACAGGCCAGGCTGCATGGCTTCTTGAAAATCCATAGCAGTCTCCAGGAACAAATCCCACAAATGGTTTCCTGACGGAGATTCCATCCACTGACCGGTGAGCAACGGCTTCCCAAAAATCAAATTCCCCTGAGGGTTTCTACGGTTTTCACCAAGAAAATCGAAATCACTTCATCCACAGGTTAAGTGCACGTCACCAAAGCTAACCGAAAAAAAGTGAGGTAGCTACGTGCCGGAAATTCTCTTACCCTCGTTTTTAACTAGTCAGAACTCTCATTCCCTGTTAATATCACAACTCAGCGCCAAATATCCTATTGGTCGAAAAAATGCTTACGCCCACATTATTAAGAAGAATTGTTCTTCTCCTTTTGTCTTCATAGGAATAATCTCCAAATCCTTCACAGAAGACAAATGACAGTCCACAATGACTGCAGTATGACAGCATTGACAGTGACATCCTGATGACACTAATACGCAAACATAAACCTGAAATATTATCCCAAAAATAAACGAAGGAATTCATATCCAAATTGAAACCAATTCAGAATGAACAACATCATCATAAATCCTGAGATATTCCAGCGAAATAGGATTTATCGCCCTGGAGAACATCAACGGTAAGTTATCTGTCTACTTGTGAATGGATTACAATATTGAATATTTTCTTCGATTCTAGGGCCTTAGGATCAGAACGCCAGAAATCAAAGACTCCTGCAGCTTACATCATCACTTCCTATAAGCACATAGAATATCAGGAGAAATGAGTACTCTACTATTGGAATTTGTTTGTTGAAAGATCTCATTCAAAACTGTGTGTGATATGATATGGTTGCTTCATTGAATATTCTACTACTCAAGGATTATTTACTATATGTCAGACTGAATGTTCACTGTGAGTATGGCTCCTTCTCAAATTCATGAGGTAAGAATTTGAAGACTATGTTTATTACACCAAAGAAAACTTAAAACAAATCTCAGCACATCACAGTGCTACTTACGAAAGCGCTGAACGGACATGAAACTTTTTTTTTATAATTGCCAGATTGATCTGGCAATTAGCCATTATTGCCAGTATGAACTGGGAATTAGCCATACTTTCCAGTTTGAACTGGCATTCAGCTACAATTGCCAGTTTGAACTGGCAATTAGCCATAATTGCCAGTATGAACTGGCATTCAGCTATAATTGCCAGTTCTAACTGGCAATTAGCCATAATTGCCAATTTGAAATGGCAATCAGCCATAATTGCCAGTTTGGACTGGCATTTAGCCATAATTGCCAGTTTGAACTGACATTGAGCTATAATTGCCAGTTTGAACTGGTAATCAGCATAATAGCATTCAGCGCTTCCGTACGAGAAGATCTAGTCATGTTATCGCCATCTAGTGACGCCAAAAAACTAATGCGAACGCGTACGATTATTTCGACCAACGCAAAGGCCCGGCGAATGAACTGATAATGAATTATTGGCATTCAATTACTCCACTGTGTCGTTAGGGACCTATAGTATTTTGTTCAACAAGAACGGAATAATAATGATTTTCCCAGAGAATGAAATTTGCAGCATGAGCCGTAGGCGAATAATGCTGCAATCATTCGAGTGGGAAATAAGCATTCCCTGCGAGTTATTCACCATAATTTTCCTACGGCTGTGGCAGATAACAGCGACATTCTTGATTTCTTCGTCTTGTAGCCATCTGATCTCCTTTCAAGAAATGGGCGTCTTTTAGACAGAGCTGTCATTGCTTGAAATGTGACATTCCATTTGCGGGGTCCTTTCGTACGAAAGCGCTGAATGGCCAGTTCAAACTGGCAATTATGGCTGAATGCCAGTTCAAACTGGCAATTATGGCTAATTGCTAGTTCAAACTGGCAATTATACTTAATTGCCAGATCAAACTGGCAATTATGGCTAATTGCCAGTTCAAACCGGCAATAATGACTAATTGCCAGTTCAAACTGGCAATTATGGCTAATTGCCAGTTCAAACTGGCAATTATGGGTGATTGCCAGTTCAAACTGGCATTTTTAGCTAAATGCCAGTTAAAACTGGCAATTATAGCTAGATGCCAGTTCAAACTGGCAATTATGGCTAATTGCCAGTTCAAACAGGCGATTATGGCTAATTGCCAGTACAAACTGGCAATTATGAAAAAAAAGTATCATGTCCGTTAAGCGCTTTCGTAGCTACTCTACTGTAATTTGATGTTTCATCAAAAAATGAGCTGATATTATCTTGTAGCAATTCCAAATGCTACAAATAGAAAACGAAATCTTTTCTGTTTCTGGTATGGTAACAGTATGAATCATCATCAGTTTTTTGTAAATTGATTGAGAACGCCAGATAGCACTTTTCATGTGATATTTTTTTCAACAATCGACAAACTTTTTTCTTGTTGATTTTTTTGTATATATGCAGCGAATAAAATGTTGACAAATAGTCATGAAAGTTTTTGAACTAACAGAAATTTGTACATGTAGTATAGTTTTCGAAATATGATTTTTCGAAGATGTAGGTCATGGCATGTGGCGTGTTGGCGCGACTATAGAGCGTAGTTATAGGTTGTAGGGCAGTATGCAACAATCTGTTGAAGATGCAGTGTGTCAATTGCGGAGAGAAGGTATCATACAATGATGAAAATATTACAAAAAAATCCACGGATACAAGGCCTGCTCTCCGAGCTGCTCTCGTTATTATCAGCAGCTGAAAGAAGAAATGATATTTGTGGATCACGTATTCTTATGCGAAGAGAGCTGATTCTGTCTGGAAAAGAAAAAAATATTCACTATAATGAATGTAGAAAAAGTTACACCAGCATGCACAATATTCAAATATTGCCGAATTTTACTGGTTGCCAGAAAAATATATAAGCGGGACCATCAACTTGGAATGCGAATGTCATTTTTGATATTGAAAGAATGTGTATCATTTGTGATAGGGGCGGAAAGAGGAAACATCAGAAATAAGTATCTGTTCAAACAGGTATGTGAAAATGTACCGAATTATAATGACATTCGAAAATATTTCGTTGAGATTTCAATATCATTGGAGAGTCAAAGAATAATGATGATAATATATCATTATTCAATAATATTATATTTTTTTAACAATCTCGAAATAATTTACATTTGAAATGAACGAACTCAAGAAACATCATTAATCATTGTCCATCAAAAAAAGCATACTTTAAGTAGAATATCAATTATTATGAACTGATCTGGATGTCAATCATGCGGGAAATAAGTACTTATACATCATGTCGTGACGACTTGACAAAAAATATAGATATAAATAAAACATTTTTTATTCTTAAATTATAATGTGTAGAAATATTCAAACCCAAAATTACGAATAAGGATGGATACAAAATTATGATTTATAGTTGATTTTATTCAACGATGGCCGTATCTTTGAAGTATATGCTCCTATTATATAAAAATGAAAATGATATTGTAATGATATTTCCTTTGGAGGCGCTTTAGAAACATCAGCAGGAAGGCAGGAGTACAACGATCATCCTGTATCACGCATCCCAGATTGCTCTCCAACCTCTCAATGATTCCTATATACACCAACATATTTCCGAACACTCAATATATGCCGCGGTGACAGATTACGTCACAGAAGATTCTGGAATGTTCTGGAAACAATCGATGGAACAATTAGAGAGAGAGGTTTGTTCTAAGAAGCTTCTATACCTTTTCAACTTCAATTTCGGAATCGGTGAGTTATATTTCGGAAAAAGTAATCTCGATTTCAGAATTGGTTAGTTTAATTTCAGAAATGGTAAACTCAATTTCAGAATCGGTGAGATGAATTTCAGAAAAAGTCCATTCAATTTCAGGAATGGTAAGTTGTATTTCAGAATTATTATTGGTAGGTTCAATTTCAGAAGATGAAATCCTTTTATATGTTTGAAATGTTTTTAATTGCAAAAGAGAAGATTGTTTACAGTGGATGAACGGTGTTTGAGAGCCCTATGTTGAATCAGATTGAACATAATATGGGGTGCCTTCAAGTCAGGGTCATAGCTGGGGATCCGAACAGCATGCTCAACCAGATAGAATTCAGACTGCGATGTCTTGAGGAATGTGCAGATCGGGTGCGTATCACGATGCCCAATTCCCACGATGCCCAATTCCCACGATGCCCAATTCCTACGATGCCCAATTCCTACGATGCCCACCTTCATGTCGACGATTACGAACATTGCCGAAGAGCGCAACGTTGCCAGGTCATGAGAAAAATTCAGAAAACACAAGATTCCCACCATGCCCACTTTTCATACATTTCGACGATGCCCAATTCCCACCATGCCCACCTTCTTTGGATTCTCACCATACCCACTTGTTATACATTAACACGATGCCCAATTCCCATTATGCCCACTTTTCATAACTTCTCACGATGCCCACCTTCTTTAGATTCCCACCATGCCCACCTTTCATGCATTCCCACGATGCCCAATTTCCACCCCGCCCACCTTCTTTGGATTCCCACCATGATAAAGGTGGGCATGGTGGGAATCGGGTATCGTGGGAATGCATGAAAGGTAGGCATGGTGGAATCTGAAGGAGGTGGGCATCGTGGGAATGTATGAAAAGTGGGCATGGTGGGAATTGGTCATCGTAGGAATGAATGAAAAGTGGGCATGGTGGGAATTGGGCATCGTGGGAATATATGAAAAGTGGACATGGTGAGAATCTTGTGTTTTCTGCAATTTTTCTCTTGACCTGGCAACGTTGCGCTCTTCGGCAATTTTCGTAATCGTCGACATGAAGGTGGGCATCATAGGAATTGGGCGTCGTGGGAATTGGGCATCGTGGGAATTGGGCATCGTGGGATGCTCCCGTACAGATCATTCAATGAAAATGATAACACCTCAAATGTGTTTGCATTCTCATAATCATGTGCAACGCTATTATCTTCCAGCGATTCGGATAGAAGGCATCTGTGGATTGAATTGAGATTATAATTATGTTATTGAATTGTTTTTGACAAGTTGAACATTGAAAATATGGTTTGTTGATCTCACATACAATTGGAAACATTTCGAACAAATATAAGGAACCTACCAATTCTGAAATACAACTCACCATTTCTGAAATTGAATGGACTTTTTCTGAAATTCATCTCACCGATTCTGAAATTGAGTTTACCATTTCTGAAATCGAACTAACCAATTCTGAAATCGAGATTACTTTTTCCGAAATTGAAGTTGAAAAGGTATAGAACAAAAAGAAGGAGACGGAAGATCGTTCGAGAAGGTTCTCGACCAAAGCCTGCCATGTGTTCTTATATATAAGACGACCGAACAACTGAGTCAGTCAGTCAAACAGCGAGTGTCAGAGAGACAGTTATATACCGCGTGTTATAAATCGTTTTACATAAATAGTAGTTATAAGTTCGATATAAATTAGTGTTTCTTTAGTTTAAATAAATCAGTTGGAAAATAAATAGTGTCGTGTTCGCTTCTGCACCCGAATAACGTAACAATATTATTGAAACATTGAATGATTTACGTTATCACTAAACGATACATATCAATCGGCCATCAAAAGAGCTACCCTCCATAGATGATGCTTTCCAGCAACACTCACTGAGGTTTGTGGTTAGTTTTAGTTCTTATCATTTCATTTCATTGAATCAATCAATTATTTCTAGATGTATACATCAATTGAAAACATAGTAGGTATTTATCCATTTCACCTCATATCCCTACTGAATATCCAGAAAATTCTGGTTGGAAACACGAACACGATTGTTGGAACCCTGTTTTCACTAAGCAGGAATTCCAGATTCTGTGAGAAAAATCCTGGCCATTCATTGTGCCGATAAAAACTGCACAAATAATAAGTGTCGGAATGTTCTAGTGAATGTGAATGTAGAGACTGCCAAAATACATTCAGGGATCCTGTTACAAGCTTTCTTGTATTCTTAGCAAAAGATTGCCAGGCAACTCAGTGGAGATGGGGTGAGTGAATAATTGAAATCTTTTTTCCCCAAAATAATCTTTATTCACAATTCTCTGATGCAATCGGCTGTGGCACGATTGAATCTGCCTTATAAATTTAATACAATGATGGCGGGTTCTGACTGGGACCGCTGCAGCTGGCAGCAATTGTTCGCAGCCGCAGCCAAGCGTCGTTTAGGCGATACTGCCGTGAGTGGTTCTGCGTCCGGTGTTCTGTGGTCCATGAGTCTGATAGAAAGTGTTCCGTGCTAGTTGTTGCTCCGTGTGTCGTGTGTCTGTCAGGTCACGTCACGTCTTCTTGTCAAATGTCAACCTCTGGATGTAAACAAAACAATGTGGCAATTTGTAAAATTATGAAAATAAACAGTTTTCAATTGAATGCATCAATACCTAGGCCTAGCAGTTATTTTCACATGAACCCTGAATTCAGTGAACCCCATGGACCGTGCAGCAGAGACTATGGATTATTATTTACAAAATGGATGAGTATGTACAAAATGTTTGCATCAGCAGAGCTGGTCAAGAAGATTTTGTTAGTAAGAGAGCTTGGTGAAATGGTGACTAGTTCATACATACAATCTTCAGGTAGGTACTCCAGATATTATTGACAGTTAACATTCACCTAATATCAAATATGCTGGCCTTTGCCAATCCAGCTGACTGCTACTGGAAACCTCTTGATGATGAGTGTTCCCTGGTGGTCTGGTACACTACCGGTTGATCCTCAATGTACTTCGGGATCCACGTATAACAACAAAAAGGCCTAAAAATATGATTGTTGCAATGCAATGGAAGACCAGGTACCTTACTACCGATGCATTTGGTCTAGATATACAATCCGTGTGGACCTACCTTGGATGGCGTGTGGCCTTTGAGATGGTTCGTGATAACACTTTGGTTTGGGAGACTGGTCAAAAATTGAAACTGAATATTCACAAATAGTGCGTAGAATCATTAGATTACTACAATGTTTTACTTAGTTGACCAAAATCAAGAAAATCCGCAAAATGCGATGGAAATTGTTGCAAGCACATGCAAAACCCCCTAACCTCAATCTCTCCCAAAATCCCTCCAATTTTCACTTTTTTCAGTTTCAATGTCAAGGCCAAGCTCACAGATCGACAGATTTGACCAGACAATCTAGCAGAAGAGGTAACCTTTGGAAACATCAGCAACAGCTGATTCTAGCCAATGTTTACTTTTAGGTTCTCCCAGACAAACCCCATGGATACTAACAGACTTTCAAGTCACGCTATAAACCACCTAGAAAGAACTAGAAACCCTTGCTGATCGATCTTCCAGAGGTGTTATTTTGAAGGATTGTGAGATTTCGTTTCCAGACTAACTAATACTTGCTTTCCAGATACCACTACGACTGATTCACCATAATATCAACGAAACACACTTGAGTTGTACAATGACGGAATAGATATCTTGATACTAGGACTATTTCCACCCAGTACGTACTTGATTTATATCATATTCCACCCTGTACCAATTTGAACCCGTAACAATACCACCCTTTTCCGGAAAAAAATTTTGTTGCTTTATAAAGAAAACTTCAACTTGTTTCAATAAAAAAAAAATTAAAGGAAATCACACTCAACATTCTATAATTCTGCCCAATACACTCAACCGTCTAAACCTCGTCTCCTTCACTAGGGTCATCAGTGTCAAGTGGATGGGCTGTCAAATCCTTCGCGTGACTTAAGTTTTTTGGAAAACGAAAAACGTTTTTAAAAAACAAGATTTACTTTTTATTCAACACAACCGATTCGTGTGAACCTTACAATCAGAATGAATTAGTTGAATGACATGAATATGTGAGAAACCTGGAAATGCATGTCGAATGAATTTTGTCGAGTCGGGTAAACTGCAGCGTCTGCATCTTCGGGTTGCGAGCGGCTGGTTCAACGACATAACTCCTCCATCCTTAAGAGGGAGTTTTGGATGGGACGAACAAAACTTCTGTCGGCTGAGGGGGTTGGTTGCTTCTTTCAGATGTCCTCGATGTCCTCCTGGTCTTCTGGACTGTACGTATACCCAAGTATAGCAGTATTGAAGTAACTAATGCGTACAGTGGAATGGTCCATGGGAAGTGATTTGGTGGTCCTTGATCGTCAATTCGGAGGGGTTGAATGCTGTTTTCCCTAAGTTGTAGCTCATGTAGTTGGTCTAGTTGAATGTCGTCCATATGTAGTTGGTTATTCCCTAATAGTTCCTGGATCTTGATTTCTGGTAGGAGTAGTGGTTTTTCGTGGGATTCCCCTTTTTCGTTGGTATACCCATAGCCTGATGTTTGGACACTACACTGATACGGCACTTGCAAGAGGTAGGTACCCTGGAGCATCACGAAATCTGTTTGGTCGCATCTTGTTTGGACTTTTTCTCGATTAGGAAAAATACCAATATAGTATGATTCGCTAATCTCCTCGATCAGGTGTTTTTTGATTGTTACAGAAACTATTTGGCATTCGGCACGGCTGTCTCTTACTTGAAGAATGGAGAAGAGACAATCTTGTTCTTGGAGTCCATTGACTAGGTAGTTGTTTTCACACAGATACTTGGAGTCGAGATAGCGGCATGGTTCAGCTTCATATTGGAACAGGTCGCCACTCATTGTGAAATAGGGATTTTTAGGAATTATTGTGGTTAAATTTTTGGTGGGTATCGAATAGAGGTGGTAGTGGTTGAAAATGTCAGGATGTACGAGGGGTATATGCAGTGCAAAAACTAATCTGTCGTTTGAAAAGTATGCTTCTACGGAAATTACGTCATATTGTTTATGTATATCGGCAACATCTGAGTAGACCAGCTGATTTTTTGAATGATGTTTACGAAGCGAACTCATAATTGATTTCATATCTTCGATTGATATTATACTACTATGCAGCCTTCCAAGTTTGGCGAACGATATAGAGTTTTCGATGTTTGTGAGAATCGATAGCAGTGTATCTAAGTTGAATTTTATTTGAGTGAATGTGTCTAGTAGTGAAAAATAATAAGTGCTGTTATTTTGCAGTTCTTCTATACTTTCTTTGATTATATTCTGGTTATGTATCATCAAAGAAAATGTTTTATTATTATTTTCTAGAATTTGGTGTGTTAAGGATATTTGCTGGTTTAGTGAACTAACGATTTCACCTTCATTATTCTGTAATTTTTCTATGGCCTCATCATACCGTTTCGCATCTTCTTGGTCCAAGTTTCCAGAAATAGCTTTGACTATGTTACCTAGCCCATTGATTAGTCCGCGTTTCTTTCTGTCCGTTAATGGATAAATAGACTGAAATTTTTCTTTTACCGATTTCATCTGATAGTCGATGTGTTGTTCGATAGTTTGCAAGGATGAGTCATAGGTCGAAGTCAGTTTTTGTTTAATCAAGGACAATTCAATTTGTCCATATTGAGATTCGAGAATTGTTATTTCATTTTTGATTGGTTTGAATTCTAAATAATGTAAAAATGTATGTGTTCCTACTTTGATTTGTGCAATGCCGAGTTCGAAAGGTAAAATTCCAGGATTGTTCTGCAGGTCAGTTATTTGTATGGTTTTGGTCGATGTTGATACTAGGTGGGTCGTTGTTAGTAGGAGTATCCTGTAACAAATTTGTTTTCGTTATTTTGGCCCTCGGTTTCTTGAATTCCGCGGTGGTTTGTTTTAGTTTCGTGGTGATACTGTAAAAGTTCTTTCTGTCTGTATTTGTCGGTAATGTCTTCAAGTTTCGAGGTACATTTAAGGAGTCTGAATGCCGAATTTTTAAAAGTTTGTCGCATTAAATTGCTTAGTTCCGTATAGAGACTTTCTGCGTTATCGTTTTCGAAGAAAAATGCATATGTACTTCTCGGATTCCCAAATTCTCTGAAAAATGATATTATGGGTGTAAGGTCGTCATTCACTAAGTAGATATTCCATCTGGTCTTCTTGTTTTCCCATAGACGTTTCTTTGTTGGTTTCCTGGGTAGAGTTGATTTCGAAATTATTAACTGGTTTTGAAATACGTTGACTGGTGACTCGCTGGGATTAATTTCCTGTATGGGATCCTCCTCGTTTGTATGGATGGTTTCTCCATCTTCTTCTACGTTCTCTATGTTTGGCGTTTCATCTATGTTATTTGCTACGGATTCATTGTCATCTTGACGTACTTGTCTATTCAAAGTATCATTGAACTCTTCCATATATTGAAATAATGTTTGTTGATTTTCTGGCGTTTCTTTCGTTGAAGTCGATGGTTCTACTTCATTGGCGTGGATTTCAATTCTCGACAATGCGTCTGCGTTGGTGTTCTTTTTGCCTTTTTTATACATAACCTCATAGTCGTACTCTTCGAGCTTTAGCCTCCAGCGAACTAGCCTTGAGTTGGGTTCCTTTAAAGACATCAACCATTCGAGAGGTTTATGATCCGTCAACACTTTGAATTTCCTGCCGAATAGGTATGGCCGAAAATATTTGGTGGCCCACACAATGGCTAGGAGTTCTTTTTCAATAGTGCTGTAATTCTGCTCGGAGCTGTTGAGTGTACGAGAAGCGTACGCTATTGGTTTATCTGATCCAATAGGTCCTTGTGATAGGATTGCTCCTACAGCGAAATTGCTGGCGTCTGTTGTCAAGTTGAATGGCAGTCTAAAGTCAGGATATTGTAGTATGGGGTCGTTTGTGAGTAGGGTTTTACAGTGGTTAAATGTCCTAATGAATTTTTCGTCATGTTTTATTTCGGCACCTTTTTTCAAGCATACTGTGAATGGTTTTGTTATTTTGGCAAAGTCCTTGATAAATTTTCGGTAATAGCCAATAAGTCCTAGGAAACCTTTAATTTCACGTGTAGTTTTTGGGATGGGATACTCGATGATGGCCTTAATTTTGGAGGGGTTCGGCTTTACTCCTTCTGGTGTTACTATATGTCCAAGGAAGGCGACTTCTTTCTTGAGAAATTCAGATTTGTCTAACTGAATCTTCAAGTTAGTTTCTCGAAGTCGTTGAAAAACATTCCTTAGATTTATCATATGTTCTTGTAATGATGTGGAGTATATGATGATGTCATCCATATATACCAAACATATTTTATTCTGGAGTCCCTTTAGTACGTTGTCCATCACTCGCTGAAAAGTAGCCGGAGCATTTTTCAGTCCGAATGGCATTCTGACGTACTCGTAGTGCCTATTTTCGACGTTGAAAGCAGTTTTTGGAATGTCCTCTGGGGCCATTTCGATCTGATGGAACCCGCTTGCCAAATCTAATGTGGAAAAATACTGACACCTTCCTAGCTTATCTAGTACGTCACTGATATTGGGAATTGGATATCTGTCGTCTATTGTTTTTTCGTTGACTTTTCGGTAGTCAACTACGATCCTCCATTTCTTTTTTCCACTTGCGTCTGCTTTCTTCGGCACTACCCATATCGGAGATGACCATGGAGAGTTGCTAGGTCGAATTATGTTTTGTTCGAGCATTGTGCTAATTTGTGATTGTACCTCTTCTTTATGTATAAATGGGTACCTATATGACTTAGTGTATACCGGGATTTCGTCTTTTGTGTTTATGTGATGTTTCACTTGATTTGTAAATGTCAATTTTTGTCCTTCGTAATGAAAAATGTCTGAGTATGATAAGCAAAGTTTTTCTATGTGTGTTTTCTCTTCGTCGTTCATATGTTCGGTGCGTATGAGTTCACGAATATCAGGTGTATCTGTATCTGTAAGGTCATTGTCGTTCACTTGGTCAAGGTCGGCATGATAGAGTTCGTAAGTCTCGTGGAAAAACGGATTCGATTTCACTGGTTCAAATAAGTGAATTTGACAATTATAATCGTTCGGATTTTCAAGTTCTACCCATGCGTAACCGTTATTTGCGGTGGTTAGGGTTTCTCTTATAAGGCAATTATTGATTTTTACAGGGGGTACGATTATATCTCCGGATGATTGATTCACAGGGATTTTGATTTTTATTCCCGTGCCGGCTTCTAATTCGACAAAGAACAAAACTTTTTGCTTGGATTCATAATACTGAATTTCATTTTGAGAGGATGGTGTAAAGAGAATTGAATTTGAGAGATCGATTTGAGCTTCTAGTTGTTTCAAGATATCTAGACCTATCAGTCCATCAAAGTATTGGTGAAATTTGAATAAATGAAATTTAAGTGGTTCATGATAATTAAATTCGTTAAATGGAGGTATATTAGCACATAAGTCACGTCGAGATTGTTGGAAAACTGATTTGACAACAAATGGTTCTTTGAAAATTGTATCTTTGTAATATTTTTCGGCAACATCCGGATTCAAAAATGATTTTGTAGCTCCGGTGTCAATCAGTAATTTAATAGGTGGGTTAATGATTTTGATGAAGGGAAGTTCTTTTTTGTCGTATATTGTATTCAATTCAATTATGTCTCCTCTAGTTCTTGTGTCGTTTCGTGAAAATTTTGGCTAGTTTCGTCGTCAAACTGTGAGTTATCGTCTAATTCATATGTTGGATTTGTTTCGTCATAGTGTTGGTCATAAGGGTATGTTTGGTCACTTTCGTAGGAATCAACATTGTAAACTTCTTCAGCAATAAAATTCATTTTTTGATTAGGGTCCCGTTGGAAATGATTATAGGGTTGGGGGTTAGTGTTTCTAGTAAAATTTTGTGTCTTTGTTATACCGCTCATAGGGGTAGGTTTAAAATTAGATGAACTGCCTTGTGGAGGATTTTTCCAAACATTACGAGGTTTTCCGAATACTTGGCTGTTCGTGAAATATTTTTGTGTTGGTGCGTTTTGTCTGGGTTGAATTTGGATTGGGCCCCTAGGAAATTGGGGTTGATTAAAATTTTGTTGAGACGAAAATTGTGATTGATTGAAATTCTGAACTGGAAATTGCGGTCTAGTAGCATTGAAATTATGGGCATTATTTTGGAAAGATGATCTTGAATGATTTTGGAAATAATTTAGTGGTACTTGGGCTCGTGGTTTATTCATTTGAGGTCTCGGAGCAAAGCTAGAATGCGATTTCTGTAAATATCTAATATTGTTGTCTTCAATAATATATTTTTGTGCTTCGGCTAGATTATTTGGTTTCATTGAACGAATCATCGAGCTCTGAGGTTCTCTCAAACCGACAAGTAAAATGTGCAGTGCATGTGAATCATACAAAGCTTTTTTGCTTCTTTTTATTTCATCATTATTTTCGTGCAAGTTTATGTAATTGTGAAGTAAATTGAGGGTTGTCTGTACTCGAGAATAAAACTGTAAGGAATTTTCATTGGAATTTTGTCTAAGTGAGCCTAAATCAGAAATTAAACTGCTTTCGTTTCTCTGATCACCGAAATGTGTGATCAACAAGTCTTTAATGGTTGGCCAATTATAAGTGCCACTAAGAGAGAATACTTCTTCGGCCGGCCCGGTGAGCTTGGAAAGTACACTATGTAGTAAAATTTTGTTTTGAGAACAATTTTCAAATCCTGGCCGTACATCGTAATATTCATTCAATAAATCACTGACCGTTTGGAGGTACCTGTAGAGTCTACAGGGATTTCCATCGAATTCAGGAACAATTTGTAGTAGTTTCATATCGAATACGTTTGGTGGGTTTGGCATGTTTAATGAGATTAATTCTATAGATTTTTTGATTGATTCCGATTGAGACTGATTGTTAAGGTTCAAGGATTGCAAAGATTGACTAAGAGTTTCTTCTAGTTCCGCACTGATACCACTAGTAATTTCTGATTCGGATTCAGGATCAGAGGAAATCAATGACATAAGGAAATAGCAATTGAATATAAGGAATCAATGAGTGACTTACATGAAGTTCCAATTTTTCATTCTTCTTCGATGGTTGCCAAGAGTTACTGGATCCTCGATGGACGGCTTCTCTGGTACTTCTCGATCACTGGTTCTTCTCGATGAAGAGTTGATACCCAAGGATATCTACGATAGATGCCTTCGAGTATCCTACCGACTGCGCCACTTAAGTTTTTTGGAAAACGAAAAACGTTTTTAAAAAACAAGATTTACTTTTTATTTAACACAACCGATTCGTGTGAACCTTACAATCAGAATGAATTAGTTGAATGACATGAATATGTGAGGAACCTGGAAATGCATGTCGAATGAATTTTGTCGAGTCGGGTAAACTGCAGCGTCTGCATCTTCGGGTTGCGAGCGGCTGGTTCAACGACATAACTCGTGCCATGTGCCTACAGATCGTTCATTCGCGTTAGCCAACTCATATGACCAGGGAGATACCACTTTGATGATCGTGAGTGGGCCTTGGGACTTCGGTGAAAGTTCAGAGGTAAATACTTTCGCTGCATCGGAAATCTCATACTCTCGGCACCAAACCTCTTGTTGCAGATGTTAATTTTCGTCCCCACGACGCAGATTGCACTTCGTCCGACTCTGCTCATATGCTTTTGTTAAGCGTTTGGCGACTTCCTGAAAAACTTTCGCAAGCGCTTCCGATCGCAGTTGAACATTATGATCAGGACCAGATGACTGATGCGATAACGGGTGAACTTCTTCCCCAGAAAGATATATTTCTCGCCCAAATACCACGAAATTCGGCGTGAACTGGGTGGCGTCGTGCTTGGCTGAACGGATGGCACAACCGACTTTTGCCAAGTATTGGTCCAAGGCCTTATGGTTGGTCGACACATAGGCTGTGAGCATCGTTTTGATGACCCGATGCACCCTCTCCACGGGGTTAGCCTGCGCATGGTAAGAGGAGATGTACCACAACTGGATGTCGTATATTCTCATCACTTCTTTGAAGCAGTTGCTCCTGAATTGAACTCCGTTATCCAAAATGATTTTCTTAGGTGCCCCATACATCAGAATAACGTGGTCTTCCACCGTTTTAGCCACGATAGCTGCCTTCGCGGTACGAAGAGGAAACAGAAGAATGAATTTGGAAAAGATGTCACACACCGACAGTATGTAACAGTAACCGGCTGGCGACCTCGGAGAAGGGCCTACGATATCAACGATGACGATCTGCCATGGTCGAGAAGCCGTAGGTGCTACACTTAGCATCAACCCGGCAGGCTTTTTCTGCAACGGCTCAATACTCAAGCAGACGTGACATCGGTTGACGTATCTTGCCACATCCATTTTCAATTTTGGCCAGTAATAGCGGGTGGTCAACCGGGAGGTCGTCTTGGCGATTTTCAAATGACCAGCCGTTGGGGGGTCGTGATATTCTCGGATCAATTCGCTACGGTCTCCTTTTGGAACTACGATCAACCACTCTTCGGTCTCGTCCATCAACTCAGGATACTTACGCTCGACCCTCTTGAACAATTGACCATTCTCAAACCGCCACAGCGGAAATTGGGCCGGCCGATCCTGGACTTGCTGACACAAGTTTACGTACCACTGATCTTTCCCTGCGGTCGATGGTGCGTCAACGGTAACCGAGTTCAACGCAGGCACCGACCGAGAAAGGGCATCAGGCACCAAATGTTCGCTTCCACGTCGGTGAACAATATCAAAGTCGTACTGTTGGAGCCTGACGGCCCAACGAGCAATTCTACCAACAGTGTCTTTGATATTATGCAACCATTTGAGGCTGTAGTGGTCGGTGATCACCGTGAACTTGGTACCCTCAATATACGGTCGCAGTTTCTCAATGGCAAATGAGATTGCTAAGCACTCTTTCTCTGTAGTGCTGAACTTGCGCTCATTCGCGGTTGATAACCTGATTAAGTAGCACACCACCTTTTCGCCATCGAGATGACTTTGAGTAAGCACCGCCCCCAAGCCATAATCTGAAGCGTCAGTTTGGACGCAGAGGATGAGGTCATAGTCCTGGCAACTAAAAACTGGAGCAAAGACTAGGTATTCTTTCACGGCAGTGAATGCATTACTGCAGGCGTTGTCCCATACAAAGGGTTCGTTCTTTTTCGTCAGCTCACACAACGGAGCAACCACTGACAAGAAGTTTGGAACAAACCTTCTGTACCAGGAGGCCAGACCAACGAGTCGCCTCACTTCCGTTACATTCGTGGGAGCCGGAATCTGAAGGATTGCCGCCACTTTATCAGGGTCGACCATTAGACCCGAAGCATTAACAATGTAACCCAATTATCGAAGCTCCGGCTTACAAAAGTTACATTTGTCCCGGTTAGGAGTGAGACCTGCCGCTTTCAGTCGATGAAGGACCTCCTGGAGGATCTCGAGGTGTTTTTAGAAAGTGGGATTACATATTATCACGTCGTCGAGATACACAAACACATACGTCTCTAAATCTACCCCCACGATCCTGTCGATAAACCTCTGCCAAGTCGCGGGTGCATTGTGGAGCCCCATTGGCATCCGTCTGAATTGAAATAGCCCTTGATTAGGTACCACGAACGCAGTCAGCGGCTTGGAAGATTCTGACAATGGTAACTGCCAATAGGCAGATTTTATGTCCAACGTTGTAAGGAAATGGGCGTCCCTTAGTTTGTTCAACGTAGCAGAGACGAACGGAAGTGGGTAGGCATCCCTTTTGGTAACCTTATTCAGGATGCGGAAATCCACGCAACATCTGTATCGCCCATCCGGCTTCTTGACCAAGAGAATCGGGGATGCCCAAGATGAACTAGAGGGTTCAATTACTCCATCTGCGAGCATCTTATCGAGCTCTTCGTGGACTTGCTTTTGCAAAGCGGGCTACAGAGGCCAGTGACGTTGCCGAATCGGCGGCGAATCAGTGATTATGACATGCTCCATGAGGGTAGTGCATTCTAGTTTATTTCCCATATCATCAAAGGTCAATTTGATGAGATGATCTTAGCATTTCTGCTGTGCCTCAGTCAAAGTATCTCTAGGATTAATGGCCAATACCTCAACGTCCTCCGCTATATCCGGCTCATTTTGAGATGTCCACACATCCGAATATAAATCTGGAATAATTGCCATCTTGACCCAGAAGTCAATACCCAAAAACAACTGGTGAGGCAGTGAAGGGACAACTAATACCTCGATTATTTTTGTGCGACTACCTAACTGCAACGATAGAGAAACACAGCCGGCCACGGCACATGATTCACCATTAGCCATAGTACATTCGACTGAAGTAGTAGACTTTAGATCACAAAAACTCTTGAGTTGTCTCCATCCTGGTCCTTCTGAAATCGTTCGCGTAGAACCTGAGTCCAATAAATCTAAAAAGTTGATACCAAACATATATACTTGTAGATAAGGCCTCGAATCGATTTTCGCATGGGCCAAAATAAAGTTCAGTACAATTCAACTCTCAGGCCAGACTCGAGAGGATTCAGAGGACGAGGAAGAAGAGGAGGCGTCCAGATGGCCTACTGCCGCCTCCGGTAATCGTTTTTTGACGAACATTGTGGACAGTTCGAAGCCATCACATTTGTCTTACCACATCAAAAACGAAATACTTTTCGGGGTTTATCACATTTACGGAACTGTATCCCACACCCTGACAATTCCAACACTCTGACACTGGAGGTGATGGTAAACTAGAGGATGCGACAGCCATACTAACAGGGTCCTCCTGGCTAAAATAATTCCTAGAAGGAGCAGAATCAGTATTTTCCGCTCGAACAGACCTAGGTGGGTCGATAACAGCTACTTGAGTGGAGTGGTGGGATCTCTGATATGCCAAATCTGGCTCTAACAACTGCCGGTAGTTTGTAACAGGAGGGACATACCTCTGGGCTACCATTTCAGCTTCTTCAATTGCTCTCCCAAGTCGAGTTAATTCCACGATAGACTCGATGTCATATAGTGCCAACTGTGACTGAATACTGGGCAGAAGATTTCTGCGGATCAGTCTGACCCTAGTGACCTCCGAAGGTTTATTATCAGATAAACGATTGAACATGTTCTCCAAGGCCGATATGGAGCGAATTAATTTTTCTTTGGGTCCTTGGGTGCGTCTTCGGATCTCTTCCAATAGGAGATTCTCGTAATCCAGGGGTCCGAAAGCACTCCTCAGGGCCTGTGTCAGTTCCTCCCAAGAAGAAAAATGTTGTGTCCTAAACCACATGAGGGCATCCCTAGTTAGCAACTCTGGTGCCAATCTGAGAAGTTGTTCCTTAGAAACGCCTCTCGAGACACGCAGTTCCTCAACTCTTTCCAGGAAATTTGTTACACTGCCATCTTCATCAAACTTCACACCCCATCGTTCAACATCGACAAAATTTGATTGGCGTGATTAATCATACCCAGCACGTACTGGTGAGAGTTGCAAGTTTTGGACCTGGGAAGCCAGATTATTAGTCTGTGGATCCGAGGAAATCCATCTCGTCGAATTAAAATTCTGTCCCGGCCCATGCGTTGGAATAAAAGATTGAACCCTTGGCATGCTTTGGAATCTAACGGACGCACGCCATGACTCCAGTGGTTCCTCTCCGGATGCCAAGTTATGTGGTTCGCCCCACTGTATAAAATCTGGCACTTCGAGTAGGTTGGATCGTACCCGTTCTCTAAAATTACCAGAAGCCTCGTCTGAGACTCGTGTACGTGAATTACTTGCCGGACCTGTACCAGAACGCGATGGGTTCACATGTTGTTCTGATCTGTGTGAAGTTGCATGGCTGGCACTAGTAGTCACAATTTCAGGGATGAGGGGATAAGGCTCATCCAGGACTGATCTTTCTGGAATATTTAGGCTATTCATCAACGAACTTTGTTGTGCTGGTCGATTTTCTAACTCGGCCACCACTTCGTGAACTCTATCAATCAACTCCAAACAATCATACACCAATGATTGCTTCATGTGTTCAACCTCACTATCCCCTGGTGGTAACCGTTGTAACCTACCTTGAATATGATATAGTCGCGATGAAATACGTTTGAATTCGTTGACTCGATTATTTTCATCAAAGTTTGAAATATCCTCATTCAGATCTATTAATTTCGCTCTACAAATATCCAATTCAATTTTAGGATCGGTTGGCAGTTGAGTGAGAAGTGTATATACGCCTGCGCGCTCGCAGCGTAGTGCACCTCTTGAATCAACTCGCTTTTCTGCAACAGTGCCATAAGTTATTTAGTCCCCAAGAAGCCTTTTGATTTCCATTATCCGGTTGATCCCCCCTCCAAGTCAACAAAAAAAATACAAAAAAAAGACTCCAACTACCAATCAGTTCAAACTTATCTCACTCCTTGTGAGACGGTAGAAAAAAAAATAACAACCAAAAACAAAACACACTACTGAACCTTTTTCCACTTGATAGCTCGACAATCAGTTCCTGTAATCGTACTGCAATTGCTCATCGAAAGTGACAAAAGAATGATGAAAAAAACCTAAATATATGTGTACGTATTCACTATAATCAATAACTTCCTTCAGATTGAATACTACCACCCTTATAGATTAAGCAGATTCAATACACTCCTTCAAGTCTCTCAACCAAGTGTACCAGGAAATATATTAGCAATACATCAACAATCTCCAGGATTTTATTGCAAGGAAAAAAGAATGATGACACTAAGCAAAATAATTACCCAACCAATCCACACGAAAGGGCGCCATTTGTTACAAGCCTTCTTGTATTTTTAGCAAAAGATTGCCAGGAAACTGAGTGGGGATGGGGTGGGTGAATAATTGAAATCTTTTTTCCTCAAAATAATCTTTATTTACAATTCTCTGGTGCAATTGGCTGTAACACGATTGAATCTGCCTAATAAATTTAATACAATGATGGCGGGTTCTGACTGGGACCGCTGCAGCTGGCAGCAACTGTCCGCAGCCGCAGCCAAGCGTCGTTTAGGCGATACTGCCGTGAGTGGTTATGCGTCCGGTGTTCTGTGGTCTATGAGTCTGGTAGAAAGTGTTCCGTGCTAGTTGCTGCTCCGTGTGTCGTGTGTCTGTCAGGTTATCTGTGCAAATCAGCGACGCGTTCAACAGGAACTAACGTTCCACCAGGAAGTGGGTTAGGTTAGCAGCAATCCAGCTGACTGCTACTGAAAACCTCTTGATGATGAGTGTTTCCTGGTGGTCTGGTACACTACAGGTTGATCTTCAATGTACTCCGGGATCCACGTATAACAACCACGTATAACAACCACGTATAACAACCACGTATAACAACAAAAAGGCCTAAAATATGATTGTTGCAATGCAATGGAAGACCAGGTACCTTACTACCGATGTATTTGGTCGAGATATACAATCCGTGTGGACCTACCTTGGATGACGTGTGGCCTTTGAGATGGTTCGTGATAACACTTTGGTTTGGGAGACTGGTCGAAAAGTG